>CM050888.1:146786028-148036028 GCA_027725995.1 Rhynchospora tenuis | reverse complement strand
AGAGAAATTAAGGCCTCAGACGTGGTGAAATTCTTCACCAACAATATACTTCACAGGTACGGCACTTCCAGGAAAATCATCTCTGATAATGGGACCGCCTTTAAGAATACAAGAGTAGACGAGTTCACCAGGAGATACAACATCGAATGGAGATACTCCTCTGTATACAATCCCAGAGCCAACGGATTGGCCGAGGCATTCAACAAAACACTGATCAAAATCCTCCGGAAAACGTTGGAAACAATCAGAAAGATTGGCATAACAAATTGCCAGAAGCACTTTGGGCATATCGAATTACGCATCAGACTCCCACTCAAGCCACGCCTTACTCCATGGTATACGGGACTGAGGCAGTCTTGCCCATTGAGATCGAACTTCCCTCATTAAGAGTAGCCATGGCCTCCGAAATTCCTCTAACTAAACAGATACAACTCAGGATGCAAGAGTTGGATGGAATGGATGAAAGAAGGCTTGTTGCATGTTTGCCTCTAAAATTCGGCAAATTTAAACAAGCCGAAAGAAGACGTCAAGATGCATAAAAGAACACTCGCATAGAGCTACTCGGGTGTAATTGACGGCAATTATTTGATAAGTTCAAATTGGATCTATTTTAAGCAATTTTGGACTTAATCAAATATACCAAAAAGGGGTAATACCATGATGCTACAATATAAGCTATTTGGTTGGGCCCACAAATCATACAAATCCATACAAAATATGCATACAATACGTGTGAAATACGTGCCAAATACGTATGAAATACGTGTAAAAAAACATGCACAAATACACAAATACAGGCCATAACGGCCTACAAACATCTCGGCCCAAAATAGCCAATTGATTCAACCTAACCCAATTCCACTTCGGACTCGGACTCAACAGTAGCCCGATTCGAACCAGACACGCGTGCAGACTCGAGCCCAGACACGGCTCCGACTGAGCCTAAATCAAACTCAGACTCGACAGGTGTCACTACCTCATTGGACAGGGGACTGGTCCCCACTGTTCCGTTAATAGAAAACAAAAAAAAAAAGAAAAGGACAGAGCAGGAGAAGAAAGTTTCTTCTCCGACGAAGGTCGAATCTCCTCCGCCGCTACACTCGGCCACTGCTCAAGTTGATAGCACCGTTGAGTAGGCGATGAGCTCACGAGTTCAACGACACCACACTCGACTAGAAATGGCGCTTGGAATCGCCTAATTTCAGAAGATAGGGAATTAGTACTCGACACAAACATAATCAAATTCTTTGAAATTGCGGAGAAATTGATGAAGTTACATACCTGAGAAGCTTTTATAAGGCTCGAAGAGGGAATACGACATGCAATTAGGAGTCAATTGGGCTTATAGAAAGCTCTTGCACCTATGGCCATGGCGGAAAGCTCGAGTGTGTGCTGTGCAAGCAGTGGAGGTCACTACAGCTCAAGTTGTTGATAAGAATCTCCTCACAGTAGACTTGAAAGCATGCTCGTGCACAAGAAAAGGAAAACCAAATCCAAGAACAACCCAAAACACCCAAAATCTAGATGAACTCTACGCAGCTTTCAAGCTCAGAGATCCTCAAAACCAATCCCCGATATTAAGACAACAAATTCAAGAAGTCTGAAGATCTGCCAAAACAAAATCAAACATAAGCCTTCTACTTCGACCTAAAAGTCAAGTCTAGAAATACTTCAACCCAAAAGTCAAGTCCAGAAACACTTAAAGACCCAAAAGTCAAGTCTAGAAATTAAATTCAAATCTAGGAAACACACATCCTCCAGAAACCCGAAACCCAAAATGTCTGAAAAACCAGGGCTATTAAATTAAAATGTTCAAGGCCTAAGAACGCAAACCAGACTAAAGTGACCTGAACTTTTTGACACATCTTAATGCCAGGGTTTAGTACGCTTAAGCCAGACCCTAAAACGCAAAAAGATTAAAAGTTCAAACTAGTCAACAAACGACTGAGGCTATAACACGTTCAAGAACCGAAGTTTCTACACGCTAAGATGCCTGAAGCTCTGAACACGTTCAATAACCTTAGCCTCGACACGTCGATAGCAAACCTAAGTCTCAGACACGTCGCAACACCGAAGGTCTAACATGTTCGTTATACCAGATCTTCAAAACGTCAGAAGGCCGAGGCTTTACACGTTTACGCTTGTTCTCTCATACACGCGATGCGTCTCGGATATGAGAATGACAAGTTCTGAAGTGATCTAATAACTACTTAGTTAAAGATCCACCAGACCACATCAAAGTACAGAAAGACTGCTCGTGCAGTACTTTCTAAAAGTTTAAACCTTCTTCACAGCCACCACAGCACATCATATGCATCCATGTCATCCCAAAACACTTAGCCTGCATTTCACACTCACTGTCAGTTTATTTTACTTACCAACATGGTCGTCTTAAACAACCATTTAACAAGGTTGAACACATTTGATATGCCTGGTCTATTAACATCTCCGATCTAGAGGTTCTTTCGACTTGGTTCGGAGGTAATTAACAGTAGGGGCTTGCGCCTACTAGAAGGAAAGGACCTGCAACAAACAATCAAACTCTCGAAACCCCTGAGACCACTACGGTATTTTTTCACCCCCACGGAGTTATCAATAAATCCTAACCGAGGTGCGGATCCGAAAAAGTGCGAGACAGATTAAAACATGTTGCAAGCTTGTAGAAATTACAAGTAGCACTGACAGTAAAGTTCAAGTGTTTTCATTCGCAGGTTAAGACAAGATGGTACATGGAGCCAAGTTGTCAGCGACAAACACCTGAAGAAGAAGAACGCCAACTCTGTTACCGGGACTCTCTCCGTGCCCGTACAGATCCCTGTGGCCATGCTTGCCGCCAATGCAGCCATCGCCACTCCAATTGCCAACAAGAAGGCTGGGGCCAACGCCCAGCGCCTGAAGGCAACTCTCACTCCAAGGCTCAAAGCTAAGGAGAAAATGGTCAGGCTCTCAAGGTCTCAAGCCCTTCGCCTGGTCCAGGAGGAAGACATAGACACCGACCTCCCTTTGAGCAACACTTTCGCTCCTCTGCGAGTGCTCAAGAAGGGCGCTGATGGTTTGCGCTTCCGTGAGGACTGGAAGCTGCCTCAGTATGCTCCTCTCAAGACGGCAGAAATTACCCTGCCTAAAAAACACCAGTCCGTGAAGGCTATCCATGCCACTTATCGGATTGTGAAGAAGATCCGTGGAGCCCGCAAGGCTCACGTGACGGTCCTCAACGACCCATACAACCCCTCCGTCAAGGATAGCCTCAAGTTCCCGATGCACCAGCGCCTCCGCTTCCCTTATCGCCAAGACGATAGGATTGGGGATGATGATTATGGTGCATCCGAAAAGAAGGTTGTAACGTCACCACCCTTAGTCTTCGACCGGCTCACTTTCCCACCTCTCAAGCCCAATGCCAAATCCATGAAGGCTAAAGACAAGGGAAAACAGGTCTAGGTGCCCTAGCAGGTCCCACGTGAGACCGCGGAAACCCAAGCCAACAAGTCGAAACGGCCCAAAAGAAATGCCAGCAAGGAGAAGTCCTCCGCTTTGTCTGACGTTGTGTCTTACATGACCAAAGCGCCAGGAAAGAGAATCTGTGTACCCAAGAAAAGAAAGGGTGCAGGGTGTGCCACTGTGTATCACATTCATGCTGATGAAGCTGAAAGTGACAGCGAGCCGATCGAGGTTCATATGGTTGGGACTGGTTCTCAAGAACCGCCTGAACCAGAAAGCATACCTGTTGAGACAAACTAGCGATCATTCCGCTAGTGAAGGAAGTGAAAAGGGTGACAACCCAGCCGACGCTTCTGACGAGAGCGTCGACGAAGAAATTGAAATTGTGCACGAGGTGACCCAACTCCGTCGAGAGTTGGAAGAGAAGGATAAAAGGCTGGAACAACTGCTGGCCGATAACGCTCGAGTCACCAAGGCATGTGCCGAAATCCAAAAGCACTTGTCTAAAAAGGGAGCGTGGCCCGACACGAGGGAGCGCCAAGCACCACCAAAAGAGGAAAGAAAAAAGCAGGTCAGACGATCCCCGTGATCATACCACGTGCACCAAAACACCAAGCTCGTCAGACACATCTGACAGCGAGACGCGCCGGAAGAAAGAAAACCCTAAAGCTGACCCCATTGACCTCGTGCAAGATGTAAAGAGGAAAATGGAACAGGGATTCCAATATATAGGGATCGACGGGCCTCAGTTCTCTAACAACTTTACAGGGAGGCCCTATCCCGAGAAATTTGACAGGGTTGAATATCCCAGGGGATATGTCATACCCAAGTTCAAGCCGTTCGAAGGAACTGGGGGCAAGATCACCCCTGACCAACACTTGTCACATTTTCTGACATCGTGTGGTGACACCACTCGCCGACAGGAATGGCTATTGAGACAATTTCCTCATAGTCTATCCGGCATAGCCTTCGAGTGGTATGCCTCACTTGAAGAAAGCAACATTAGAAGCTGGAAAGGAATGGTGAATGCCTTTAGAGCCAGGTTTAGAGTGACACCTAAACGAGTCACATTAACCGGGCTACTCAACGCCAGACAAGGCAAAACAGAAACTGCTTCAGACTTCGCTGCAAGGTGGGAAAACATGTACACAAGGTGTCACTCCAACCTCACCGAAAGGGAAGCTGTGCGTATGCTTATGAATGACATCCGTCCACCAATGAATGTACTACTGGCAGGACGTAATATTTCCACCTTTGAAGGGTTAATGGCCAAAATTGCCGAGTTCGAAGGAATGGAAAATGACATCAATCAAATGTACCATGTGCCTAAGGACAAGGAAAAGTTCAAGAAAGGAGACACTAACACCGCCAAGGCTACAAGTAATCAAATTAACAATGCCAGCCAGTGGAAAGGTAGCAAAGATCGAGGCGAGGCTTCACAAAGCCCCAAGCCATCTTTGAAAGAACTACAGAGCAGGCCTTACTCTTTTAAGAAAGAAAAGACTAAGAAACTGTTCAAACAAGCCATGGAGGTTCTTGAAATTCGACTCCCTCGGTGCAAAAGACCGGAAGAAGAAGATAAAGTGAACCATCCCAACTACGGCCCATATCACCGCATTCTAGGCCACGCCATTGAGGATTGTTATGTCTTCAAGAATTGGCTAGAGCAGAAAATCCAAGAGGGTGCTATCCCTATACATGATGATGCAAGACAAGACCCAGCGCCACATGCCATCCCTAACAGGACCAACAGCGCCAGCGCTAATCACGTCTCTGTCAGCATTAATGGGAAACCGCCCACCACATGGGGCGTTTATCTCAACAAGAGCACCAGGAAGAAATTAAGAACGTTACTGTTTGCCTCTAAAATTCGGCAAATTTAAACAAGCCGAAAGAAGACGTCAAGATGCATGAAAGAATGCTCGTATGCGAGCTGCTCGAGCGAAATTGGCGACGATTATTTGGCAAGTTCAAATTGAATTCATATCAATCAATTTTGGGCTTAACTAAATATATCAAAAGGGTTGATACCATAATGCTAGAATACAAGCAAGTTGGTCGGGCCTATAAGTCATACAAATACATACAAAAATGTGTGTGAAATACATGTGGAATACGTGCTAAATACGTGCCAAATACATGTACAAAATCATGCATAAAATACCCAAATACATAAATGAATACAGGCCGGGTTCATTATTTACAAATTAAATACATAAAAAAATCCTCGGCCCATGACGGCCCATGACAAATCCAGCCCAAAATGGCCAGCTGACTCGGCTCAATCAAGTCCCAACTCCGACTCACATATGACTCGGACTAATAGTAATTCGACTCGGACCAGACAGGAACCCGACACACGAATCGATCTGGACCCAGACACGGCTTCGACTGAGCCTAAATCAAACTCAGACTCGACAGGTGTCACCACCCAATTGGACGGGACAGTGGTCCCCACTGTTTCTGTTAATGAAAGAGAAAGAAAAGAGAAAGGACAGACCCGGGAGAAGAAAGTTCTTCTCCGACGAAGGTTGAACCCACTTCGCCGCGACAGTCCACCACCGCCTGAATTAATGGCACCGTTAGACAGGCGATGAACTCACGAGCGCAATGACACCAAGCTCGACGGCAAACGGTGCCTGAAATCGAACAAGTTCAAATGTGTGAGATTAACACTCGAAGGAAATGACAGTCAAATTCTCTGAAATTAAAGGGAAATCGTTGAAGTTGCATGCCTGCAGAGCTTCCACTAGGCTCAGAGGAGATGCACGATGAACAGTCTGGATTCAATTCAGCTTCAAACAAGCTACTGCACCCATGGCCATGGCAGAGGAGCTTGAGTACTCACTGTGCAAGCAGTAGAGATCGCTACAACTCAAATTGTCAGTAGGGATCGCTTCACAAGAACTCTTAGAGCGTGTTCATGCACAAAACAAAGAAAATGAGATGTTAGAAACTCTTATACGCATAATTGATCTCTGAAATGGAGATGTCCATTCCATAAAAACACAGTGAAATAGTTAAACTGGAGAGAAGTCACATTCTTCTCAGCCTACAACTGAAAAGGCTTCTAGCCCTGTAAAAGACAGTGTACAATCGACTGAGAGAGAGTAATTAGGGAAGGGATAGTGCACTGTGCCTATCCCAGTGGTCCCTCTCTCTCTCTCCAAGGAAAAATTAAGGGATGCAGTGAACCAAAGCACCATATCAGATATGCTACAAATGCTAAAGGATTGTTGCTTTAATATTTCATAAACACCACATCATCCCCAGTCACTCAAATGCGCTTTGAGTTCAATGGATGGCCAGATCTTCACAAAATCAAACAAGTGGTGCATCTGTGCATGTATACAACCATATGTAAATGGAAAGCATCAAGATATACCTGAAAAAGGCTCCATGCGTGTCATTCTTGGGCCCATGGGCAAATCAGGTATTCTTGCAAACAGACAAGGGAATGATGCACATGAATCACAGCCAAAAGCACAACAAATGCCAAACATACCCCTCTCAGCCCCTCTCAACTTGTTGCACAGATATTGCACAAGGAGTTGGCAACCAAAAATCAAGCAAATTACATGCTTATTGAAGATCAAATGTGCACAAAATACATGCCATCTTGATGTTAAAAGCTGTATGAGGCCTCAGAATTATATTACAAGGCAATAAATTGCCTAATTGGGGTTCATCATTGGCCATATGGGGGAGGCACCAAATTGGGACAAGTCACAACCAATTACACTGCCAGAACCAACATAAGTCACTTGACAGACCCAGTGTGAGCACACCTTGCCAAATAATTGGCAAGTGTTGACTCAAACACCAAATCTGCAAGCAACCAAGCCACAATTACCCATAAAAAATGCAATTTATACTCCACAGAAAACCTAATTGAGCCTCATACAAAATCATTGGCTCAGTTCATTATGACCAACCATCAATTAGAGCTGATACAAGCTAGATGATTCAAGTATGAGCACCAAAATGCCATCTGACAGTTACAGAAAATCCAGAAACAGTTATGCACCGAGAGAATGATACCTCATCAATGCCTCATCAGTGGGGAATGTACCAACATATCAAACATGCCTCTCAGGCGCCCAAGCCAACACAGCCAACATCCAATGGCACTCATCAAATCATGCCACCTGGATCAAGTAAAGACAACAAACCAAATCAAATGGAGACATCCAGTAGGTTCTGAAGGGTAAGGAAAATCAAATTTACCTCTTCTATACCCCAGCTGGATGTAGTGAAGCTACCATACTGGCCTAGTGGGTCCCAAAGGCAGCTACACTGTCCAGCAACCATATCAACAAGTCACTAGATACAAGCCATAGCCAATCCAAGGCCAAGACATCACTTGAGAGGGTCATACACCTCCTGAGTGCACTGTCCAGCCTAGAAGATAGCCTCAACAGCTATACAACAGGTGAAGATGCTCTCACAAATGCATCTGAACCATCAAACCCCTACAAACATGGGATCAATGCCACCTGTCTAAGCCAGTCTTGGCGCCAGAATGTAACCCCTCTCCCAAGTCAAGAGGAGAAGGGCACAAACACCCCCAAATCAGCATGACAAGTGGCCCCATGGCTCACCTGTCATGAAAATACCAAACAACAAGTAAATTGAAGTAAATTGTGTCAAATGGCCACTGTTTCTACCAATGCCAGATGTCAAATGACTATAGGATAGTGTACAAGACAGTAACAAGCCCAAGTGCATGAAGACTTACAAATTGAGGCGGCAAGGAGAAGAATGCATCTGAGCCCTTCATCAACAACCCAAATTCTGAGATTTTGCCACATGGCAGTCTCCAAACAAACCCTAGAAGACATCCACAGCTATAAAAGAAGCTCTCCATCGACTGAAGAAGGAGATGCAAAGTGCTATATTGAAACTCTGCCCATTTTGAAACTCAAGCTATTTTCTATAAAACAAAGAAGTTTTAATTAGTTTTTGTACAAGGTAATTAGTAGAAATGTAATCTTTCAATCGAAATAAAGCTTTACTTTGTACATATTTACTTTGTTTTTTTTATATCTGTGCATCTTCATATCTTATTCTTACTGCATGCATCCAGTATGATATAATTACAAGCTTATTTACTTCAATAACCAGCATAATTAGCTACTCTAAGCATTGAAATAACTAAGTTCATGAACCTTCAGTTGCATCATGCATGAAAAACATATTAAATATATTCAACACTCATCTGTTAATCAAATAAAAAGTGTAACTAAAGAATGAAAACTTGAAAAATACAAAGTTTATACCTGCAAAACCACCTTTCTCTTCTTCTCTGTGCAGCAACCAGGTGGTAAATTGAGGCAACCAGGGATGGAGCTTGAAGTGAAGAAGGGTACAAGCCCCTAAAGCTTGCTGTATAAGGGGAGGAGAGGGGTCAAACCAACAGGTGTGCTAGCCTTTGAGCAGTCACCTTTGATCTCTCTCTGAACCAAGTTTTGAGCTCTCAATGGAGCATAGGTCAGTCTCAATGGGTGTACTTGCCTCTGAGCAGTCATTCAGAGATTGGTTTGTGCTTCATGGTTCAGTGAAGTAACACAAGTCCCTGTGTTAATCAAACCCAACAATCTTATCTCAGCCAAGCCTTACAAATACTCTATACCCAAATAAGATATCCCTACAATCCAATATTAAGGCCACATGATGCTGCCATGCACATGAGACCACAGTCTACCTCTCCTGGTATCATACAAACCTAGTTATGCTGCCAAAATTAGGCCAGGAACCAGCAGATAACAAAACCCTAAGCAATATATATCAAATGACCCTAAATCAGTCCAATGATCTCCTGTTCTTCCCAAAATAACACCCAACAGAGCCATAGTATTAAAGCAACTTGGCCAAATATCAATCAAGATCCCAATTACCAGTCATAATGCCCAAATTAGCTAAGACATGGCTAGATAGTTAGATCTCAAAGTCACCAAGTACCAAACTCAGGCACATCCAAATACTGTCCGAGACAATCAAATTAAGGACTACAAAACTCAAATACACAGCAGTATCGCCCAACAAACCCTAATTAACCTACTAACGGATGCCCATATAGCCAAGTAGGTTTGATTATCACAGGAAATTGGGTGAGTCACGGCTCAAAATCTATACAGCAAGTTTTAGGGGTTTTTACCTCGAGTTGATGCTCAAATCGACCTAAGGCACCTCCCTGGTTACTCAGGCATGCCGCCGATTGGCCTCTTGTGGCTCAATTTTGGTTGCAAAGGCACAGTCGGAAAATCCCAAATCGAACACAGCAACGCTCTCATGACCTCAATTGGCGAGACACGGCCCAATCGACCAGCTCAAGGGAGGAGAGGAGACTAAGACGATCTCTCTGACACTTCCCGCCAAATGGCCTCTTCACGGCGAAGATCGAGTCGACCTCTAGGGTTTGACTCGAGTCAACCTCTCGTCAGAAGACACGAGAAAGAAAGGAGGAAGAAAGAAAGAAGAAGAGAAGAGAACGTTGAAACGCTGACCAGCACGAATCTTGGCGCAGATCAACGCCCCATAATCGTCCCCAACGGATACGAATGGAAGGATGGACAAACTCGGCACACCGTACACCTAGTTACTGACGGTGGGACCCACGATGTCAGAATCCAGATCCACTGGCGCATAGACACGAGCGTGAACCAGACGACTCAGTCAATTTACCTCATCGACCTCGTGTGATCTTCTGTGACGCGAAGCGTGTGGCGGGTCCCTGACATCCAGAACACGAAACAGCAAACCCCCAGAACCAATCAGAATTTTCCAAAATTGCTGAAACTTCAAAAATGCTTTAAAAATAGCTAGAAGGGTCAGAAAATTACCAAAAATACCAAAATGTTCAGAAAATTACAAGGAACATTTTTGTATAAGGTTTCAACACCAAATTCCAAAAGAAAAAGGGATTTTAATTAAAACACCATTAATTTCCCTTAAAAATGTCATTAAAAATGTCTTAAAGACCAAATTGACATTAAAAACACCAAATGCTAAAAAAGTTTAAGTGTCTTAACCACTTGGACAACAGGTACATCTGGACAGCAGGTACATCTGGACAACAGGTACTTTGAATTGTCAGGGACTAACATTCCCGGTATTCAAAATAAAACAAGAAGCCCTGGCCAGACGAACCAAAACCCAAGCCCAAGAACAATCTAAGATATCCAAAGTCAAAAATGAACTCTACACAGCTTTCAAGCTCAGAGATCCTCAAATCAACCCCGGATATTAAGACAACAAGTCATAGAAGTTTGAAATCCGCCAAGACAAAGCCAAATACAAACCTTCTGCTTAGACCTAAAAGTCAAGCTCCCCAAATGCTTAGACCTAAAAGTCAAGCTTCCCCAAATGCTTAGACCTAAAAGTCAAGCTTCCCCAAAAGGCTTAGACCTAAAAGACAAGCCCCCAAAACGCTTAGACCCAAAAGTCGAGCCCCCAAATGCTTAGACCCATAAGTCAAGCCACTCAAATGCTTAGACCTAAAAGTCAAGCCCCCAAATGCTTAGACCCAAAAGTCAAGCCACTCAAATGCTTAGACCTAAAAGTCAAGCTCCCAAATGCCTAGACCCAAAAGTCAAGCCCAAAAGTACTTAGACCTAAAAGTCAAGTCCAAAAATCAAATCCTTGAAAATACATACCCTCAAGGAAACCACATGACCAAACGTCTGAAAAGCCATGGCTTCTAGACTAAAAGTGCTTAAAGTCCTAAAACATAAATCAAACTCAAGTCTCAGAAACGCCGCAAGACCGAAGATCTAACACGTCCGTTATACCAGATCTTCAAAACGTCAGCAGCCCGAGGCTTTATATGTCCACACTTGCTCTCTCATACACGCGAAGCGTCTCGGATATGAGAATGACAAGTCCTGAAATGATCTAATACCTACTTGGTTAAAGATCTACCAATCCACATTAAAGACTTGAGAAATCTCTGGGGGAAAGGCACAGGGGGTCGATAGGTTTGATCCGGAGTCGATTCCTTCCCTTTTTCCTTGTTCTTTCCCTTCACTGGTGCTTAGCTTGCGTTCTGTTCGGATCGAACCAGGGGTGATTCGGACCGAACTAGGTGTGGCGGTGGCACTGTACTCACTTTCTCTGCCTCCAATGGCGTCATTGATGCACTGGTGGGCTGATGGAGCGGAGGGTACGGAATTAACTGCTCCAAGACAACTCATCCTCGAAGTTGGCAACTGGTTCGGACCGAACTGGAATTGCTTCGGACCGGACAGGCGTCGCTTCGGCCTCAGGGGGTGTCACTTCGGAACGAACAAAAGGCAATTCGGACCGGACAGAGAGTGGTGCGTCTTCGGATGCAGGCATGGGTGGGTCTTCGTACTCCCGGCCACTCCTCAATATGTGCAGGGCTTTGCACTCCGCGTTGGGGTTCACTTCTGGTTGTCCGGGCAGCTTCCCTTGTTGCCGTGAGAGGTGCACTTCCATCATACGCTCCAATCTCTCCAAGGTACCTGCATTAGCCTTGAGTTTGTCCAAACTCTCGACCATATCTTGGTTAAACTTTCCTTGCTCATGCATAAAATTCTGGACAACAATTGGAATACCCTCCCTATTATAAATAGACTTTTTGTGTTGTTCACGATTATTGTCATTGAATTGGGCGTTTTTAAACATGTTGGGCTGGTTGTTGTTTTTGTATTGGTATTTTGGGGCAAAGGGTCGACTAAAGGAAGCATTTTGAATATTCTCTTTAAACTCGGGATTGTCCATGAGTTCCCAATTCTTTTGCTCCCCCTCTTGTAGCGAATAGCTACGGGTGAAGTGGTTCCTTGGAAAGTACGAGGGCCCGTTGTTGATGGAGTGAACTTGAGCCACGGGGTCGTTCTTAGCAAGAGGACAGTCGGGAGATTTGTGCCCTTCTTCACCACAAGCCCCGCATTCAGTCGAGTGGAGATGAGACCCTTGAGAGGAGTGAAAGGCGGCCAATTCCGCTTCGAGTTGAGCTATCCTGGCATCTCACGTAGAGATCTCCTGCACTTGTTGTTTGTGCCCCGAGCGACGTGTGTTCACGACAGGGTACCAAGTGTACTGCCTTGCATAATTGTCGACCACATCCCTTGCTTGTGCGGCGCTCAACCTTTGGAAACTCCCACCTGAAAGAGAATCGAGATTAATCTTGACATTATCATAAAGACCGTTATAAAAGGACTTAAGGACTAACCGCTCTTGAATCCCATGGTGTGGGCAAGAGTTCTCTAAATCCCGAAACCTCTCCTAAGCGTCTCCCATACACTCGTCATCTTTTTGTTGGAAATTATGGATTTCTCTCCTAATTGTGTCGGCCCTATCACTAGAGAAGTACCTATCCAAAAAGGTTTGTGCCATAACATCCCAACTCCTTATAGACCCTTTTTTCAAAGTTTTATACCATTTGTAGGCCCGGTCTTTAAGGGTAAACCTAAACAACAAAAGCCTAACTGCCTGTTGAGGAACTCCATTAATCTTAATCAATCTAGTGCAATCAGTAAAAGCTTGAAGATGAGAATGGGGATCTTCGTGCTCGTTTTCGTAAAACGGGCTTTGTTGTACTAAGGCGACGTGAGCGGGCGCGATTTGCATGTTGTTGGCGTCGATCCCTGGAACGACAACCGGCCCTGCCACATCCTTTGTTTTAGGGGCCCCGAACTCCATGAGAGACTTGTCCGGGTTGTTACCCTCTTCCCCTTCTGAGTTGTTGCCGATGCTTTCGTCATCGGCGGTCCATTTGCGCTTCTCATCTTCGAAGTCTTGCTTTTCTCGCTCAACGTGCACCCTTTCTTGCTCAATCCTGGCTTACTGTTGCTCGAGTTGGAGTCTGAGCTGCTCCAATCGGCGAGTTTCCGCTTCGAGGTTGACGTTAGCGGCCATTGATGTCCCTGTTCCTTCTTGCTCGCGGCTCTTTCGGGTCGAACTGGACCTGTTCGGACCGAAGTAGGGGTCGAACTGCAGGCTGGAGGTTGCTCTGGGTCGCTGTCCAATCCCCGAAAGAAGTACTTTCTCACTAGAGGTTGGGGGTTGGATCGCTTGCCTTGTCTCCTACCTGCCAGTCCTGTAAATCAACGAGGAACAAGGGTGAGTCAAAAATAAAATAAAATAAAATAAAAATAAAAAAAGGTCTAGTCTCTTGATACTAGAATAAGGATCCAATATCAACACCGTTCCCCGACAACGGCGCCAATTTGATGAAGGAATTAAACCCTAGGTCAAATAAATTTATACCTAGAACTCAACCTCACTAGTCGTTAGGGGGTAAAGCTTTAGGGTCGAACCCAAAGGACGGATTATGAGTACTGGACTTACTTTTTCTCAAAATCTAGACAATTAAATCCAAGTGAATCTAGTAACCAAACTATAAACCAAACTAAATGCAATAAAGTATATGTTTTTAGGTAATTTTGATTAATTACTTAACTAAAATAATTAAATAAACTTAAGGATTGATTTTGTGGTTTTCTAACAAGATAAAAGACGTCTCAGGACTCAGATTTCACCTCGGTTTGGAATCTAAAAACCTAGATCAGACACTTTCGTGCTAACACCTAAGTTTTCAAATCAAAAGCCTCTCTGTCCAGTCCGAACTGGACTTGATTCGACCCGAACTGTGTCCAATTCGGTCCGAAGTAGACCTGATTCGATCCGGACAGTAAGCCAAGGTGTGTAATTATGGTTGAATACACTATCTATACTTTATGCTAGGGTTTGCTGGCTTAGACCTAAGAGACAGGACCTCAACTTTCGCTTATTGGACGAGACCTTGGTTAAATCACAGCCTAACCTAAAGTAGACAAACTAGACCTTGACTTTTGGTAAGGATCTAACCAATCTACAACCGTTGTTGTGTTTCTAAGGGATATTTAGATGTCTTTTGAACTATCTAAAAGTTACACTTTTGGTGTCAGCTAATCTACTCTCTCGAGTTTGTAATTTATCCCAAGTACTTAACTTTCTCTTTAATTGTTTATCCTAATTTAGACTTAACTAGGTGCGGCTGTACAACTAGAAGTTAATAGGAGTAAAACAAACAGGTCAAATCAAGCAATAACAATAAATCTCAACAACAAGTCATAAAATATAACATAGTATATCAAGTCATATCACAACATCCAAACCTAAGTTACTACCTTACTCCCAAGCTATACTACCCTGGTTCGGCAGATATGCAGGAGAACCGGAACCCGGTGCGAACCGGGTGCGGGTTCGCCATCGATTCGGCACTGGTGCGAACCAGGTTCGCCACGTGACGTATCGAATTTTTTATATTACTTTGACTAACGAATTCGGTCTTCGATTCGGCACGGTGCGCGCGTATCACAACACAAAGTTCGTGACCCAGCCTGTCGGATTATAATATTATTTTATATTTTCTTATCCAGAGTATTACTACTTGGACGGATTCAAAGACCAGCCGAGAAAAATCACACTTGCTCTTACGCGGAACAACTCTATATATATAGACAGATATAGGTACAATATCTCTTGTAGGACTAACCACGCTCTCAACCGGTTGGAAATTCATCACCAATTCCTTTGTTCCTCTCCAATTCACACGCCCATGGATACCTCCATTTGTGGCGTTGTATACAAAATGTATGTTACTTATTAAATTTTGTAATGACCTTTATAAATTCATTTGTCCACAAAAATTTATATCCATGTTCATAAAAACATTAGGTATCTAGTGATGTCAAATTTTATAATTATGGTATTGTAATATAAATTTCTAAAAATTTCATAAATACATCTAATTTTTACTTAGTTTTTTCAACGGCTTTCAAATTTATTTATATATGAAATTTTGTATATAAATTTATGAGAAATCTAATCATATTATTTTTTTTAATTTTATACCTTCATAGATTTTACACCAAGTCCCGTCATATTTTTTAAATATATAAATATATATATCGCCGCACCCGAATCGGAGATTTTTGAAAATTTTCGAATCGCCGCACCCGCACCGCACCGGATTCAGTTCTCGAACCCGAATCCATGCAGCATAGCTCCCAAGACAACATAAATTTAGCCTAACATAACAGTAGAACAAACAACAAGTATCTTAGCAATAAAATAAAGATACAAGCCCATGAGAAAAGATAAAAACATAAGGAGCATAAACCGAATACTCCTTTTGTACTTTGTCTTCTAACTCCTAGGCAATGGGGTGCTGCAAAACGTAGATGTCACTTTCTTCTTACTGCCGTCGCTTCAAGAATTAATTTAGAGATGACTTAGGCTTGGAAGATGTGCTAGGAAAGGTATATGGAGGCTAGGGTTCCAAGAGAGCCTTTCCTGTGGCAGAGAGGGGCTATATATAGCGTAGAAGGATGCTTGCAGTAGAGGTTTGGGCGCCTGGGCAAGAAATCCATCGAATCATGGTGTTGCCTTATATGAAAACCTACCAAAATGGCTGAGTCGGCGCCCAGTTCGGTTCGAAGCAGGGAGAATTCGGTCCGAACTGAAGAGAGAGTCGAGGTTGGTCACTGTGGTGACGCTTCGGTCCGAAGTGAAGAGTGCTCGGTCCGAACTGGTGGCAGTTTGGTCCGAAGTAGGATCCGAAGAGAGCCTCCGATGCTAGGTATGAGTCATCTAGCTTGCTGCAAGTGCCGAAAATCCATCTACTAGCCCAGATATTGCCAAAAGTCCTCGAAACCTGTAAAGAAAAGAGAAGAAACGACGGCATAGCCGAATCCTGGAAAAACAAGGCAAAATGTCAAGCAATTTAAGGGTTTGAGTATGATTTGAGTGCCAACTACGGTCCAAATATCAACAAATAATAATGACATCAAATCCCCCCAAACTTAAACTTTGCTTGTCCTCAAGCAACGCCCTATACTTAAAATTTAGGACTATACTTAGACTTAATTGCACCTCAAAAGAAAGTATTGAAAACTAATCATTTATGCCTTAACTCCCTCACACACCATCAACAAACAAGCTAGCTAAATTCAATCTCAAGAACTAAGTCTAGTGTTCAAGTAGTGGAACCTTGCTTCTCTTGGTCCTAGTGAAGTGTTTTCTAAGTCAAGGACTCTAGTTTCTCTCTTATCAAACCAAAGCAAACTCAATTTCAATCACCCGTTCGTTTTCATATTCCTCAAAAATTTGTAAAGAAAATTTATCAAAGCCAGAAATTTTAAAATGAATCTAACTCAAGACGAATTCCTTTTTATTTTCACCAATTTTGATTTGTTCAAGTCGAGTCGCGGTGATTTACATCACTTAGGGTTTTATGCTATTGGGACTTAGTTTTAGGAGATCAAACAGATAAATGCACGACAAAGGCCACGATACACTTGGGCCAGGGCTCCTAGCAATTTCCGTAATCCTTTCTCCAATTATTTGTGGAAGATCAAACAAGTTGTCACACGACCAAGGCCACGGTACACTTGGGCCAGGGCTCCTAATGACACTCGTTATCATTTCTTAATATGGATTTATTGAAGTCCCTTCGCACCCTCATTTTCGCAACTATTTAAGTTTTATTCAATTAAAGTTTGCTCGTTGGTGATTCAAGCAGTTTAAAAATAATTTCCACAAGTCAATATTCATCTTATAATTTCCAAGGTTGATAAAAGTTCTTTTTAACAAAAGTTTGCAAAGTAAAATTCGTTCACTCGATGATAACTTATGAGAATTGACTGACATGATTTGACAAGTTCTAAACAACCATTTCGAGTCTTATCTTTTGGAAACAACTTTATTTTAGTCTATTGGAGCAAAATTCAACTAGTTAATGTCTAGACATTTTAAAGTACCTTGATAAGCAAATTAGCTAACCTAAAGACAATTCATCTGGTGTGGATTTGAAAAGAAGAGTGGAGAAGAGAAGAGAAAAGAGGTCTAGGCATAAACGACTAATTTCCAACGAAGAACAAGTGAAACTGCTCAAAATTCACCACCTGAGAGTCTCTGTTCGACCCGAACTAAACATAATTCGGTCCGAACTGAGGTGTTGCGTGATGGATTCATCCTGGCAGCCACTTCGGTCCGAAGTGGATCCAGTTCGGTCCGAAGCAGAGTGTCGAGTGTAAGGATTTAACCCTTCTTCCACTTCGGTCCGAACTAGGTCACTTCGGAGCGAACAGAGAGTGTGCAAAATCGAAAAAAACGTCCTAACTTGAAAAATTTCATCCTATTCCCCCCAATATCGCACTTTTTCTCCTATGTAACCCCCCCAAACTTGAATTAGGCATTGTCCCCAAGGCATTTATTCACCGAAATCATAAAATAGGGAAAAAGGAAACGTACCGTATCAATGGGAAGGGGCGAAGCCCCCTGAGGAGCCTCCTTGGTACAATTGCGAGTCGTATGAAGGGAAGATGTCGAAGTAGGCATCCGGCCCTGGCTGTGGTTGCTGGAGCACAAATTGATTGCCGAGGTAGGGATAGAAGGCGGGGTCGGAGTTGGCTGGTTGCTGCGGTGGTGGGTGCTCTTGCCAAGGATGGGGCCCAACTGGTGCATGGCTGCCGGTAGAGTGTGCCGGTGAGTGCAAGTTGGGATCGTCATCGCCTCCTGGCCAGTACCCATGTTGGAGAAAGAAGTTATTGTCGTACGTGACATTGGCCACATCATCAAGGCGGCGGCCGAATTGCATGAACTCGTTGGAGAGGCGGCTGATTTGCATGTCATGCTCATCTTGCCGCTCCACGCTCTTCCGCACCTCATCCCGCGTGTCCATGGTAAGCTTTGTGAGGTCCCCCATCATCCCCATCAAGTCCTTTGTCCACTGAGGAGCCTCGGATGCATCTCCAAAATCAGTAAAGGGGCGGGGCTCGGATGGGCCCGCTGCATCGGTCTCCATTGGAGTTGGGTTGGCCGCATCGGCTTCAACTATGCGTGGCTCCTGAGGTGGAAATTGAGTCTCATGTCGAGTCCTAGGGGTCATGAAATCCTTTGGGACCAGCCAAGTGTAGCGTTGAGAGACATCAATCTTATGTGGATATGGGAGATAGAAATTGCTGCCTTCATCTCTCAACCAAAGATACTTTTCCTCCACATCACTACTACTGTGGCAAATCTTGATGAAATGCGCTTGCCGGAATCTATCATCATCATAGTAGTTGAACCCGGTGCAAAGAGATTTTTGAGGCAAGCGCATTTGCATTCTTTCCGCTAGAAGGGTCACAAAAGAGCCGATAGTGATGCTACCGGTGGCATTGGGTTGAAGAATGTGCCACATGAACCCAATCTCCTTCTCACTAGCTATATTGACGGTCTCACCTCGTGCAAACACAGTGGCAGCAATTCCACGAAGTACAAAAGGACTAAAACCTAGATATCAAATAAATTTATACCTAGAACTTAACCTCACTAGTCGTTACAGTAAAGCTTTAGGGTCGAACCCAAGGGACGGATTAATGAGTACTAAACTTTACTTCCTCACAAAAGCTAAACAAGACAAATTTTATGGGGTTTTGTAGATTAAGAACACAATTATCTAAAGTGCAATAAAGTAAAGAGTTTTTGGGGTTTTGTGGTATAAAATATGCAAACAAATGTCTTAGGATTCAGGTTTTACCTTAGTTTGGACTTTAGAACACAGGACTCGTCACTTTCGTGCTTAGAACAGTGTTTTTCAAGCAATCAACTCTCAGTTCAGTCCGAACCAGACCCTTTCGGTCCGAACAGAAGGTGATAGTGTGTGGTTTTGATTTTCTACGATACTTTATGCCTTGAGTCAGGGTTTGTTGGCTAAACCTAAATTTACTAAACCGTAGCTTTCGCTTGTTGGACTAGAACTAGTTTAATCACAACGTATCCTGATAAGATTAATAGACCACAACTTTTTGTATAGGTGACTAATCTAAACTTGTTTGTTGGGTTTCTTAGGTATATTTAGACGTCTTTTGAACTATCTAAAAACTTACACTTTTGGTGTCAATTAATCTTCCCTTTCGGATCTACGATTTACCCCAAGTACTTAATTCGAACTAATCTTGTTTATCCTAACTTAGGCTTAACTAAATGCGGCCGACATCTAGAAGTTAATTAGAAATCACAAGCAATTCAAACTAGCAATTAACATAATTCTCAACAAAGCAAATCAACAAAACATATCATAGCATATCAAGTCAAATCACAACATCCAAACTTTAGTTACTTTCCTACTCCTAAGACAACATAAATCTAATCTAACATGCTAATAAAACAAACAACAAATGCAAATAAATAAGATACAAACTCCATTCGATCAAATATCAAGAGAAAGGAAGAAATAAACCAAGTATCGCCTCTAACTCGAGATACCGAACGTCCAGAGCAGTGGTTGGATTGGTTCTGCCGCCGTCGTGCCTAGAATCACTCCAAAGTTGATGCCATGGTCATGCTCTAATGGGAGATGACGATTCCCGCACCTTTCGGCGTGAGAACGGTGGTGGAAAGGTGCCAAAATGTGGTGGGAGATGGGAATTCGTGTATTGTGGCTTCCCCCTCATCCATGGCAGTAGGAGACTCTTATAGAAGGTCTAGGATGACTTGGGAAGGAGCCTAGGGCCAAAGATCACGAAATCTGTCCAAAATAATGAGTTTCCATGCATGAAAACCTTCCAAAACAGTTATGTCGGTCTCTGTTCGGACCGAACTAGTCCCAATTCGGACCGAACTAGTCCAATTCGGACCAAAGTAGTCCCAGTTCGGACCGGACAGAGAGTAAATCCAGCATATAGTATTTCGGTCATAATTTCTTCATCCGGACTCCGATTGAGATGATTCAAAAACCGTTGGAAAGCTTAGAATGAGCCCTACAACTCCATGGATTCCATTTGGCTATATCCTTCTCCAAAATCCTCCATTTTATGCAATTATTGTGTCAAATCCACAAGGTTCCTACAAAACAAACCAAATACCACGATAGTACCCAATTCTTGACAAATATAGCACAAAAGCACAATGAATATAATGGTTTGGGTAACATTTGAGTGCCAAGTACGGTCAAAATACCAATGAATATAAGTGATATCAAATCCCCCCAAACTTAAACTTTGCTTGTCCTCAAGCAAGAGCCTAATCTTAGAGTTTTTGACTATATTTAGACTTAGAGAGTGCATTGCCCAAAACCAAGGATTGTCATGAAATCAATTTCTTATGCCTAAAACTTTTCATAAAGTAACAAATAAGCTAAAGCACAATTTTACCTCTAAGACTAAGTTTAGTGTTCTTATAGTCAATTTTCGTCTCTCTTGGTCCTAGTGAAACGTTTCTCAAATCAAGAACTCTAGCTTCTCTTTTGTCAAAACCAAAGCAAACTCAAATTCAATCACCCGTTCGTTTCCATATTCCTCAAAAATTTGTAAGGAAAATTTATCAAAGTCGGAAATTTTATAATGAATCTAACTCAAGACAATTTTCCTTTCATTTTCACCAAATTGATTGTGCAAGTCGAGTCACGGTGATTTACATCACTTAGGGTTTTACGCTATTGAGATTTGGATTGAGCTACCGGCACATGACGCACCGGGGAGGTCGGACCGGTTTTTACGCCTTACCGCTACGGTCCACTATGGAATTTTTTGTTCCACCCTCCAATATTTGTGGAATTTATTTGGAATTTCAAGTCCCTTCGCACCCTCATTTTCGCAACAATTTAAATTTTGTCCAATTAAAGTTTGCTCGTTGGTGATTCAAGCGGTTAAAAACAATTTCCACAAGTCAAGATTCATCTTGTAATTTCCAAGGTTGATAAAAGTTCTTTTTAACAAAAGTTTGCAAAATACAAATTCGTTCACTCGATGATAACTTATGAGAATTGACTTACATGGTTTGACAAGTTCTAAGCAACCTAATCGAGTCCTATCTCTTCGAAAACATTTTCAATTTGGTCCATTGGTGAAAAAATATGACTAAAAGATATCTAAACATTCTAAAGTACCTTGAGAAAATTTTTGCTTTGCTTAAAAACAAATTTCAAACAGTGTGATTTTCATGAAAAGAAAGAAAGACAACAGTCAAGACATAAACAACTATTTTTTCAAACAATACCAAGCAATATAGCCAGTGATGGTCAGGAAAAGCGAGGTTAGTAGCTCGAGGCGAGGTTGAAAGATACAAAGCGAGGTTAGTAGCCAAAGGTTACAAGCAAAAAGCGGGGATTGATTATGAAGAAGTGTTCGTCCCCGTTGCGAGAATGGAGACTATTCGCTTGTTGATATCGCTAGCTGCCCAAAACAAATGGAATATTTATCAAATGGATGTGAAATCAGCATTCCTCAATGGTGGACTCGAAGAAGAAGTCTACATCGAGCAACCACCAGGTTATATTAAGGATGGAGAAGAAAACAAAGTGCTGAAATTGAAGAAGGCTTTGTACGGGTTAAAGCAAGCTCCACGAGCTTGGAATACCCGAATTGATACATACTTCAAGGAGCACGAGTTTGTGCAATGCCCGTATGAGCATGCTTTATATGTGAAGGTATGTGATGATGACATTATGTTTGTTGCTTTGTATGTTGATGATATGATATTCATGGGGAATAATAATGAAATGATTGAGAATTTAAACTCGAGATGTCAAAAGAGTTTGAGATGACAGATTTGGGCCTTATGCTATACTTTCTCGGGTTAGAAGTAAAGCAAGACAAATCTGGAATTTTTGTCTCACAAGAAGCATATGCAAAAGATGTGTTGAAAAGATTTAAGATGGATGATTGCAATCCGGTATGTACTCCGGTTGAGAGTGGGACGATGTTGTCTTGTTATGATGAAGGCGAGGCCGTAGACGCAACTCAATATAGAAGCTTGGTTGGAAGTTTGCGTTATCTCATGTGCACAAGGCCAAATATTGCATATGGTGTCGGCTTGGTAAGCCGATACATGGAGGAGCCAAAGACGTCACATTGGAAGGCCATAAAGCTAATTCTTCGCTATGTGAAAGGTACATTATCTCATGGCTTGTTCTATTCTTATACTGACAAGTTTGATCTTGTTGGATATACAGATAGCGATTGGTGTGGCAATATCGATGACAGAAAGAGCACAGCGGATTTCGTGTTCTATATGGGTGACACGACATTTACATGGGTGTCGAAGAAGCAATCCATTGTGACTTTGTCAACTTGCGAAGCGGAGTATGTGGCTGTATCTTCATGTGTATGTCACGCGATATGGTTGAGAAAATTGCTGAAGGATATGAACTTTGCTCGTGATCAACCAACGGAGATTCGAGTCGACAACAAGTCAGCAATCGAGTTGGCAAAGAACCCGGTGCATCATGAAAGGAGTAAGCATATTGATGTCCGCTTTCACTTCATACGCGAACATGTAAAGGATGGTGATGTCGAGTTGACTCACGTGGCGAGTCGAGATCAAGTAGCGGACATATTCACCAAACCACTTGGAGCGGAATTGTTCAATCGATTCAAGAAGCTGCTCGGGATGCGAGCTGGAGCATAATTGAGTTTAAGGAAGGATGTTGGAAATATAAACTCAATTAAGTGTTTTGCGTGGTCAAGAGTCAAAGTGTTTAATTATTTAGAGTTACAAGAATAACTCTTAGGAATATGTTGTTATTTATTGTCTAGAAGACTATGCCATTGATTAGATGATTGAATGTTTATTTAATTAAGTAGTTGAGTATTTTTCTATATAAATAAAGTAAGAGTGATTAGAAATTCAGAACTTAGAAAATCTTAGAAGAAAGAAAAGATCAATTGTAAGAGAGTTGTATCAATATGTGAATGAAGAATTTCAGTTTCTAAGTATCTCATTTATCTCCACTATTAACCACATAGCCTCATATTAAGAAGACGATCCTATCAAATTCACCAATTTGTTGTATACTGGCAAATTGTTGATCAATACGGGCATTTGTTTGCTGCAACTCTTGGCTCAGTCTGGCATTCACTTTTTCCATGGCCACCAATTTCTCTTGCAACTCGCCATTGAGCTGATCGCCAACTGATTGTTTAGGAGGCATCTGAGACTGATCTTGAGAGTTCTTGGACGCACAATTGAAAGAGAAAAGGAAGAGAACCCCAGATGTAATCGTACTGGCTCCTGATTCCAATTGTCACAGTCTAGCTGTGGTTTCGGTACGAAATTGGAAAATTTCGTAGAGAAATTGGGAATTTGAGGAAGATAAATGGAATTTGAAAGAAACTAAATTGAAGAATAATGGAAGAATGAATTTTCTTATTTTCACATAACATTTCTTACAGCCAATTGCCATATTTATAGGCGTAATAAATCAAGAAAACGCGTAATTACAATTCTCTCTCCTATTTTTTATTACATTTCCTAATTAATTAAATGGACGGTTTGATCTTGTCGACCGTTGAGGTTGAGCGCTCCAGATCGATCCTTCTCAGCGATTCTCCGTCATCTCTTTAACGTCCTCGTTTCCTGCCGTTAATGAAGAGATCAATTCTTCCACTGCGTTTGCCACGCGTCCATCTTCTATTGGTGTGCTATTATGATCTTCAACAGTCAACTGTCTGATCTCTTCAGCCATGTCAGTGTGACACCCCGTCGAATACCGTAATGGGATAGTACACGACGGAGTGCCCGCCGCGGATGCCTGCTGCACCTGCAAGGCTTACTTATGCCTACTTTACAAATTAAAGTTAATTATATATAATTATTATATACATGCCAAATCTAAATTTATAAGCAATTTCTTAAATATAAGATAAAATCCTACAACGGTCTGGTTCATGTAGGTAGCTAACCACAAAATCTGATGGCCTGCTACTCGTCTAGCTGTCCAACACTCCATATGAAACCTGGAACCCACACCATTGTGGAAACAATGCAAAAGCAAAGAGAGTGAGTGATGAGCGGGTTTTAGGAACCAGATATCAAATGAAATTTATACCTAGAACTTAACTCACTAGTCGTTTTAGTTAAGCTTAGGGTCGAACCCAAGGGACGGATTAATGAATACTAGACTCGCTGGTTTTCAAAAGCTAGACGAGTAAAAACAGGTTGATTCAAACAATTCAAAAGTAACCATGCAGTAAGATAGATATTTTTGGGTGTTTTTCGACTCTAAAATAACTCTTAAAGACAATTCTAAACCAAGCAAAAGACAGGAAAACAAACAACAAAGGTTTTTAGGGGTTTTTTGACAAATAAAAAGCGTCCTAGGGATCGGAAATGACTTAGGTTTAGCACCGGAACCTCCTCGGTCGATCGCTCTCGCAACAAACCTCGAGATACCGGGTTCCAGGGTTCTGTCCAACCCGAACAGAATCTGTTCGACCTGGACAAGGACCTGGAGCTGGGCTGTGTTTACAGACTCCTGTCCAACCCGGACAAGACCTGTTCGGGTCGAACAGAAAGCCTGGAAACGAGATCAAGGCTTGAATCGGACTACGTTTAGGGTCTGGACTGGCTGTAACTCGAGTTCTAACCCTCAACTTTCGTCTCTTGGATTAAAACCCTGCACAGGACTCTACCTAGCCCCTTCTAAGTTCACTAACCTAACTTCGTGTTGGGAGATAGTGTTCTTGAGTTTGATTTACTTGTGCTCTAAGGGTATCTAAACGCTCTTTCAAACAATTTAGAAATTAACCTTTCAGTTCAACTAATCGACTCTTTCAAGTCACAGATTTACCCCAAGTACTTGGTTCAATTCTGGTTGTACAATCTAAATTTGTAGCTTAACCAAACCAGGCCTAAGATTCAGAAGCAAAACAGATCAAAGCAACAGAATTTAACAAGCAGATAGATAATACCAAGCAATCAAATCACATAGTCAAATATCAAGCCAATCATTCAACACAACCACATACTAAACTTACATCAAATCCTACCCTAAGACATAGCAAACTACTCACACATGTTCTCTAAACAAACAATAGCAGAAAATAAAGAAATGCTAGTATAGATACAAGCCATAGAAAATAGAGAAAAGTGCATAAGAAGAATAAACCGAAATACTCCTCAAATGCTCAGATCTATCTCTTCAATGGCAGTGGAGAGGTAGAAACGTGGGAAGTCAGTGCCGCTTGCCGCCGTCGCTTCAAGGCAGTAGAGAGTTCTCAGTTCTCGATGAAGGAATCCAGTGGAAAAATAAAGTAAAGTGGGACTTGTCTCTGGGAAAAACGTGGAAGGAAGAAGAGGACCTCTGCTGGGCAGAGAGAGACCTTTTCTAGGAGTTCTCCGACTTGGGGAACAAGCCAGAGGCTTCACAGGCTGAATTAGGGGGTCCAGCTGCCAGTCTTCCATGCAGATATGCCTTCCAAATGGGGCATTTCGACCTGGAGAGGGTTCTGTTCGGGTTGGAGCCAGGCTGGAGAAGACAGGCGCGTAGTCGGGCCACAGGGCTGGTCCGTTCGACCTGGACAGTTTCTATTCGACCCGGACAGGACTTCAGTTGGGGTTGGAGTGGAATGGGAGCCTCAATGCTTAGTTCGACCCGAACTGGAATTTGTCCAGGTCGAACAGAGCACGAAAAGCCCAGAACCGAAGTATGGATCGAGTGGATCGTGGCTTGTGGCCCGCATGTCGGCCTGGAATGCGTCCCGGGTGCCAGGAATGAGTCGTCTGGCGTGCAATTGAGCGTGGACAAGCTTCCTTGAGCCCATTATTCCCTGAGTCTTCATCAAAACCTGTGTGAAACAATTAGAAGCGGCAGCAAAGCCAAAACCTGGAGAAACACAGCAAAATGTCAAATAATAATATGTTTTGGGTCATAATTGGGTGCCAAGTACGGTCGAAACAACAGCAAATAAAAGAGATATCAGTGAGATAAATATGATTTATCTCAGTGCGGTATTTAGTTCCAGTCACACGAACTTCTACTGTACATGTTCAGGAACTAACTACCGTACCAAGTTAAAATAATAATAATACAAGCAATACATAAACAAATCAATTAACAAATGCAGTCATTTAAAAACAGATGCAATGCAAAAGGAGCTCGACTACTTCAATTCAATTCAGATATAATTTAACATTTCAAAAGCCGACTCGGTTTGGACAACTATCTAATGCAAGTCTGGTATGTCAAATATCAGTCAATCAGATACCGCGAATCACCTTTTAAGATGATTGCCAACGGCCATTCAATTCCATTTATCATTCAGAAAATTCCATATCATATCATCATAACAAATATACCACAAGTCAGGAACACTCTCCTCCCTTGGACCATTCTAGACTGGTTACCGTGTCGGGATCCGGATCATAAGCGCTTAAGTCACGGTGTTTGGCCAGACGGATCATGACTCTGACTCCAAACAGATGGAGTGCTTTTTCTCAACCGAACAAGTGTATCAGAATAAAAGACATATTCTCAATTTAATCAACTTGGCAACCTTTCAACATGTAGTTCATTTAACATCTCATAATAATTCAATAATTACTCAAGCATATATATATATGAAATGATAAATATGCACACAATGAATTCAGACATGAAATGCAAATAGTTATTTCCTAGCATGCAAGTGAAGCTCATGTGAAATCCGCACCTTTAAATAAGTAGGCAAAATACACAAGACAAGCAATCTTTAATGTTATTCGGTCGTACCGGCCGTCCTTGGCTCAGCTACTCGACCTCCAAACTCTAAACAAATAGAATAACATATTCTAACTAAGTCCTTAATTCAAACAATCATACAAATTCACTCAATAAAAAGTTTATTCAAACCAGCGCCTATCTTATTTTTCTTAGTGTGGTCAGTTTGGATTTGCTAATACATAGTTTATTTTTTTACACTAATGTCCTCTATAACTTCTAATTAATTTTTATAATCATGTTAAGACTGGTTTCTATACTTCATATCCTTTGGTACCTAACCAGTACCAAAAGAGTGTACCATTAAATTAATTTAATTTCAAACGCAATAGTAACAAAAGAAGGAAAGAACATTACATCATCTAACTTATTGTTTCAATTCAGTACCTGTCGGTACCTTGCTACCATTCAATAATAAAATATTGTTATTTATGTACCATAGTCCTTATATCATTTCTATTATTACTTTATCTACTGTTTTTAATTAACAACTTTCTAAAGCAATCAAATTATCAAGAACATAAGCTATACGCAATTAAATTCAAATTTCCATTTTTGTCAAAATAAACCAAATTTGAAAATGATTTTCAAATAAAGCTGAAATAAAATAAATTAGAATATCCTTTAATATATTAAATATATCTACATAGAACAAAATATCAGTCACGAAAATTTTGCAAGAAACCCCAAATACCATCAATTTTCTGTTTTAAAGAAATATTTGATAAATTAAGAAACTAATTGGATTTTCAAAGCAATGATAAAATACTCACTTTTTCAGATGCAAATTAAGAGATGACAGCTAAGAATTTTCGGCCTAACAACCACCAACTTGGTTTAGTCCTTTGCACCATGAGGAATTCTACTTGATGTTGTTGCTTTCCTATTTTCAATCAATTTTTGGATAAATTCTAATTGGTTTGCTGATATGATATTTATTTCTCTCAATTTCTCCAAGTAGCAAGGTCGGCTAAGGAGGAAAGAGAGGAATGTGTGGGAGATAATTACAAGGCCGCCTAAGAGGTGGATCTTATATGTGGTGATATGCCCAAAGTTTGGATGGTTAATATTCTTCAAATATACACGGTGCACATTTTTAATAGATGAACCAAAGAAACAACATGACATGTGGGTCCTAAGTGGCATGCAACAAAAAGGATAAACCAAAACTATAAAAATCATCAAACTTACCAATAAATTCTCATTTTTAAAATCTGTCCAAAAAGTAACGGCTTTGATTTTCTCTATAGAAATACATTAAATTATTAATTGTACTAAATAAAATTACAAGGAATATAATCCAAACAAAAATATTTTAATTAAAATTCTGAAAATACTACTAAGACATTTTGGTTAAATTTCTAAATTTTTTTTTTATTCCTAGTTTCCTACCCATAAAGACGTAGTGTAACAGTCAGCAACTCCTGATGTCTGTACATCCTGTGTTCTTGACACTTGCGATACCACCCTTCATTAATTTCTTATAAATATTGTTTAAACCTATCGATTTTTATGCCGTGATTTCCTTCATAGTTTACTTGTTTACCCTTCTATATCCACCGATTACATCATTTGATTTCCAGTTAGTTCTTATTTCCAAATCTTATTTGTATTGTATTCTAATTAGTTTAACTTGGAGTCCACGTGGCATTTTGACTGCAAAAATACCATTCATTCCCGTTTGCTCCTCATCTTATAATTAACCGTTCCATGAAGATCACAAACCAGTAACCACCACTCTAACCCCGTTCTGAAAAAGAAAACCCGATCCACTTTATTTTTTTTTTTTAAAATTTCCATTTTATTTTGATAAGATATTTTTTCTTCTTTCAATGATATGTAGCACAAAGGATTTTTTTTGAAATTTAATGTTTATTTATGGATTGCTTAGGTCCAACAGAATTAATTTGCAAAAATTTATTTTTTTTTGTTTATTAATTTTTTTTTCTTTTTCTCTCATTGGACTACTTTTAGTCTAAATTTTGAGGACAAAAATTTTTTTAAGAGGGTGATATCACACTTATATATATGGTATTTGGCCGGACTTAGCCCCAAAATCATAACCTAAACACTTGAAATTGTGTGTTTTCAGTCTTTATTTGTAGGATTTGGTACTGCTTTTGGTTGTTATTTGAATTTCAGGGATTTGGAGCGAAACCAACGCAAATCGGCACATTTCGGGCATCACAGATGATCTTGTGCGGCCTACAATGGTCTTCGTGCGGAGTAGACTCGTGCCAGACGACTCATACCTGGCTCGGGTCACGTTGTGCGGCCTACACCATGTCCAGGACAGCTCCTGTGCGTCCTACAACACCTCCATCGTGCCCTAGAAGCCTCCAATGCGGCTTACACTCTTCATTTGCATGGACTGGACACCTCCTGTGCGGGATACAACACCTCCTGTGCGGGATACAACTGGGCCGGATGACTCATTCCCGGCCTAAAACTCTGCTGTGCACCGAACTGGACCTTCCTGTAGCCCGCACAGCCCATATGTACTACGCACAAACCCTAAACCTAATGCCTACCCCTATATAAAGCGCCTCCAACACCAAATTTAGGGATCCATCCCTCTTTCCATTCTCGACTCCTGGCGGCTGCCAGGGGCGCCGCCGCCACTTTCCACCATTTTCACCTCTGGTGTACCCCGCACCAGAGGAACTGTAACCCGCACAGCACCTCCGCCGTACCCCGTACAGCTCCATACCGTACCCCGCACAGCACCACTCTTCCCTTGCCGATCCACGCCGCCGCTCTGGTGCACCCCGCATTGCCGCCACCGTACACCGCACAACGCCTCTGGAACTTGGATTTTCATGCGACAGCAGTGATTCAAATCCTAATTTCGACTCTAGAAGCTTGCAAATAGGGAGAATAAGCTGGGTTACGGTTGTATCTCTCCTTTTCCTCTTGTTTGCTTGATTATGGAGTTTGTATCTTGCATTTCATCATTTACTTTATGTTTTGAGCACATGTTAGGCTAGATTGCATTGTCTTAGGGCTTAGGTTAGATCTTGATGTTTGGATTGATGTATGACACTTGATATTTGGTATTTGATGTGTATTGCTTGTTGGATATTATTTGTGCATACTTGTTTGTGCTTGATTGATTAATCGAACCTCCTATTAGGTGAATGGCCACATCTAATCTAGGTCAAAGGTGTAGGTTAGTTGATTGGGTTGAACAAAGTGTCTTGAGGTAGGATATAGGCCGAAAGGTAGTCCAATCGGTACCCGAAAGGGGAAAGTTTCTGCTAAGGCGAAAGTCTAGTGGATACCTTTGAAAACAACAAGTAGACTTAGGTAGATTAAGCCAACAAATGAAAGTTGAGGGTTAACCGACCTAATGGGGGTGTTAGACTAGGTTCCGGTTCCGATACCTTGACCAACATGCGACGGCTGAGGTCTAGGGAGTCCAAGTCCGGCTAGATCTGCCCCACACAAGCCAAAAACCAACTTATTGAGTCGAAACACCATTAACTGAGGGTTGTGCGGGCTACATTTGGATCTGTGCGGCCTACAGTTGTGCCTGTGCGGCTAACAACTGTGACTGTGCAGGGTACAATTGTACCAGCTCAGCACTAGTCGGTGTTAGGCGCGAAAGTGACCAGCACCGACAACCCGAAGCCGGACTGAAAGTGAAACTGAAACCCTAGGACACTTTTATTGCATATTTTATCACCAAAACACCAAACTTTTCTTTTATTGTCTTTGTTTTGTTTGTATTTAGTTTATTGTCTTGTTAATTGTTAGTTTAAGCCAAAACCTCTCATTTGATTGTCTAGATTTTGTGAAAAAGTAAGGTTTAATACTCAATCTACCGTCTCTGTGGACTCGACCCCTAACCACATCCAACGATTTACCGTACGCTTGCGGTATTTTTAGGATCATATTAGGGTACTATTAGCTACACATCAGAGGGGAAGGATGCAACATTTCAAAATCTTGTATTCTTTTATTTTTAAAATTAATAGTTAATTTAGAATTATTTTATTTATTGTAAGGTAGTAATTTTATTTACGATTAATTTTTTTGGATGATTCTTTTTGTGGCACGGCCTTTTAGATATACTACCTAAATATTTTATTTAGAAATATCAATTTTGTAACTATGTTTTTAATTAATGCATTTAAATTTTGATGTGATCAATAACATTCGTTAATTTCCTGTGACCCTCTATCTTCCAAATTTGTTATATGCTTATTCGAATTTCCACTGAACTTGTTCTCAATACCTATGTCCAGTTACGATCAAAGTTAAGATATATTAGTTATGCGCCTCCCATTTCTTACTTCAGCGCCAACAAAATATAGTTATTCAAATTCTTTGTCTAATACAGTTATTTTCGTATACAATTTTAATGCTCAGTTCTTATCTGAATGGTAGTTATTTGAGACTGATATTAATAGGCGCCACAGATGTGGTTATAGATCATTTAGTCGGTTATATACTTTGTCTTCAATTCCGATACTCTATTTCATTTTTCTTTTTATAACCGAACCCCTTCCTGATCCATTCCCAATTATGTAATTACTTTGACCAATCCTTTATTCTACTCTCGAACTCTGTTTGAATGCGCAGAAGACATTTGTGATTGGAGTTCTGAACTTTAATTTGGGTAAGAGTATTTTTATATCTTTCATTTATCATATATCTCCATTTTGACTTCTTGTTACATGAAAGGATAGGAAGAAGGTTAGTATTTATAATTATTTTTGTATAATTATTTTGAGTTTCGTGGAATATTAGATGTAATTAACTATTGTGCTCTCTTTGCTAAAAGTTGGTTACGTAGGGTATATTAACGTTTTAATATAAGTACAACTTATATTGTTCTCTCTGTATTAAGTTAAATCCGAAATTTATTTGGATATTTTCAATACTACTTTAACATGTTGTCTCTACTTTCAAAAGTATATTAAATCATAGATCTGTTTTGTTTTATTGACGCGTTTTTGGTTCCAAAATGATTTTTGTATGTAAAATGTTAGTTACACAATATAGTTGGTAGTACCGAGTTTTTATTTTATAGGATACTGAATATTTATACGTATTTGGTATTACTTTTTTTATGGAACTAATCTTTGATAATTAATACTTATAAAGTTCTTCTTTGACATTAAAATGAATATTAAAAATATATAATAGGCGCAGAAGATTAGGAGTGTGGAATTTCTCACGACTTTGTTGTTGGATTGGATGATCGTAAGTGCGGGTTCCTGGACTTATTTGTAAAGTTATTATTTGTTTTATTGCGCTTATTATTTTTCGTGAATTGTTATTGCATGGCATGTCGAATCGGACACGTTTTGGATAGTGATTAATATCCCTTTTTAATTGTTGAAAATCTGCTTGATGGGATAAAGTTTAGTGAGCATGAAATTACATCATTACTATACATGACACAGAATGTATGAATGCATGTGCATCTCATAATTGTTAAGTTAATGAATAAAGACAATGAATATTAAAGTGGTAAATGTTAAAGTGGAAGTGGATGGTATCTGTTGTACCAAGTGTTTGGCCTAAGGGCCCTAATACTAGCGCGCTACCCAGAAGTTATCTGTTCGCGACAGATAAGTGGGCTTCCTGGGTTAGTGGAATTAGTGTCAAACAAGTGGGCTTGGTATAAGTGGGACGGTTTACCTAGTGGAAATAATAAAATAACAATTGATTTCTTTGGGGTTAGTGATGAAGGTTTAAAACCTAGGTCAAATAAATTTATTCCTAAGGTTTACCTCACTAGTCGTTTGGTAAAGCTAAGGTTTCGAAACCACAGGGACGGATTGATTGAATACCGGACTTAAACTTTCTTAAAATCTAGAGAGATGGTTTTTGTATGAATTTTGGAATAAGATGCAATCAAGTAAAATATAATAGAAATAAAGTAATAAGATAAGTAATAAATAATAAAATGTTTTGGGGTGATTTTTCAAATTCTTTTAACTCAAACAGATGCAAAAATATGTCCTAGGGTTGCGCATTCAATTAGTTTGGCTCTAAAGCACTTCTGTCCACGATTTTCATCGGGACAGAAGCCTATTTCGGACCGAAATGCCTGGATTTTCAACCGAAATCCATGTTGTTTCGCCCCAAAACTTGCTTTAGACCTCTTGTTTTGACTTGATATTTTTATGGGATACTATGTGGAGGTTACTTGACGACCAGACCAAACCCTAACTTCAGCTGATGCGTTTTAGTTCTGGTTTGGTTTGGAACCGGCTTTTACCACATAAATAACTAAACCTCAGCCGTCGCGTTTTGGTATTTAGAAATTTAAGAATATTTAGTTGGATTTCCAGAGGTATTTAAAGTCTTTTCAGATCATTAAAAATTACACCCTTCGGTCGTTAAACTAACATCCTCTTTCGAGCGATTGACTTACCTCAAGTACTTAATCAATTACAAATTTGGTTTATAGTTTAATGCCCTAAAGACGTCGCGATTCATCCAAAGTTAAACATCAATCAAACAAATAATTTAACTAAGCATAATAGCAATTCACAACTAAATAAATCACATAATATATCATAAATCCATCAAGTCATAACAAAATACCAAACTAACCTACTAACTACCCCTAAGACATCATGAAAATTATCCTAACATGTTCACGATATAAATAATAATAAATATAATGCAAGAAATAAAGATACAAGCCATAAAATATCGAAATAATAGCATTAAAGAGTAAACCGAATAATCCTCATGCTATACTCGTTGTTCTAAGGCAGAGAAATCGATGGAGAAGAGTTGTGCTGCTGCTGTCACCTTCAACACCGCTGTCCTTCAAAGAAGAGATGGAAACCCGCGCCTTTCGGCGCGAGAACGGAGGTCAAAATAAATGGTAGATGGTTGAATACGTGCTCTGGCGGCAGGGAACGCCTATATATCACCACAGGAGGCGGCTAGGTCAAGGAGAGGCGGTTTACTCCTTTCCTTCTTCGAAAATTGCCAAGTTCGCACTTTCCAGAAACGCATTTCGGACCAAAATGGAAGAATTTCGGACCGAAATGGCTCCAAAATGGATCCAAAATGCACTTCTGGACCCACCAATTGGGTTGAGACTAAGGTCCGTGTCAATACTCGATCTGTTCCGGCCTCCAATGGTCCATAGCACGTCTATATGAGCCAGGAATGAGTCGTCTGGCATATGATATAGCTCCAACCTCTTTGTTTGTCATGTTTTGTCTTCAATCTCCAAGAAATCCTACAAAATAAATGGAGAAGAAGCAGCAGTACCAAAATCTAGGAAAACATAGCAATTCATGAGGCAATTACAATGGTTTGAGTAATAATTAAGGGCTAAGTACGGTCAAAATATGTATAAAAATACGAGACATCAAATCCCCCCAAACTTGAATCTTTGTTTGTCCTCAAACAATAACCTAAGCTTAAAGGGTAAGACTGTACTTAGACCTAGAAATAAAATACCGCAAACCAATGATGCAACGAAAATTTATTAAATGAGATTACTCAAGGTTTCACAAGTCAAAAATAAATAAAGCAAATTAAAAATTAATTCTAAGGATAAGGGATTAGTTCTCTTTTTGGTTAAATTTGTGCCACTCTTAGTTCTCATAAAATCTTAAAATCAACTCAAAGACCTTAGCTTCACTTCATCAATTCAAATGCAAACTCAATTTCAATAGCCCGTTCTTTTTCACATGTTGTAAACAATTGCAAATAACATGTTATCAAAGCTAAAAATTCTATAAAGAGTCCAAAAATTATTTTTCACCAAATTAAAATATTTTTATTTTATTTTTTTTATTTGTGCTACCAACACATGACATGTTGGGGAGGTCGGACCGGTTTTTACGCCTTACCGCTACGGTCCACTGTGGAGAAAATTACGCCTTACCGCCACCACCCTCCAATTATTATTTTTTTATTGCTTGTTGGTGATTCAAGCTTTTAAGAACAACTTAGACTCATTTTATAATTTTTAGAGTTGATAACAATTATTTAACAAGGGTTCGCAACATATAAAATCGTTCACTGGGCTAAAACTTGTGAGAATTGACTAACAATGTATTGATCATTCTAAGCATCCTAATTCAGGTCCAATCCTATCAAACAATCATTCAATTGATCTATTGGTGCACAAACCAACCTAAAATCTCCTAAACAAACGTTTATCCTTAAGAAATAATTTTAAATTCGTTTTAAAAATTCAAACAAGTGTGAAACAGTGAATAACATATGCATAGAAACCTCACAATGATAATGCATGCATCAAAAAAAATCAAAATCAAAAATTCAAAAATTTTCCCAAATTCCAGAGGGCAATTTCGCACCGAAATGAAGAAGAAAAAATCGAAAAATGGCCCGAAACAGATGCAAATTTCCCACAAATTTTAGTTCCATCTTCTTCCCCCCCCCCCCCCCCCCAAACTGATTCAAGCACTGTCACAGTGCGTCACAATCAGAGAAAATGAAAAACAAAGGAGAGGGAAATAAAAATTGTACCAAATCAATGAGAAGAAGATGGACTTCCCCCATTTATGTGGTGCAACTCGTATGAGGTCGTGCGAGGGTCGCTATTTCTGTCTTTTGCTAACCCATGGTGCTCTAGCACGAGTTGCTACCTTGTCAAGTTTCCATCGATTCCTTTTTTCCTACATCAACAATATAAAAACATTAAATAACTATGTTTTATGATATTTTTTTATTTTCTAATTTTTTTTTGTATTTTCTTGATTTTTGAAAAATTGAAAGTAAATTAAACTCCTAAAAACCCTTGGGTTGCCTCCCAAGAAGCGCTTCTTTTAGGTCATTAGCTTGACCACCTTTGGCGTTCATCTAACTTTCACTTTACGCCCATGTAACGGATCAACATTCTCCCAAAAATACTCGAGAAAGACTGTTAAAACGTGCTTGGATATTGAATAGATGATGCATGTGCCTAAAAGCTTGAAGCTCTCCTTTCTGACCACTTCTATGAGATTGGAATCAAGTCTCCTTTGTGCCTTGACAGACGGTTTGTGGTCGTCTCCCAATAGGATTCGATGCGTGGAAACCGAGGTATCGATACCTTTTAAATCATCAATCAAATATCCTATTGCACCTTGAAGCACCATCAAAAGTTTCTCTGCCTCTACATTACTTAACCCAGAGTTAATAATAACATGAAAGATTTGATCTAAGCCAAGAAATTCATACCTGAGAGTGGAAGGAATGGGCTTTAATTCAACTTGAGGGGCCACATTTCGGACCGAAATCAGATTTGATCTAAGCACGAATCTTGGCACAGATCAACGTTCACGTTCGTTTCCAACGGATCAAAAATAGATGCTCGATAAGCGTGGTGCACGACGCGCTCAGCCGCTGATGGTGGGTCCCACAATGTCAAAATTCGAGCGCATCAGCGCGCAGACGCTCGATCAACTCCCATCAGCGACTTCGATAACCTCCCATCAGTGACTTCGCTCGATCTTCTGTGGCACCGTGCGTGTGGCGAGTCTCTGACATCCAGAACACGGAACAGAAAATCCCCAACCAATCAAAATTTTCTAAAATTGCTGAAACTTCAAAAATGCTTTAAAAAAAGCTAGAAGAGTCAGAAAAATTACCAAAAAATACCAAAATGTTCAGAAAATTACAAGGAACATTTTTGTATAACACTTCGACACCAAATTCCAAAAGAAAAAAAGGAGCTTACTTCGACATCATTAATTTTCCGTAAAAATATCATTAAAAACGTCTTAAAGACCTAATTGACATTAAAAACACGAAAAACTTAAAAGTTTAACAACCACATGGACGACAAGTATACTTGGACAACAGGTACATTTGGACAGCAGGTACTTTGAATTATCAGGGACTAACATTCCCGGTATTCAAAATAAAGCAAGAAGCCCTGGCCAGATAGACCAAACCAAGGCCCAAACCCATGAATATCAAATATCATCCATAAATACTAAGATCCTCTACACAGCTCTCAAGCTCAGAGACATTCAAAACGAACTCCAGATTCCACGATAACAAATTCTAGGAAACCTGAAACCCCATGAAAGCAAAACCAAACATACACCCAAATACTTAGACCCAAAAGTCAAGTCCAGAAATTAAATTCAAATCCAGGAAACACACATCCTCTAGAAAACCAAATATCCAAAATGTCTGAAAGTCGGGGCTATAAACTCAGAAATGTTTAAAGTCTTAGAAACGCATACGAGACTCAAGTGACTTGAACTTTCTAACACATCTTAATGCCAGGGTTTAGAACGTTTAAACCAAATCCTAAAATACTAAAAGATTAAAAGTTCAAATACGTCAACAAACGACTGAAGCTGATAACACGTTCAAGAACCGGAGTTTCTATACGCTAGAATGCCTGAAGATCTCAACACGTTCGATAACCTCAGCTTCGACACGTCGACAGCAAACCTAAGTCTTAGACACGTCTCAACACCGAAGATCCAGCACGTTCAATATACTGGACCTTCAAAACGTCACGAGGCCAAGGCTTTACATGTTTACACTTGTTTCTCCAGACACACGCTATGCGTCTTGGATATGGGGACAACAAGTATCAAAGTGATCTAATACTTAATCGGTAAAAGATCTACCAGACCACATCTAAATACAGAAAGACTGCCCGTGCAGTTCTTTTAAAACAGAACCTTCTTCTTGCTAACATATGCATTCATGTCATCATAGACACTTATCCTACATTCACACTCACTGTTAGTTCACTCTGTTCATCGAAATAGTCGCTTTAGATGATCATTAAACAAGCTTGGATGCACTTAATATGCCCAATCTATTTATATTTCCGATCTAGAGGTTCTCTCGACTCGGTTCAGAGGTAATTAACAGTAGGGGCTTGCGCCTACTGGAAGGAAATGACCTGCAACAAACAATCAAACTCTCGAAACTCCTGAGACCACATCGGTATCCTCATCCTTTGTCAGGTGGGTATTGATAGTTGCATCCCAAGGAGTTCGAGGGGTATCTGATCTGTATTTTTTTCACCCCCACGGAGGTATCCATAAATCCTAACCGAGGTGCGGACCCGAAAAAGTGCGAGACACCTATTTATTGTTATTTAATTATTGCAACTTATACCCATAGTACAAAAATCATTCGTCTAGTTTTTAAGAATAATTAAGTCCGATACTAAGTTTATATTGTCCCTTGGACTCGATCCTTAGTTTTACCGAATGACTAGTGAGGTAGAACAAAGGTTATAAATTTATTTGACCTAGGCTTTCATTACTTCATCAAATTGACGTCGTTGCCGAGATTGTTTTTTATATCAAAATGCTTATTTTAATATTAAGAGGGTAGATTTTTATTTTATTTAATTTTTCTTTGTTTCCTCTTCTGTTGTAGGTTGAGAGCTGGCTAGAAAGAAAACATGGAGCAAGTAACAGCCAGCTGACTATTGAAGATATATCACTAGGAGTTGTGGTATAGATACAAAACTCAGCGACCACGAGAATCCGATGTAAGATTATTTGGCCATATTAAGAAACAATCTATTTGGTGTGGGCAAATTTTGCTTGGTTTCCAAGTCAATTAAGATATGGTAATATGCTAAACGTGGCTATAAATAAAAGCAAGATTTTGTGCATAGATGTGTTGCCTTTTGTACGTGGTTATGTTTGGAAACAAATCCATATTGATGATGGACCAATATGGAATTGTTTGAGTGCCAAGAAGCCCTTGGTACTATATATACGGGGTTGGTCCCCAAGGGACAAGAAAACAATGAGCACTGCTGTATACATGCGTTGATAGCAGCATCTCTGCCTCTCTTTCTAATACTTCCATCAATTAGAGAGAGATAGTGCTTTGCTTTAGGCGTAAGGCATCAAAGGGCGTGTCTTGATCCTTTGGAAGGCTTCCTCCCAACCTTGGTGGTGCTCTTTCGACACTAAGGACTTCAGTAATCGACTAGACATGCTCAACATTAAGACTCAGGTCATAGCGATGGAATTAGGTATGCTTCCGCTCATGATTATGTTTATTTGGTGTTTTGGAACAACACGTTCCAACTACTGGTTCTGCGAGTTTTCAGTTTTTATGGGTTGCTTATTTGACTTGCTAGAATTGTTATTCCCTTTGGCTTTAAAGCAAACCCAACAAGTGGTATCAGAGCCACTCGTCATGAGTCAGTAGATTTACACAAAGTTTTGGATCTTGTTTGAATTGATTTGGTGATTGGTTAAAAAAAAAAAAAAATTATGATTAGTGTTTTTGGCAATTAAGATGTTTATGGTATTTAAACAAGGATATTATGCATAGTTTTTTTTTTTTCAAGTTTTTTTTGGAAACTAGCATAATTTGGTAATAACAATTGAAATATTGTTGATTAAGAAACTTTTTTTTGGTAACTATTGTTTCTTAAGTTCAGATTTGGATTGTTTTTTGGTAATTAGCATTATATGGCAATTGAACTTTCCAAAATTTTGAATTTATTTCAAGCTTAACTTTTATTTTTTTTTTATGATATATTATTTGTATATATATAAAAAAAAAATTATTTACATATATATAATTAAGTTAAGTTTTGAATAAAGTTTAAATCTGACCTATTAAATTGGATGATTTAGAATTAGAGTAGATTATCAGATTAGGAGAGAAATTTTTAGGATTTCTCGACTTAAGAATAAGACGATTTCTTCTACTATATCTACGGTCCATTAACGATTTGTTTCACTCCGAAACGATCGTTCCACTTCAGTTTTGGTTGCAAACGTTTAGGTTATGACCAGAATCGAGTTGTGGCTCGCTAGATGCCATAGCGACCTGCTAGGTAAGATTTGTATGGTTTTATTAGGAACTGACCAAAAATTTGGTTTAACAATCCTCTTATATGGTTTGTACAAGTTTTGTACAATTTGTTTTTGTTTAGTTTTCTCTCATCTTCTTATCTCTGCCGTGGTTTTCATTAGTAAGAGCTGTAAGCGTTGGATTACACCATGTTGTCATGAGGACAAGTTCTGTCGCAGAAAATAAGGTCGGCGCCTAAGTGTCCATATGACCCTGACCTTTTCTGGGAATCTTGCCTGGATGTGGTGTAATTTCAATGGCTGCTGGCTGAAGAGGAAACCATCGCTTTCTTTTCTTACCTTAATGTAATGCATACTAGTTTGTATGGTTACATATCTCTATGGTTCTCCTTCTGGTCTCTTTAGGTAGTTTGTTACTTACCAAAACAAACTACATAAGGTTTAGTAGTCTATATAAGTATTATATGGTCTATTTTTTTTTTGTATGTATACCTTAAGGTTTTGCAACCGGGTCTTAAATCTAAGTCATCCTAGGTCAGTATTTGGTTAGACTTTTCATATTAAGATTGATGTGCATAATGAAAAGTCTAAGTTTAGGTATACTTTAAGTCCAATATAAAGGTATTTGAGTTGTATTTAAGCGTTGAACCAGCTATAATGTCATCCCGCCAAAGTGGGCTCTCACATTAATGGTTGTCTCAAGTGCCCAAATACAAGTGTATTAAGGTGCATGTAACTTTTAAATCATGGATCGGCCCAAAGGAAGGACATGATTTAAAGGGCAACATGTACAATGTTTTGGTAGTATCAAAGGGGTAATGATTATAAGGTTTTACGTGTAATCAATTAATCGGCCCAAAGGAAGATTATTTGATTGACATGTTCTGAATCGTTACATTTGGCACTACACCTAGTCAATTGAAGTTTGCTCGGAGACTCCAAAGAGCACTTGCAAATGAATAAAGACTAGTAGATGGGATTCGAACCTTTATATTATGATTTATTGCTATACAATTTAAGATTAATGTAAGTGTATATATTAAATATCAAGCATCTTTAACATTCCAACTTAAAATTTAAAATCTCTCAATTTGATATGATCTTGACCATGTATTAAGGACTAATAATCCCATTGAGGTCAAAAACACATCTGTCTTATGATCATTCTTGAGAGAATTAAGGGACATTGTTTCTAATTTCATTAAGGCTAAAAGATTCATATGAGGAATTACTATTTTGCATGAATGAGATAGTAATCAATTGAAATCTGTCAGGAGACTCCAAAGAGCACTTACAGATGAATAGTGGTTACATTTGTGTATTTCATGGCAAAACGTTTAAGTCCCTCAATATGGTTAAGAATTCTTGGAGAAAATTTAGAAAAATGTATCTGCTAAGAAGAAGTAGGTATTTGAAGTCTGTAAGGAGACTCCAAAGAGCACTTACAGATGGACAATAGTTACATTTAGACATTCATTGCAGAAACATTTTAGGTATCTAAATAAATATAAAATCAACATAAGGGAGTACATTTGGAGATATTATGTTTATGCTTCAAAATTATAAGCACTAAAATATATCGCAAGATAATAAGGTTATTTAGTGCTTATTTTTCTTCCTATTTGGTTCAAGATGAGTTATGCAACCCTCATTAATCTCAACTTGCATATGGTGAAGGAAGAAAATAAAATTGAAGATAATACATATGATACTCAGGTTGATTTTGAATCCAAGAATATAAGAAAATTAGAAACATAAAATTTAAGAATAAAACTGCAATTTTGAATCATAAAAGAATCCCAATAAAGTTAAGGCTCAAAACCTGATTAAAAAGTCAGAATCTGAGGGGTATTTCTTCTATGAAAATAAGAGCATTTAAGAAAATATTATACTTGGGGTACCAAGAATAATATTGTGCTCCTTGCTAAAGTCTATGCATAAGTTGTTTTTATATAGATAGTGGATTGATTCGGATGAAACTTCCCACATTTGTATTTCTAGAATTTCCTATGATTGTTTGAAGTCAAATTGATGTTGAAAGATACATTCATATAGCGGTGACAACAAGACAATCAATTTTGGAAGCTATAATGTCCATATTTTGTTATTTAGTAATGGATCATATTTGGACATATATGAGACATTTATAATTTCATTTTAATGAAATTTCAACTCTATCTCAAATCAACAAATAAGAATTTATTTGTTCATTTAAGAATAGAAATTTGGTTTTGTCTCATAGTTCAAAATCAGATAGATTCATTTCTTCTTTAGTTTATAACAATCTTATATGGAAATAATAGCTTATATATAAGGAAAATCTATAAAAGATACTAAAGTTTTATGCATAAAATTGAGAATTTATGAATACTTTGGTACAAAAGGTTAAGTTATATCTCTAAAGGAGATAATATATTTTTGTGCAAAGTTAAAAAAATTCTCACGAATAGCAGTTTGTATTCTATATCAACTAAAGACAACTATTATAAAACCCATATAATATGTAGACCGGAATGTCCATAATATTATATTTGGGGATATCTAACAAAACTCGGCATAAGCCACATGAGTAGTTGGATGAAAGGATAATTAGTTGTTTTGTTAATTATGCCAAAAGATCCAGGAATATCAAAATTATTATATCCCACAATTTAAGATTGAGTTTTTAGAGACAAATAAAGATAAGTTCTTCGAGGATGTTTTGGTTGTGGGGGGAGATATGACACATCGGGATATTATCTTCAAATAAGAAACTGAGAACACTGACCTTCAAACGGACCGCGACAGGACTGAAACAGACCGTTTGATCATAGATACAGTGTCCAGGGTTGATCCTAAAAATGATAATGATCCTTTGTGGACTCAAACGGATCGTTTGATTCAGGAAACAGATCCTGTTCCAGATCCTATGGACTTAGACTCTGGAAATAATTAAGTTGAAGATAACAGTGTCATTGAACAACTACAACCACCTCAAGAACTCGTGCTTGCAAGATCTATAAGGGAGAAAAGACAAACAATATCGGATGATTATGTTGTCTATCTTCATGAACATGAGTTTGAAACTCATAAAAGTAGATTGATGCCATATGAATTTCATGTGTGACAATGATATTTGAGATTTAGTAACATTGCCATGAGGTAAGAAACTCATTGGTTGCAAATGGACTTTTAATACCAAAAGGGATTCTAAAGGCAATGTGAAAAGTCATAAGGTACATCTTGTCACTGAGAACTTCACCTGAAAGGAATGAATTTACCATAAAGAGACTTATCTTCTAGTTTTACTGAAAGACTCTTTTAGGTTAATCATGGCACTTGTAGCACAATTTTGGATCTCGAGTTTCATCAAATAATTGTTAAGACTGTGTTCTTCAATGGTGACTTTGATGAAACAATCTATACGCTGCAACCACACCACTTTGAATCGGATGACACAAATAAAATGGTTGCAAATTTATGTCTATTTATGAACTCAAAATAGGCGTCTCAACAGTGATATTACAAATTTCATCAAGTGATTATCTCATTTGGTTTCGAGATAAACTTGGTTAATGATTGTATATATCACAGGTTAAGTGGGAGTAATATTTTGCATTATGATGATTTACTACTTGAAATGATATTATCATGTGTACTGGGCCTCATGGTTCTTGGGCCTTTAAACAAATGATAAAAATCAATTAAGCTCTCAAGTAGTATGATAAGATAAAGCAAACTACTGGATATTCTGTGATTGAGGTATATTTATATTTTGTTTTTAGTATACCCCATATATGTTGATTAAATAAAGTTGGAAATAAAAGTGCTCCTTATGATTCAGTTATAAGGAATTTGATCTAAGTTCGTATACATGTGAATATTGTATACATAATAAAGATGCAAAGTCAATATCTACATGAGTGTAGAATTATGGAATGCAGTCAAATTTAGTTATTTGATATAATTATGCACTTACAGTTCGGATGTCAGAAATAGGTTGAGGTCTTTTTTGGTGTTCTGACTTCGATTTCAGTGAATGTCATGATAACATCCTAAAAAAAATAATTTCATTTTATGAAGAATGTTAAACAGGTGTATATTAACATCTCTCGCAATGGAAATAAGGCTTATAGTATGTTATAAAGCATTCAAATTTAGGAGTATGACTATGAATTTTGTCACTAGGCTGCACATTATGGATGTTGTTTAACATCACTATGGATATATTGTGACAATAATCATATACTCCAACAATAGAAACTTCAATAAGTTAAAGTACATAAAACTTTAAGTTTCTAGTTGTAAATAAAAGAGTTCAGAATGATTTAATGTCAATCTAGCACATTAGAACAAAACTCCATAATTGCAGATCTGCTCATAAAACTTGAAACACCCAATTTGGTCACAGAAGCATGTCGCTCCTGTGGGTGCTAATTCAAGTTGAGGGTTTAAAACTTGAGTGGGAGTTTGTGTTCAGTGGGAGTGCATGATTGGACATATATTCAGTTTTCAGTTTATTAAGCATGTGAATAATTTCTGCAGAAATGATTCATTTTTTAGCTTTCAGTTCTCATTCTGACTCTAAATTAAGTTGACCTCACTTCAGTTTTGGGTGACCAATAAAAGTTGGAAATAGACACGTGGCAGTCACACTTGCGTGTATTTTCCACACCACTTACACACATCTAAATTCAATGTCATTCATTTATGAAGGTATTGTGATTATTGTGGGTTTAGTTGCGACGGCTTTACAGGATTAGAAGCCTGTAATGGCTATAATGTAACGAAAGCTTCAATGGTCTTTTATCGTTATGAATGATGGACGGAATTAGAGGCACAAAATTTATTACCATGGAAATATGAGCTCATAAGTTAAGGACTTTGGATAACACTAAGCATAATAGCCCAAGTGGGAGATTGTAAGATTATTTGGCCATATTAAGAAACAATCTATTTGGTGTGGGCAAATTTTGCTTGGTTTCCAAGTCAATTAAGATATGGTAATATGCTAAACGTGGCTATAAATAAAAGCAAGATTTTGTGCATAGATGTGTTGCCTTTTGTACGTGGTTATGTTTGGAAACAAATCCATATTGATGATGGACCAATATGGAATTGTTTGAGTGCCAAGAAGCCCTTGGTACTATATATACGGGGTTGGTCCCCAAGGGACAAGAAAACAATGAGCACTGCTGTATACATGCGTTGATAGCAGCATCTCTGCCTCTCTTTCTAATACTTCCATCAATTAGAGAGAGATAGTGCTTTGCTTTAGGCGTAAGGCATCAAAGGGCGTGTCTTGATCCTTTGGAAGGCTTCCTCCCAACCTTGGTGGTGCTCTTTCGACACTAAGGACTTCAGTAATCGACTAGACATGCTCAACATTAAGACTCAGGTCATAGCGATGGAATTAGGTATGCTTCCGCTCATGATTATGTTTATTTGGTGTTTTGGAACAACACGTTCCAACTACTGGTTCTGCGAGTTTTCAGTTTTTATGGGTTGCTTATTTGACTTGCTAGAATTGTTATTCCCTTTGGCTTTAAAGCAAACCCAACATCCGAGTCAATCTCGCTCGGTGACTCAACCAGAGCTGCAGACAATGAGCTAAATGGCTACAAATGGAGCCCCTATTGACTTGGAGGCTTGTACAACGGAGTTGGACAACTTGCGACTCTAGCTCGAGGAGTGAAGCCTGCATTGCTGCAGATTGCCAACGCATGGAGGCCCAAAGGCGAGAGTTCAAGGACGAGTGCCGCAGGTGGGCCAATGGCAATGAGAGTGTTAGTAACAACTCTCATTGGGAAGACGAGAGCAACCCAAGAAATCTCTTATTGAGTTTGGTGCTCCAAAAACCAAGGACGTGGTTGGGCTAGTGTTCATTCAAGGGATAGATGCCAACCAAAGGTTTAAATAGCAGATAGCGGATTCATAGCGGATAACCTCAAGTCATAGCGGATAGCGGTTAGCAGTCATTTAGCGGTACCATAGTATCATAGCGGGCATGTACAAATGTACTTATTTATTACATCATATACATATTTTTAATTAAAAAATTAAAATCATATTACATTGTATGCATGTTATAATAGTTAAATTTAGCACATACACTTTAGAATCCATTATTGCAATAGACAATTCTCATTTTACTTAATATTGGATCAAGTCAGTCGAAGTTTGTATTCCAAAAATATGTTCATAATACTAATTCTATACTAGCAAATAACCAATAATATTGTAAAATTTCTCTAAAACATCATTATAATGCATCTATGTGTTGCTAATTTTTACTATTATAGCCACCAAAAGAGATAAAACGTCAAAAGTTAAAACTTTTGAAAGTAATATTACAATATACCAATGAACACTGCTATAGCGACATTTTTACTTTAGCACCGTAGCGGTCTATCAAGTTGTACCGCTATAGCAGGACTATTGCGGTCCATAGCGCCGCTATTTAAATCACTGATGCCAACAACATACAAATCTCCCTAGCTCACGTCACACTTATGCCACAAAGTCCTTCTCATGGAGACGAGCATGCGGACCCACATGCCTATTTTACAAACTTTGATTTATTGTATACTAGATTGATTAAAATGAATGGGTTCCTTAACAAGCAGTTAGAATTTTGTTGTGTAGGTTTAAACTTAAGGATAGAACCAAAAATGGTACAAAACTTTGAAAAAAGTGTCAATTAGGACTTGAGATGGTATGGCTCATATTTTCCTTGATAGATATTTTCCTACTGATAGGGTTGATGCAATTAGAAGGGAACTAAACAATTTCCAATAAAAAGAAGATGAACCAATGAAGGATTTGGGAAAGATTTAGGGACTTAGAAAATTTTTGCCCTCATCATAGATTTCAAGAGTGGTTAATGCTTAAGAAATTTTAGAATAGTCTTCATGATAATATCAAATTAACATTGACTCTCTTTCAAGTGGCAGCTTCTTGAAGCTAGATGCAATGTGAGGAAGGGACTTGCTAGATCGATGCGCGAGAAAATACAATTGGCTCCCACAAAGAAGCCATCGTCATTCGACTGGAAAGTAACAGGTGCATAAAATTTCATAAAGGGACGTGAGGACTGCCGAGCTAGAGTATTCATTGGCAGCATTGTAATTGGCCCAGGGCACTCGGAACCGGATCCTCGACAGTTCTTTAAAAGGACTGTGCCGAGCAGTCCTTTTATTCTGCCCGTCTGATCTTGATCCAAGAGTGCGCGAGAGACTGAAGGAAAATCGCTCGACATCATCCTTGCCCTCCCAGCCTGGAACCGGATCCTCAGCAGTCGTTTTAAACGACTGCTGAGCGGTCGTTTTACATTTTTTTTTTGTTTTTTTTATTTTAAAATTTAAATGGAGAATCCAAACCATTCAACTTGTTAAATTTTACCGGCGATGCATTTTCATATAAGTTTTATAAAATTTGAAGTTAATTTGTACTAGATTAAGCGGTTAACAAATGAACGTATTAGAATTAATCTAACCAGGTCCGTTCATTTGTTGACGGCTTAATCTAGTATCAAATCAACTTCAAATTTTATAAAACTTATATGAAAACGCATCGCCGGTAAAATTTAACAAGTTGAACGGTTTGGATTCTCCATTTAAATTTTAAAATAAAAAAACAAAAAAAAAAATGTAAAACGACCGCTCAGCAGTCGTTTAAACGACTGCTGAGGATCTCGTTCCCTCCCAGCCTCCCTGCTCGATTCTCTCTTGTTGCCCATCTCCCCTCTCTGAGAGATCGCCAAACCCCTCTCTCGCATCTCTTGCTCATCCTTTCTCCCTCTCGTCTTTCTCTTTCTCTTACTCCAGAAAAATAAATCGAAGAGAGCGGCAACAACGGCAACAGTGACAATCGACTCACTTCTCTACCCCTTCTCTTCATCAGGTCCGACGAAACCCTAGATTATGCTCTCTCTATTCTGTCTCGTCTCTTCGAAAGCCATCTCTTTGTCCAACGGAACTGCTGAAACCTTCTCTATTTCGTCATCACATCCGCATCGTGCAACTCAGGTTAGGCATTCTCCTCTCTCTCTTACTATTCAGAAATTGTGTTTGATTCTCTTCACGACTGGAAAAGGAATGATTGATTTTGCTTAAATCTGAAAGAAAAATGCTTGTTTACTACTCAAATTTGCTATCTTTCTTATATCGAGGTTACCCCTAATTCTATTAATCAGAACCTAGAAGTTAAATTTGCTATCTTTCTGATTATTAAATGTAGTCAATTTGCATAATCAATTGTTTTGCAGACTTTTTTGAAATAAACTAATTGCTGTTAGAAACATGAAGACATACAAAATGGAAAGATAGAGGAAGACAACGAACCTGACACAGTACCAAGTTTTATGTTAATGTACCATGCAGGCATGCATTCTACAAGTCCCAACTCCTGACTGATATAAGACTTAATAGAAATCCTCAAGGACCTGGGATATATGAGAGAAATTTAGTTCCCAACATTTAGTTTACTAATGTTATAATTTGTCTTCTTTTCGTTTAATTTTTTTTTCTCTAACCATTAACCAGAAAAGTAGTTTGCAAGCATTTAAATTACCTCGCCCAATTCTCTGCATAGGTGGTGTCCTAAAGATTGAACTGCTTGGCTGAGTACAGAAACAAGAAGCTGACTATCTGTATTACATATGGTCTGTTTCCAAATGCCCTTGTGGAATTTCCAACTTTAAAATAAAAAAAATCATCTAAAAGTGAATCAGGAAAGCATACTTTCTAGTTTCTAAGACTGGTACCTAGTCTCATGATATCATGTTTATTTCAACTTTAGCACTTTTTAATTACTGGACAGGTGGTCTCCTTGCTTTTGATCGGCAGCTGAGATAGGCACAAACGGATATACACGGGATGCCTCATGAAGATTATTTTTAAGCTTAAGCTGATGATGATGGGAATGATGGGCGTACATAGAGAGGTGCTAGTACTTTTGGGACTGATGAGGATCTCTTGGGTGTCTGATTGGTTTTGGGTTTTCTATTTGTTTCATGTCTTGTGTTGTTTTCATATGGTGTTGCCGTGGGATGTAATATTTTCTTTCATTTTTATTTTGAGATGTCTCTTGACTGAGGAGTTGCTGCTCAATGATATTTCTTTTAAATTGTGGGGCTCTTAACTGATGTACTAAACTTGTTTTTTTAGTATCATATAGGCCTCCCTTTTGGAGTTTGTTTCATAAAAAATCTTCTTCAATTTCTTATCTGTACGTGACTTAAGCCTTAATGCACCTTTATTGTGATATTTATCATTTCTACATTTTTGTAGATGTACTCCATTTCTTAGTGACATGGATATTTGTATATGATTTTCTAAAATCAATGATGAATTTGTATAAAATATAAAATTATTATACTGGTAAACAATGTACAGGTGAAAATGAAAATAATGATATGTATAGATAGAATACTGGTTTGCATTTGTATGATAGAATATGCTTCTTGCTATAAAGGAAACATGAAGCAACACAGATTTAATAAGCACCAGTGTAAGCGGTACCAACTATAGGTCAATAAATGAACAAACAATGGTAACCAGTTAAATATTACAATTCCCAAACATTTAACTACCAAATAAAACTTCTTTAAGAAGCACTAGTGTAAGCAGTACAAATACAAGAAAATCAAAATCACACAATTTCTTGGTGGATTAAATCTACAACTTATGCTAAATTCCAACCCTGCTGAAAGAAGGCCAGAACCTTGGCATGACATCATCAAAGTCAAGTGCAAAAATCTAGACTCATTCCAAACCAAATCAATCTTCTGCTCACTCTCGTAGATTTTGGTGCTGAGATGGTAGTCCTTATGTAAATAGCAGCTAAAAGAGATACCATTATCATCTATGGGTGGTTTCTCAAAAAGCTAACCTCCCCCTTTTACCAGTATGGTTTTCCTACAAATGCAAAAAAATGTCTCATGACGCACCATAAACCGACCTCAAAACCAAGCTCTCTGCTCTCCACCTTCCCACGACACTGTAGGGACCAGTATTGTTGATTGCGGTGGCCGGAATCGACGGGAACCTTTAACGGGTCCGTGTCCGGTGGTGTCGGATCCGTTAACAAGTTCTTCTGGGCTTCGAAGACTAGGGATTTTTTAATTTCAGAGACTCGGGCAGGGAAGGGCAGCTTGGAGAGAGAAGGGATTTTTCAGTATCTATTCCGATCCGTTCGATTTTGATCCGACGGTGCGCATCAAACGACTGCTCCCGACAGTCCTTTCAAAGGACTGTCGAGGATCCGGTTCCCAGGGCACTCACCTTCTCTCGAATAACTATGGAGCATGCGGTGAATAAATGCACACGTCGATTCATTGCTCCTTAGCAAAGATTGGCTACAGAGACCCACAAGTTAACTATAGAGGCATAGCCCAACTCTATTAAATAGAGTTTATCCCTCTTCTGCGCCCAGCGGAAATTGAACCCGTTACTTCTAGGATAATGGCTGAGTCACTGACCAACTGTTGCATTGTAAAAAGAGGTATTGAGATAAGTTTATTTTGGTGCATCTTCAAGTCTGCTCTTTACTTATTTAGTTGTTGTTTACCTTGTAGAAACTGAAATTGGTAGTGAGGATTTGAATTCCTTTTTCCTAGTTTATATAATAATAGAGGGCTAATCGAGTTTCGCTCGATATTTGACTTACAAACAAAAAAATGTTTCACTTTTAAATTTGTAAAGATAATTTATGAGCAGGTCAATGTTAAAATAGAATAAAATAAAATAAAATAAGTAAAACATATGATTATAAAAATATTTCGTTTGATATATTTTTCTTTTGTAAATCTATAAGTAATATTTGACATGGGGATACATAAGGTTAGTGATTATGACTTCAGTTCTGAAAACAAAGAGTAAGAGTGAGATGTGAACTGTTTACTTAAAGAAATGAAAACATAAATGCCGTCTATCTAAGTTCTTCAAACTTGCTAGTTTTAATTTCAGTCATTCAAATCTATCAGTTGATAGAATACATAAAAACAGCTTTAATTTTGTTGAACTGAACAGTCAGAATTGAAGGATCATAAATACTCCTTTGAATTATGTCCGGAATAATCAAGGAAATAAATATATAAAATAAGACATTAATGGATTAGACTTATATAAATTGAGTAACTTATAATGTAGGTAATTATAAAAAAAGCTTACCTCCTACCTTCATATATGTATGAGTTGATGTCCGCACCTTGCTCTCCTAAAAAATTGGTTCATTATATACGTACATATTTGAGTCTGCATTAGCGTGTAAAAAAAGGAAAAATACATTGAAAAATACAAAAAAAAAATGGCAAATTGATCGACTAAAATTTAAAAAAGATATCTACATAAATTGAATTATTATTTATTATACCTAACACTCAATCTTAACATTATACCAAATTTAACAATTGAGTATTAAATAGCGGTAAACGTGGCACATTTGACCATTATCAAACAAACTACAGTGTTTCTAAAATTCCACCTTCAGATTTCAGAAAAATGCAAATAGATGAGGATAATGTATAGGCTACCATATGAATGTTTGGGCTATTGAAACAACTGTTTGCTGCCATGACTTTTTTTTTTTTTTTTTGAAATAAACAAAGAAGCAAATGGTTTACACATCATTGACTTGCTCAAATTCGTCAAGAAAACATAAATATAGATTTAAGAGACCGTTGAAGAAAAAGATTCGCTTATGCTTCGCTTCTCATTCCCTAAAGCTAAAAGCTAAGTTGCTGGTAGGAAAGTGAGACTGGTGCAAAACTGGAATCACCGTATGGAACAATTACTTGTTCATCAGTAACAAAATGCTTTCCCCATATAGGATCTTAAAAAGGACCGTGGACTTAACCTTCTTTTTTTTTCCTTTTTTGGTGATACCATCATAATCATCGGTAGAATTATACCAATTCACTTAACCACTTGTCCAATAAATTTCGCAGAAAGATCTAATTTGGTCAGGGACAGAAGCAGAATAATCTTTTTGAGTTGCTTCCTGAACCTCACCCATCCAAAGCCACAAAGGTAGTCACCTGTTGTTCAATCTCATCCAAACCCTGCAAAAGAACCAACCATCAGGAATTTAAGAGCTCTAGAGAGTAAAACAGAGATAATTAGAGAGAGAAATTGATGTAATCCGTACATGACAACAATTGAATAATCAAGAGTCTGCTACAATATTCCTACCTTCCATCAAGAAGGAAGTTAAAAAAAAAAAAAATATATATTATTCATTGTTTATTATGTGATCTCTACAATTGTTTGTCCACAATTTAGTAAAATGTCTCATGAAAATTGATGTAGTTCTTTGTACCTAGTGGCCTGAAAATTGGCGTATCATCTCCAGTCTAAAACCAAATCATACAAAGAGTAAAACAAATATTCATATGTAATATAGTAACAAAGAACAATACCTCCGAAAATAAAGAATATAGATAAGAAAACCCCAATTAAAAAGGTACACACCATATTTTCTCACATACCATCATATATATAGACATAATAGTAACAGAACCTGCTTATAATTGCATTCATTATGCAGTAATTATAATTTTAAATGTATTTAAAATAATTCTAATGACCTTAGGGCATGCACAACCTGTAAATCAAATCTCAGAAAATTAATGCCCTTACCTTACCTATTTCACATATATTTGAATCAAATCATTAATATCAATGTAAATAATTAAGATATACACATACAAAGCAACCTTGTTAATTATACACAAATAACCCATGTACAGAAGGCTTACACATTAATACAATTATTCCCTAGTTATAGTTCTGTATACATTAAATGATTCATGCTGGTATAATAATTAAAACTCTATTTCATTTCCTTATGATTTCTCCTTGTCATTTATTTGAGATAAATGTAGAGAATTCTTGTCATTTCTATCCATGATACATTCATTTGAATATTTAAAGATTTTTTACAATTATGGTAGTATCTTATTGATCAATTTTTTTCCTTAACAGATACATATCACCCAAATGAACATTATGGTAATTTATCAATAGTTTGGAATGAACCAAATTACTACAGATTACCAATTGAAATAATATATCATAGGGAATGAAATTCAAGTAATTAGAAATTACGGATCAAAATAAACATTTTTTCTTTATGTCAACTTTATATCGTCCAGCTCAGTTATCTAACAAATAATTTGATGTATTATGTCAAAATAAAGAGAAAATAATAAAATTCAAGTAGGCCCTGGATATGTGAGAGTGGGACTTTTTGGAAAAGACCCTGAACTTGTTTTATTGGCACAGCCAACCCCACAACAATTTCTTTTAGCACTTAATTTTGTCCCAAGTTGGGTTCAGTCAAGGACTTTCTTATTAAGCTAATTGGCCTCATCTAAAATGACAGCAACTGTATATATATATATGTTTCTATATGTAGGATTTAAAATAAATATGAAATTGTACCTTGATTTATGAAGAGGAATTGTAATTTGAAAAAGATACGAATGAAACATCATAAGGGTATCTATTAAATTAAAATACCTGTAAGCATGTGACAACGAATGTTGTATGTTTATTTGGATCATATATATTACCAAAAAGAATAAAACAACCTCATTTTTCTGGGAAGTGAAATTATGTGTTCAGCCAGTATATATTTGCCTACTATGATCTAATGATCTGGTAGCTGGTCAAGTAAATCTTGGGTTCAAACTTAAAAACAAAAAAATTTGATCCAAACATTTCACCACAGTATATGATTTAAATTTGACAAGAAAAAGGTGTATTATTTCTCACCTTATAAATCTTTTCAAAGCCATACCACATTGTTAATCTCGACAAAAGGAAATACTTACAAAAATATTAACTAATGGCTTTTGGATTCAAATAACAGTAAGCATATGACAAGGAAAAAAAACCCAATTGGTCACATATTTTTCGCATCATCTCCATGGCACAATCTAGATTGCTGAGTGGTTTTATTAATAAGTTTGGAATTCCATGGAAATTATGCTATACATAAATTATACAATTATAATATTCACTAGGTGGGTAGTAGCGGCTTCGCCGCTATATATATTCTCCTTTCTATTTGAAATTGTAAATTTTAGTCACAATAAAATCATCCGAGCATATCTTCCATTCATGACGCCACACCATCCACAAACACCCTAAATCAAAGAATTTTTTGCGGTACTGCCTGAACCTAAATCAAAGAATTTTGGTCGTCCATGGTCCCTAGCCTCGAGAGTCTCTCCTGTTTAAAAAAAAAATTAAAAAAAAAAAAAAACTTTACTTTGAAAGATTGTAATTGCTGAAGAAAAGCTGCTCAATATCCATTTTATTTATTATATGCTATAATCATTTGCTCGAGGCTCAGTTGCATGACACTTAGAGAAATTAAAAAAAAAAAAGCAAGTTAGCAATGATTTATTGATCACAAATGAAAATTCTTTACTAATTACAACGTACAGCCTTTAATGTCAGTTTTAATAACAAAAGAAAGGAAAAAAATGTCTATCTGTTAAGCTTTTTATCCCATCAATTCTCTAATTGAAAGGAAAAGATGTCCACCTAAACTGTATTTAGCTTTGACTTCTTGCCATATCCTCCTCACAACCTGCTGAAGAATATAGGGATGAACTCAAGCAATTTAAGTATCATTGGGGTAACAAAAATAATTTTAATGTCACACATATACATCACTATGAAAATGTAAGTAAAAATAAAAATAAAAATATAATAAAAGATAGATTAGAAATCAAACAATATAAATCAAGGAACGAATTTAAACATATATATACTGTACCGATGATAATACAAATTAAAAAGTAAAATATCACAAACACAGAAAGAAAAGATAATAAAAAGATTTAAGATATCTAATTCGATAACAACTAAACTTTTTTTTTCCATGAATATAATCATGAATTTTTCTCCGCCCAAGAAGAAGCATAAAAGCAACCAATCATGTTCACATACATCGCTTAATGTATAATATTTTTTAACACAAAATAAGATTACATAAACTAATATTTCAAGGATATAAAAAGGAATGTAGTCACTATGTATCACACATACTGCAGCTCCAGCTCCATGTCTGCATAGGAAGCACAATTGAATGTCATAATTAAAATATAAATTTGGGAATGACACAAACTGCAGTTCCATAATCGAAACATAAAACCAAAATACAAAATAAAAAACAACAGATTTCATTTCTGAGAGGAAATTACTGATGTATGCCAACTTCTTTGGTTTTAACTCAGGACCAAACTTCCCAATCAATTGAATGGCAAGTTAAGCATTCAAAAATAACAACATTCAGTACCATCCAGTTAATAAAGACACAGAAAGTGCAAAAGTGATCCCACATGTCAGCAGTATCAAACACTAAATGAGAGAAAAGCAGGGTCCACACCTCAGCAACAATCATATCGAAATTGTCGGCATTCTGACAGGCTCTTGAACCAGCCTTCCTCCAATTAAGCAATCTCACTGCATCAGGCTGTAGCAATTATAGCAAAATTGTCGGCATTCTGGCCAACTCTTGACCCGGCCATCCTCCAATTAAGCAATCTCATTGCATTAGGCAAGTCCTTGGCTAGACCCAGTGCATCTACCAGGCACACGCTAGAGCGACCTCCGAGTCAGTAGGTGCTCTTCTCTCCCGGTCCAGACTGGGTAGGATCAGGCACAGGACGTTGAAGTACTCGCGACCCGTTTAGACCCGGTCCAGGAACTTGCTAAAGAAGTGGAGCTTCTTGGGCGCTGAGCATAATTATTAGTTAATCTAAGTATTGTCATAATTATTTTTATCCAAAGGGATTAAAATAATGTCAAGAGTTGCGATACAAAAATATATAAAATAGATTTGTAGAATGTGCGTTGGAATGATACCAGTTCAGTTCAGTACTTTTATCTTTCTCAATCCAATCAGCACAGAGCTTGAGAACCTCACAGGATTTCTCTGTCGGTGTTGTCCAATTCACTGCATGAATAAAAAATTTAAAATAGTCAAACTATATTTCCAGATTTTCAAATATTATAAGACAGAAATCTGTTTTAAGATAGCAGTCCAACTTCTTGATCCAAAGACCACTATATTATGTAAGGCCCTTGGTTATTATCAGAAATTGAAGGGTTTCATATGATAAAGATGGTTTGGACAAATTTCGAAACCTACCTTACCATTTAAATCATGTCAACATTCTAAATTTGTATAATTATCATTTTGTTTTACACTATCGACTCAAGTTTATTAATTTCTCTAACAAAACTGTTAGGCTGTTTGTCATAATAAATCAGGTTGCACACTACAACAAGAAAGGCATTTAGCAAGACTAGGATTGCAAGAATTTTCATTTGTCTTGCCAATTTAATGTTTCGGCAAGATTAAGTCGCTAGAGTACTTATCATGTAGCAAAGAAGAAGATTATTGCAACACTAATTGCAAAAGCAAATCTGGTCTAGCATAATATCGGTTTAGCGTCTACTTTAACCGTCTACTTTTTTCCCAGTGGCGCCAATAGTTTGGCCTTCCCGCAATTTTTATACCAAAATTTGGCTTGCCCTAAATATTTTAGCCTTCTTTCAATTAACCTATTAATTATCAATTAACGCTAGCTTTTTTATATTACAGAGGACGCATGATATATACTTCAAATTTTTTTTATTTGCAAAAAATCAAGATTTGAACCGTAGAACTGCAACAACTTCAATAAATTTTCATTTTGACATTGGAACCAATTACGTCATTGCTTGTTTTATTTTTATAAATGAAAATTTATTTGTATATATTTCGAATATGAAAATCTACAAGAGTTGAACGTGGAGTCCAGCACAGATGGTCAGTGGCTCCGCCGTTATCCTAGAGGTAACGGGTTCAATTCCCGCTGGAGGCAGTTTAAGTAGATATAATTAAGTAGATTAATTAGTAGAAGAATGCACCAGCTGGGAAAAGAGGAATAATCTCCAATTGCGGAGTGGGCTAAACCTCTATAAATAAGTAGCCTCTTATTAAAAAAAAAAAAAAAAAAAGTTACGATATGTTTTTTTGGATCTTCTGTGGTTTTTATAGCGTAGCTTTCCTGTAGTCAACAAAATGATGTTCACATCATAGTGGCACACAAAGTATTATATAGTACTATCAAATTAAATGTTGTATATTTGGACCGCAAAAAATCGAACAGATCAATAACTGCGAATTTTTTTTTTCCAGGAAAAAACAACTGCAAAACTCACGTAGCCGCGTGCTTGCTTCCAAGCAGATAAGTAGAGATTTTCAATGGCATCTTTGAGTGTTCATCAATGTGCAAGATAGTGACACTCTGTTGTGTAGAGGCAACACATAGGATGATAGGACTATGTTGAAGTTCATGTGACAAGACCAATATTTTTCTTTTGGAAAAAAGGACAGCCACTCTCTCACCCATTTTCGACGCGGTTTTCGCATTTTTGGATAACTTTTTCTGCTCCACTTTTCCACTAATTGCATAACTGTTATTTTAAATTATAGTTATAACTGTTACTTAATGAAAATTAATTACTACTACTAAAAACTATTATCACTTATATTAATATAGGATATATTGTTACTTATATATAACTATATTAATTTTTCTATTAACATTAGTTTCTATTCCTAATTATAGCATAAATTATAATATTAATGAGGGAATAATTATAACATACGAAATTGGATTCTTAAAAAATTATTCATTAAATAACACGATCCATATTTATTTAAGTATATGTTACCATGTTGCCTGCATAATTAGGCAAAAAAAAAGTACATTGATTGATGCTATACAAGTACTGCTTCCCCCTTCGCTAAATATTTTTTTATAATTCTTTGTTTCTTTATAATTTAAGATAAGATTGATACGGTGCATTGTAATGTGTAAATTTTTTCGGGGGACGATTTTTTGATAAATGGCGCTAAAATTAGTTAGCTAATGATTTTTCATATCAATTAACGGAAGAAATGTAAAAAACATAAATAACTTCCCACTACGTAAATAACTTTCCAGTCCCACTACGTACATAACTTCCTTTTATGTAAATAACCTCCCATCCACACTAAGTAAATAATCTTCCACAACCCATCTCATTAATTGTATGCCCAAATCCCATTCCCGCCACATTTCGTGATTTCTAATTAATTATAATTATATTAATAAATAAAAATAATAATTTACGGATGCTAGTGCATGAACGGCTATAGCATTTTTTTCATTGATCTTCGTCTATTCTAGTTAAGGTTGACTCCCGTTAGTGTTCTCCAATCATGCGTGTCGTGTCGTATCGTGTCAAATACGATTGTGTCGTGCGGTGTTGACACATACTACCTTTTTAATTGTGTCGTGTCGTATAGTGATGAGTGGTGAGAAGAGACAACACAACACGTATTTTGACACAACATGATTCACACAATCGTATCGTGTTGACACGTCATGTTAGTTGTGTCAAATCGTTTAAGAAATTTCTTTATTTATTATAATAATTTATTAAAATTATTAAAATAGAGAAAAAAATATTGTTCCTGTTTATTTGGCTATTCTACAAATTCAATATATATGATAGTACAGTATTGCCATAATATTTTTGTTGAAATATTAATTGATGATTTTATTTTTTTCTGCGTCATTTTTTGTTGTTTGAACATAATAAAAAAATAACATGTTTTAAAAAAATGAAAATAGACATTAAAAAAGGAAATAGGTTATAAATAGAGTTTTCATATAAAATCAATTTAAATAATTATTTAAAAATAATTAAAAAAATAAAAGTAAAAGTTATTTTTATGTGTTATTAATTATGATACTATTTTTGGTAATGTTAAAAAAAATCACGTTGTCATGTCATGTTGCGCATTGAGTCGTGCCTGGTCATTATATTATTTAATAAAATAATGATAATAAAAAATTAGAGAATTTATTGAACTTATGTTATGTAACATACATATATGATATATATGTAACTATATTTAATTTAAAAATAAAAGTATACATGTAAATTATTTAATACAATTAATAAAATAAAAAAAATTAAAGAATTTATTGAACTTATGTTATGTAAAATACATAGATGATATATATGTAAGTATATTTAAGGTAGAAACAAAAGTATACATGTAATTAAATTATTTAATAAAATAAAAAATTATTGAATTTATTGAACTAGTGTTATGTAAAATACATATTTATATTGATTAATGTTAGAGTAAAACACATTTGACACGTAAGCCTGTCAAACAGGATCTAATCTTGATTTTTACTATTACAACATCTAAATCAAACTGCTTATCTTCATAATAAAATCTCTTTAAAGAACAAATTTTATATATTGTAAATTATTTTTTTTTAAATTATGGAAAATCCTCAACCTAAATAGTTTTGGACACTCCAATTTAGAAAAATCTAAAATAATAGTAAAAAGATTTTGAAAAAAAAATATATAAATTTTGGTGTCAACGAAAATTTCAATAATTGATCTCGGATCGCGTTTGATATCAAACACATTTGACTTTAATATTATTCTTTAATATTTGTTATATATATATAATGAATAGATCTTCTATATTATATAAAAATTTGTTAAATTTATTCGCAACAACAACAGTTTGTTGTTTCCAATATTAACATCAAAATTCTATTGTTATACATTTTAAAATTAAATATTTATATTAAGGTTCTAAAATAAGATTTTCTTGTTTTAGTAGTTATTTATGGTTCAAGAGTTTATCGGTGATGTACTTTATTTAAAATAAGTACATCATAAATTAAAATATATTTAACGTAACTTAATGATAAATTTGTATTTAAGTAATATTAAAATAAAATTTCATGATTAGTAAATCATATTTTTTCACAGAAATAAATTTTTGATATAGATATATTTGAGAAAACACCTATATATTAGATATTAGATGCGACTGCAAAGAATGATATTTGTAATTTTTTATGTTTTTGGATCATTTTTTTACTCGAGCATCAGTTTATATTATTGGAGAATTATTGGCGATAAAACATTTTTAACTTAAAATATCGGTGGCAAAATCATTTTATCTAGAAATATTGTCTCCAATTACCACTTAAAACACTATAATAGGCGAAAAAACTCCACATTTATTAAACTTGATTTATATACAATATATTTTTAAGAATTTTTATGTATTTTTTATATTTTCAAAACTCTTGTTATTGGTTTAAGAACAAAGCAGATCAAATATTGTTTAAATTACAAAATTTGGAAAATTTGAATTGCAAAAAAACTTCAATTTGGAGATCGAACTCAATTGACTAAACTCACGGAATAATTTTGTTATATTTCAATTTTGAAAGTTTGTTTATTATGATCTCCATGTTGAAATTTTTTGTAGACCAAATTTTATATTTTTTTAAAATTTATTTGCCTATTTTTAAAAAATTATTGTTTTTTAAGAGTTCAAAAATAATTAGCTTGAAGATTTTATAAAATGATTCAAAAAGAAAATGTACAATTTGATTTGTTAGTTTGAATCGATTACTTGAACTTTGAGAAATGAGATCCGATGGAACTTAATCGAGAGTTCGGTCAGCTTAATATGATGGAACCCTTTCTTTTAATATAATTGTGATAATATTATTATGTCAATTAAAAACATTGTAGTAGTAATCATATATTAATGATAATGATTATTACAACAACAACAATAACAACAACAACAACAATAATAATAAATAGTAATATTTATTACTTTGCAATTTACATATTACTAGACATGACAGTCGCAACTTCGCTACGCTATGTAAAATATAAAATTTGTAATGTAAAATATAAAAAAAATCTATCGTAAAAAAACTTGTCCAACTAATTTTATTACTTCGAGAAAGCCATTGATTAATTGATCAGAAGAAGAAAGCCTATGATAGCCTGAAGTAGATGGATGGTGCAAATGCAACAATCAGGACAGTGCAATATTCCATGCTTGTTCTGAGTCCTGGCATTCATACGTGGTCACATTGAAAATTTTACTCCCTATCTTGGGCCCAGTGCATCATTCCTAATTGGTGGTTTTAACTACTTCAATTTTGATTTCAATTATATGTACTTTTCCTATTAAACAAAGCTTCCCATGATTCTTTGAATTGCATTATTAATTTTCAGCTTTCATATTAATTAATTGGTATGTAAAGAATAGTTCTCTTCATTTAATTGATTGTAGGTTTACTTTGGAGCTGACTATTTGTTTGTTCAAATTCTATCACATGCTACCGGTGCGGGTTTGAAGGTATATTCCAAATTAAATTTTATTTTAATAAAATTTAAGTTGTCAGATGTGTGCTTCAAATTATATCTTCTATTATCTAATGATAATCTGTACTTTCTTTTTACATGTCTGATAAGTTTGTCTTCAATGGCAGAGAAGTACATGATGCCACCAAAAAAGGAGCTGAAAAGAACTTATTTCACCCAAAAATTGATGTATCGTTGCTTGTTCAAATTCATGCAATAATACTTGTATTGTGTATTTTCACAGCTGCAAAAAAAAAGGTAAATAGAGGCTATCTGGGTTTAAACCTTTAACCAATATCTAAAGCTGTTGATTTTTCTTCAACATATCAATTAGAATGTCAGAGCCTTATATTTGAAGTCTTGGTTGTGTTTTGGATCGCCATCGGGTCAATGAGTTAAGAGTACACTTATGCAGTGAAAACCAACACAAATCTGAGGTCCTTTATTCAAAAGCAAATCAGGTGTTATTGAAGATCAGGATGATCCACGATGGCTTACTGCCATTGGAGTAAATCCACGAGATGTAAATGATATGGGAAATGAAGTCATGATGGAAGAAGTTGAGTATGAGCCGTACCATGCAGCATTGTTAGAAGATCAAAGATGTATTAGAACTGACATAGAAGGAACCATTGAAGTTGAAGATAATTCTGGATCTCAACAAGGAATTAAATTTGATTATATGAAATCTTGTATATTATAAAACATATTGAATGTACTTGAGTTAATTGTAGATTAAATTTTTTGATGTTTTCTCTTTATAATTGTATTCTGTTTATATTATAAATATTTTAAGCGAATGGAAACAAATATGATATTTGAATGGAACGTAACTTGGCAAGAAAATATGCTAGATGATCTACTGTTGCAAAAAAACTATTATTATTATTATTATTTGTATTTTTCTATGCGGATTCAAAATGGAGATTGATAGACTATTAATTCTTGCAATTGTTCACTTGGCAAGAAAATTTGCTAGATGATCTAATGTTGCAAAGAAACTATTATTATTATTATTCGTATTATTTATGCAGGTTAAAAGCGGAGATCGCTAGACTATTAATTCTTGCAATTGTTCACGCGAAGGTCTTGCTAATTTGCAAGACTCATGTTAATCTTTACCCACATAGAAAAATTCCTTTCAATAGACCCTTGCTACAGGACCTTCGGCAAGAGTATTACTTTCCTTGCAAAGAAATATCGCAACACAAATTTAAGAACAACGTGCAAGACAATGGTGTCTTGGTAAATCACTATTCTGTTGTAGTGAATTGTTTATATATTAGAGTTTTAACTACTATTAGAACTTGAATGGATTTTTGTTTCGTATAAATTGATGACACATCATATGAAAATCTAATAATAGTTAAAAATCTAGTAGAAAAAGGACAAAAATAAATAATAGAAATGAAAAGAATATGTAACAAATTAGTTATCAGTTTAATGTACCTGCTGAATCATAACAAACCACCTGGTCTACAGCAAGATTCTATTCGAGGATATCAATCAGGTGCTAAATCATTAGATTTATATTTAAACCCTACAATTTGTCTTCCCTTGACTTGTTAATCTCTTTCTTTTGGCATCATCAATTGTTACCTCAAACATAAACAAAGCCTTTGTTTCTAGGCTCTTCATCAAGACCCATTATGGCTGTACATTGCCTACGTTGTTTAGAAATGGAAATGAAATAAGGGCATGCACATTATAAAATGCGATTAAAATTATCAAATAAAACTTGATAGGTTCAACATAGTCAATAACATGCTATTATTCATTGTTAACTTGTCTAAAAGAGAAAATTCTTGAATATTCTCGATTAATCTACCAGAATTACAAAAAAGATAATACTCTATTGTGCTTGGTGAGTTATATAAGTCTACTGTCTACCTATTATTAAAAATAAAGAGAATTTCATGGTAACAAATTTAGTTCATACCTGACCTATCAAAATCTTAAGCCTGATTTAGAAATAGCTTTGGTACGGAGTCTAGATTGTTTGCTTCGCACTGGCATGTTATCTGTCTAGGTCAGCATCAAGATCAGCAGCAGAAACTGACACCTGCTCCTTCTCTTCACTTTACCGTCTCCACCACCACGACCACCATTGAAATTCCCTCCTTGGCCTCGGCCTCTGGCCTCTGCACCAAATCCACCGCCTCCAGGTAGACCCTATTGTTTGCTATGGTTTTCTGTTCGGGTGGGGGAAGAACGACAGGAGGGTGTGCGAAGGAGGAGGAGCTGGGGTTGTGTCGGGGTCGGCGAAAGAGGAAGAAGCAGAGAGAGAGAGAGGAGTTTGAGTACGGGGGAGAGAGAGGCAGGGAAGAGGCGACGGAGAGTAATCGAGAGAAGAGGCGATGTAAGAATACTGGAGAGAGGCGAACGAACGACTCAGATCGCGCGAAAAAAATTGGACGGCTGAGATTTCCGCATACCATAGCGGATCGAGGCTTAATTATACTATATAGATGACAAAGAAATACAAATAATTAATTAACCTCTGAGAGCAGAAGAGGTATTTTCTTCAGCAACTCCTGAGTGAATTATATTGATGAAAAACACTACAATAATTACGAAATTAGGGGAGAAAGGTGCGTAAAAATATTGAAGTAATTACCAGGAAAAAATGTTTACATTTTTCGCACCTCCATCTCAGTCAAAGAGAGGGCCATCCTATTAAAGTAAAAATCCAAAGGAGGAGACTAAGAAGCCGTCCATGGAGGCGCTGGAAGAGGGAGGTGCTAGAAAAGGGGAGTCGCATGTGGTCGAAGGAGGTTAGATCTCTCCAAAACAGATGAAGAATAGCAGAAAGGAAGGAAAGATGACAATTTCACGACGAGGGTGAGGCAAGGAGGATAGCAGGTGAGGCGACGGCGTCGAAGAAGGGATCCGGCGGCCACATAAGCCTGGTTTCTGTTGATTTTTTCTTTGGAGTTTTGTCCTTTTGTGGTTGCGATGGCTAGAATGGGAAGGGATCAAGGGAAGACACATTTTAGGAAAAAAGTTTGCAATTACAATAACGATGGAAACGGCGAAACGGGTCACTCTAGTGGACAAGAAGGATCGGCACAAAATTTTTTTACAGATTTACATTTGTATAACTCTGTAAAATTAATTTACTGCATATGGATATAGCAAACAATCGGAAAAACTCTTGACGTGTCGTTTACCAATTCAAAAAAGGAAAAATTGGATGTATACCCTCTAATCTTTTCTAATTGGAAATATACCCTCTAATTTTTGAAATTAGATATTTACTCCTCAAATCTTGTTACTCAGAGATATATACCCTTCATCAATATTTTAAACAATAATTTAATCATAAAAATCAGTTTTATAATTTTAAGACTAAAGTGCCCTTATTGTTCCGACCTTTCGTATGCCCTTTCTCTAATCAAGTTGCACGCAATCCAATTACTGGCTTTTATTAAAAACAAAAATAATCTTTTATGGTTCTCAATTTGAATTATGGGACGTATATGAAAATTGATAAAGGCATCCTTCATTGGCCTTTTTGTCGGGCTAAGAAAGGCACCATCTAGAAGGTGCTTTTTCTAAATGCTAATTGTAATTATCATTTCAAATAGAAAACATATTTCTAATTCATTTTTAGTTCCTCTGTTTAAATGTTCGGTTAGGCATCTTGCTTAATTTTTTGTGGGTAATACTTTCTCAATTGAAGCCTCTTTGACAGCCATTGTCAATGTTTCTAAATAAACTTCTCTTTGAAAGCACCATCTGATATTTGAGGTAAAATAAATCATCAGATACGTTAGGAAAATTAGTAAAGCAATGGAGACCAAAGATTTCTAATTAGGTTTATGTATGGTTTATCCATCGGATGAATCGTAGGTATTGTAGACTTCAAAATGCAAGTTAAAAATTACCATGGCTAGAGTAGAGGCGGACAGAAAGAGGTTGGGAGATGGGGGTATTTTGGACTTACAAATATAAATTTGTTTTTAGAATTAAAATTTTTATTAGAAATATTGATAAGGGTAAATTTCTTTGAGTAACAAGATTTGAGGGGTAAATATCTAATTTCAAATATTAGAGGGGTATATTTCCAATTTGAGAAAATTAGAGGGGTATACACCAATTATTCCTTAAAAAAATAGAGTCTGACACCACACAAATTTATTTATAATATTGATATTGATGTTCTGTTACAAAGCTGCGGTGTTTTTTTTTTTTTTTTTTTTTTTTTTTTTTTTTTTTTTTTTTTTTTTTTGCTGCTCAAAAGGACATTGTTTCCTTGTTTGGATAGGAATTGAGGTGCCAAACTAATTTAGCACCACTACGAAAACATTTGTGCTTACTGCTTGTGCTGCATTAACATTTCCAGATCCACTCAAGGAGATTCTCTCGACTTTTCACTATGTAATTTAATAACATTGACAGTTAAATATTTGCAACAGCCCGGTAGAACAATTTCTTCATAAGTTACTTTTCACTTACCCAATTATATTGGGACTTCATAATTTGAAATATCAAGCAGGCAACAACTTCCAAAAATTTACGGAGTATAAATAGGCAAAAAATAATGTACTGTTGTGTTAAATTCATTAAAGTGCCTTACACTAACACAGTGGAACGTGTGATTGGTTGAACAGCCATGAGACTATGAGAGTGCACTATAGGGGTGTCAACGGAACACCCGTTTCCGTTTTCCGTGTCCGTTTTGTCCATACGGAACGGATAACGGTACGGATTTCGGCAACTGTTTCTAAAACGGAACTGATTTCGGTATTCGTTTATATAGAAAATGGATGAATTTCAGCCATTCCGTTACGTTCCGTCCATACGGAACGGATAACGGAACGCCGAAACATACCGTTTCAGCAAACGGAACGGCAAACGAAATTGCCTATTCCGTTGCCGTTGGACACGTTTGACACCCCTAGTGCACTAGATACAAGGTGTACAGCGCATAAGAGGGGGCCGTCAGACTCTAGAATATCACTGTCGTTTAAGTACAAAAATTTACTGCAGTTATACGTCTTCCATTCAGTCTTCCTTCTTACAAAATAAATCGGGTACGATTAGGACAAAACAAAATGCACTCCCCTTTTGTCATTTGATATGTACATCTGAAATTGCACAAGTGATTTCTACACTAATTGATATTGACCAGTGATTTTTGTTCAAAATGTTCGATTTTTCAAACATGGGAATTGGATTATAATTTGACAGTGTTATCTGGTTTTTGTATATATACTAATTTGGCAGCAATAATGATGTACAATAATGTTGCCCGGTTTTTAATTGGAGGCCAAATTAATAAAGCTCTGAAGTGTAGTCGTTGATGTTATATTATGAAATTTTGAGAGAAGCTAGCTGACCTGGACTGCATGATGTAGATGAATAAATTGAAATAAACTACCAGGTCTGAGTCTTTTGTATGTGATTAAACAAAATAACATTATCTTTTTGCTGCATGTGGGTCATCTGATCTCCTCGTTTGAAAGAAAAAAAAATTAATATCGCTCCAAATTTTGCGTGATTAATTGATGTCATGTCTACTCACATTTAGGCACTTAATATAGCTCCAACAATTGCAAGGTCCACTTGCCCATCTAGATGCTTGAATTGCGCCGAACCGATCTGCCGACCAGATCGGACATTGGTTTTTGTTCCAACTACGTATTGTTTGTGTGTGAGTATGAAGAAAAGAAAAAAATAAGGTGCAGTGATCTGTACATAATTCCATCATTTCATTAATGTTTCTTCCAGTTGTACCCTTGAAATGTAGCAAAATTGGGAAAAGGATCATATAATGTAGCAGTGTGTTCGATATCAGCAATTCAAGTATTAACGGCACTTCGCCACTTGCCAACTAGTTTCCTGTTCCCCTTTAGTTTTGAAAGCAGAACCATACCTTGGAATGGAACTGCAAGTCCGCAACATGGAATCACGCCTGGGGAACTCCGAAGGAGAGTTACTCGGAATTAAATGCTTTAGTGGGACTTGCCAAAAAATTTGGGGGACCGACTAAAACGCTGGTTATATAATGGATTTGGTTCTTGGAACCACAACATGGCATTCAAAAGTCAAAACACGGTAAAATATTCAGAATACTATGATGATAAATGATAATTCAGTATTAAAATATAGTTATACCTTGATGTACTATTAATTTTACACAGTAATAACGAATCAAGCAGCGCAGCATATCAAAAACTATAATTCAGACTCGTGTTGTCAAATCATAAAAAATAAAAGTTAGTTCACGTACTTAGCGGTTCACTGAAACGAAGCTCTTTTAATCTTTTTCATTTCTTTTATTTTTTTTAGAAACAACAAAATAAAAGGCAAAGTATTTATAATTAATTATACTTTAAAATGTAGAAATAGAATTGAGGTTTTCAACTTTGCATTATACCATCTATCTTATGTTAATTTAATATGGTTTGCACTTTGCAATCTTAAGGCCAGCAGTTGCTTCACAAGGCCAGCCTGTTTCCATAACTTTAACATGTAGCATTTAATTTTTTAAAAACTATATTTTATTTTATATATTTGAAGTACGTGCTGCATTGCTGCATTTTTGCCTTTGCCTTTGCCTTTTCCAACGTGTGAAAAAGGCCAGGTTGACCTTACTAATAATTATTACAAAGAAATACAAAAATTGATTGGTTGTCGGTTCATTTAATTTTAAGAACTGACTATAGGACTAAACTATCCGGGTCTTAGTGTTTTATGCGATTTTTTTTATAAAAAAAATACATTATTTTTTCTTTGATGCAGCAGCATCCAATAGTTTTACACTTTTGCTTGATTAATTAAGTAGTTTGGTCATATACTCATATCTTTTCACACTCCGCTACTGTATTAGTCTGACTAGATGGGACATTGGTTTCAGTTCAACTATAATATTTGTTTACGTCTGTGTTTATATAAATGGTGTGATATGCAAACTTCAATATTTCATTATTGTTTCTTCTCAGTTGAGGTCCTAATTAATGTGGCGAACTCGTAAATAACCCCTATAAAGTATCGACAATCCACACCCTGAATCAATTCCAAGAAATATATTATCCTCAAAAACAAAATCTTCTTTCTCGCCTCTCATGGCTGGTATCGTTTGAGATCTCCTTTGTCCTTCCTCGAATGAGCCAAAAGATCTGACTAATTTCTAACAGAGATTAAGCTCCCATGGCAGCACGCGCTAACCCAACTTCTTGTGAGCCAGAGCCACCCCTTGTGGGGTTTGAGGACGATAAGAGAAAAATCATGAGTGCACTGCTGGACACAAGTGAACCGGGGTTTTCTGTTGTTCATATTATCGGGCCTCGTGGTGTTGGGAAAACTCATCTCGCCAAGGAAATTTATACAAGGTTTGTTAGCTTCAAGAACATATGCATACAACTCTCACTTTTTCTTTTCTTTGGGGCCAGTACTACTCTAAGCTTGCGCTTAACATTAAGGCACTAATCAAAAATATTTTTTACACGGGATTTTATTTCATTTCATTTCATTTGAATTGATTTCGTAGGATTTTGTTAGATCTAATTACATATAAATTCCAACCAATGATACCAAATTCGCTCATTTGAATAAAATTTTTTGAACGAAATGAATGAATTGAAATCCTTCATTAAAAAAAATGGATTCTGATCAGGGCCTAAGGCTTCATGGCTTAACCCTTATGTCGCAACATCTCGCTTCCAAGTTCCAACTTCCAAGCTCATATATTTTCCATTCTGTCAATTGTCATACCAAATTACCAAGTCCTACATATATGATATATGCTACTGGCAAAGGGATATGGACAGGCAATTCGGTCGAATCAGACCATATTTCAAATTTGAAAGATCATATTACTAATTTGAATTGCTCAATGCGATTTTAATATTGAAATTTCTTTTCCGATTAAATTTTACATTCTTAAAAACTTTTATAATTTTTTTCAAATTTTAAAAGATTTTTTATCTAAAACATAACAACAAATTTTAAAAAGCAAAGAAACTAAAAAAATTGAAAGAATAAAAATTTGGTTGGTCAAGAGATTTCAATATGAAGATTACAATGAGCAATTTGAACTTTTGAATTTGACATTTAATTGAATTTGTCGGAGAGATCTGTCAAATCGATTTGACCTTATCATATCTCTCTCTATATATATATATATAAATAAAGAGAGAGCAAAAGAGATAAAAGGATAACTAAAGTGCTTTAGAAATACAGATTTTCTATGCTTTGCAATGGAATTTCGATTATTGAATTTCAAATAAGTAAATAATCGATTTGAATCGTTTACTATGTTCTTTATATTGAAATCTTATCAGAGGCCAAATTTTATTTTTTTAAAATATTTTTACTATTTCATATAATATTTTTATTATTATTAGAGAACTGCAAATTTTTAAAATTGAAAATATCATAAGAAATCGTAAAAACCATGGTTTCAAAACTCGGCGAGTCAACTCGGAATCGGGCCGAGTTGACTCGGACTCGGCGGCCAACGATCCGATTTTTGACGAGTTGGAGCGGATTCGGGTTTCAAATCTTGAGATCACCATTAATGGTGGTGTTCTTCCATGGAAAGAGGTGAAGGAGCAAGGAGAAACACTTGTTGAGGTTGCTATAGTGGAGAAATCGTGTCACGAGGCCGAGAAAATTACCACGGCGGCTCCTCATGAGAGTATTTGAGCCCTCTCTTGTGCTCTATCGGAAAGAAAGAAAGAATAGAATGGGATCGGGAAGGGGGAACGGAAAGGAGGAGAAGGGTTCGGAACTGGACACCTCCATTTCCGAATTTTTTTTAAATTTTTCATTTCAATCACATCAGACGGTCCAGAAAATTCAGTAAATGAAATAATTTTAAAACAAAGTGATTCTTGATCTAAAAATTGATCCGAGAACATAGAAAAATTGATAATTTCATTCTCTACGATTCTAACTGATACATTAAGATGTTTTAATGAAAGTATCACTAATTAAAAAATATTTTCTTAATTTTTCAATTTTTTTCTGATTTTTAAGACATTAAAAATGATTATTTATGAAAATCCGAGTTTCCGATCCGAGTCACCCGAGTTTTTCCGAGTCATCCGATTCGACTCCTTAGTCCAACACTCCGAGTCCGAGTCCGATTCCGAGTTTCAGAACCATGGTAAAAACATTGAAATTATTACAAAATTTGGTCTCTAATAAAATAATGCTTATATAATTCTCTTGAGGAAATGAGGTTGAAAAAAATAACATAGGTTATTAATAAATTAACAAATTCTTAAATCAATAAGAATTTGTAGTACTTAATTCTTCGGGTTTGTAGACGACAAAATTCTTAAATGAAATAAAGTTTGATTAAGAATAAGGTGAAATTAGTTATATGCCTCCATTAATAACCCTTCCCAGCTATTATATTTTCCTTAAATAGTCATCATTTAATTAATTATTATCCATTTTAAGAGTAACTCGCGTATATTTTACTGTGATATTAATTTAACAGTCCTGAGGTTCAGAAGCACTTCCGTGTGCGCATATGGGTTTCTGCTTCTTGTTCATACTACCGCGTCGAGGATGAAGACTTCAAAAATATGAGGGCGCAACTCTCTATTGAGCACGAAGCCGATATATGCAGATTTCTAACGGGCAGAAGGTACTGCGTAGTAATTGATGACCAGGATTGGCGTGGCTATTCTCGTAACAAGGCATGGAATTATATCCAAAGAGAACTTCCTAAAAATCTTAATGGGAGCAGAGTACTTGTAACTTGCAGACCAGAAAATGGCAGGAGCAGCTTTCCTAGGACAAGGGAGTTTGAAGTTGGTCCCCGAAGCAACGAAGAAAGCCTTGAGATTCTGCTCAATGATGCTTTTTCCAAATATCCATGGGAAGATTGTCCAGCTGGTGAAGTGGATGATCTAAGCCTTGAGATTCTGCTCAAAACGGCTTTTCCCAAAAATCTATGGGAAGGTTGTCCAGCTAGTGAAGTGGATGATCTGGTGATGAAATTCATGCGAAAATGTAAGGGCCTGCCATGGCCATTACAATTCATGGGAGGTCTGCTCTCTTTATGTCCTTGGAACGAGCTCCTGGACAGAATCCAGACCATAGAAGCTGCAGGAATGAACTTCGTAGATTTGGCAATGAGATATAGGGACCTGCCATCTCATGAGATGAGAGCAGCTTTCCTCTATTTTCTCACTTTCCCTGAAGATGCTGAAATCCATGCAGAGTCGTTTGCCCTTTTGTTGAAGTCAGAGGGCATCACAAGTAGTACTGAACAAGGAAAGGATATTTTAGAACTTCTGGCTGAAAGGTGCACAACTAATAACTCAATGACATTCACCGTTATTTTTACTGCTCCAAGTTTTATTTATTTAAAAAAAATAGCATGAATTTGCACCAATGATTTTAGGCGTCCCATGTTATACCTTTTTATTTTCATTTAGCGAATTAAAATGTGAGCGATATTCCAAGTCATGGCATACCAAAATACATTGTGAAGTTGGCACGGTTCATGGCAAGGAATATGTTGCGTGCGAAGTTCAAATATAACGGTGTTTGCGTTAAGATTTGAAAAACATTGTTAAACATTAAAGAATGAGGTAGGAAACAAGAAATCAATTTAGTAGAGACTAATTGTATGACAAAGGCTCAGTTAACCCTAAATTGCTTATCGATGCACCAAACTTAGTCAAAACAGTGTGTGCCCTGAACACTGTACCGTGATCATACTCTTCAGTTTCAATGGAACTTAATAAGCAAAAGGAAGCAATAGTTATCTTATAAACAAATTAATTAATCGTGTGTGCTAAGAACAAAAAATGATCATGACGTCTTGCGATAGCAGGTCGATGATAGAAGTCACAAAGTGGCACTCTGACGGTTCTATCGAGTGTTGCCGTCTTCATGATCCTCTTCTTCGTTTTCTGGCAATTCACGAAGCCAAGGAGAAAAGATTTGTCTCGAAAAATGACTCTTCAATCCTAGATCTGTTTGATGCACAAAAGGAGCTTCCATCAGGTATGGTTAAAAAAAATCACAAATTTGGTGGCAAATTCATGGAAGTAAAACAACTGTCTGATGCTAGTATTATATTCAATTTTGGTGGGAATTTCCAACTTGAAACTGCATTAATGTCAGACAGAGTGCTTGAAATTGATGATACTATAAATAAAGTGGATGTAGCAAGAGAAGTAAAGAAGAGGGGAGAATTGAAACACCTTAGTTTGAACAATTTAAGGTTGTTGCCGGAGATCATGAAAATCAAAGGATGGGACAAACATCTTACAACTGTAGTTGTTGGAGATACAACTATGGAGACCCTACCATCAAATGAATTGCTGAAAATGAGATCAGTAGAGCACCTTTCGTTGAGAAACACAAAAATACGTGAGATTCCAGAACTCCCAGAATCCTTGAAAACACTGGATGTTGGAGGTACACCTATTGAGACCCTACCAGAATCTAGTCCCTGGCTGTATTTAACAACTCTTTTACTGAGAAATACAAAAGTACGTGAGATTCCTAAATCCTTTGAGAAATTGGAGCACCTGGATGTTAGAGACACATTTGTCCGGTCCTTGCCAGACTCATTATGGAAGAATGGACAACTAAAGTCCGTACTTGCCTCTGACACGTGGCAACATCTTAATGGACCACCGTCAAGAGCAGACCTCAGTTCACTAAGAATTCTGGAAACGGTACATGTCTCAAATAAATGGGGCAAGAAACTACCAAAGTTTTATCGTCTAGAGAAGTTGGGGCTCTCTTATTTTAAAAATGCTTTCAGTTCGTACAATACATTAAATTGGGGCGTTATTATCGAACTCCTGAGTACATTAGAGTTCCTATCCTCTTTAAAGATACAAGGAAACAATGTTCCTGCGATAATAATTGAAAAAATGACCTGCCCAAGCTATAAGCGTTTAAAAAACCTATGGGTTGGTGGGTCATACTCTATGTTCAGTTTAAACATTACATTGCCACCAGAATTAACCAGCCTCACTCTGGAGAATCTTGAGTTTGACGAAGATCCTATGCCTAAATTAGGGAAATTGAGAATGTTAAAGACTCTTAATCTGAGGTGGCTGTTGTACAGTGCCCAAATAAAAAAGATGATGTGCTCAAATGGTAGTTTCCCTCAACTGAAAAGGCTGCAGCTTTATCATATCTCTGGCCTCGAAGAATGGTCAGTGGAGAAAAGAGCACTGCCCAGAGTCACACATGTTGTCATTGACTGTTGCAAAGCACTCAAGGATCTTTCTGGCCCTTTAGTAGATCGCACGACACCCCTAAAAGAGTTACACCTGCATGCTATGCCACCTGGACTTACAAAAAAGTTTTCTCATCTTCCATTTGTCAAAATCACTCAGAATTAGATTTAATGGTGTTGTGCTTTTTTCGATCTACATAACCCAATTGTAAGTTTGATCTATTAGTTTTGATCTCCTTTTAAATTGTCCCTGTTCTTTTGTCTTTCAAGTAGTGTTCACGTAATAGAGAACACTTGCTCTGCTTGACAGTATTGTTGAGTTGTTTACCAGCATATTAAATTCAAGGCATAACTGTACCAAATCGGTACCATTAACTATGCCCAAGCAATTTATTCAATCATTTCTTTAAAAAAGAAAATCCAAAGTATGCCTTATGGCTCGTGGTATTTAGAGAAGTTCAAAAAAATAAAACAGAGCATCCTACCTGAAAATATTTAGGGAAAAAAAAAATCCAATCTCATCCTCTGTTTATACAAAGTTCTGACACTATATATATTAAAATTTTCCAATAAATGCGTGTCTGGGTTTTATAAGTCATAAATGATGATGATCACAATTTCATAATCACCAGGTCAACTTCCGAGATGTTTTCTGAAGATTAAAGTGTGTTGTTGCTGAAGTTTGTTTTGGGATGTTTACGTTCTGTTTTGATGGATTACTTCTCTTTTATTTATCAGCAGTATAAATTTTTTTAAGTTGAGTTCTTGTCCGTGGCTGATTGGTTGTATTTCTTGTTTTATTTATTGGAACTTCTTTAGTTGTTTGTGATATTATATAACTATATATATCTGCGCAAGCGTGACTTCCGCGTGGGCACTGTAGTAAGAACAGTGCCCTGGATCTTCTGTGGCACATGATCTTTTGTGGTATTTAAGATTTTCTGTGACAGTTTTCATATAATATTTGAATAGTATTCTCAATTTTTATGCCATTTTTTTTATATAGCGTAAAATAAATCGTGCAACCATTTAATAATATATTCGTATAGGAATGAATCGCGCAACGTGCGAGATTAGCGCTAGTGCAATACTACTGAAGGGTGTTTATATGTTTGATTATGATGAACTATTCTATTTTATTTGTCAATTATACAACCTTTTTAGACTTTCTTGTCTTTATTTGTCAATTATACAATCTTTTTATACTTTCTTGTCTTCTGCAGTTTTTTCTATATTGACTGCTCAATTTACTGGAACTTGTGTTTCTCTATTTCATGGATTCAGATACTTAAGTAGCAAGTTTGGTATTACATACAACGTTGAAATAAGGTGCACACTAATAAAGCCTGCGGGCATTTAATTCCTCAAAATGAAAAATGCACACTAATGAGGATTAAGAGAGTAAGAAAAAGGTACATTTATATATGATAAAACAACAACAAAAGAAATCTTTTTCCACCTGCAGGTGAAAATGGCCATATTGTACGTACCAGCCCTGCTTTTCGCATTGCTTGGTAATTAATTAACTCTCCCTCGTGATTTCTATAGCTCCCTTCAGACAGAAAAAGGCAGCGAGCACCAACAATGGGTCCCTTACAACCATCAGTCCTCACCGGTTTCAAAATATAATTTGTATGATTTAGCAGTTGGGTGGTGATTTTGTTTTTATCGGTGATAAAACGACGATATAACAATCCTTCTTTTCGAGACAATTCGAGACAAATAATGGAAAAAAAGATTCCAAAAAAGTGCCTAAGACATTGAACACAATTACTAATATCGATAATTTCAATTCTATTCATTTTGATAATTATTCTTGTAAATTTTGTTATTTGTTATGAGAAAGATATTGCGATAATTGAAGCCGCTGAAAGTCTAGATCTACATGATGGCACGAGAATGGTAGGCCAAAGAAATTGATAGGAAGACCATTTTTCCATTTCTCACGATTTTCCTTTCCATAGGAAGATACGAAGTGACCTGCCTTAGTTCCTTCTCCTTTCTTATTTCCTTGCTTTTTTGTTTTAATCATCTATCTTAGAAATTACTATTCATCATCTAGTGTTCCACCATCCAAGTCATCCAGTGCACGCCTCCCTTATTTTTTCACACGTTCCTCCCTTCAGGCGCTCCTCTCTCCTCTCTCTCCTATCCCTCCCTCCCTTCAGTGCTCCTCTTTCCTCCCCCTTTGCACTAATCCCTCTCTCCTTCATAGCGCCTATCCCCTCCTTACTCCTTTTTCCCTAATAATTCTATACATCCTAACACTTAGTAACACTAAAGGATTATTTAATATAAATAAATGTTCAATTTGTTGTAACAAATTAGTATCTAATGTAATACCTACTGAGTTAGAAATACTAAAAAAATATCAATAAGTGTCTCCCTCCGCCTCTACTTCGCTTCTTTCTAAGGTTTCAAGCTCCGCCATGGCCGGGAAAAGTCGTCCCCCTCCGCCTCCATTCACCCGAGGCACCGCCGACCTCGACAGACCTCCTCCTCCTCCTCGTCCGCACTTCCGCCACATGTAATGCTCGAGGAGCGCGCGCATGGCGTATTTTTTTTAAAAAAATAATTTATTTATTTTTATTTTTAATTCTTATATTTTTACTTGGGATTTAAATGATGCTGGTAGAACTTTGAGGACCAAAATGGTAAATGAGTGATGCTTTAAGGTTTATATTTGTGTAATATACCCTAACCTGAATTGAATGCAAAGTTTGAAATGTATGGTAAATTATGGAAGTTGTAGGAATCTATATGTAACACCCTTGATTTTTATACCTATTTGCTAATTAATTTTACACAAAAAATTCTTATATTTTATTTTATTTATTTTTAATTATATATTATCCGATTGACCATCTTTGACCGCTATTGATTTCACTATTAAATTTGTATTTGTGTTTTAAAATACAAAAATTTCATTTTTACATTTAATTGAATTTCAACCGTTTAGAGTAAAGATTAAGTATTAAAAATTATTTTGGCCTAAAATTTCCTTGCATATCCATTTCTTTATTAGCACGTATTTGCTTTCCAAATTTCTAAATGATTATTATTTTAAAATTTCTGCTTGGCTGTCTTGGTAGGCATTCCGAATTTGACAATATGCTGCCCCTTCCCCACGGTATCTATAGTATCTTTATTTCCTTAATATCCTTTGCACATTTCCGATTAGATATAGAATTAATATTTCCTAAATTTCTCATGAATCTTTCCATCCATCCTCAATAATCGTGTAATTGTTATCTGGCCATTATGATGATTTTATTTCTTCCTTATATTCAAAGATCCGTACTCTTTATATCAATGTTTATATCTCTAACTTATACTTTCTTGTTGTATATACGTTTGAAAATAAAATGAGTCCAAATCTCTTTCGATCTCCTGCCATGGTAATTACAGCTGTTCGGTTTAATTACATAATTTGTTTTGCTTGATGCCCACGCACCCCTCGGCCTATAAATTTCCTTAATCATCTTTATTATCCATCCGAGAAATAAGACATTATACTTCTGTAACATAATTAGCAAAATTAGGAATTTATTAAGTTAATTAGGAAATTTATTAAGGATATTTAAATTAATAAATAAGAAATTATGCATAAAAATCGACATTTAATTCATATGTATAAATTGATTCGAATTCGAAATCCTTGATTTTGTGTAAAATTCAAGCATAAATTTATTATTCTAGTAAAATCAAAGATTAACTAAAATCAAATCTAATATTAAGATTAATCCAAAACTTAATGAAATAATATTTATTAACAATCTATATGAGTAGCAGCATTCTTGATTATACAAACTTTGTCACACAAAGCCACAGAGAATCCGACGGATCTAAATAAAAGAAAAAAAAAATTCGGAGGAAGCCTTTCTCTTCCTCTCCATTTCTTCGCGCTGTCTCTCTCTCTTTCTTCTTTTCTCTTCTTCTTCGTTCTCTCCGATCAAGCAGCTCTCTCCTCTATATTTTCGCGGTGCAGTAAATAGTAAAAATGGAGGCGGAGGAGAAGCTGAGCCTAGCCAATCCTTCTCCGCCATGTACCCTTTTTCCCTTCGTTCTTATCCGATTCAGTCGGATTTGAGATGAGGTGGGCTTTGAGAGTGGTAAAAATCGCGATGGGTAAATCATCGCCGTTCCCTTTTCTCTTCCTTTATTTTATAATTTCCTTTGGATTTAGGGTATTTAAGGGGGTTTCGCTGTTGATGTCGGTTTGGTTGGCTTTGAGGAAAAACCGAGGGAGAAAGAAAGAGGGAAAGAGAAGGAAAGAGTAAGGGAAAACCTAGAGATCAAAGGTATAGCTCTACGTTTTCTATTTTGATTTTTCTCGGATTTTTGAGGAATTATTCCGGGAATTTCTTTGGGGATTTTCTATGCTTAAATCTTGATTTAAAGGGGTTTATAAGAGTTGTTAAGAGTATACATGAGGTCGTTGATGCTTACTGTCAAGTAGAAGAGTTAGGATTTTGTGTTTACTGATGAACTAGGGTTTATTCGGGTTATTAACTGTTAATTATGGGATTATGCTTAATAACAGTGGGGAATGAATGTTTAAAATGCTTTTGGTGATGGATTTAACCTATAGAATGTTAACTTGTTGCTATAACTTAGATTGTTATGCTGGTTTGAGGAGTATGGGTATACGGGTTGATGAAAACAATGTTAATTTGATATAGTTCTTGAGTTTTTAGTTAAGGGATGGCTTACTGGGTGTTTGCGATGTTGTGTGCAGGCGATTAGAGTTGTGGTACCAGTTTTTGCATCACTGGTACTCATTCTGGTACCTGTCTGGTACGGAGACTAGGGTTCAGGGACTGTTTCGTGAAAAGTTTTGGGTCTGAGGACCTGTTTGTGAAAGAAAAGGGACCTAAATGTGAAGAAAAGGACCTAAACATAAATAAAAAGGGCTTGGTTGTGAAATAAAATGATCTGAGGTTATTTTGGAAGTTTGTCCGCTGAGTTAATGGATCGGGTTACTGTGCTTACCGGGTTCTGTCAGAAACCGACGCGGATCCGTTAGGACTGGCTCAGGTCAAATGGGTCAGTTTGACCTGGCTCAGTCGTTTCGTTTTTCTGGACTGGTTTTGTGTGTGGGCTTTGCTGCGGAAAAAAAAAAAAAAAAAAAAAAGAGAGAGCCGTGGGCTTCTCTCTGTTGGCCCAGTGCGGAAAAAAAAAAAAAATTTTGTGAGATAGAGATGTTGGCCCGAATACTTATATACTTAAATCTAATTTAATTAGATTTAATAATTGGATAATTAATAAACTTAATCTATGATTAAGTTAAGACTAATGTGGCTTAATAAATAATTAAAGGAAAGGCCAACGTACGTTTGGGTATACCTTTAATTAGTCGGTTTCGGGGAAATGATGAAAACAGTTCGAGTGAAAATCCAGAACAGATACAAATCACCGACTATCTGATCCCAACAATTAAAACAATAAAATTTTTAAATCTTGAATTTTCATATTTCTTATTTTATAAATTATATTGAGTTTAATGTTTTATGATTTTCCTAATATCTATTTTATAATTAAAATTTTTTTTTTAACTTAATTTAAACAAAACTAATTTGAGTAAAATTTAAATAAACCTATTTAAATAAAACAAATTTAATTATATATATAAAAAAATATAATAGAATTAACTAATTTTATTTTCTAAAATTAAATTTTCGAAATTTTATTTAGTTATGTATTATTTATTTATTTATTTGTAAAAAAAATAATAATAATAATAATAGTAATAATAAATAAATATAATATAATAAACTAATTTAAATGAGTAGTAATAAATGTTAAATCATGTTAAAATAAATAATCTATTAAACTATATTAACATAACCAATAAAGAATCAATAGATAGAACTTTAAAGAACTACTGAAAACACAAATAAATATTACAACCAAATATCTTTTTGATTTAAAGATTTTATTGTAGTGGGGTATTAGGAAATCTGAATTTCTAAGTTGGTTAATTAATTGAAACCGTTAGTTAATTCTCAACGGTTTTCTGATCTTTACAGGAGATTGGACGGGTTCCGAAGCAGACAACGATAAAGGTGCGGAACGTGGATATCTATAGAAATTTTTGTTCGGTAAATTTTAAATTAATGCACTGCATGTTGAATACCGACTTAAATGCATTAATGATTGGTCATATTAGATTTAGACACAGATATTACAACTCAAATATAAATATCATGTTGAATTAAGTTTCCAGTATTGGAAATTTGAATAATTATGAATCAGGCAAGTTTGTTTATCATTTGATTTATTGAACAGCATTGTATCGGTTCAATTAAAGAGTATTGCCTGTCGTGATGAATTCTAAAAAGTCTTGAGAAGTTAATGATAATGGATGGAATTTAAAAGAGATTAAACCACTCTCCAAAGTCGGTCGGCCACCGGCTTTGGCCAGTTCGATAGTACTATACGGATATGGAATTCCTTCCGCCTGTCAGGGTCCGGGATTTTTAAATCTCTACCGCCTGCCCTGTCTGGGGAAGATCTCTCTCCGCCTGCTCATACTAGTTGAGTTGGGAGATCTGAGTGTGCATTTAATTATCTTTATATGACTTATGATTTGACGGATCAGACTTTGCTGATTATTCTTGACTTGTCTGTTGTGCATATGTTATACAGATGGTGCTGATAGGTCCGGTTTTACTTCGTTGCACGGTAGGTTATTAGAATATTTATTGCATTTCCTTAGTATAACATTTTTAAAGCTTCAGATAATTAAATACTTATTTATTATGTTATTAAATTCATATTATTTTACGGGATTTATTCTGGACTTAGATTTCGACTAGAAATCCACGTCTGGAACTAAAACCCGCACTGAGAATCTATCTCACTCCGTTTGTTTTGCATGTACCTCGATTGTTTGGGGGTTCCAGGGTACCCACAGGCCGCTGAGGGGTCCTCCGCTCTTCGTGATTGATGGGTCGCACGTTCATCTTCATACTTTTATTCCTCGTATGCACACTTCCCTTACGTACCACGTTTCTATGTCTCCTGATGGCGTATATATGTATATCGAGTATACTCCTCCTCCACCTCCTGCGCCTGCTTCACCTCCAGTTCCAGAGCCTTCGGTACCTCCCACCCCAGTGATAGTTGTTAGTGACTCCGATGACGAGGGTATCGTCTTGGAGTAGTTGGTGTGTTTGTGTGTTTGAGACCTATTAGTATAGTTTGGTGGTGAGATGGACTAAAATTTTGGTACACTAGTCTAGACTTTGTTCATGTGAGCTAGACTAAGTGATGTAGATATTGAGTCCATTCTCAGGGCTTGTGGTCCTCAGTTATGTGTGTGTCGGTTCTGATGATGATGATGTTGTGACATTGTACCATATGTATTTTATATGTTAGTGTGAGAGTGTGCTTTTGGGACTCGAGTTGCTTATGTTGTGATTTGCTTAATATGTTCAAATCATTTTATATCTCTTAATAATCTTTATTTTGAAAAAAAAAAATGGTCATAAGAGTTCAGATTGAGTTTTAAACTAAAGCCTTACGATAATACAAGTTTTGTGTTATCGTGGCGGGAGCTGTCATATTTAGAGCTGGGATGTGACAGTCTCTTTGTGGTGGTATCAGAGCGTAGGTTTGGTTTAGGCCCTAACCAGCATCACGCATCGTGGGTAGAAAGTGGGCTAAGACGATTTTTGGATTTATATTTAAAGATAAGCATGCATGCATTGTATATATTAATACATTATTTGCAAGCAATGCATTTTCATTTATTATTTTGATATCTTCTAGTTTACACTAACCCTACACAATTATTATTTAATCTAAAAAGTAAGTTGTATAGCAGAGATAAGTAATGGAAAATGCACGTGGACGACGTGGACGACGGGGTGGCCGTCGCACCCCGGAACCAAAAAGGCAAGATCGTGTGGAATTAGAAGATGAAGAAGTGAATCGGTTATTGCAAGCCTATGAACGAGGACGTCGAGCTACTGAACAAGATAACCAAGGTCCTAGGGATCGAGAAGAGGCAAATTTTAGAAAATTTGAAGCGTTTGCCCGATTGACACCACCCAAGTTTAATGGAGAAAGCGGTTTCAAAGCCGCAGAAGAATGGCTGGCTGCTATGAAAGCCCGACTGGAGGTTTGTCAAGCCCCAGCGGAACAACAGGTGAATTTAGTAACTTATTATCTCGAAAATGCAGCCAGGTTCTGGTGGGAAGGTGTGAAACGGGGTTATGATGGCGATGTGACGCAAATTCCGTGGGCCTGGTTTGAGGAAAGGTTTGAACAGAGATTTATGAGCACTGTACATAAAGAAGCCATGAGAAATCGGTTCGTGACTTTGAAACAAATGGGACGGACGGTGGCAGAATACAACACTCAATTTCTTAGCTTGTCCCAATATGCTCCTGATATCTTCAACGATCCATACCGACAAAGGCGACAATACTTGGATGGTTTGGATCCTGATATTCCCACGACGGTGGACATACGAGCAAATCAAGGGTTACAACAATTGATGGATGCGGCGAAGCAAGTTGATGTGTATCAAAAGCGAAAAGCTCAGCAGCGAATGAATCAAGCTAGAAATGTGCGGGGACGAGGAACGGTAGTAACTGGACGGGGGATGCCAGCCTCACCAACTGCGAGAACGTTTCCAAGACCAGTGGGACTGCCTACACCCCCTGTGGCAAGGCCGCCTTTGCCCTTGGCTGGTCGAACACCTCAACCTGTTAATTCTAATTGGTGTAGAAGGTGTCAACAACCACATTCTGAAGTTGAGTGTCGTCAAATAAATCGAGTTTGTTATGGTTGCGGGAGTTCAGATCATTGGGTCCGAGATTGCCCAAAGTCGTGGATAAATCAACAAAGAGGAATGACTGCGGGAACAAGCATTGGACGAGGAACCGGAATAGTTCCAAGAGGTCGTGGTAATGCACGAGGAGGACAGACTAACAGAACTACCGTTGTTCATGCCTTAGATGCAACAACTGAGATGCCTAACGAAGAAGAAGTAGTAGAATTAGAGAATCTGGAGGAAGAAATGATTGATCCAGAAACTGGAGTAACGGCGGACCCAGATGAAGGGGCAACGGATCTTCTGGCAGGTATTTTACTTGTTTCTGGAAACCCTGCATATATATTACTAGACACGGGATGTAATCATTCAGTTGTGTCCAATTCTTTTGCAAAAAAATGTGGATGGGTTATAGAAACAAGTGAAAAGACTTTACAAATTCAAACACCTTTAGGACAAGCAACCCAACCCTCTGCACATTGCTGGAATCGTGAAGTTCGTGTAGGAGGACGGGATTTAAGAGTAAACTTGTTGGTTATGGATATAGCAAATTATGACATATTATTGGGATTGGATTGGCTTACTCAACACTCTGCTGTTATAAATTGTGCAAAAAGAAAAGTGACTTTTGAACTTCCAAACCAAACTATATGCACTTTAAAATGTCGGAAGGCTGATGATGTAATACCTTATATTTCGGCACTTAAAACTAAACATTTAATAGAAGCCGGTTGTTCAGCTTACTTAATTACGGTGGTAAAATTGATGTCTATAACTCCAGATTTAGCTTCCATACCTATAGTGTCAGAATATTCTGATGTATTTCCAGAAGAAATCTCTGGATTACCACCTGAGAGGGAAATTGAATTTCCAATTGAGCTGATACCAGGTACTACCCCTATTTTTAAAACTCCATATCGAATGGCCCCTGCTGAATTGAAAGAACTTAAATTACAACTGGAAGAGTTGTTGGAAAAGGGATTTATTAGACCTAGTTCCTCTCCTTGGGGCGCACCTGTCTTATTTGTTCGGAAAAAAGATGGGTCCTTAAGACTATGTATTGATTATCGGGAACTTAATAAGGTAACTATCAAAAATCGATATCCTTTACCTCGGATTGATGATTTATTTGATCAACTTCAAGGATCTTCCGTTTACTCAAAAATAGATTTAAGAACTGGATATCATCAATTACGCATTCGACCAAGTGATATTGAGAAAACTGCCTTTCGTACCCGTTATGGACATTATGAATATCTGGTAATGCCTTTTGGATTGACTAATGCCCCTGCAGCTTTTATGGACCTGATGAATCGAGTTTTTCATGATTTATTAGACTTTTGTGTGGTGGTATTTATTGATGACATCCTTATTTACTCAAAGACGAAGGAAGAACATGAGAAACATCTCCGATTAGTATTGGATAGACTTCGTCAACATCAATTATATGCTAAATTATCCAAATGCGAATTTTGGTTGGAGCAAATTGCTTTTCTAGGGCATATCATATCTGGAAAAGGACTAGCAGTTGATCCAGATAAAATTAAAGCTGTGATGGAGTGGAAACCACCGAAGAAGGTGACTGAGGTAAGAAGTTTCCTTGGATTAGCAGGTTATTATCGACGATTTGTGCTAGATTTTGCCAAAATAGCCCGACCACTCACCAAATTATTACAAAAAGACATAAAATTTGAGTGGGGTGAAGCTCAGGAAAAGAGTTTTCAAGAATTGAAGCAGAGGTTGGTAACTGCTCCCATTCTTGCTATGCCAATTTCGGGACAAGAATATACTGTATATACGGATGCATCTCAATATGGGCTAGGATGTGTTCTTACTCAGGGTGGAGATGTTATCGCCTATGGGTCAAGGCAACTGAGAAGTCATGAACAAAACTATCCTACTCATGATTTAGAACTTGCGGCGGTGGTATTTGCACTTAAAATTTGGCGACATTATTTATATGGAGTTAAGTGCAAAATATATACTGATCATCAAAGTCTCAAATACATTTTTACCCAGAAAGAATTGAATTTGAGACAAAGGAGATGGTTAGAGCTAATTAAAGACTATGATCTCGATATACAGTACTATGCTGGAAAAGCAAATCTCGTAGCTGATGCTCTGAGTCGGAAAGGTCAAATCAACTTGATTACATTCTTTACTCAGGAACCAAAACTTTTGGAAGAATTAAGACAAATGAAATTGTTTGCGAGTTTATCCCAAGAAAAGATACAAACGTTTTCTTCTAAAATTTTGGAAAATGGAAATCAGCCAGAAGTAACCACGGTAATTACGGGGATGTTAGCCTCCTTGTCTATACAGACTGATCTACAAGGTAAATTAAAAGAAGCTCAAGAAAAGGATCCTAAGTTTGAAAAGTTTCGGGAATTGGCTAAGAATAAACCTGATTCATTTTTCAAGACCGATGAAATGGGGATATTGAAATTTAAGGACAGAATTTGTATACCCAATAATTCTGAGATTAAAATGATCATATTATCAGAGGCACATGATTCAGGGTATACCATTCATCCTGGAGAAGTTAAAATGTATCAGGATTTGAAAAGGGCATTTTGGTGGCCAAATATGAAGAATGATATAAAAGAATATATCAAGAAGTGTCAAATTTGTCAACAAGTAAAAGCCGATAGACAGAGACCTGCTGGACTTTTACAATTACCTTGGATACCAAGACATAAATTTGAGTCGATTACAATGGATTTTGTCACCGGATTTCCAAGAACTACGGGAAAATATGACTCAATTTGGGTTATAGTGGATCGATTAACTAAGATAGCCCATTTTATTCCAATTCGGACCGACTTCACAGGTAAGGAGTTGGCCGAAATATTCATGAAGATCCAATTCAAATATCATGGTTGTCCAAAAGAAATCATTTCTGATAGAGATATAAGGTTTACATCTCGATTTTGGACAAGTTTCCAGGAACAAATGGGTACCAAGGTTATGTTTAGCTCTGCACATCATCCTCAAACGGATGGACAGTCTGAAAGAACGATTCAAACTTTAGAGGATATGTTGCGGGCTTGTGCACTTAGTTTTGATGGATCTTGGTTAGAACATTTACATTTGGTGGAATTTGCCTATAATAATAGTTATCATTCAAGTATAGGCATGTCACCCTTTGAAGCATTATACGGAGAACCATGCCGAACTCCGTTATGGTGGAAACCACAAGGAACAATAGACCCAACAGGACCTCAGCTTATTGCTGAAAGCGAGGAAAAAGTTAAAATCGCCTTAAAAAGATTAAAAGCTGCTCAAGACCGATATAAGAAGAGTGCTGATGCAAAAAGGCGAAATGTGGAATTTAATGTAGGAGAAGAAGTGTGGTTAAAAGTATCTCCGGTAAAAGGGATAAGACGATTTGGAATGACAGGAAAATTAAGCCCTCGCTATATTGGACCATTTCCAATTCAAAAGCGAATCGGACAAGTAGCTTATGAAGTGAAATTATCTGATCAACTTTCCCAAGTGCATCCTGTATTTCATGTGTCACAACTCAGACAGTATATAAAAGATCCCACACATAAGATACCGGATTATTCAAATATACAAATAGAAAAGGATTTGACGTATGAAGAAGAACCAATGCAAATACTGGACCGGAAAATACAGCAATTAAGGAATAAAATTATTCCCTTAGTACTGGTTCATTGGGGAAAACACTCGACCAAAGAAGCTACGTGGGAATTAGAAGACACAATGCGGAAACAATACCCAAATTTATTCGGTAAGTATCGTTTCGGAGACCGAACGATCTTTTTAAGGGGGGTGGAATGTAACATAATTAGCAAAATTAGGAATTTATTAAGTTAATTAGGAAATTTATTAAGGATATTTAAATTAATAAATAAGAAATTATGCATAAAAATCGACATTTAATTCATATGTATAAATTGATTCGAATTCGAAATCCTTGATTTTGTGTAAAATTCAAGCATAAATTTATTATTCTAGTAAAATCAAAGCTTAACTAAAATCAAATCTAATATTAAGATTAATCCAAAACTTAATGAAATAATATTTATTAACAATCTATATGAGTAGCAGCATTCTTGATTATACAAACTTTGTCACACAAAGCCACAGAGAATCCGACGGATCTAAATAAAAGAAAAAAAAAAAATTCGGAGGAAGCCTTTCTCTTCCTCTCCATTTCTTCGCGCTGTCTCTCTCTCTTTCTTCTTTTCTCTTCTTCTTCGTTCTCTCCGATCAAGCAGCTCTCTCCTCTATATTTTCGCGGTGCAGTAAATAGTAAAAATGGAGGCGGAGGAGAAGCTGAGCCTAGCCAATCCTTCTCCGCCATGTACCCTTTTTCCCTTCGTTCTTATCCGATTCAGTCGGATTTGAGATGAGGTGGGCTTTGAGAGTGGTAAAAATCGCGATGGGTAAATCATCGCCGTTCCCTTTTCTCTTCCTTTATTTTATAATTTCCTTTGGATTTAGGGTATTTAAGGGGGTTTCGCTGTTGATGTCGGTTTGGTTGGCTTTGAGGAAAAATCGAGGGAGAAAGAAAGAGGGAAAGAGAAGGAAAGAGTAAGGGAAAACCTAGAGATCAAAGGTATAGCTCTACGTTTTCTATTTTGATTTTTCTCGGATTTTTGAGGAATTATTCCGGGAATTTCTTTGGGGATTTTCTATGCTTAAATCTTGATTTAAAGGGGTTTATAAGAGTTGTTAAGAGTATACATGAGGTCGTTGATGCTTACTGTCAAGTAGAAGAGTTAGGATTTTGTGTTTACTGATGAACTAGGGTTTATTCGGGTTATTAACTGTTAATTATGGGATTATGCTTAATAACAGTGGGGAATGAATGTTTAAAATGCTTTTGGTGATGGATTTAACCTATAGAATGTTAACTTGTTGCTATAACTTAGATTGTTATGCTGGTTTGAGGAGTATGGGTATACGGGTTGATGAAAACAATGTTAATTTGATATAGTTCTTGAGTTTTTAGTTAAGGGATGGCTTACTGGGTGTTTGCGATGTTGTGTGCAGGCGATTAGAGTTGTGGTACCAGTTTTTGCATCACTGGTACCCATTCTGGTACCTGTCTGGTACGGGGACTAGGGTTCAGGGACTGTTTCGTGAAAAGTTTTGGGTTTGAGGACCTGTTTGTGAAAGAAAAGGGACCTAAATGTGAAGAAAAGGACCTAAACATAAATAAAAAGGGCTTGGTTGTGAAATAAAATGATCTGAGGTTATTTTGGAAGTTTGTCCGCTGAGTTAATGGATCGGGTTACTGTGCTTACCGGGTTCTGTCGGAAACCGACGCGGATCCGTTAGGACTGGCTCAGGTCAAATGGGTCAGTTTGACCTGGCTCAGTCGTTTCGTTTTTCTGGACTGGTTTTGTGTGTGGGCTTTGCTGCGGAAAAAAAAAAAGAGAGAGCCGTGGGCTTCTCTCTGTTGGCCCAGTGCGGAAAAAAAAAAAAAATTTTTGTGAGATAGAGATGTTGGCCCGAATACTTATATACTTAAATCTAATTTAATTAGATTTAATAATTGGATAATTAATAAACTTAATCTATGATTAAGTTAAGACTAATGTGGCTTAATAAATAATTAAAGGAAAGGCCAACATACGTTTGGGTATACCTTTAATTAGTCGGTTTCGGAGAAATGATGAAAACAGTTCGAGTGAAAATCCAGAACAGATACAAATCACCGACTATCTGATCCCAACAATTAAAACAATAAAATTTTTAAATCTTGAATTTTCATATTTCTTATTTTATAAATTATATTGAGTTTAATGTTTTATGATTTTCCTAATATCTATTTTATAATTAAAATTTTTTTTTTAACTTAATTTAAACAAAACTAATTTGAGTAAAATTTAAATAAACCTATTTAAATAAAACAAATTTAATTATATATATAAAAAAAATATATAATAGAATTAACTAATTTTATTTTCTAAAATTAAATTTTCGAAATTTTATTTAGTTATGTATTATTTATTTATTTATTTGTAAAAAAAAAATAATAATAATAATAGTAATAATAAATAAATATAATATAATAAACTAATTTAAATGAGTAGTAATAAATGTTAAATCATGTTAAAATAAATAATCTATTAAACTATATTAACATAACCAATAAAGAATCAATAGATAGAACTTTAAAGAACTACTGAAAACACAAATAAATATTACAACCAAATATCTTTTTGATTTAAAGATTTTATTGTAGTGGGGTATTAGGAAATCTGAATTTCTAAGTTGGTTAATTAATTGAAACCGTTAGTTAATTCTCAACGGTTTTCTGATCTTTACAGGAGATTGGACGGGTTCCGAAGCAGACAACGATAAAGGTGCGGAACGTGGATATCTATAGAAATTTTTGTTCGGTAAATTTTAAATTAATGCACTGCATGTTGAATACCGACTTAAATGCATTAATGATTGGTCATATTAGATTTAGACACAGATATTACAACTCAAATATAAATATCATGTTGAATTAAGTTTCCAGTATTGGAAATTTGAATAATTATGAATCAGGCAAGTTTGTTTATCATTTGATTTATTGAACAGCATTGTATCGGTTCAATTAAAGAGTATTGCCTGTCGTGATGAATTCTAAAAAGTCTTGAGAAGTTAATGATAATGGATGGAATTTAAAAGAGATTAAACCACTCTCCAAAGTCGGTCGGCCACCGGCTTTGGCCAGTTCGATAGTACTATACGGATATGGAATTCCTTCCGCCTGTCAGGGTCCGGGATTTTTAAATCTCTACCGCCTGCCCTGTCTGGGGAAGATCTCTCTCCGCCTGCTCATACTAGTTGAGTTGGGAGATCTGAGTGTGCATTTAATTATCTTTATATGACTTATGATTTGACGGATCAGACTTTGCTGATTATTCTTGACTTGTCTGTTGTGCATATGTTATACAGATGGTGCTGATAGGTCCGGTTTTACTTCGTTGCACGGTAGGTTATTAGAATATTTATTGCATTTCCTTAGTATAACATTTTTAAAGCTTCAGATAATTAAATACTTATTTATTATGTTATTAAATTCATATTATTTTACGGGATTTATTCTGGACTTAGATTTCGACTAGAAATCCACGTCTGGAACTAAAACCCGCACTGAGAATCTATCTCACTCCGTTTGTTTTGCATGTACCTCGATTGTTTGGGGGTTCCAGGGTACCCACAGGCCGCTGAGGGGTCCTCCGCTCTTCGTGATTGATGGGTCGCACGTTCATCTTCATACTTTTATTCCTCATATGCACACTTCCCTTACGTACCACGTTTCTATGTCTCCTGATGGCGTATATATGTATATCGAGTATACTCCTCCTCCACCTCCTGCGCCTGCTTCACCTCCAGTTCCAGAGCCTTCGGTACCTCCCACCCCAGTGGTAGTTGTTAGTGACTCCGATGACGAGGGTATCGTCTTGGAGTAGTTGGTGTGTTTGTGTGTTTGAGACCTATTAGTATAGTTTGGTGGTGAGATGGACTAAAATTTTGGTACACTAGTCTAGACTTTGTTCATGTGAGCTAGACTAAGTGATGTAGATATTGAGTCCATTCTCAGGGCTTGTGGTCCTCAGTTATGTGTGTGCCGGTTCTGATGATGATGATGTTGTGACATTGTACCATATGTATTTTATATGTTAGTGTGAGAGTGTGCTTTTGGGACTCGAGTTGCTTATGTTGTGATTTGCTTAATATGTTCAAATCATTTTATATCTCTTAATACTCTTTATTTTGAAAAAAAAAAATGGTCATAAGAGTTCAGATTGAGTTTTAAACTAAAGCCTTACGATAATACAAGTTTTGTGTTATCGTGGCGGGAGCTGTCATATTTAGAGCTGGGATGTGACAACTTCTTCCATAATCCAAATGAAATCCATAATCCAGAATTTATATTTACGTGCCAATTGCAATTTGATTAGTTGTTCGATTATAAATAAGTTCATCCATCCGATTGATATTTGAGTTCTACATCGAGATTATTGTTATTTCATTTTTCTAGATCACTGATAAGGTAAACGAACTTCTCTATAATTTAATTTTCGTATTGATTGATTTAAAAGTTGTTTGTTTATTTTACGAGTCAACGGGTCTCTGATGTGATTTGATCTGAAATGAAAAAGTGTTATGGAATGTGAAGCGGAATCGCCTAGAGAGGGATTCACGCTAATATGAATGTGATATGAGAAACTTATTTGAGAAAACATAGACCCGTTGATCTCGGTAAAATATATTTTATTTATTTGTTATTGATGTATGGATTAATCCGACCTATTGATATTTTGATTATATAAATTGTTATAGAGAGCTGCGTCGTTAAATAACCGGTTACTCGATTTTGTAGCTGACTATGTTTGTTTTTATTTCTTGTGACGTAGGTTGTCGGGCCGTCGGATGGATGCGAAAGATATTGTCTCACCTCACGCCTCGTATTTCAAATACGGGGTGTGACGCTATATGTTTCGTTTTATCATGTTAATCTTGTTGTGTTCTTACTTCTTAGCCATGGCAGTAATGCTTGTGTTAATTGTTAATGCGCAATCACACAAGACTTAACTTGGAACCACCTATTATCAAACTGTTTTAGTGTGTCATTGTATTCTTTGACATTTTTTGACTGTCCATCAATAATAATTTGGATAGAATTAATAGAAAATCATTAGTCATAATTGCTGTCTTGATTTACTTTAGTTGTAATACTTTAGCTTAACTAATTAATGAGTTTGTATGTGCAGCTGCTGGGTTTGTCGGGAACTATCGCAATCCTGATCCTAATTTTATGGCCAATCCTTATGCAGCTGTATATGGCATGAATCCTGTAAGTTTCTTTCCTCCTTCCATTCCCTCTTTGCCTATCTTTTTACTAACAATCCGCAATTGGTAACTTTTGGTTGGGTACTTGGTTGTTTCAAGACGGAGATCGTCCATCTAATTAAAACAAGCATTATCTCAAGTTCTCGTTGAAAGTAAACTATGACTTATAACTTATAAGAAAAAGTATTGTATCTAATTGTGAAAGTACAATATGGCATGTGCTTGTAATTTTGTATGTATACATCGTCTTAAGTTGGACTGGAACATCAGCAGCATCCTGTCGGGTAAGACACCTTGGTTGGGTAGGAATTCACTACAAAACTTATACATATTGCATTTTGATTTTGCATTATCTGATAAAAGGTTCCTTTAATATATTTTAGGTCGCAGGGGTTGCTGATCCCAATGTGCAATATGGATTGGGTGCATACGACATGCAAGGGTATCAAGGATGGAGATGATCACTACACCACATAACATTTTTAGATGCGGTTTTTTAAGCATTTTTAGAGCCGGTTTTCACCCGTCACTAAAAATAGGAGGCGTTAAAAATGACTAATAAACCGTCTCTAAAAATGGCGTGGCTAAAAATAAGTCAGATTTGAAAAACAAATTCTATATCTTTAGAGGTGGTTTTTAATAAACAACCGCCTCTAAAGATGTATTTTTAGAGGCGGTTTTTTATTAAAAACAGCCTCTAAAGATACTCTAAAATACGTAGATTTTGAATTTTTCAGAATACATTTTTAGAGGCGGTTTTTTATTAAAAACCGCCTCTAAAGATATTAATTAAATGAATTAAATAAATTAAATATTTAAAATAATTAATTTAATCAGATTAAATAAATTCATGTATCTTTAGAGGCGGTTTTTAATAAAAAACCGCCTCTAAAGATAGGCGAAAGATATCAAAAAAATATTTTAGAGGCGAAAGATATCAATAATTAAATAATTATAAATTCATGTATTTTTAGAGGCGGTTTTTAATAAAAAACCGCCTCTAAAGATAGCCAGATTCGAAAAAAAAAAAGAATTATTTCATGATCTTTAGAGGCGGTTTTTTATAAAAGACCGCCTCTAAAGATAATAATAAATTAAATTAAATAATTAAATGAATTAAATATTTAAAATAATTAAATAAATTAAATTAAATATTTAATCAGATTAAATAAATTCATGTATCTTTAGAGGCGGTTTTTAATCTAAAGATAGCAGCAGATCTTTAGATAATTTTAAATTTTAGGGCTAGCCCCATTTTTTGCTAGCCAGAAATAGTACCATTTTGTACCAACAGCACAAACAATTCATAACAGTCATACAAATAATTCATAACAATCATACAAAAAATTCATAACAATCATACAAACAATTCATAACAGTCCTTTGACTGTCAGCATTATTCCGTGTTATAGTTGGAATAACATTATAACAACAGCTCAATTTCTCAACAGATAGTTATCTCGCTTACAAAGAAGAATTTCTAAATATTAATTTATAATCAAAATACAAATTAGAAGAAATAAATAAATAAGTAGGAAAATCATGCTTGAATGAAACAAATTCCTTCTCCTTTAATCAAAATACAAATTAGAAGAAATAATCATGCTAAAATGCAACATTTAAAATGCAACAATTCCTTCTCCTTTATGGTACATTTTGCTTGCTTGTATCTCTCTTCTAAGTCGAGTAGTGCATCCTTGGTATCTCCCAATTCTTTCTGAATTTTTTTAAGAAAAATAATTAGTCTAATAAAATAAATTTTCTTTTCCTAACATATATACTAGACAGAATGCAAAAGAAAGGCTCACCTGGGTCTTTTCAATTTTTTCAGTCAATTCTTCGCTTAACTTTTGTTGAGAATCATACAGTTCTTGAATCCCTATCAGTTGCTGTAGCAATTAGTATGTTAGCTCTTGTACAATGTAATACAAATATACAATAACACAATAATGATTTCCCTCCCAACGAATCTCTTAGCAACCTAGTCAATTTGCTTTCTCTGAAAAAATATTAAATAAGTTAGAGGCTAAGTTGTATAAAGGTTAAAAAAAGAATGAATAAATAGACCAAAAGGTAGCATGAACATACCTATAAGGGACATGGCCAGAATACTCAACAAGAGCATTGATTATCCGCCGCTCTCATCATCTCTGGCTGCGTGAGAGAGAGAGAGAGAGAGAGAGAGACATCAGTGTGTGAGAGAAGAACGAGAGAGAGGGCCGGGGCTTTAAGTAGCCAAATTTTTCAAAAACTGATCTTTAGAGGCGGTTTTTAAGTTAAAAACCGCCTCTAAAGATCAATTCTGATTTTTTTTTGTTGATTATGATTTTTTTTTTGTTGATTATTAGAGGCGGATTTTAAGTTAAAAACCACCTCTAAAGATCAAATTCGAATTTTAAATTTTTTTTTCTGTTTTTTTATTTTTTTAATATTCTATTAAACATCAAATTGTTCTATTAAAAAATGTACAACTATTAATTAAGCATAATTTATTTTAACATCAAATAGTTAAATATTGAAAATAATTTATTTTAGTATTTTTAAGATTTTATTTTAATTTATTTTCCATGGAATAGAATCAAGTATTTGAGCTTGGATGTACAAATTGACACTATAATAATTCATAAAATAAAGATATACATTTTTTTAAAGGAAAGACAAAAAAAATTATTGATTTTATCATATCTTTATTGTGTATAACATTTAAAGTTCTATATGAAACAAAAAATAATATCAATTATTCTTTCATATCCATGCATGGTTTGGATATGAAAATTTTATGTGAAAAAGTCATATCTTTAGTAATATGAGGAAATTATTATGTAAATCGAATAAAAGCTATTGACCAATAAAAAGTTTTATTAAGTAAATAAGCAATATGGTACTTAGCAAATGAAGAACCCTCAAATTATTATTCGCCTCTAAAAATCAATTTCTGATTTTTAATTTATTTATTGTTTTTTTAATTAGTTAAATAATTTATATTTGAAATATTTTTAACATCAAATATTTTTGAACATCAAATATTTTCACTATTTATAATAGTTAAATATTTTTTAACATTTTATATTATTACTATTTTATATAGTTGAATATTTTTTATGATTCACGACGAGTAGCTCAACATATTATATATACATATAAGAGAGACGAAAGAAAACACTTAAAAAATCGATGTTTTGGAACACTATCACTTCAAGGAGGCTTAACTTTTGATAGGAACGTCCGTTTTTGGCATATGATGACTTTTTGGAAAGCTTGCGACGAGATCTACAAGGTTTACAGGGATTTACCCTGTAACGACCATTTTCGGGACCAAAAAACGCTGTCTGAACCTCCAAAATCTACTTTGAAAGTTTTCAAACCTAAACATCACATAAAGTTTTCATAAAATATGTCATATAATTCTAACAATCTATTACATATCTTTAAAAGGAAAAAAATCTTAAATTATTTTTTGCAGAATTAATCATAATATATAAGATGATTTTATTGGTTTTAATATATATAACATATAAACTAATATAGCATATGAACATGAAATATTCATTTTATTATTATTATTACCAGAGATGTGTTTAATAATGTAAGTATATTATGAAATTGTATCATTTTGGAAACATATACGAATGACCCATTTGAAAAGGTCAAATGTTTAGTCATTTGTGGAAATAAATAATTAAATGGTATCTAAATTTTGGACAATGTATTTATAATGATTGGTTAATTATTTATTTTTATATCTTTTATGGAAAATGATATATTGAGATTACCTTAAAGAACTAAAACCATAATAATTTTATAAATAAGAATACACTATTTATAATGTCATATGATGTTGTCTCATTTAGAAAGAGTTCTATTAACTATAATAATTTCAATTTTTTTATTTCAAAATTTTTAAAATTCATTTCTTATCGATAAGTTCCTTTTCATTTTTGTAATGATTTGATCTAATGAGAGAAATTTGGACTTTTGAAAAAGAAAATAGAGTGGCATTTATCTAACTAGAGTGGCACATCTATAATTTTGAAAAATATTAATGACATAACACTAGACTTCTTTTATTTTCCACATAAGGACTTTTTAACTATTTTTAATGGTAAAAAATTATTAAACATCAAATATTTTAGTGTTTTTAATAGTTCAATATTTTTTAACATTGTATATTTTTAGTATTACTAATACTTGAATATTTTGGAACATGAAATATTTTTTAAAAATAGGATATGATCTTTAGAGGCTGTTTTTTAGTTAAAAACCGCCTCTAAAGACCAAATCCGAATTTTAATATATTTTTTTATTTTCTGTTTTTTAATTAGTTAAATAATTTATATTTGAACTATTTTTAACATCAAATATTTTCACTATTTATAATAGTTAAATATTTTTTAACATTTTATATTATTACTATTTTACATAGTTGAATATTTTTTATCATAAATTTTTTTTTAAAAATCAGATTATGATTATTAGAGGCCTCTAAAAATCAATTTCTGATTTTTAATTTATTTACTGTTTTTTTAATTACTTAAATAATTTATATTTGAACTATTTTTAACATCAAATATTTTTGAACATCAAATATTTTCACTATTTATAATAGTTAAATATTTTTTAACATTTTATATTATTACTATTTTACATAATTGAATATTTTTTATCATCAAAATTTTTTTAAAAATCGGATTATGATTATTAGAGGCGGTTTTTAGTTAAAAACCGCCTCTAAAAATCAATTTCTGATTTTTAATTTAATTACTGTTTTTTTAATTACTTAAATAATTTATATTTGAACTATTTTAACATCAAATATTTTCACTATTTATAATAGTTAAATATTTTTTAACATTTTATATTATTACTATTTTACATAATTGAATATTTTTTATCATCAAAAATTTTTTAAAAATCGGATTATGATTATTAGAGGCGGTTCTAAAAATCAATTTCTGATTTTGAATTTATTTTTTAAAATAATAAATTAACAATCAAATTCAGCATTTTTAGAGGCGGTTTTTTATAAAAAACAGCCTCTAAAAATACATATTTTTAGAGGCGGTTTTTAACAAAAAACAGCCTCTAAAAATATGTATTTTTAGAGGCTGTTTTTAATAAAAAACCGCCTCTAAAAATACATATTTTTAAAGGCGGGTTTTGTTAAAAACCGCCTCTGAAAATATGAAAAAATTCAGAAAATGACCTTCATTTTTAGAGGCGATTTTTTAAAAAAAAACCACCTCTAAAAATGGGATTTTTAGAGGCGGTTTTTTATAAAAACCGCCTCTAAATATAAACAGCCATTTTTTCGTTTTTTTTTATTTTTGGCAAAAAAGTTTAGAAACGGTTTTTGTTAAAAACCGCCTCTAAAAATAATCGACAAAAATTTCTAAAATGCCACTAGTGATTTTTAGAAACGGGTTTATGGAAAACCGCCTCTAAAGGAGGCGTCTCTAAAAATAATTTCTGTTGTAGTGGATCTCACAAATTTATGTGGTCAAGCTTTGGCTGGGAGCTGCACATACTACCTTTAGAGTGTTGTTTAGCGACCTTAGCTTTGTGGTGGCTAGGTAGAGTATGAATTTGTCTTTAATTTTTATTGTTTTCCTTTTATCTCATCTAATTTTATAAACACATCAGAAGCTTGCATCGGGAAATGAAAATTTTCTTTCTAAATTTGAGCATATGCTTCTGTGTTTGCTGTGATGATTGTTTTGAGACCCTTACTACCTGTTTGTTGAATGCGGAAGCTATTTTAGTATATAAAGAATCCAATTACATAATAAGATTCTGGAAAGGTGTACTTTTCATTCTTTTATGTAAAATAAGCCCACTCCCTCCCTCTCCCCAACTAGGGCTGCCTAACGTGGTGTTCACGTGGGTGAAACCGCGTTTCGTTAAGCGTGCCACTAACGAAACGGTACGTTTCGGCGTGCCGTTAACCGTTCCGTTTATCGTTTCGCTTAACGGCATGTACAAAATTTCAGATTTCAAAAAACGGCATGTGGTATTTCGTTTCACCACCCATTTCGTTTGCCGTTCCGTTATCGAAACGCCATGGTTTTCTCTGCCACTAACCGTTTCGTTACCGTTTCACGTCACGGCGAAACGGCGAAAAGTTGTCCGTTGACAGCTCTATCCCCAACACACACAAAAAAGGATAAAAATAAATGTACACACACATGCACACTGCACACATATGGGAAAAGATATTCCATCTGGATGCAAGAGAGAGTGATTTCAAAAGTCCCTTTATTCCCTCCTCTTGCTATCCAACATTATGTGCTGGATCAATTGAAGGGACATTTGATGTGCAGTGGAGATAGATAAACATTTTCTTTTCCAGCACCGTATCAAGTTGCATCATTGTGTTTCTTTTTGTCTTATATTTTCAGTATTTTTCTGTGTTAGGATCTGTAATTAATTAGCATCCCATTTCAACTATTTAGAGTTTTTGCATTACTTTGCCATTGTTGGTCCTTTTTATCGACTAACTATTCCAAATTTTAGTTTGTTAATTATGCTTGTTAGCTTGACAACTGCAAGCTCCTGATCTCGAACTTGTGCAGAATTTGGCATTATAGACTGTGAAATATGGATGAGGAACATTTTGGAGATCCCTGCCAGGGCTAATATAGGGGGGATTCCGGAGATATCATATCTGGTAACATATATGGGGGGGCCAAAATTTATGATTCTTGATATTTATTTTTTAGTGTTGTAATGCAATTCATGTTATTTATTTTTTGTTGCATTGTAAATAGAGGTATTGAGATATGTTTATCTTCAAGTCTGCTCTTTACTGATTTCGTTGTTGTTTACCTTGTTGAAACTGAAATTGGTAGTGAGGATTTGAATTCTTTCTCCAGTTATCATTATACAACGCTGGTTTTTTTTTTTTTTTTTTTTTTTTTTTTTTTTTTGCGCAGAAGGTCATAGTTTCCTTATTTCGATATGAAATGTTAGTTGTTTTTTTTTTAAAAAAAAATGTTAGTTGCCAAACTAATTTTAGCCGCACTACGAAAACATTTGGGCTTATGCTGCATTAACATTTCCATAACCACTAGAGGAGATGCTCTCAACTTTTCCCCAAAAAAATTAAAAGTAGTGTTAAGTTAATTAAGAATTTTAATGATAGCATCAGTGTATACCGAATTTTTTTAAATATGGTGTTGCAAGATCGGTTCTTCAATGATGGAGACTAGCATCGGATTTCCAAAGAACGATCCAAGCTTAGATCGGATTTTGATAATCCGATCTTAGCCCAGCCCTTTCATCACTTTCATGTACCCGCTTTAATTATACCCGATTAATTGTTAAGGTACACAATAGCTGCGTCATTTTTATTGCATGCAACTGTCATTTGTTTTCATAATAACCCAAAGGTACACAATAGGTTTTTTTTTTCAAAATTTGAAACCTGTAGGCGAAGGTACACAATGGTTGCGTCGTTGGGATATTGGCTCTCTTGCCAGTAGGGTTTTCTAAAATGACACAATACGATAGTGTTGGCACGATACAACAGGACACGAGTATTGAATTAGCACAAAACAATCGTATTATCGTGTCATGTTGATAATCCTGAAAAAATTAATATGATTTGACACGACATGATTCGACACGCAATACGACACGATAACACGAATTTAATTTTTAACATTACCAAAAATGTCATCATAGTTTTTTTATAAACTGGTCGGTGGCTGACAAGTTAAAAATAGCATCATAGTTAATAACATAGAAATGAGAATTGCTTAAGACAATCAGAGTCTTAAGCAATCAAGCAATCAGAGCGCTCATCCTCACCCTTCACGCGCTCCCCTCCCCTCACTTTCACCCTCACCCTCACCCTCACGCTCTCTCTATGAACTCGAGTTAATTCCTCCCTCTCGCTCATGTGCGCGACTTAAGCATGTGCCTCTCCTCTCCGTGCAAATTTCTCTTACCTCTCTTCTCCGTGCCCATCCCTTTTCCCTCTTCTCTCCATGCAAATCCCTCTTCCCTCTCATCTCTTCTCCCCTCTATCATTAACATTCAAATCTGATTCCGCTATAGTTTAATAGTAACTAAATAACTATAAGGGAGTTAATAAATATGTATAAGGGAGTAAATAAATATGAGAGATGGGAGTATGTAATAAGTCTAAATATGTATTTTCATTTAAGGGAGTAACTAATATTGAAAAAATGGAGTAAATTATGTCTATTTAAGGGAGTAAATAATATGCATAAGGGAGTAAGTAATAGATTTAACTATGTAGTTAATTAACGGCGTAAGTAAGTACTTTAAGGAAGTAAAATAATATATATATAAGGGAGTATATTAAAAAACTAGTGCGGAAAAAAAAGTTTGGGAAAGAGAAAGACGCTAGAAGGAAAAAGACATGAAAGAAAGAGGGGAGGGGATGGGAAGGGAGGGGACTCGGATGAGGGTGAGAGGAGAGGTGGGTGAAGTGCGAGGGAGAGGGGAGGCATGCGTCGGAGAGGAAGGAGAAATCACGTGAGAGGAGGGAGGCATGTGGGAACAGAGAGGAGGGTGAGCAGAGAGGAGGCGCGTGGGAACTGAACATGGCGCTAGCGTGTTTTTCATTTTTGACAGTGCTTTTCTTTCCGTTTTTAGGATCTGATTGTCTGATTGCCTTAGACGTTGATTGCACTTATCAGCACTGCATAAAAATACTTCCTCTTTTAAAGTATTTTTTTAAGAATTATTTAAATTGCTTTTAAACTCAATTATTAACCATACTTTCTATTTTAACGTCTATTTAAATATTTTAAACATTTTATTCTTTTAATCTATTCAAACAACAAACAAATGCGTTAGGAAAATTAAAATCACCAATTAATTTTTTAACAAAATATTTCTACAATTTTGTACAAATAAACTGCAAGTATGCAACAATAATTTTTTCTCCATTTTAATATTTTAACAAATTATTATAAAAAATAAAGAAAATTTTGTAACACGATTTGACACAACTAACACGACGTGTTGACAGGACACGCCACAATCGTGTCAGCTGATCTACATACTGTCATTTATATCGATTTAATTTAATAATTTGAATTGTCTGATCAAAATTAAACTATTTATTACATACTTTTATTAACCTAATCCTCCAATTTCGAGTATATGAATCAAAATTTAATAATGAAAGTAGCTCAGATATTTCTATTGACAGCAAATCTGGTGTCTAAAACATAGTATGAATGAAAGGGCTGTTAAGATAAAATCCGATCCTAGGTTCGTTCATTGAAAAACCGATCTTGCAACACCATATTCAAAATTCGGTATATACTAATGCTATCATTAAAATTCTTAACTTAACACTATTTTTAATTTTTCCGGCAACTTTTCACTATGTAATTTAATAACATGGACAGTTAAACATTTGCAACAGCCCAAGAAGCGGATCCAAAAAAAATTTTAACCTAGGCACCATTATAATATAATAAAATTTTAAATTTGAAAAAAAAATAAGAAAAACGATAATTAAACCAAAAAAATTCATTAAAATATATATAATTGTAATATTACAAAATACTACATTTTTTCTCATAAATCTTGTCTTTTTCAATCCTTACTTTTATATCTTCCATCAAAAATCAGCAAAAAATAATATTTATAAAGTAATTACGAGCGGAGCCTAGACAGATCATTTTTTTTCCCAGGCACATCCCACAATTAACAAATGAACCTCAATTTGAAAATTACCCAAGGCACTTGCCTAGGGCCCCTACGCTTGGAACCGCCACTGGCAGCAGAGGTCCAAATTTCTTCACAACTACATTGGAACTTACTACTCTAAATATCAAGCAGGCAACAACTTCCAAAAGCTTATTGTTCACAGGTACGAAATGTAAAATCGCAAAAGATAGTTATTGTAGTTTTGTGCTAAATTCATTTAAGTGCTTACTTAAGCTAACATAGTGGGACGTGTGATTGGTTGAACAGCGCATGCCACCGTCTAATAGTCAATATTTGTTTATGCACATACCACTGTCTACATGTAATTCACTTGAATCAAAATTTATACTATATTCTACTGTTTTGTAGAAATATTAGCTCTCTTAATCACTCTTTCTTATGTGATAAAATTGATGGTATATTTTTCTCTACTTTAATAGCACACAATAGCAAGCGTACTTTTTTATACTCTGTTTGGTTCGGCTACAGAGGAAGGGAGGGAAAGGAAAATATAAAGAGGGAAGGAAAAGGATAGGATGAAAAATAAAATAATGTTATATTTCTTATTTGGATGAAAAAAGAAGGGAAAGTACAACTAATTTTCCTTTCCTTCGTATCTCTTTTTTGGATAGGATTATTTCAATCAAGAAAAATTGGAGCATTTCAAATGATTGTGCATTCATTTTAAGTCATTTGATCACAAGAATCTATCTTTAAACTCTATCAACATAGTATAATAAATTTATGATCTTAAAAATTCAAAAGAATTGGATTATATATGTCAATTAAGCCATAAAGTGCAAATAATGAGCGTTCATGACAGAATTGGAGCATTTCAGCGATTGCGCATTCATTTTAAGTCATTTGATTACAATATTCTATTTTCAAGATCTTTATACAGTGGAGAATAAGTTTAAGATCTTAAAAATTAAAAATATTGAATTATACATGTCAATTACGTACATAAAGTGCAAATAATGAGCATTCTGGACAGAATTGGAGCATTTTACTCGATTCTGCATTCATCTTAAGTCATTTGATCACAAGAATCTATATTTAAACTCTATAAACAGAGTATAGTAAGTATATGATTTAAAAATTCAAAAGAAATGGATTATACATGTCAATTAAGCCATAAAGTGCAAATAATGAGCATTCAGTACAGAATTGGAGCATTTCAAGCGATTGTGCATTCTTTTTAAGTAATTTGATCACAATAATCTATATTCAAACTCTTTTTACAGTGGAGAATGAGTTTATGTTCTTAAAAATTGAAAATGATTCGATTATACATGTCAATTACGCACATAAAGTGCAAATAATGAGCGTTCAGGACTGAATTGGAGCATTTCAAACAATTATGCATTCATTTTAATTCATTTGATAACAATAATCTACCTTTAAACTCTTTATAGGGTCTACAATAAATTGATGATCTTAAACATTCAAAAGGATTAGATTATATATGTCAATTATGCACATAACGTGCAAATAATTAGCGTGCTGTACAAAATTTGTGCATTTCAAGCAATTATGCAATCATTTAAGTCATATGATCACAAGAATTTATATTTAAAATCTTTGTAAAGAGAATAGTAATTTTATTATCTGTAAGGAATTGGATTATACATGTCAATTAAGCTAGAAAGTGCAAATATTGAACGTTTTGGATAAAATTGGAGCATTTCAAGAGATTGTGCATTCATATTAAGTCACTTGAACACAATAATCCATATTTAAACTCTTTATACAGAGGATAATAAGTTTGTTATCTTAAAATTTAATAGGATTGTATTCTACATGTCAATTACGCACATAAATTGCAAATAATGAGCGTTCTGGACAGAATTGGAGCAATTCAAGTGATTGTGCATTCATTTTAAATTATTTGATCACAATAATCTATATTTAAACTCTTCTTACAGATAATAAGTATATGATGTCAAAAATTCAAAAGGATTGAATTATACATGTAAATTACGCACTTAAAGTGCAAATAATTAGTATTCTAGACAGAATTGGAGCATTTCAGCTATTGTGGATTAATTTTAAGTTCTTTGATCATAATAATCTATATTAAGCTCTTTATACAGTAATAAGTTAATGATCTTAAAAATTCAACAGGATCAGATTATACATGCCAAATACACACATAAAGTACAAATAATGAGCGTTCTGGACAGAATTGGAACCTTTCAAGTGATTGTGTACTCATTTTGAGTCATTTGATCACAATAATCTATATTTAAACTCTTTATACAGAGAATAAAAAGTATATAATCTTAAAAATTCAAAAGGATGGGATTATATATGTCAATTAAGCCATAAATTGTAAATAATGAGCGTTCTGGATAGAATTAGAGAATTTCAGCGATTGTGCATTCATTTCAGTCATTAGAACATAATAATCTATATTTCAGCTCTTTATACAGTGGATAATAAGTTTATGATCTCAAAAATTGAAAAGGATCGGATTATACATGTCGATTACGCACATAAAGTGCAAATAATGAGCGTTTTGGACAGAATTTGAGCATTTCAAGCGATTGTGTATTTATTTTAAGTCATTTGATCACAATAATTTATATATAAACTCTTTTTTCAGAGAATAATAAGTATATGATCTTAAAGAATCAAAAGGATTGGATTATACATGTCAATTAAGTCATAAAGTGCAAATACTAAGCGTTCTGGACTGAATTGGAGCATTTCAGCAATTGTGCATTCATTTTAAGTCATTTGATCACAGTATTCTATTTTCAAGATCATTGTATAGTAGAGAGTAAGTTTATGATCTTAAAAATTCAAAAGAATTGGATTATACATGTAAATTACTCACATAAATTGTAAATAATGAGCGTTCTTGACAGAATTGCAGCATTTCAGCGATTGTACATTCATTTTAAGTCATTTTATCCGAATAATCTATATTTATTCTCGGTATACAGAGGATAATAAGTTTATAATCTTAAATTTTTAAAAAGATTGGATTATACATGTCAATTAAGCCAGAAAGATCAAATAATAAGCATTGTGGAAAAAATTAGAGCATTTCAAGTGATTGTGCATTCATTTTAAATCATTTGTTCACAAGACTATATATTTAAACTCTTTTTACAAAAACTAATAAGTATATTATATTAAAAATTCAAAAGGATTGGATTATACATGTCAATTAAGCCATAAAGTGCAAATAATGTTCTTTCTGGATAGAATTAGAGAATTTCAGCGATTATGCATTCATCTTAAGTCATTTGATCACAAATAATCTATATTTCAGCTCTTTATACATTGAATAATAAGTTTATGATCACAAAAATTCTAAAGGATCGGATAATCCAGGTCAATTACTCACATAAAGTGCAAAAATTAGCGTTCTGGACAGAATTGGAGCATTTTAGCAATTGTATATTTATTTTAAGACATTTGATCACAAGAATCTATATTTAAACTCTTTTTACAGAGAATAATAACCATATGATCTGACAATTTCAAAAGTATTGGAATATACATGTCAATTAAACCATAAACTGCAGATAATGAGCATTCTGAACAGAATTGAAGCTTTTCAGCGATTGTGCATCTATTTTAAGTCAATTGATCACAATATTCTATTTTCAAGTTCTTTATACAGTGGAGAATAAGTGAATGAATTGAAAAATACAAAAGAATTGTATTATACATTTCAATTATGCACATAAATTGCAAATAATGAGCGTTCTGGACATAATTGGAGCATTTAAAGCGATTGTGTATTTATTTTAAGTCATTTGATCGCAAAAATCTATATTTAAACTCGTTTCACAGAGAATAATAAGTATATGATCTTAAAAATTCAAAAGGATTGAATTATATACAATTAAGCCATAAAGTGCAAATAATTATCGTTCTGGACAGAATTGGAGTTTTTCAGCGATTGTGCATTCATTTTAAGTCAATTGATCACAATATTCTATTTTCATTATCTTTATACAGTGGAGAAAAAGTTTATGATGTGAAAAATATGAAAGAATTGGATTATACATGTCCGCTACGCACATAAAGTGCAAATAATGAGTGTTCTGAACAGAATTGGAGCATTTCAAGCGATTGTGAACACATTTTCAGTTATTTGATGACATGAATCTATATTTAAACTCTTTTTACAGAGAATAATAAGTTTATGATCTTAAAAATTCAAAAGGATTGAATTGTACTATCAATTCAGCCATAAATTGCAAATAATGAGCGTTCTGGACAGAATTAGAGAATTTCAGTCATTGTGCATTCATTTTATGTTATTTAATTTAAATAATTTATATTTCAGCTCTTTATACAGTGGATAATAAGTATATGATCTAAAAAATTCAGAATGATTGGATTATACAATTCAATTACGCACATAAAATGCAAATAACAAGCGTTCTGGACAGAATTGGAGCATTTCAAGCGATTGTGTATTCATTTTAAGTTAGTTGATCACAAGAATCTATATTTAAACTCTTTGTACAGAGAATAATAAGTATATGATCTTAAAATTTTTTAAAAAAAAACTGGATAATAAAAGTCAATTAAACATTCTGGACAGGCTTGGAGCATTTAAAGCAATTGTGTACTCATTTTAAGTTATTTGATCAAAATAATCTGTATTTAAACTCTTTATACAGAGAATAATAAGTTTATGATCTTAAAAATTCGATAAGATTGAATTATACAAGTCAAGTAAGCCATAAATTACTAATAATGAGTGTTCTGGAAAGAATTGGAGCTTTTCAGCTATTGTGCATTCATTTTTAGTCAATTGATCACAATATTCTATTTTCAAGTTCTTTATACAGTGGAGAATAAGTGTATGATATGAAAGATACAAAAGAATTGGATTATACATTTCAATTACGTACATATAGTGCAAATAATGGCGTTCTGGACAGAATTGGAGCATTTAAAGCGATTGTGTATTCATTTTAAGTCATTTGATCACAAGAATCTATATTTAAAGTCTTTTCACAGAGAATAATAAGTATATGATCTTAAAATTCAAAAAAATTGAATTATACATGTTAATTGAGCCATAAATTGCAAATAATGAGCGTTCTGGACAGAATTGGAGCTTTTCAGCGATTGTGCATTCATTTTAAGTCAATTGATCACAATATCCTATTTTCAAAATCTTTATACAGTGGAGAAAAAAGTTTATGATGTGAAAAATACGAAAGAATTGGATTATTAATGTCAGTTACGCACATAAAGTGCAAATAATGAGCGTTCTGAACAGAATTGGAGCATTTCAAGCGATTGTGAACACATTTTCAGTTATTTGATCACTTGAATCTATATCTAAACTCATTATACAGGGAATAATAATTTTATGATCTTAAAAATTCAAAAGAATTGGATTATACTATCAAGTCAGCCATAAATTGCAAATAATGAGCGTTCTGGACAAAATTAGAGAATTTCATAGATTGTGCATTCATTTTAATTTATTTTATTACAAATAATCTATTCTTTATATAGTGGATAATAAGTTTATGATCTCAAAAATTCAAAAGGATTGAATTATACATTTCAATTACGCACATAAAATACAAATAATGAGCGTTCATGACTGAATTGAAGCATTTCAAGCGATTTTGTATTCATTTTAAGTCATTTGATCACTAGAATCTATATTTAAGTTATATTTACAGAGAATAATAAGTATATGATCTTAATAATTAAAAAGGATTGGATTATATATGTCAATTAAGACCAAAAGTGTAAATAATGAGCGTTCTGGACAGATTTGGAGCATTTCAGCGATTTTGCATTTATTTTAAATCATTTGATCACAATATTTTTTTTTTTCAAGATCTTAAAAATTTAAAAGTATTGGATTATACATGTCAATAAAGCCATAAATTACAAATAATGAGCGTTCTTTACAGAATTAGATAATTTCAGCGATTGTGCATTTATTTTAAGGTATTTTATCACAATAATTTATATTTAAGCTCTTTATATAGTGTATAATAAGTTTATGATCTCAAAAATCTAAAAGGATGAGATTATACATGTCAATTGCGTACATAAATTGCAAATAACGGGCGTTCGGGACATAATTGGAGCATTTCAAGTGATTGTATACTCATTTTAAGTCATTTAATCACAAGAATCTATATTTAAACTCTCTTTACTGAGAATAATAAGTATATGCTCTTTAAAATTCAAATGGATTCGATTATACACGTCAATTAAGCCATAAAGTGCAAATAATGAGCGTTTTGGACAGAATTGGAGCATTTCAGCGATTGTGCATTCATTTTAAGTCATTTGATCACAATATTCTATTTTCCAGATCTTTATACATCGGAGAATAAGTTTATGGTCTTAAAAATTCAACAGAATAAAATTATACATGTTAATTACTCACTTAAATTGCAAATAATGAGCTTCTGTAAAGAATTGGAGCATTTAAAGCGATTGTGTACTCATTTTAAGTTATTTGATCACAATAATTTTTATTTAAATTCTTTATACAGAGAATAATAAATTTTATATCTTAATAATTCCAAATAATAGGATTATACATGTCAATTAAACCAGAAAGATCAAATAATTAGCGTTCTTGACAGAATTGGAGCAATTCATCGATTATGCAATAATTTTAAGTCATTTGATCACAATAATATATATTTTAGCTCCTTGTGCAGTTGATAATAAGTTTACTATCTAAAAAATACAAAAAACGATTGGATTATACATGTCAGTTGCGCACATAAAGTGCAAATAATTAGCGTTCTGGACAGAATTAGAGCATTTTTAGCCATTGTGTATTCATTTTAAGTTATTTTTTCACAAGAATATATATTTAAACTCTTTTTACACAGAATAATAAGTATATGATCTTAAAAATTCAAAAGGATTGGATTATACACGTCTATAATGCAATAAATTACAAATAATGAGCGTTTTGTACAGAATTGGAGTATTTCAGCGATTATGCATTCATTTTAAGTCATTTGATCATAATATTCTATTTTCAAGATATTTATACAGAAGATAATATGGTTATAATCTGAAAAATACAAAATAAATGAATTCTACATGTCAATTATGCATATAAAATTCAAATAATGGGCGTTCTAGACAGAATTGAAGCATTTTAAGCGATTGTGCATTCATTTTAGGTCATTTGATCAGAAGAATCTATATTTATTCTCTTTATACAGATGATAATAAGTTTATGATCTTAAAATTTCAAAACGATTGGATTATACATGTCAATTAAGACATAAATTATAAAATAATCTGCGTTCTCGACAGAATTAGAGAATTTCAGCTATTGTGTATTCATTTTAAGTTATTTGATCACAATAATCTATATTTCATCTATTTATATAGTGGATAATATGTTTATGATCTCAAAAATTCAAAAGGATTGAATTATACATGTTAATTACGCACATAAAGTGCAAATAGTGAGCGTTCTAGAAAGACTTGGAGCATTTAAAGCGATTGTGTATAAATTTTAGTTATTTGAGCGTAATAATCTGTATTTGAACTCTTTATACAGAGAATAATAAGTTTATGATATTAAAAATTCAAAAGGATTGGATTATACATGTCAATTAAGCCATAAATTGAAAATAATGAGCGTTCTGGACAGAATTAGAGAATGTCAGTGCGTGCATTCATTTTAAGTCATCTGATCACAATAATCTATATTTCATCTATTTATACAGTGGATAATAAGTTTATTATCTCAAAAATTCGAAAGGATTAGATTATATATGTCAATTACGCACATAAAGTGCAAATAACGGGAGTTCTGGACAGAATTGGAGCATGTCAATAGATTGTGTACTCATTTTAAGTCATTTAATCACAAAAATCTATATTTAAACTCTCTTTTACAGAGAATAATAAGTACATGCTCTTTAAATTTCTAAAGGATTATATTATACACGTCTATTAAGCCATAACGTACAAATAATGAGCGTTCTGGACAAAATTGGAGCATTTCAGCGATTATGCATTCATTTTAAGTCATTTAATCACAATATTCTATTTTCTAGATCTTTAAACAGTGGAAAATAAGTTTATCATCTGAAAAATACAAAAGAATTGGATTATAAATGTCAATTACGCACATAAAATGCAACAATGAGCGCTCTAGACATAATTAGAGCATTTCAAGCGATTGTGTGTTCATTTTAAGTCATTTGGTCTGACCAATCTTTATTTATTATCTTTATATAGAGGTTAATAAGTTTATGTTGTTAAAAATTCAAAAAGATTAGATTATACATGTCAAATAAGCCAGACATTGCTAATAATGAGTGTTCTGGACAGAATTGGTGCATTTCAAGCGATTGTGAAATTTTAATTCATTTGATCACAAGAATCTATATTTAATCTCTTTATACAGAGGATAATATGTTTATGATCTGAAAAATACAAGAGAAATGAATTGTATATGTCAATTATGCACATAAAATTCAAATAATGAGCGTTCTAGAAAGAATTGGAGCATTTTAAGCGATTGTGCATTCATTTTAAGTCATTTGATCAGAAGAATCTATATTTATTCTCTTTATACAGAGGATAATAAGTTTATGATCTTAAAAATTTAAAAAGATTGGATTATACATTTCATTTAAGCCATAAATTGCAAATAATGTGCGTTCTAGACGGAATTAGAGAATTTCAGCTATTGTGCATTCATTTTAAGTCGTTTAATCACAAGAATCTTTATTTAATCTCTTTAAACAGAGGATAATATGTTTATGATCTCAAAAATACAAAAACAATGAATTATACATGTCAATTATGCACATAAAATTCAAATAAAGAGCGTTCTGAACAGAATTGAAGCATTTTAAGCGATTGTGCATTCATTTTAAGTCATTTGATCAGAAGAATCTATACTTATTCTCCATATACAGAGGATAATAAGTGTATGATCTTAAAAATTCAAAAAGATTGAAATACATGTCAATTAAGCCATAAATTACATATAATGAGCGTTCTGGACAGAATTAGAGAATTTCAGCTATTGTGCATTCGTTTTAAGTCATTTGATCACAATAATCTATATTTAGTCTATTTATACAGTGGATAAATGGTTATGATCTGAAAAATTCAAAAGGATTGGATTATACATGTCAATTACGCACATAAAGTGCAAATAATGAGCGTTCTGAACATAATTGGTGCATTTAAAGCGATTGTATTTTCATATTAAGTTCTTTGATCTCAAGAATATATATTTAAAACTCTTTTTACAGAGAATAATAAATATATGAACTTAAAATTTTAAAAGGATTGGATTATACATGTCAATTAAGCCATAAAGTGCAAACAATGAGCGTTCTGGGTAAAATTTGAGTACTTCAAGTGGTTGTGCATTCATTTTATGCTATTTGATCAGAAGAATATGTATTTATTCTCTTTATACAGATCATAATAAGTTTATAATCCTAAAAATTAAAAAAGATTGGATTATACATGTCAATTAAGCCGGAAAATGCAAATAATGACGTTCAGGACAGAAATGGTGCATTTTAAGCGATTGTGCATTCATTTTAAATCATTTAATCACAAGAATGTATATTTAATCTCTTTATACAGAGGATAATATGTTTATGATCTTAAAAATTAAAAAGGATTGGATTATACATGTCAATTAAGCCAAAAAGTTCCAAAAATGAGCTTTCTGGACAGAATTGGATCATTTCATGCGATTGTGCATTCATTTTAAGTTATCTAATCACAATAATCTATATCTAAAATCTTTATTCATAGGATTATGACCTTAAAAATTCAAAAATATTAGATTATACAGGTCAATTAAGCCATAAAGTGCTAAAAATGAGCGTTTAGGACAGATTGTAGCATTTCAAGTGATTGTGTACTCATTTAAAATTATTTGATCGCAATAATTTATATTTAAACTCTTTGTACAGAGAATAACAAATTTATGATCTTAAAAATTAAAAAGGATTGGACTATACATGTCAATTAAGCCATAAATTGCAAATAATGAACGTTCTGGACAGAATTAAAGAATATAAGCTATTGTACATTCATTTTAAGTCATTTGATCACAATAATCTATATTTCCGCTCTTTATAAGTGGATAATAAGTTTATGATCTCAAAAATACAAAAATATTGGATTATACATGTCAATTACGCAAATAAAATGCAAATAATGAGCGTTCTGGACAGAATTAGAACATTTCAAGAGCTTGTGTACTCATTTTAAGTCATTTGATCGCAAAAATCTATATTTAAACTCTTTTTACAGAGATTAATAAGTACTAGAGTGGATCATCGAGCTTCGCTCGATACATGAATTTTTATTGTATTAATATTATAAATGATAGAAAAATAGTAATGAAGTAATAAACTTTAATTTAAGCCGAAAGGAAAAATGAGATTGCACATAAACTAAAATTTTAACTGAGATATTACCAAGGAACAATGAGATGGCACACCATTATAATCATTGATCAGCAACAAAATATATAATATATAGAGAGAGAAGGCATGGAAAAAAATATTATCCTTCAAAAATCATGTATGTTTCAAAAGAAAAATACAATATTTTCTAAATATACTATGTTTTAAAAGGAAATATTTGCAATTTATATCTGAGGAAAAAAGCCAACCCAATTATGAATTATAAATATCAATCGATCAACATCAGCATATCAACATAAAAAAATAAAAGAGAAAAATATGATTGCAACATGGTATCTTTTAAGAAATGATATTTGACGACAAAACAAAGCACCATATATATATATGTACTCTTAGTCCAAAATTTATGTTGGGCATATTATTTTGAATAAATATCACGATCATATCAATAAGATATGAATATAATAAAATAATATGTCCAACAATATTATCTCATAGAATGAATTTTGAGTTTTCCAAATATATGTCCAACATAATTTACAATATTTTTAGCTTAACTATTACAAATTGACAATGAAAATGAAAATAGGAAGGGGTCAAAAAAATCAGAAACAAAACAATGTACTGCCATATTATTGTCTTCCGGTGAAGCAGGTCACTTTTATGAGGAATAATACCCAGTACACAAATAGTTATAGATTATCATGTTACAGAAATAGGAAAAATGCTCTATCACAATACTTGGAGTGTCGAACTACATTTAACTAAACGATCCCGACACCCACACATCTTTATTTATAATATTGATATGATCTTTAAAATACAAAAGAAATGAATTATACATGTCAATTATGCACATAAAATTCAAATAATGAGCGTTCTGGATAGAATTGGAGCATTTCAAGCCATTGTGCATTCATTTTAAGTCATTTCATCAGAACAATCTATATTTATTTTATTTATACAGAGCATAATAAGTTTATGATCTTAAAAATTCAAAAAGATTGGATTAAACATGTCAATTAAGCCAGAAAATGCAAATAATAAGCATACTGGATAGAATTGGAGCATTTCAAGCGATTGTACACTCATTTTAAGTTATTTAATCTATATTTTAAGTTATACGGAGAATAATAAGTATATGATATTAAAAATTTAAAAGGATTGAATTATACATGTCAAATGAGCCATAAATTTCAAATAATGAGCGTTCTAGACAGAATTAGAGAATTTCAGTGATTCTGCATTCATTTTAAGTCATTTGATCACAATAATCTATATTTCAGCTCTTTATACATTGGATAATAAGTTTATGATCTCAAAAATTGAAAAGGATAGGATTATACATGTCGATTACGCACAAAAAGTGCAAATAATGAGCGTTCTGGACAGACTTGGAGCATTTCAAGCGATTGTGTTCTAATTTTTAGTTATTTGAGCAAAAAATATGTATTTAAACTCTTTATACAGAGAATAGTAAGTTTATAATATTAAAAATTCAAAAGGATAGGATTATACATGTCAATTAAGCCATAAATTGCAAACAATGAGCGTTCTGGAAAGAATTAGAGAATTTCAGCGATTGTGAATTTATTTTTAAGTCATTTGATCACAATAATCTATATTTCATCTATTTATACAGTGGATAATAAGTTTATAATCTCAAAAATTCAAAAGGATTAGATTATACATGTCAACTACGCACACAAAGGGCAAATAATGAGCGTTCTGGACAGAATTGGGGTTTTTCTAGCGATTGTGTATTCATTTTAAGTCATTCGATTACAAGAATCTATATTTAAACTCTTTTACAGAGAATAATAAGTATAGGATCTTAAAAATTTAAAAGGATTGGATTATACATGTCAATTAAGCCATAAAGTACAAATAATGAGCGTTCTAGATAGAATTGGAGCATTTCAGCTATTATGCATTTATTTTTAGTCATTTGATCACAATATTCTATTTTAAAGATCTTTATATAGTGTAGAATAAGTTTATTATCTGAAAAATACAAAAGAATTGGATTTTACATGTCAATTACGCACATAAATTGCAAATAATGAGCGTTCTGGACAGAATTGGAGCATTTAAAGCGATTGTGTATTCATTTTAAGTCATTTGATTACAAGAATCTATATTTAAACTCTTTTACAGTGAATAATAAGTATAGGATCTTAAAAATTTAAAAGGATTGGATTATACATGTCAATTAAGCCAGAAATGACGTTCTGGACAGAATTGGTGCATTTAAAGCGACTGTATTTTCATATTAAGTTCTTTGATCTCAAGAATATATATTTAAAACCGTTTTTACAGAGAATAATAAATATATGATCTTAAAATTCTAAAAGGATTGGATTATACATGCCAATTAAGCCAGAAAGTGCAAAAACTGAGCGTTCTGGACAGAATTGGAGCATTTCATGCGATTGTCCATTCATTTTAAGTCATTTAATCACAATAATCTATATCTAAAACTTTATACAGAGGATAATAAGTTTATGATCTTAAAAATTCAAAAGGATTGGATTATACATGTCAATTAAGCCATAAAGTGCAAAAAATGATCATTTTGGAAAGAATTGGAGCATTTCAAGCGATTGTGTACTCATTTTAAGTTATTTGACCACAATAATCTATATTTAAACTCTTTATACAGAGAATAATAAATTTATGATCTTAAAAATTAAAAAGGATCGTATTATACATGTCAATTAAGCCATAAATTGCAAATAATGAGCGTTCTGGACAAAATTAGAGAATTTAAGCAATTGTGCATTCATCTTAAGTCATTTGAGCACAATAATCTATATTTCAGCTCTTTATATAGTGTATAATAAGTTTATGATCTCAAAAATATAAAAGTATTGGATTATACATGTCAATTACGCACATAAAATGCAAATAATGAGCGTTCTGGACAGAATTGGAAGCTCTTGTGTATTTATTTTAAGTCATTTGATCACAAAAATCTATATTTAAACTCTTTTTACAGAGAATAATTAGTATATGATCTTAAAAATTTAAAAGGATTGGATTATACATGTTACTTAAGCCATAAAGTGCAAATAATGAGGGTTCTGGATAGAATTGGAGCATTTCAGAGATTGTGCACTCATTTTAAGTCAATTGATCACAATATTCTATTTTCAAGATTATTATACAGTGTAGAACAAGTTTATGATCTGAAAAATACAAAAGAATTGGATTATACATGTCAATTAGGCACATAAGGTGCAAATAATGAGCGTTCTGGGCAGAATTGGAGCATTTAAAGCGATTGTGGATTCATTTTAAGTCATTTGATCTGAAGAATCTATATATGTTCTCTTTATACATAGGATAATAAGTTTATGATCTTATAAATTAAAAAATATTGTATTAGTCATGTCAATTAAGCCAGAAAGTGCAAATAATGAGCGTTCTGGATTGAATTGGAGCATTTCAAGCGATTGAGCATTCATGTTAAGTCATTTGATCACAATAATTTATATTTAAAATCTTTATACAGAGGATAATAAGTTTATGATCTTAAAAATTCAAAAGGCAATATTATACATGTCAATAAAGCCATAAAGTGCAAATATTGAGAGTTCTAGACAGAATTGGAGTATTTCAGCTATTGTGCATTCATTTTATGTCATCTGATCACAACAATCTAAATTTAAACTCTTTATACAGAGAATAATAAGTTTATGATCCAAAAAATTCAAAATAATTTTATTATATATGTCAATAAAGCCATAAATTGCAAATAATGAGCGTTCTGGACAGAAATGGAGAATTGAAGCGATGGTGCATTCCATTTCTTATAAGTTTTCAATATGAAGAACATATTGGACGGTTCGGATTGGTCGTTTGAAATTTAAAAATATGAGAACCATTGTATTGGACGGAACCCATCTGTCCAATATATTGGACTCTAGCATTTCTCACTTTTTGTAAGTTAATTACCAATGTTAAACCACGAGCAACAATCTTTGCAAAAAAAAAAAATCTTTGCAGAAAAATGCAGGAAGCTCTTTTCTCAATCCAAAGGTCCTATACTCCCATTTCTTTTTTATATCAGAATGTATAATTACATTAAAAAAAACCGCACGTGGATTAACTAAAATCAATATCCATGACAATTCAGTTAAATTCAATAAAAAAATAAAAAAAAAACCATGGCAATTTTATTAAATTAGACAACCAAACCATTAAAAAAATACTATCACCAGCAACACAACGTTAAACACAGCCACAGGTAAACCCAAGACACCCCCAACTAAATAGCATGGAAATTATGGATGTTTTTATCCTTTTGTTGCGCAAAAAATAGCATTAAAAAAAAAAAAAAAAAAAAAAGAAAAAAAAAAGAAAAGAAGCGTCCCAATCTGGGTTGCACTCACTCACGTAATAGGATGCATACCACACTTTTGCGTCGACCACTTTGTAACAAGTACAGAAGAGGAATTGATCTATGACCTGCAGCACAGAACACTGTACGAAGACGCAGCAGTAAAATCATAACATTTCAATTTACTTTATCAGAGATTCTGTGATCTTTTGTGATTGATTCTGTGCTTCTTACATGTATTCTGTGTAAATATTTTTGTCTCTCACTCCTCAGAGAGGCTCTCTCAGAACTCACCTCAGAGGATCCCGAAAATGAAGAGCGAAAATTTCGATTTCCTGACGGATACACATTGTTTGTTGATTCGACCCGAAACTCGAAACGACGAAACCATGAAATGCTTGTAATCGAAGCGTGTCTCTCTCAGCAAATTAATTGGAACCAACAAAAAATATTATAACAAAAGAGTGTCGCTAATGGCGATTTTGAGAACTTGCTGCCTCTGATTCATATGTGAAATTCGATATTCAGACACTTAGCAGTACAGGTTCATCTGTACTATAAATAACATTTTACTCATCACTCTTTATCTTATTCTTTTCAAGGGATGCTTAATCACGTTATTATTATTATTATTTTGTAATTTTGGAGTTATTTTTTATTAGACTAAATGACTATTGAATAAATATATCTATGATTAATTAACTATGATGTATTAACATCATTATGTTCAATTTTGTCCTTTTGATCTAATACGAAATGAACTTAAAAAACTGCAAACTTTATGTTGTCACATCTTTCGTCAAATATAATTAGAATCATTTGGATTTTGAACTTTTAAAGATAATTTTAAAAAAAAAAACAGTGGTTGGTAATTGGTTATAAATTAAAAAGACAAGTGGTTGTATTTGGTAGCGGAAAAAAATTTACCACATTCCGCACAAAAGAATTATTAGCGCTTGATTAAGTTTGATGTTAGATTGTTAGTTGATTTTTTTTTTTTTTTTCACACTTGTGAATGTCTAGTATTCTGGTGCCGTCTAGCAAAATACATATTGCCAACAGCATTCATGATTTTTCAAATGATAATGCAAGCAATTTTATCATTCTATCTTCTCTTTATATAGGATCCATCTAATTGATATTTAGGTAATGGAATTGAATTGCATAACACGTAACTTTTGGTAAATAAGTGTTGATGTAATTAAACGATAGTAATGTTTCTAATGAGTTATGAACTTCTGTACTACTCTTGTCTGTTATGCATTTAGATCTAATGCATTTACCTCCCTTTTTCTCATCTGTTATAAACTTCTGTACTACTCTTTATTTAAAATGGATGCCCAGATCAGGCCCCTTTTGATATAAAAAAAAAAAGTTTCTAATGAGTTTGCAACATGCATTTAGATATTGGAGGAAACAAATGAATATAGTAATTTTCCCTTCCAATGATGATTTAACAACGTGTCACCTTTTTAACTCAACCTTGCATTCCTCTCTTTTGATGATTTTCCAAGTCTTCCATATTGAAACTCTTGCATCTTTGCTATTAGATGAGCGTACTAATATTTGAAGGTCAATTCCGTTAACATAAGTTCTTTTTTGGGTTGAAAAATAATTGAACCATTTCACTAAATTTGATTGACAACATTAAATCAAATTTTCTTATTGTTACATTAATACCAGTTTGTAAAGATATTCAAGTTAACAATTTAAATTGCATCTAATAAAATTTACCGAAATTGATTGAAGAACTTAAATTTTGAAAATTGTTCTCGATTGTATCTCTTCGCCTCTGACTTGCCAAGAATCATACTAATTATAGATTGACAAGTCACTAGAGGATATCTAACGTTCAATATTTTTCTTCTTATTGTATTTCAAATTGCATTTAAATATGTTTTTTCCCTTCATATTGTATTTCCAAGTTGTCAGATATTTCCAAATTTATGGAATATTACCACAACTAAATTTATGTTTTGTGTTTGAAAAAGGACCATATGAAAGTGTCACTGAGAAAATAAAGCCGTGGACAGAACTTTTACGTCATGTAGAGAAAGACTTTTTTCAAAAGAAAAATTTGATAATAAGTAGCATTTTTTTTATAAAAAATATTTTAGGTTGTACTTATTATTTGTTTTATACATGAGATTAGATGGAGCTATTTGCAAAATGCAATTCGAAAAGTATAATGTATTAATACACTTAATGATGCTTGTATCTTGTGCACAACTACAAGTATTCTGAAATGTAAACTATATAAATGTTTCTTTGAAGTTAACACTGCTAACTCTTTGATGCAGAGCTGAGTTAAGAGAGATGATTGAACGGCTGGAAAAGAGGATGATTTCGAGTTACAACTTGTAATTCGACAGTTACATGATTGCTCCCAGTCGAGACTGAGGTAAGCTCATCTATGTCTATAATAACTCTTCCAAATTTTAGACAGGAAATCAGGAAATGGTTAGTAGAGAGTTAGATGAGACAGATGAAACAAAGAGTTGATTGGCTAGTGCTGGGTTTGACAATACAGCTAGGCTGAGAGAGAGAAAGGAAAAATAGGAGCTGACAAACACGAGAGAAGCTCAGGCGATTGAAGAAAGGTCGAGAGAATGTACTATTCTGTTGAGAAATAAGAAATTTCATATTAATCATAGGTTATTTTGTATAAAAGCCCTCCAACCTTTTTTATTATTAAAAAGGAGTTGCTTGGAGTTTACCGTTATGTCTCTAACGGTCATTTTTTGTTACCGTTACATTTAGCCTATAAATAGGCGTGTAAAAACGATCTGTAAAGATTAAGATCCAGTAAATAAAATTACCATTTAGCTTCTCAAAATTTAACATGGTATCAGAGAGTACTGACTAAAGCTTCCGAAATCAAAACCACAAAATTAATCTCTGTTCCAAAATCAATCTAAACCAAAATTCAGCATAATGGCTGAGGCACCTTCATCTTTGAAATTGATCTCTATTCCAATCAAAGAGAAAGAAAAAGTCTCGTGGGCACAAATTGTAACCACGTCCAGTGGCAGCCAAGAAAGTGTCAAGAAAAACACAACTCAGAAATCGGTAGAGCAACGAGGGAAAATCGAGCCAATTGCCAAAATGGTTTACCTCGATTCTAGCTCTGACCAACCTCGAAATCAAAGGCCTAGTGCTAATCTTCTCAGTCTCTCGAGCAAAAATCAATCGGGCGTTGTCAATCAAGGAGGCAACCTCGGTTGTCAGCCAAACCCTGGATCCGATTCGTGCCGTCATTGCAAGAGGCGTGACCACACGGCGGAGAGGTGTTGTCTTCTCTCTTCCCACCTTAAGTCGATCAAGAAGAAAGGGGGAGGCGGAAGCGTTGTCGAGAGCGGAAATGAAAATGGTAACTCGCGTGAGGGGGCGAAGGTGGCGCCGTGTAGATCGAGTTCTGACTCGGTAAGAGAAAGAATCGACAAAATTGAGGCTGCGCTGGAAAAAATAATAATCTCCCTCACCGATCAAGGTTCAGACTCTTTATTTTCTTTTGGGCCGGGTAAAGCCCAACTTCAAAATTTTGTTATGTTAAATTCATTAAATAAAATAAATCATGTCTTTATTGAGCCCAATTCGGCAACGAGTAACTTGGATTCTGTGAAATCAATGACAAAACCAAATATTGTTAGTTCAATTGAAAATAAATGTTTGACTATAGGTTCTACCATTAATAATGCTCCAAATAATTGTACCAAATGGATTCTTGATTCCGGAGCAACGGACCACATGACGGGAAACAAAAAATTATTAAGAAATTACCATCCAATTAATGGTGACCAATATTTTACCATAGCTAATAATGAGAAAATAAAAATTAAAGGTTGGGGTATGATTAGTATTTTGTCAAAAAACTTTTTACAAGATGTCTTTTATGTTGAAAATTGCTCGGTTAATTTATTATCTATTAGTAAACTTTCTAGAGATTTGAATTGCGAAATTATTTTTAAAGAAAATAGTGTCATTTTTCAAGATTTATTTTCGAAAGAAAAAATTGGTGAAGGTTCTCTTGAAAATGGTCTTTATTTTTTAAATAGTAATAGATTTATTTTCAAAACTAGTAAAGATGAAGATTTGAGTAAACTTTGGCACAAGCGTGTTGGGCATCCTTCCGATAGAGTTTTAAACAAAATTTTTAATTTTTCTAATTTAGATTGTAGTAAGTGTGAAACTTGTAAACTTTCAAAACATACTAGACTTCCTTTTCCTATTTCTAACTCTAAAAGTAGTGATTTTTTTGAAATTATTCATTCCGATGTTTGGGGTCCGGCCCCTATAACTTCTTATAATGACTATAGATATTTTGTTATTTTTATTGATGATTTTTCAAAAACCACTTGGTTGTATTTGATGAAAAATAAAAATGAGGTTTTTTCGCATTTTCAAACTTTTGTAAATTTTATTGAAAATCAATTTGAGAAAAAAATTAAAATTTTGAGGACCGACAACGGTACCGAATATGTTAATCAAAATTTTTCTAGTTTTCTAAAACAAAAGGGTATTTTACATCAAACTACTTGTGTTTATACTCCTCAACAAAACGGTGTTTCCGAAAGGAAAAATCGTCATCTTTTAGAAGTTACTAGGTCGCTTTTATTTCAAAACAATGTTCCAAAAAGTTTTTGGTCGGATGCCGTTTTAACCGCGACTTATTTGATAAATAGGTTGCCAAGTGCCATTTTGGATTTCAAAAGTCCTTTAGAAATTCTTTATGGTAGAAAATTAGATATTAGTCATTTAAGAGTTTTTGGTTGCAAATATTTTGTGCACAATCAAAGAATTGACAAACTAGATTTTACTTCAATTAAAACTATTTTTGTCGGGTATTCTTCCGAAAAAAAGGGGTACAAATGTTACGATCCAAAAAATAAAAAACTTTATGTTTCTAGAGATGTTAGTCTTTCCGAAAATGAGCCATTTTATGAAAATTATAATGAAAATAATGTTGAAAAAATTCTTCCAAGTGATTTTATAAATCCTTGTATTACTAACATCGAAACGAGTGAGTTTCGAAGAGAATTGAGAAATATTGTAGGTGAAGAAGCACAAGAAGAAAGTGAAGAAAGCCTACAAAATGAAGAAAATCAAAATGAAGAATTTGAACAAACCGAAGAAGAAGAACATATTGAGGAGGATGACGAAACTCAAGAGCAAGATATGCCGTTGAGAAGATCAAGTCGACAACCTCAACCTTCTACACGATTAAGGGATTTTGTCACTTATTCGGTACAATATCCTATCCAAGATTACGTTTCATATAATAATATTTCTAATGAGCATTATGCTTTTCTAAATGCTTTGACCAAAATAGAGGAACCAACCACCTATGAGGTAGCAAAGCATGATCCAAATTGGTGTAAGGCAATGGAAGATGAACTTCATGCCTTGGAAAAAAATCAAACTTGGGATCTTTGTGAACTATCAAAAAGGAAAAAACCGGTTGGGTGTAAATGGGTATATAAGGTCAAGTACCATAGTGATGGTACCTTAGAACGGTACAAAGCTAGGTTAGTTGCCAAAGGTTATACCCAAACACAAGGTATAGACTACCACGAGACCTTTGCACCCGTTGCAAAAATGAATACCGTTAGGATTCTTCTTTCCATAACGGTAAATAATGATTGGACCTTGCATCAAATGGACGTTAAAAACGCTTTCCTTCAAGGAAACCTTGAGGAAGAAGTGTATATGTCCTTACCACCGGGCCACAAAAAAGAACATATTCCTAACCTTGTTTGTAGGTTAAAAAAATTGATCTACGGACTAAAGCAATCTCCAAGGGCATGGTATGGCAAGCTCTCTCAATTTTTATTGTCTTGTAATTTTAAGAAAAGTGGAGCCGATTCATCCTTGTTTGTTAAGCATAATACCAATGGTACCACTGCGGTCTTAGTTTATGTCGATGACATAATCATAACCGGTAGCAACCAACTTGAAATCGATAATGTCAAAAAGACCCTAAAAAGTCAATTTGACATTAAAGATTTAGGTAAGCTAAAATATTTTCTTGGAATAGAAATTGCTCATTCCTCAAAAGGGCTATTTCTATGCCAAAGAAAATACACTTTAGACTTACTCAAGGAAACCGGGAAAATAGGATGTAAGCCGGCCAAAACCCCAATTGAAACGAATGTAAAACTTGATAATGAAAAAGGAGAACCCTTAAAGGATATCAACCTTTTTCAAAGGCTAGTTGGTAAACTAATCTACCTAACCGTTACTCGTCCGGACCTCTCATTTGCCGTTAGTCAAATAAGCAAATTTATGCATTCACCAAGAACACCTCATGTAGATGCCATTAATCGAATATTAAGGTATCTAAAAGGTACTCCCGGAAAGGGAATTTGGATGAAAAGAAATAAGACTAACGCAATATGTGGCTATTCCGATGCAGATTGGGACGGGAGCTTTGATAGAAAATCAACTACCGGTTTTTGCACATTTGTAGGCGGAAATTTAGTCACATGGAAAAGCAAGAAACAAAAGGTTGTGGCACGATCAAGCGCGGAAGCGGAATATCGTGCCATGGCTTCCACCGCATGTGAATTGATATGGATCAAGCAACTACTAGCCGACTTGAGAATCAAACACGAAGCACCTATGAAGATGTTTTGTGACAACCAAGCGGCACGACACATCGCGGCCAACCCCGTTTTTCATGAAAGAACCAAGCATATAGAAGTGGATTGTCACTTCATTAGAGACCAAGTACAATCGAGGGAAATAGAAACTCCATTCGTCAAGAGTGAAAATCAATTGGCGGACATTCTTACAAAAGGATTGAGTACCAAATCTTTCGACGGTATCTTGGACAAGCTAGGATTGATCGATATTTACAATCCTAACTTGAGGGGGAGTGTTGAGAAATAAGAAATTTCATATTAATCATAGGTTATTTTGTATAAAAGCCCTCCAACCTTTTTTATTATTAAAAAGGGGTTGCTTGGAGTTTACCGTTATGTCTCTAACGGTCATTTTTTGTTACCGTTACATTTAGCCTATAAATAGGCGTGTAAAAACGATCTGTAAAGATTAAGATCCAGTAAATAAAATTACCATTTAGCTTCTCAAAATTTAACATATTCTGTAATGCCTCTGTAAAAAGAATTTGAGTTATAATTTATAAAGCATGTTTGCAATTGATCGTTTTTCCTTTTCTCTTGCTCTGTATTGGATTCAATTTGTATTTTGCTTTTGCCGAAAGCATATAGGCATTTCAACTTCACTAGAAATGGTAAAACCAACACAAATATTTTCGTCTGGTCATTATGATTATATTTAAAAATATTACTTATCAACCATCCGGTATTTAATTGCATCGGTCTGAATTAACAAAATTTATTATAGTATTTTTCTTTCAACAAATTAGAAAGCCATTCATTTGTTGCAACAATGACAAAATTTCTTGGCGCTCAGCCATTCTTAATGTATAAAGCATTCCTGTTGAACTCATGACCATGTTTCACACTATTGATTAGTTGCAGTCCCGATTCCTGAATAACAAGATCATTCAAGTAGCTTGACCTGTTAAGTCCTCGACATGATCATAACTAGTACAACGAGCTAATCATCTTAATCAAATCGGTGAAACCAGTATTAAATAGATTTCACTACAGGAATCTTAAACAGCACCTGTCACCGACAATCATTGATACAACACATGCTATTCAACAAGGCTGAAATTAGTTGGCAGAAGCTAAAGTAATGTATCTGTTTGGTCACGTCAATTTGTACAGGATTCACTCTCATAATCTGCACTGGCGGATCCAAGGCAAAAAATTTTAAGTGATTATTAGGTAAGTATAACAATCACAAAAAATGACAATGAGAAGTATGCAATTTTTGTGCTCACTAAGAATCCAGTCTAGCTGAAAACATAATTAATAAAAACAGCCCATAAACACAAACTAAATAAATTGATTCTCTAGCGCACATGAAACCTCTCAACTTTTGACATATCTCGGTACTAAAACAATGATTGTTTCCCCATTATATAACACTGTGAGATTTATTGGGGTAAGACTTTGTTAGGAGGTATATTTTGGCGTCTTTCCACAAATGCAGCTGGAAACCATCCTGCCTTCCCTCTGCACTCTCCTTCAGCCCAACCTGATGGAGCAACCTTAAATGTTTGAAAATGCAAAACATAAAAAAGGATGTGAGCATTAATTAATACGATGTTCTTTTAGAGGGAAAAAAAAAAAAAAAAAAAAAGGAAAGCCCTCTTTAAACAAATTAATAGAACAATGGAGCAAATGATATATATAGCTGTCATAACAACCCAAGAAAAGCTAACCTGTCTAACAACAACATAGTCACCCCGTATTAAGCTCAGTTCCTTCTCTGATGTGCCATTGAAGTTGTGCATTGCCTGTAAATTCACAAAAAACTATCATCTAACCAACAGTCTCGATCGAAAATTCTACTTAAACCTGTCTTTTTATTTATAATTATTTCACCTCCGCTAGATAGTACAAGGCCTTCTCAGCACGCTTTGGTGTTGGAGTTGAGGGTGGTGCAGATTCTTTCTTTTGCTTTTCAGACACCATCTGTATATTAGAATATAAGTATTGCCACATTGGGAAACAATATAGTGAACTAGTTTGCCTTACTACATCATATTCTAAATGTAACACAATTACCTCTGCTTCAACATCATCAAGTATAGCAGCTATCCTCAGATGGAAGGACTTCTCTGATTCTACCTTCAATTTCAAAAAAATCAAGTTAGAAGGGTCTCCTCAAAAGGGAATAACAAGGAGCTGATTGACAATAAGACCTCAGAAGAACTGTGTTTGTACAAAGCTATTATGTTGAAAGATAATCTATTGCTCTTTTGTGCTGCATGAGTCGCAGATAATAAAAGCAGTAACATACCAAAGAAACAATCCGTTGAAGAGTCATCCTCTGTTGCTGAGACTCAACAGCAGCTAATGCGGCGGCTGCCTCTTTACCAAGCACAGCCATGCTGGCCTTGTGCTCTTGCATTTTGGCCTCTGATGCTTGGAGCTTTGAGGTGCTCTCCAGTCCTGGAGCTTCCCTCACACGTGCTTTCCTTCTAGAAATTTCTTGTGCCTGTTTACAGGTTTCTCTGATGAGTTGTGCTCATCCATTATCTTGTGCGAGATCAAGATTAATTTAGCTCTAAAAGATCTAATTCTGGGCCAAAAGAACAAGACAAGCACTTCAAAATAGCTACCTTCACAATGGCAAGTTCTGACCTAGTCAAAGCTCATTTCATTTATTAAAGGGCACTGTTCTTTATAAGGGTTTAGGATTTGGAAATTAGCAATGCCTCTCTTTCTAGACCTAACATTTCTTTGAAGATTCAGCATAGCCAACAAAGCAAACTGAAAGAACTTCAGAATGAAATTTATTTTGAAGCAATTAATCTTCATATACCAATGTTTTAAAAATAAGTAAAAATAATTTAATAAAGTACCAATGTTTCGGCCTCACTTCTCATGCGGCTGTACCGCTGTGCAAGACTTCGAGCATCTTCTAATGGAGTTCCAGTTGCCATTTGTTTCAGTGGCTCTGCTATCTGAGACTCAAAGCAAACTCATTATCAATAAGAACAATAATAAGGACTTGTGGTGAAAATTCCTCAGCATTAATGATATTTGTAAATCAACACCCATAAGTACATTGGCATTAAATCTGTAAAAAGATAGCATGAATGCCCACTTTGTGCTAAGTTCAGTATCACCATTCTGCCTTTAGAGCTGATAGTATGGTCAGAATGTTTTATCGATGACATAAAAAAAGCATTCCTTCATTTAATACGATTACTCCTGTAAGTCTTTATTTCGTCATTTCTTATTCTGAAGTCATTTCCAGTGATTCATTGTTTTCAAACTTTTTTTCCACATTGTTAAAGAGTAAACAAGTTAAAAATGAAAATGACTGGGAAAGAAAAAGAAGTGGACAGTTCCGCCCAACAAGGCAATAACAATACCAATTTACATGGCTCCACATCTGTTTTAAAAATAGGAGTGCATAGCAAATAGAGCATGGTAGGTATTAAATGAAAACTGATGTTTTCAAATAAAAAAAATAATAATAATAAAAAAAAAAAATAATAAAATCCAAGAAATAAATTGATGTCCGACAACATCTTATGCAAAGAGATAGTATGAGAGGGACCTGATTAGTTAAAAGCTTATTAAAATCCTCGTACTCTTTCTCAACATTTCTCAAGGCACCTCCATAAAGACCTGCCGCTTTAGCTAGAATTGCATCAGTAGCACTATTCTCGTTGCCATATCTAAAACAATCCTCTGACAATTTTGTCCCTGTATCACATGTGCAATAGAGGGTGTTGAACAATTTGTTAAGAGGAAATATAAAAGGAGAAGGATTTGGGTCTGGTTATTTTGGTATGATAGCTTTTCTAGCTACACAAGTGCAAAAGCTTTTTAGGTCATTTTCTTGTAGGCCTAAAATTTAAATTTAAGCATTTCTGACATCTCTAAGTTAAGACTGATATACTTCTGATGTCTGAATATGACACTGAACTATAAATTTAAATTAAGTTAATATAAAAAATTAACATTAATTTATTAATCATATTAGAAGTACAAAAGTCCAACAATGGGGATCCCAATAGAGTAGTTTTTACATTTTTATGGGGTTCAAAAATGAATGTTTTCTAATAATTTGCATAATTAATATACAAAATTGCATATGTTTGACTCTAATTAATAAATAAATGGGGACAATTGCACCCCATTTGAACCATTTGGCTCCGCCACTTGGTGCATCAGAACAAAACTCGAAACTTCTCATCTTTAGCAATCAAATTGGCTAGCAAGATACTGGTTTGGTCTTTTCAGAAGTAAATTAATCCAAAAATGAGAGCAAGTACAACAACTTACCAGTTTCTATGTGCCTATTTCCTATAGCTACAAAGCCTTCAGCTGCTCGTGCAATATCTTTCTGAAAATCCTGAAATAACCAATACAATAATAGTTAGTTATGGCTGTATATCCCCTACAAAAAACATTAAATATGTAATCATCACACAAATAGAATAGCATGTCCCTCATCAAAAGTGAAAATTTCAAATATATACCTCTTCCAAATTATTTTAAAAATACAAGAGTTACCTGTTTTACTCACTTTGCTTTCAAGAGAATAAGGGTTAAAGTCTTGAACTCACCTCTTGATTCATCATCATAAAAAGAAAAAAAAAAAAAAAAAAATTTCTTAACATTACCCTTCCTGTCCTACTTCAAACCAAGAGGTGGAAACAAAAAATTTACCCTTCCCGATCGAGTAGACTTGTATAGCTTCTCTAACTGAAGGTGTCTCTGTAACTCGAGCTCATCAATGACCATTACATCTGAGCTTTCATAACCACTGGTGCTAAACTGCTTTATCACTGCCTATTAAATTAAAGCAAGATGAGACACAGAAAGACTCGCATTCTCAATATCATACAGTTGGCATTTTGTAATCTCAACTTCAAATAAAATAATAAAGAAATTAATGAAACAAAAGGAATCAGTGATGCGACGTGGTTTTACAAAATTAACTCAAATCAGTGAAAAAGAATCTACTAATGCGCACATCCAAACCCAACTTAGAAGGTGAAATTACTTATAAGGTCCCAAAAGTTTCAAGTTTCACACTGGAAACTGAAATTCGAACTTCTCTAATGATATAACTAACACTGAAATTTAAAGAGATGGAGCAGTAAATTGCCATTACACGAACTTCAAATCAACGAAGATGTACCCAATTAGAAAAGAAACCCAAAACAAATCAAGATTCGTCGCGAGATAAGAACCTGCTGTTGTTTAGAGACTTGCTCCTTGATTTTGCTCGCGTGCTTCCGTAGCGCGTCCATCTCTGATCTCCGCCAACCAAGAGATCAATTCTTTGAAGAGGAAGTCGATTGGAAGTTCTCGAATTGAGGACGCTGAACTCTTCTTGGTTCAGGAGAAGGAGATCTAGCCTAGTATTCACACCAGGGCAAAGAGAGTGTGTGAAAATTCAAGTTCTATTGTGACGATCGGGTGTATCAGTTCGTGTTGTTAGTACATTTGTGTGAAGTTATGTATTTTTTTTCTTTTTTTTTTTGAGAAGAGAAGTTATGTACTTGTGTCACTTGTGTGAGTGTGATTGTTTGTTCGGGTCGGGTCGCGTGTGTCGTGTCGTCTTAAATTTAGGACCCGGACTTGGTAAGTTTAGGTAAGAAATTTTAAGAAATAAATAAATTAAAAAAGATAAAGAAAGGTAAAGAAGCCCAATAAGAACTGTTAGTAAAGTTTATGTTAGTGGGCCGATACTAAATTAGGGCAAATTTCGGCAGATACTTTGATGGGCCTGTATGTATCCCATTCGCATGAAATAAATGGGACTAATATCCTCTGCTCACCTTTTAAGGTGAGCACGGTGCCTACCTTCAATCCGAACCGTTCGATTTAATCACGACGGTTAGATTTTTTTCGGGCCTATCAATCTGGTATTATTCACGGGGCACCATCATTGATCGGACGGTTCGGATCTAAGGTGAGCACCCTGCTCACCTTAAAACGTGAGCAGAGGATTTCATTTCAAATAAATGAGCCTAATTATATGCAAAATCATCAACTTAGCCACAAAATAAAAAGTTATTTTTTAAGAGCACTACATGATTAACTTGCTGATGACATATTATAAATACACATGCACTTAAGATGACTTAATGTTTAAAATCTTCCAATAGAATGGTCTCTCCCTCTCTCTCTCTCGAATTGAGGACGCTGAACTCTTCTTGGTCGAGCGGATGGAGATCTAGCCTAGTATTCACAGAACGAGATCCTCTGGACATCTCTTTAAGATGTCTAGAGTGGACATCGGGGAACGTCAGCCGTCTGATTTAATCTCAACGGCTAAAAGGAGCCCCGTGCATTCCACCACTCCCGAAAAAAATTATTGGCCCGAAAAAAATGAACCGTCCAGATTAGATCAGACGGTCCTGATGAGATGTCCACTCTAGACATCTTAAAAAGATGTCTAGAGGATACGGATCCTAGTATTCACAAGATGTCTAGAGGATACGGATCCTAGTATTCACACCACGGCATAGAGAGTGTGTGAAAATTCAAGTTCTATTGTGACCATCTCGTGTAGCAGTTCGTGTTGTTAATACATTTGTGTGAAGTTATGTACTTGTGTCACTTGTGTGATTGTTTGTGCGGGTGTGTCGTCTTGAATTTTTTTAGGACCCGGGTTTTGTGATTTTAGGTAAGAAACTAAAAAAAAAATTAAAAAAGAAAAAGAAAGCTAAAGAAGCCCAATAAGAACGGTGAGTGATAAGTGCAATTTTTTATTTTGTCATCCTATATCATCCCAACTAAAAATGAAAAGGGTATTGGAAGCGCCCTTTCCATTTTAGGCTATGCTCTCTCCACTAATTGACCCCTTATTAAAACAATTTGATCCCTTATTGTACAATCTGATCCCTTATTAAAACAATCTGATCCCTTATTATACAATTTGATCCCTTATTATAACAATCTGATCCCTTATTATATAATCTGATCTTTTATTATAACAATCTGATCCCTTACTGTACAATTTGATCTCTTATTAAAACAATCTGATCCCTTATTATACAATCTGATCCTTTATTATAACAATTTGATTCCTTATTATACAATCTTATCTTTTATTATAACAATATGATCCCTTATTATACAATTTGATCACTTATTGTAACAATTTAATCCATTATTATAACAATTTAATCACTTATTACACCTAATTAATCATTTTTGCCTGTAAGTTGATCATTTATGCACATATAAGATGATCATTTGTTGCGACAAATTGATCATTTCCGCTTATTAGCTTATAACTTATTACAACGTCTTTAGACCGGACGGAGAAAGGAAGATAGATGGGAGGAAGGCCGGAGGGAGGGCAGGAGGGAGGAAGGAGACTGGAGGAAGGATGGAAGGCAAATGTCAGAGGAGACCGGAGGTCGGAGGGCGAGAGGGAGGTCGGAGGAGACCGAAGGAAGGGTGGAAGAAGGAGGTCGGAGGAGATCGGAGGTTGGAGGGCGGGAGGGAGGGAGGAAAAGATCGGAGAAAGGGTGGAAGGCGGAGGGCGGGAGGGAGGTCGGAGGAGACCGGAGGAAGGGTGGAAGGCGGAGGTCGGAGGAGACCGGAGGGAGGGCGGGAGGGAGGTCGGAGGGAGAAAGATCGGAGATTGAAGCATAGAAGGTGGAGAATCGTTGGGAGAGAGAAATGAAAGATATCTCTTCTTAAGAGACTACGGAAGGGGGAAGGGATGATAGAGGATTACAAATGTGGGAATTGTACGAAACAATTCCCAAATAAGAACTGCTAGTAAAGTTTCCGTTAGTGGTTAAATAAGGGCAAAATTCGGCAGATACTTTGATTGGCCTGTATGGCTGTATCCCATTCCCATGTACATTCTTCTAGTCTAGTAATAAATGAGCCTAATTATATGCAAAATCTGTTAGGAAATGCTCATATTTTAATTTTAGATTAATTACAACTAATTAATCACCATTAACAACAAGCAAATCAATAGATCTAGTGCTAAAGCAATCACACATCCAATCAAGAGAGAAGGTAGGAGAAATTGTACCTCTCATGAAATTGTATTCATGAGGCTCGAATCCATGGCATGGGAGTCGATGGGGTGCGTGCTCCACCATCTCCACCATCTATGGCCGCCTCTAGCCCACCAAGGACCCACCACCAAGCTCAAAGAGAATGCTAGTTCTCTTGAACCTCTTGCTAATCACCTTGCTTCTCTTAATTAACTATTTAATGGAGAGGAAGAGAGGTGGGATGCTCAACACATGAGCTAAGAGAGGAAGGGAAGAGCCATGGAGAAGAGAGAAAAATCTCTCTTCTAGGTGGAGGCGCAAGGGAGGGGAGAGGAAGAGAGATGACGGCTAGGGTTTTCTCCCAAAGAGACCCCTTTATATAGCCAACCACTCTCATCCAATTTTCATACTATTTACAAGTATGCCATCCACCCTAAGAGGCCACCTAATGGGCTCTCTTGGGCCATCTTAATAAAAGGCCTTTATTCATTAATTCACCAATTAATGAATCTCCTTTAATTGTCTCTTCATTCTTCCTTAAATCGGGCCTTTAATTAACCAATTAAATAGAAGCCCAATTAGCTCAAACTAATTAAAGTAAGTTGAACATAATTAATTATTAACTCATTAATAATTAATCTATGATTAGCTAATGCATTAAATTGTTTCCATATGATCCTTTTAATTTAATTAATTATAACGGTTCATAACGGTATATAATTAATTAATTAACTTATCACATTTCACAATACTCATTATTGTGAATAAACAATAAATGCACCAAGTGGTTAGAATCCTATTTGTGCGACCCTATTTGAGGATTTATACTATGTTGGCCATGGAAATAAATCGTTATTTATTTCCAATAATCATAAGCGGTATCTAGCAACACGTTATGATTCCCAATTCGTATAAATAATGTACCGTTACAATATCTCAATCCTGCATAAGAAATAAAAGTATTTCTTTGTTTGATTCTTATGTCACACGATATCTTTGTATAATCCAAGATAGGAATGTGTCATTCTTGCAGATTATACATTTCTTGATCTAGAGTTGATCGTCTAGTTTGCATGCATACGATCCAACTCCATCAAGGGGCCCAAACAGATATCATCACTCATTAAGTATATTAATGAGGGACATACGGTTTTCTTGATGAACAACTTTTCCCCGCACAATTCAAGAGAACATAAATAAAGTCCTTATAGCAGCCTTTATCAGGAATCAACGTTAGACGATATTTATTGAACCTATCCTCATGTGGAAAAGCTGAGCATCTCAAACTTAGAATCAACAACATATGAAATAAACAATGACACATAACACAATCCATATGTTTATTTCATTGGGTCAAGTCCTGTACTATGTTCCAATAACATACACATATGCAATTAAGTTGGTAACTCCTTACCTATGATTTGTAGAACTTAATCATCACTTAACTTGCATACTAATCTTTTATGATAATTAATGTTCCTTGTTAATTATCAAGATTATGGACGATTTAGATTTATTATTGTCATTCTAATGAATGATCCACAGAGATCTACAATTCAGATCCTCAACCTGAATGATCTGTCAATAATAAACTCTAGGAACAAATGATCAAATATCATCATTAACATAAACTAAGAAAATAAGTCATTAAATATTGACTTCTAGGACATAACTCCAACAATCTCCCACTTGGCCTAGAGTCAATCAATAGTGACTTCTAGCCAGTGAAGAATTTAGAACAATGTCATATATCTATATATATACATGTCTCGAACCTCAAAAGATGTAATACACTTAAAGCAAGTTACTCATACGTCCATCACGCATGGATGCACAATTGCATCTCGTATACCGCTTAAGGTAGAGGTTAAGTTAGAGTGTTCGCTGTGTCCGCGAACCTATCAAATTTTATTTGACCCTATATACATATATACTCCTATATATGTGTTCTTGATCATCATCATGTGAGATCAAGTGACATCGTCATAGATCTTAGTTGGATCACCAATTTAATATTGGGTTCTTCAAGTTTAAGCTATGGTTCGAGATGCATAGAACCATATTAGCTTGACTGAGAACTTCACGATCCTTACTACATTCTTTCATTGCTTCACAAGTTGCTATATATTTTGTTTTGGTGACGGAAACGGTTGTAATATCCCATTTAGAACACCTTCTAAACTTACAACACCACATTTAAACAAAATATGTAGCTCAATTGTATTTATATCAATCTTTCGAAAACTAGCATCAATATATCAATTTATATGAGCTTTCTTTTATCTTATCAGATGGAAAAACATATCACTCTTTCTCTTAAGATACTCGAGGACATTCCTGATTATTGTCCAAATGTGTTTTTCTTTGTATCCACTTGACAACTGATTGTCATACTCCTTGGGTACAACACATAGGGGCATGTGCATAAGTATGGCGTACGTAATGAAACTCATAACAGAAGGATGCTCGAATTATATCATGCACTCTTCTCGAATTGAGTTGCAACACACCGAGTAGAACTCAAGTGTTTGCCATACAACATGGTTAGACATCCTTTCTAGGAGTCTATCTTTTCGTGTAACTATAACACCTTGTCATTATATGCACATTTTCTCAAACCTGAAATCCATCACAATCTATCTCCATAGATTTTTGTTTCCTTGGATTTAGGTGACTTACCCAAGTTCTCTATTGAGAAAACATTCTCCAATGAGATCTTGACAATATTCATTTCTTTAATTTTATTCCCAATTAATGTCTTGTATCTTGTACAATACATGTAACATAATAATGCTCCCACTGAATATCTTGTCTATACAAGATACTTTTGACGAAGTGCAACTCCTTGACTTCTTTGTCAAAATGTTTATTCCAATTTCCACAATTCTTGCTTCAATTCATCAATTGATCCTTGAAGCACATATACATTTCTAGCAATACAACAAATCCTCAGTTTGTGTCAAATTCACAACAACTTCCTTCATTCAATCGAAGAAGGCGGTTTTGATGTATCTTTTCATATATCTATATATACGAAATATAATTATTGTTAGAATGATCTTTATTGACTTATACACAGCTACAAGCGAGAAGCCGTGCTTTGTACATGGTCAACTTGTTATCGACTTAGACATAGCATCAATCATGAAATTGTGCTTTGTACATAGTCGACTTGCTATCCATATCTATCTTTCCTTTTAAAGATCTAAATGTTCTAGATGGATCGATTCTTCTTGAACATCAATCAAGGTATATACCTTGTTGTTATATATATGGATTGCACTTAAAGATCATACAAATTCAAACCATACTTGTGGAATCGGATCTTTCCATCGCTTCTTTATTTATCAATGGATCCTCATATATCAAGTATGAGGATGTTGTGAAGCCTATGTACCTTTCAGTTTAGGCAATTCACTCTCGTTGATCTTTGTAGGATTGGTGCTTGAGGTCAGTAAACTACTTCTACAACATCTTGTAGAGTAAGTTCTTGATCCTAATACATTGCATGAGTTTCTCGAACATCATCCATTCGTGAGATGTTTGAGCACTCTTTAGAAGTGAGCGTGTTTATAAACTTCTTCCTTTCACAACTACTTGTGAATAAAGTTCCGCTCAACTCCCACTAAGCACCATGTATGGAGCGACAAGTTTTCTATAAATGTACTTCTTGTAGTGACGCATAAACTCCTTTAATGCTCACTTTACTCCCACTACTTCTTCTTGAGAATATCATTCTTCAAGATTACGTTATGATGAGCAACAACTACTTTGTTCTTATCATGTTCGTTGAAGTAGTACCTTTCGGTTAGTTCAAGATATCCTACATCATATTAAGCGTCTTATTTGGGTCCAAGCTTATCAATCAATCGAACTTTGAAATAAGCTTCTCATTACCAAATCTTGAGAAACAATATACCTAGAGATCGAATCTCGTAAGATATCTTTCTCAATAGACTTCGATGGAATTTTTATTCAGTGTAAACAATATTGTCCTCAAACACAAATCCCTTACATGAGTCGAACAAGTCAATTTGATTTATTACCGATCGAACTATGTCAAACAATGTTCGATACCTTCATCCTTGGATACATTTTTCAATGTTCCTCATGGAGCGAGTAGTGAAACGTCTTTCATACTCTTTAGGTAATATATCAAACTATATGACTTAACTATTTACCATGATCCATCTTAAGACTTTTGCTTTTATTGAATAGTTTTTCAACTTTACTCTTGAAATCCTTTTGATCTTGTCAAAAGATTCATACTTATACCATATCAAATAGATACGTTAATATCTACAATGATTGTTGGTCAAGTGGTAAAGTTTCAACAACCTTTCAATTGCACAAGTACCTATAGGTCTATATATATCAATATGTATAAGTCTTAATAAGGTTACTTGTCCTTTAAACCTTCGTAGTTCAAAGGCGCTTTTGTCATTTAACAAACACGATTCGCATGAATTTCAATTGATTTTGCAATCAAATTGATTTACGAGCTCCACATTACGTAGACTCTCATAATGCGATTCTTGTTTATATTCGACTAAGCGACTATCTTACATAAAAGTCAAATACTTTATGTGAAGTCTTACATATTTGTCATTCGAAATTTGTTTATCTATTTCAAGCAAATTCAATCAAGATGCGTGAAATCTTATACACAAATTCATAACAATAAGAGAACGACATTACAAAACATGATCATCCATCATCAAATATGAAATGGAGATAAGGTTTTATAAGATGTTTGGAATAAGGTATATAACCTCAAATTCCTAAACAAATTCTTTATTTAGTAAAGATAACTCTACGTATTCAATAGTAGCGGCCTAGACGTATAAGCCATTTCCAAAACGGAGTTTACTTTACTTATCTCGAACTTTCTCTTATTCATCATTGCCTACACATTTCGTTAAATGCGAGCACATGAACTAGCACCTAATTACTAGTGTGAATTAGAGATAGTGAGATAATTTGAACGACAAATATCTCAAGGTTTAGAACATCATGGTATTTCGGACAACCTTTCAAATGCCTCCCATAAATGGCAAATGAAACATCTCATGTGACACACGGTCACTAGTGAGGATCAAAAAGTTTCAACTCATATCTTGGTAAAGTATTCCTTTAATACTTAACCAATTACTTTTAGCACTAACAAGTGTGCGAACAATATATCCTTTATCCATAGAAAGAGATTGTATGACAATATCAACAATCCTTGATATTGGAGATCTTAATATCTCTAGTTGTCAATTAGCTACTCAAACCTTTCGGTTCGCAAGCTAATGAAATATTTATCTTCTTATAAGAAGAGTCTCTTGGTTAATTCATACTCCATTACTCGATCATAAATGATTGAGTCTATCTTTTACTTTCTCTAAGAACGTCTTCTTGAGTAAGTGGATGAGAGTATAGAAGTCTAGTCTAGTCCTTATGAATTCTCCAATTCAAAAGTCCAGAACTTCTAAAAGGATATGAGCATTCGCTTTATTGAATAATTTTCGTCAAAACTAATCAATCATTGCGAAGCTATGTTCGGGAAGTTGAGGAACGTTTTTGGGATTAAACTTGCTCAAGTTTCTCATTTCCAAGAACATATCTTAGAAATCGGTATTTCTTCTCCAAGTAAATATCTTAGAAACGAGCTTGTCGTTTTCCAAAGATTGATCGCAACGAAATTAACATATTTAACATCTATAACAATTTCAATTTAAGGTCATTTAGTTTATGCAATGTTTTGTTTATGGAATAATAAACAAAACTCCCACTACATTTAATTAATGTCCCTAAATGTAATGGATTCCAAGATCCTCATTTTCGTTGAAATAGGGGCCAGCGTCGGCATGACACCTAAAACAACTAGATAAGGTAGGTTCTCCAACCAATCATATCTTGTCCATATGATTCTTGGTTTGTGAGATATCATAAGTATATCTACAAACTTCGTCCCAACGTCCAATCCGAGTGGGTCCGTTGTAAAGCAACTTCTCTCTATTTGCTCCTAGTAAATCCGATTTACACCCCGACTACAATGATGGACTACGATGTCCGCGTCGGCAGGAATGCATCAATAGACAATCAATTGTATTGAAGGGGATAGAGAGAAGGAGGACGATTTGGCTAAATCAAGTTAATTTGGGACATAAGCAATTACGTGACTTTGTTTGGTGGTCGTGTAAGCATACACCCATACCTACCTATGACAATTCAAGGCATTCACAAACAATCACATAATAATAAGCATCTCAAACATTGCCGTGGGTTTGTATGGCTCCCGCTTGCATTAATCTTCGTCGCATCTCCATGTAACGAGACTAATCTAATCAAGCCCTCCCACTAATTACTAAGATCCTATCTAATAATTAAGGGAAATAAATACATGTGATAAAATTCCTAAAAACCCCGCCTAGGCCTTAGGGGCATGCAAGCCTCACAAGTTACATCAAAAATTAACCACTTAATTATCAAGGCACCTTAGGCCACTTTACAAGCAATCACATGCATTCACAACATTTTACAACACACAAGGCATTGACATCTTGAGCCATATCAAACCCACATCCTCCTACAAAACAAAGTTAGCACATATACAATATACATGATTCACTTGCTCTTAATTAATTTCATTAATTAGAATCTTTGTGCATACTTGTTGCTCAAGTTTTCCGAATGCAAAGAAGGCTTAACCTTAACAACTAATTGTTTAAGCCCTTTTAAATTAAATCCAACTATCAAAACAGAAAGGAGGGTATTTAAGGAGTCTTCTAATTAACATTTCAATAAATTGATTAATTAGAAACTATTTTAACTAATTAAAATACGAAATTCGGGACCCGAAAAAATTCAAAATAATTCGGTCTCCAAAAAATCTGAAATAAATCCAGAGAACTCCTTACAATGATTGTGATTACCTGTAAAAATCTCAAGGAGAGATCAATTACCATCAGGGAGAACCAAAAAAGACAAATCCTCAGATTGTGCGCGAAGCACCGTTAGAGAAAATTCTGTTATGGGTCTCAACCTTTTGATCTGTATGATCATCCCCTTGATATTTTTCCAGCAAACAATTTACATAGAAAAATACTACATACAATAGGCTATCATTCCATGAAAAGAAAAACCATAAGTTATAATCAAGATCAACGAGATAACAAGCATTTAAGCAAGGTATCCTGTTCTGGAACAGACCGTCGACCAAAAAGGTTTCACTCGGTTGAGGTATCAAATCTCAATGAAAATCTATGAAATTAATTTTCACAGATTCCAGACTTAAAGGAGAACATTTCCATTTCAACACTTTTCCATAAAAGTTTCTCAATAAGTACAGTTTTTCAAAACAATCAGTTTGTTTGAAAAAACAGATCTGATAACTTCATCACTTTTCATCCTTGAACGCCCACATAATATCCGAAATATGCAACAAAATTTACATATCCAGAAAGAGCATCAAGTTTAGAATAATCCTATCTAAAAGTTACAGGTACTTTGTATACAAACTTATTTGTTACCAACCACAACAACAGAACTGTGCAGCAGAATAACAGATCTGCGCACCGTTACCGTTTAAATCACTAAAAATTCATTTTACATCGAATTTCAATGATTCCAGTGGGAAAACAACCACAACTCAAAGGGCTACGACCTCCAATAAGAAGGAAAAAATTTCAGAGAGCTTTACACCACGAAAAACAAGCAACAAGACAGAAAACAGCCTTTCCAGGGCCAGCAAGCATGCACATCACTAATTAACTTAATTAATTACGAATTCTCACTTAATTAAGTGTGAAAAACCTTAAGCACGACCATAGCTCTGATACCACTGTTAGGAAATGCTCATATTTTAATTTTAGATTAATTACAACTAATTAATCACCATTAACAACAAGCAAATCAATAGATCTAGTGCTAAAGCAATCACACATCCAATCAAGAGAGAAGGTAGGAGAAATTGTACCTCTCATGAAATTGTATTCATGAGGCTCGAATCCATGGCATGGGAGTCGATGGGGTGCGTGCTCCACCATCTCCACCATCTATGGCCGCCTCTAGCCCACCAAGGACCCACCACCAAGCTCAAAGAGAATGCTAGTTCTCTTGAACCTCTTGCTAATCACCTTGCTTCTCTTAATTAACTATTTAATGGAGAGGAAGAGAGGTGGGATGCTCAACACATGAGCTAAGAGAGGAAGGGAAGAGCCATGGAGAAGAGAGAAAAATCTCTCTTCTAGGTGGAGGCGCAAGGGAGGGGAGAGGAAGAGAGATGACGGCTAGGGTTTTCTCCCAAAGAGACCCCTTTATATAGCCAACCACTCTCATCCAATTTTCATACTATTTACAAGTATGCCATCCACCCTAAGAGGCCACCTAATGGGCTCTCTTGGGCCATCTTAATAAAAGGCCTTTATTCATTAATTCACCAATTAATGAATCTCCTTTAATTGTCTCTTCATTCTTCCTTAAATCGGGCCTTTAATTAACCAATTAAATAGAAGCCCAATTAGCTCAAACTAATTAAAGTAAGTTGAACATAATTAATTATTAACTCATTAATAATTAATCTATGATTAGCTAATGCATTAAATTGTTTCCATATGATCCTTTTAATTTAATTAATTATAACGGTTCATAACGGTATATAATTAATTAATTAACTTATCACATTTCACAATACTCATTATTGTGAATAAACAATAAATGCACCAAGTGGTTAGAATCCTATTTGTGCGACCCTATTTGAGGATTTATACTATGTTGGCCATGGAAATAAATCGTTATTTATTTCCAATAATCATAAGCGGTATCTAGCAACACGTTATGATTCCCAATTCGTATAAATAATGTACCGTTACAATATCTCAATCCTGCATAAGAAATAAAAGTATTTCTTTGTTTGATTCTTATGTCACACGATATCTTTGTATAATCCAAGATAGGAATGTGTCATTCTTGCAGATTATACATTTCTTGATCTAGAGTTGATCGTCTAGTTTGCATGCATACGATCCAACTCCATCAAGGGGCCCAAACAGATATCATCACTCATTAAGTATATTAATGAGGGACATACGGTTTTCTTGATGAACAACTTTTCCCCGCACAATTCAAGAGAACATAAATAAAGTCCTTATAGCAGCCTTTATCAGGAATCAACGTTAGACGATATTTATTGAACCTATCCTCATGTGGAAAAGCTGAGCATCTCAAACTTAGAATCAACAACATATGAAATAAACAATGACACATAACACAATCCATATGTTTATTTCATTGGGTCAAGTCCTGTACTATGTTCCAATAACATACACATATGCAATTAAGTTGGTAACTCCTTACCTATGATTTGTAGAACTTAATCATCACTTAACTTGCATACTAATCTTTTATGATAATTAATGTTCCTTGTTAATTATCAAGATTATGGACGATTTAGATTTATTATTGTCATTCTAATGAATGATCCACAGAGATCTACAATTCAGATCCTCAACCTGAATGATCTGTCAATAATAAACTCTAGGAACAAATGATCAAATATCATCATTAACATAAACTAAGAAAATAAGTCATTAAATATTGACTTCTAGGACATAACTCCAACAAAATCATCAACTTAGCCACAAAAGAAGAAGTTATTTTTTAAGAGTAGTAGAGCACTACATGATTAACTTGCTGATGACATAATATAAATGCACATGCACTTAAGATGACTTAATGTTCAAAATATTCCAATAATATGTATCATTTTCCCTGCACCCACGGTAGTTAATTTCAGTTTTATTGTTGATTTATAGAAATTACAAGCGTCTTACAAACTCGACTTGTTAGTTACTATAATAAATAAGTGAGGAAATTTAGCAGATGTCAGAAGGTTCATGATAAAAGTAGTTTTCTATGTTTATATAAGTGCGATATTCCATTAATCCTATCAAAACTTTCGGCTATGCCACATTGTCGACGCCTTCATCTACCTTATTCTAATAATGTTTTATCACTAGGGCTGCAGGTTGTACATAAGTTAGTTAAATAAAAGACAAAATTGTTCCTCTTGGGTTTGGGGTTGAATTAATTTTTTTTCTTTTTGACATGGAAATCAAACTAGTTTTCTATCAGATGAATATTTAAGTAATCTGTTTAACAAATTTTAGCTTAAATTAGTCGAGTCGGGTCGGTCAGATCCGTAACCTGATGGTCAGATTTGGATCGAATCAATTTTGACTCGACACTGATCGGATCTAACTTGTAGTTGATAAGTTAGATGCGGGTTGAAATCAATTTTGATCTCACAACAGTTGATTGGATTTGACCCATTCTACAAATCAGAACTTCGTACCTATTTGTAGTCATTATCAAGTTCAGCAGCAACCACTAGAGCTTTTAAAATTTGAATTTACAATTCTCTCTTTAATATATAGATTAAGTTTTATTAGAGACCACATCAATATAACATATATTACTTACAAAATATTTAGTCAATCAAGATCGAAAACAAAACATCAACACATGTTTGTATCAATTTTGAACTGTGAATCGACTCTAAGCTAAGTTAATGCCATACAAATAATAATAAAAAAATCCACTGGTAAAAGTTAGATTGTTGGGAAAATTTTTTTTGTGCCACGCAGAAGTTGCGAAATTGAGCATTTGCCACCCAGAAGCTGAACCTTCTCATTTTGCCACCCAAAAACAGCGGCACCCATCTTTTATTGCCACTTTGCATTCTTTTATAATATAAACAACATTTAAATAATATAAACAGAATTAGGTGACCATTTTACCCCTGTCGACCATAACCCAGTCGATTCAGTCCATTGAACCCATTGAACCCATCCAGACCCAGTCGAACCTTTCTCCCTCGTCTCTCTCGAATGCCAGACGAACCCTTCTTCTCTCTCGTCTCCGTCGCCTAGCGACTCCACCTCCGTCGCCTAGCGACAACCTAAAATTTCTCCTCTCCTTGCTCCATTGCTTATATCTGTAAACCCTAAAAGCATTGTGAAGAGGCGATTACCCTAAATGCATCCTCAACGTAGCAGGTCAGAATCCGTCTCGCCTGGTGTGTCGTCGAGCGCCGGTCGCATGCCAGGTCGAAGTGAAGATTTGCCTCTCGTGCCATGTCCGGACTGTGGTGTGACGGTGAAAAAACTTGTGAGCAGGACAAAATGGAATCCAGATAGAGTGTTCTTTAGATGCACAAACGAGGTAAATACTTCTGAATTTAAAACCTCTTGCTTCTAAATTTGGATAAAATGCTGAAACAGAATTGTAAGAGATGCTCTAATTTTTGCGATTTTCCTTTGTTTTGGGTATTTTTCGTTCTTGAGTAAATTAGGGAAAATTTTCGACTTATTTGGGGAAATTTTCGACTTATTTCAATATTTCAAATTTGGGGAAATTTTCGACTTATTTTTGTGAAAGACTTTGAGTATTGTAAACAATAAAGAGAAAAGTAAGTTTCTTTGTATTTATAGAGAGATTACAGGATACTGATATTTACAGAATAGTAATAAACTTTCTATTTTTGGTGTTGGCCTTAATTACATTTAATTAATTAAGATAGATGAATAAATTAGATTAAACAACCGTAGTATGACATTTCTTTTGATAGATGAATTGAACCAGTCTAGTCGACTATAACCAATGTAGTTCTGCTCATGAACTAATGTAGTATGACATACTATGTATTTTTAGGTGCTCATTCACATATGTATTTTTTTTCCTAAAAGATTTCTAGGTGCACATTCTGGAAGTGGGAAGAAGATTATTTGAAGTATCTAACAAATGAAAATGTTGGAACACCATCCATCAAATCTGAGCTTGTCGAGCTAGTCGAGCTATTTGGTACACTCGAATCTCAATTGGTCAAACTGATAGATGAATTTAAGAAGAAATCTCAAGATGATGACCGTCGAATTCAAGCACTTGTTGCATCTTTGGATAACATTAACATCAAATTGCATAATCATGTTTTTGTGATTATTTCTTTGTTAGTTGTGGTGATTGCTCTTGTAATTGTAGTTGTAGGAATGAACAAGTAGTATCTTTCTAATTGTTATGTGACAATCATATGTGTCACACCCCGAACCAAGCCATAATCCGAGATGGACAACCCCGCCACGTGTATACAATCTACTGTACACACGTAAGGCTAATAAACAGTGTAACAAGAAGCAAATGATCACAAATAAAATCACATAATGAGGCATAATTTGTTCATACAACAAAAGGACTGGTAATATTCACAATTCAAAATTTCCAGTCAAAAGATAAACAAAATACTAATAATTCACAACATAAAACTATTCCAGCTTGGCTTGGTCTTCAGATAAAACCTCCACTGCTATATCTGCCAAACCTGAACCTGTCTCCACAAATCAAAGTATTGTGGGGTGAGTACATTAATACTCAGTGTGGTGATAGAGTGAGCCTACGGTTCTGTTTAACTCTAGCTAGAACTAAACCATACTTACACACTTTTAGTTCCTATAATGCAATTTCTAAATGTAAGTTTAATGAAATGATAGAACAATTCTACGAGCCATGACATGCCGAAAATAAATCTGAAAAGTATCTGGAGAAGCGGAGAATAATACTAGTATAATAATATACGGTGAGTAAATATATCAATACGAGAGTCAAGCACCCGCACTCAACAGTCAAGTCATAAATCACATAACAAATCCATAATCAAACTCACAAATCCCAATATGACATGAACCGTACCAACAGATCTACCTAACTCAGCTCTGCTCGATAACTCAACCCTGCCCCTATTCCCACATCCCCGCTAAAGGAGTGGGCAGTAAAACACGGTACCGGTAAACTGACTCATGGGGATCGAGAGGTAGTCCGCTATAAATGGCACACTCAGCTCTTAGTTCAAGTCAAGTCAAAGGATAATATAATATACAATACCAACAACCATCAAGTGACCGCAGTACCGCCTGACGGTCGGTCTGCTGAGTGATCATCAGAAACGTGTTGCCCACGATCTCTATCATAAGGAGACCACCGGCATTGAGCTTGGGTGCAATCTCCCGATAATGGAAACCCAAGGCAAAACGAACTTATCACACTCGGTCTCGCTATCCTGATCCGCACCAAATGCATGTGTTGATTAGGGGTACTTTTTAGTTGTTTAATCACATTATTATTAACATGCCATGCATATCCTATAAGTGCAATCTAGTTTTGAGTTAATGACATATGCTTAACTGTTTACTTAATGTTAATGACATGATATGCACACAATTAATTATTGATCTAATTACTAAACTAAAGATTAAACAAAACCTAAGGCATCCACACCTGGAAAAGTCGAAGACGAGGAGACTACTCTACAGGAGGGTCAGTGAAGTCCTGCTCCGTGTCACCACCCTCGTACTCGGGGTAGTAATCGTCTACAGGCTCCTGAAAGTCTGTCTGGTCACCTGGCGAAAAACCAACTAATCAGAACGAAACTAAAACTATAACACTCAAACTAACGATCGCTAAGTTATCCCTCAATTGGATTCAGGTTTGAGCTACTAGGATAAAGGATTTAGGTTCTGAAAGGAGACTCGGTATTAAAATAAATTATCTTATTTAAAGAGATATTTTATAAAAATTTTGGCAGAATTTCCTTTATAAAAAAAATAAGTGAGAAGAAAGACGTGTTGACGAAATCCTACAGTTCTATTCTACTCGTTTAAGTCGTGATAAGCTTTTATTTGATTTTAGAAAACCTTTTGATTAGTTTAGTTATGATTTTTTTTTAATAGTGTTTTGCTCAAGTATGAAATACTTATTTTGTGTATCTTTTTGAATACAATAGCTTATTGAAAATTTATAAATAGCATATACAGAACTGATTTTAAATAAGTTATGTTAAATAATGTCTTTATATAAATATTAAGAATAACAAAGTTTGATGTTTTTAATGTGTTGGTGTTTCAACATGTTTATGTTATATCAAAGATGCATATACTATTTGTATATAAAACGTGTAAGCACTTGAGTTTAAATATTTTATAAAGATACTATTACTTTTCACAATTACTATTTAACACAAATGTTATTACCGATCTAACATTAGCCAAGTTAAATAATAAAATGTGTAACTAATCTAAAATCATCCATTTCACTTTAATAAAAAGTTACTAGTATATTCCATGGAAATCTAATAATTATAAGTTATGCAATTATTTTAAATACGTTTATATGTTTTAGTATAGTTACTCAAAATATGTTTGCGTTCAATATCATGCCATGTAGAACTACTTATCTAATATGGTCCTTTACCACAAATTTCTATTTTCAAAATAATTCTCGGCCTACACTTCATTGTCGAATCGTTCTTTAATAAAATAATGATAATAATATTCCTTATTAAGTCTTAGTAAATTGATCAAATGATAGTTCATTGGGTTATTAACCCTCCTTAATTTAATTTCCATTAAGCAATCGGTCCAGTACAGAAATTATCTCATAGTTAATTTATTTACTAATTCTATTCATAATCTGGCCTATGAAAAGATGGAATTCAGATGAAATTTTCACAGGCAGAACAAAATCACGGCTCAGAGGGAAAAATAGATCCGACCCGCCAATATAGGAATTTTACAAGCAGAACCCTAGATCATTTATTTTATGCATTTTCATTACATTGCTTACTTAGTTCAAAGAAATTTACTAATAGGTCCTTAGCGGAAAGTTTTCTTCAGAAATCAGTACTTTGGTCTTTTGTAAATGTACCAGTAAGCGATATTTAGCAAAACCGAACTGGAACCTAGCTTTTAGCGATTATTTAGGGTCTTATAACCTCTGTGAAAGCATAATTGAAGAACAAGCACTAATGGAAACTAATAACAGGAGCATGATGGTCTTGTACGTGCATAACTTTTCAAGAAACAAGTATTTAACAAATTGATATACTATGCATTCAATTATTATTCAAATCTCTTTAGCTGTGTGTATCATCAAAATCAGATTTTAGGCTAAGCACAGAATTTAGGCAAGTAGCCAATTGAAGTAAGTAACGCACAACAGTTCCAAACAAAGTTATAAAGTGTGCGCACAATTATCTCAATTTTCAGCATAAGAACAAGCAAATGAAAAGGGAGAAAAAGAAGGGAAATAATCAAACTGAAATTGCTTCAAATTAGGTAGAGGGAAGAGGAGTCGAGGAAGGAAAAAGGGTCGGCCAATCAACCACCGAGCATCATCATCGCGTTAACCTCGTATCTGCTGTCTTCTTCACCAGCGCCTTAGCTACTCAGGAGAGGAAAATCGAGAGGTCTATGGTCTTGAGATGGGTACTAGTGAGTGAGGTTCGGGTCTGGTGAGCACGAGTTCGGTACAGGAAAATGGAATTTGATGGGGTTCTTTGTTTCGGTTGAGAGGAGAGAGGAGAGCTGTGAGAGTTGTTTAGAGAGGGGGGGGTTCTGTGTTTGGTGAGTTAGAGAGATGAGAGTGGTGGGTTTCTTCTGTGGTTTGAGTGAGTGTGAAAACGGAGAAGAGAGAAGGAGATTAAAAGAGAGAGGGGGAGAGAGAGAGGGGCCATCTGTGATGGTTTTGCAGAGAGGGAAAGCGGAGAAAATGAGGTGGGGTCGGGTTTTGCTTCCGCGTGGTTTCGGCGAAACCATGGTGAGAAGAAAACCAGGGGCAGGAAGGGGTCCCACTGGTGCGATCGGATTGAGGGAGAGAATGCAGAGGGGGACTGGGGTTGTGTGCGTGGCCATCGGGGAGAGAGAGCGAGAATCGGGGACGAAGTGGATTGGTCGAGATAAGAGAGGAAGCGGAAAACAGGGGAACGGGTTAGACGATGACCCGTTCGGAAAATCCGGAGGGAAGAGAAATAAGAGGGAGAGATAGAGTTTGATCAGACGGCTCAGAGAAATCAGAGAAATTAAACTTGATCCAACGGTCCAGATTGATGGAAATTGAAATTTTGAATTAAACAAACAGTGAAATTCGGTTTTTGATACGAATTTAGGCCATGGATAAATTATAGAATAGATAATTGAATTTTTGTTACTTGGATTTATTTGTTTGCTTGAAGTTTCACTTTGATAAAATATTTCTATTATCACAATTTAAATTAAGTTATGAGTCCTTAAAAATTTTCTCGATTATAATTAGATCAACTACTATTTTATAACAATTAAAATTAGTTTAAAGATTAATTATTAATTTTGAGATTAGATTTTCATTTTTAGAATTTTTACGGGTTTTTACAATATGTATGTTCTTTATTTTGGAAATTTGGATTTGGATTTAAATTTCGGATGCCACTGTTGTTGCTTATGGATGTAAATTTCGGATGTAAGATGCTTGGCTATGTAGATGGTACTTCTATTTTTTATCAATGTCATTTTCTTTAACTTTTGGATGCAACTGTTTCTTGGTACAACTATGGTACAACTAACAAATCTCCAGTTAATGTGTCAATTTGCAAACTTGCATGTACCTGGCCAATATCAATTTACAACTATGGTACAACTAACAACTGTTTGAATCTTATGCAAACTTGCATGTACCTAGCCAATATCAGCAGAGCGAGTATAAAAATCTCCAGTTAACGTGTCAATTTCAACCTCAGCAAAGGCAGCACCATAGGTGAAGTAATTGAAGGGAACCCCTTTGCCCACTTTAAAATGACACATTCGTGCTTACTGAAAACAAAAGTAAGAGAATCTGTAGAAAATAACTAACTACATATTACATACCAGCAACTACATATTACATTCCAGCAACTGCAGAAAATAACTATATTTTAAAACTGCATCATGACACTAATAATTTTACTGAGAAAAGGTCCATACCAATGTCTGAAAGGAAAATAGACAGGCTCAAAAAATAGACAGTGTCTGAAACTAAAATAACTAATTAATAGACTAATAATATCCATTCTCATCTAACCCAAAATACAACTAAAATATCCATTTGTTAAATCCAAAATACATCCAACATAGCCAACTTCCTTCGGCTCATTATCATCAAGTAGTCTGAGCAGGTTTGGTCTTCGTCTTTCTTTTCCTGCATTGAAAGCAGCAAGTCAGTCATAATTACAAAACTGTAATTAAATTCAGCAATTGCGAGTAAAAAAAGAAAAACTGAGTTTGAAACATACCTCTTTCTGTTTCTGTTTCTAACATTGTCTAGACCATCTACTGGTTCCTTGCATGTCCTAGCTTGGTGACCAAATCTTTGGCATCTCTTACATTTTTGTTTCCTTGTACCCAATTCTAGACAATTCGGAATCCTTTCCTTTCTAGGTCTACCAGCTGGCCTAGTCATGATAGGTGGCCAAACAATAAATCCAGGATCAGATTTGAGCCACCTTGATGCATCACATAACGGCATTATTGTCCCCTCATATGCCATCCTAAACCGCTCAATTGAGTAATACTCGTGCACATAGTCCTCTAGATTGGTTCTTCTAAGGGTGCAAATGAAAGCCAATGCATGAATACATGGCTTGCCGCAAATCTGCCATTCCTTACATGAGCATTGTTGCTTGTCTATGTGAATAACATGAGTCCAATGAACACCTTCGTTTGATGTTCCACTCACCTCTGCACAATTATCATCACCACTAATAACATTCATCCTCCTGATATTAGGATGTCTACTTTTTGCATTGAGCTCCTTCATTACACTTGGCACAATCTTGCCAGTTAATTTTCTCCATACTTTCCTCCGTCTATCAAATGTCACCATAAGTCGACGCCTAATCTGATTAAGCATCTCAACGACGTGCAAATCTTTCAGATCTTTTATCCAATTATTGAAAGATTCTGATATGTTGTTGGTCACATAATCCACCTTTGACGCCTCTGAGAACTTGCATCTACACCAAAGCCCTCCTTCTTTCTCCAAATAGTTGAATGCTGCAGCTGATTCTTTCTTGATCTTACTTAGGTGGCTATCACATTCCTCCAAGGTATGAGCATATCCAGCAGGCTTCAAATTGAGATCAAATGTCGTTCCATGAAATTTCTTTTTGAAATTATCACTCAAATGGTTTAAACAGGTTCTGTGCTCAGAGTCAGGAAATATAGTTGTTCTAGCTTTCTCTAATCCCTTACATGCATCTGAAGATATAACCAAGTTCGGTACATTTCCAATTGCTTTTCTCAATTGAGTCATGAACCATGTCCAAGTTTCAGTTTTCTCCTTGTCGAATACACCGTATGCAACTGGATACAACCAATTGAACCCATCTACACCACAAGCGATCGCCAACTGCCCCGTATACCTGCCTGTTAGATAAGTAGTTGTTATAGTCTAATTAGACATGTACATATAGCCAAATAATTAGCAAGTAATTGTTACTGTTAGACATTTTTTTCTTCCTACCAGCAAAAGGCAGAAGGTGTTAACCCTGGGGAGTCTAATTTCTTGCTACTGTTATAGTCTAATTGCTTCATAAGTTAAAGAATAAATAAAAAGAAGTATGGTCCATAACCAAATGGCACAGATCTACTGGTCTGATATTAATCCGACTTGTATATTTATGATAGCAAAAGAAAGGTATATGGTACAGAGAGGTATGAGAAGTTGGAATTCCAAAAGAAAGTGTAGTATTGAGACTTAACACCAAAAATTCCAGTGCTCATCTACCTGACTAACAACCATCCTAAAGTGCTCTATACAACAACTTCATCTATGCAACAATAATTCCAGTGGGCTTTAAAATTAGCTACTGTTAGACATGTAGCTAAATCTCATACTTTGCTACCTTTTTGCTACTGTTAGACATGTAGCTATAGTCTAATAATTAGCAAGTACCTGTCAAATGAGTTGAATCCACAGCCAAATATGGTCTGCAACCTTTTATAAATCCATCTATGCATGGTTTTAATGCCACAAACATCTTGCTAAACCTCATCTTATTGCCAACCTTTTCACATTCTATCTCCACAATGCTACTGGGACATTTATTTTCTAACTCTGCTTTGAAGTTGTAAACCAATTTGAAGCTACTCTCCCATGACCCGTAGAGCCCTACAAGAGCAGCAGACCTTCCTGCCCAAGCTTTACCATAATTCAAGGTGACACGATATTGGTGGATTAGTTGTTCTTGTACTGCCTTTGCTCCAGCTGATGGATTTCTCCTTAAGAAATCTGCAGCCCTCTCCGATACCCAAGACTTAGATACCATAGTCCCTTTAGCCCTACCTACGGATGGACAATTATGTTCATGTGGTAGGACAGTTATCTGCATTACCCAAAATTAAATGTTAGTTAGTTACAAAGAAGAAGAATATCATACTGATTCATGGTAAAACTTGAAAATAAGCATAATTGAGTTATATATTGAATACCTTGAAGGTTCTATTATCATCCCGAAGCCTAGAAGCTCGAATCCTCCAAGGACAACCCGGATAAGCGCATTTTGCCATGAATCTTTTCTTGTCAGACTTTGTTGTCTTATATTCAAAATAAGTTTTGATAGCAAAATGCCTCAATGCTTTTCTAAAGGCATCAACATCAGGAAATAATGCGTTAAGCTCTATCCTTGGATTATCAGGATCATATGAGACAACATATTCATTATCGGGAAGTACATGTTGGAATTGTGTTCTAAAAGTTATCTTATGATGATTACTTTTATATGTTATATTTATGAATTGGATGTTATTACATTTTGTTCCATGAGTTTATGTTTGTATTTAGAAGTGTTCAAGAAGATGCTCTTGGTCTTGAACCGCAGAACTCTAAATAAAATGAATATATATAACTCTAAAATGTTCACAGGTCTTGGATATTAGCAGGAACACTAATATTCCATATAAGACTGTCGTGTTGATTAAAAGTACGTTGTAGTTCTGTAAACGTTGATAAATGATTATCATTTAATAACACGAGTATATGAAAAGATTCATATATTGAACAGACCTAATTGATAAAAAAATATTATATGGATTGTGTTTGTGTCATTAATATTTTTTTTATCGTGTCATTAATTCTAAGATTGATATGATATATTTTTCACATAAGGAATATGCAACGTAATTATTATTAAAAGCCATTTGAAGCAAGTGGTGATAAAAGTAATAGTTCTTTGTATATAACTTGTATAGGAGGAAAATATATATGTCAATAGCTAATTGCCACTCATTAATTGAGGAATGATATTATAAAGGGCCCCTTGGTAAAGTGAGATTATAAATGGATCCAATATAATTGAAGTGCAGTTATAATTATATAATCCTACTTGTTAGAGACCAAGAAAAGATTATAATACAAAGATGACACAGCCCTACTTTGTATAATAGTCATAATATCATATGGCAAGGAATAGACACAAGTAATGTAAATAACATTACTAGAAGGATCGTGTTTCGTAAAAGGATTTGCTAAACATCTATATTATTTGGGTAGCTGTAATGTATGCTAGAGTACCGCTTACAGTTTATGGAATAAAATAATTATTCCATTGCCAACATAATATGGATCCTCAACATAGGTCACACCAACTGAATGGGAAACAAGAAATATATTTTCTATGTACAAAGTTTCATGTTGCATGAAATAAAGTGCAAATAGAAAATTATATCACATGACGTGAATAACTAGCAAAGAATAAATTTATTAATATGTGTATATTATGAGGATAATATAAGTTTCACATATTATAATAATATATGAATATTATTATGAAATGTATAAATTTATTTGAAGCCCAAGCCCAATTATTTTAACAAATGAAGAAGAAAGAAGGCTTTAAATTCGGGTCAGAATTTGAGCCAACTTTAAACAGAAAAATAGTATAGCAAACGATAACCATTTTGGGCAAATGATATATGAAAATTGTAGCTCTTGAAGTGTAGAATCCAATGGTCCAAGTTTCAGGGCGTTTGGAGTTTTCTACAGAGAGTTATCAAGGTTTTAGTGCTGCAACGTCAGAAATTAAAGTGCTGTTTTTAATTTCTGGTTAGTGGCTTTAAATGCTATATGAAATTGAAAGGTTTCTTCTTGTGTTTTAAAGGTAAAGCAGATCAGAAATTTTGTGTAACAAGTAAGTCTTCATGTGTTGAAGCTTTGTTCTTCTTTTCTTCTAAATACTTGTTAAAATATTCTATCGATTAAGAAATCGATTAAGATACGGGCGACGAAGCTAGGTGTTGACGGGGAATTCGCTAGCACGGATTCGACTGTCATTTTGTTTCGGATTCAAGGTGAACCGAAGAGGAACAGAGCTTCGTTAAAGACCATATGTATGGTTCTACAATCCTTCTTATAGGAATATATTTGATTGCGATGCAAATAAATAAAGAAAGTTAGCAATAGTAAGAACGATCCTAGATGTTATCGGTTAATAAAATTTTAAAAATTACCCGATTAGCATCATGAAATCCTTCAATTGGTATCAGAGCATAGGTTCTTTATTATTGCTAATTAGACTATTTTATTATGTAATTTTAATTACATAAGTGCTTAGTTAATTGTTCTTTTGTTTTGCGGTTCTAAATTCGTGCTAAATTTTTGTTACACGTTTTGCAATATTGTAATATGATAACTGGTTAATTATTTTTGTATTTTCTAAAATTCTTACTATATTAGAAGAAGTTTAGAATAGGATAATTATATAGATCAAGGTTTTTGGACAGATCTATGAGATTAAACAAAAATAAAAAAAATAGTGCGCTGCTGGAATTTTTCAGCAGCAGTAGCAGTTTTTGCTGAAATCAAAATAACGATTTCTCTCAAATGGATTAACATATTTTGATGAAACCAGTTTCTAAATTTAGATATCGAAGTCTAGTTTTGAAATAATAAAACTTTCCTATACAAAAGTTTTATGAAATTTCGTCACAAAGGCAAAACAGCAATAGTACGCAGTTTTTCTGTGACAAAACACAATAACGGTTTGTATTTTCTTTTAAATGATTAAAAGATTATTTTTCAAACTATGGTGCAAATTGTAACAGAGAATTATAAATCATTTTAGGGATTTAAATGATTTAGAGAACCGCAATTACTTAAGAAATGGAAATTAATTAAAAGGTACAAAATAGTGCATCGATATGCAATTCCTATTATAATTTTGTTTTGCAGGGAACTGAGTTTGTATGTCTCATTTCAATGCCTTGTGTGATGTAAATTTTATGTGATGTGTATGTTTGATTGTAAGCAAGTTTAATAAGCGTTTATTAATTAGGCACAAAAGACAATTTATGTATAGGATGCCTTTATTTATTTTTACATCATTTGCATTGTGAGAATGAGATGGGTTCCTAATACTTGCACTTAGCAAATTTTATTCTTGAAAGGATTCATAATAAAGTTTGGGGCAGCATATTTATTTTTATGCAATTTTTCATCCAATGGTGCAAGAAGACAAAGCGGTGGATGAAGAGAAGCGCAAGAGGCATACAAACTCGCAAATGTTTTGTGATTGTTTTATGTTATGTGCTTTATGATTATATGTGAATGATATGTTAGGATAGGTATGGGTGTATGGAAACAGGACCTACCAAACTATAGTCACATTTGAAATGTCCAATGAAAAATTAAGTATTTTTCCTTCTTATTTTATCCACTTTAAGCTAGAGATTATTAAGATGCATGAGTGTAATTTCTAATCTTTAGAAATCGTGGAATGTGTTAGGACATATTATCTGGCCATTGATAAATGGATTAAATGTGAGGCATTTGGTACATTTATTTTATGGAGATAATTAGCCGAACATATTGACCAATAAAATAAGTTTGCTTAAAGGGAAGTCAAGATCTAGGCTTGAAGTCCCGGGAAAATCGTTTAGTAAGAAAAGGTTCTTAATAAACAACAAGAGTCATAAAGTTTAGAAAATTGCAAACGATTGCAAAAGTTTTTCTAAAAGGTTATGATTAGTAAAAGATTACTTACCTTGATTTTATAATTCGGATGAGTTCGCTTTATTTATGATAGGATCTTGAATATACTGCATAATGGACAAATATTAAATATGTGGTATGAAGTTTTACATAAATATTAACATGAAATCCTTTGATTTATTTTATAGAATGACAAACAACGTAATTATCCGATCCATACTCGAAAAGTTTCCGTTGGAGAATGATGGTTCCAATTTCCTTGATTGGGAATTGAAACTCCAACTTATCATCAGGTCGGAGGATCTTGTCAATGTATTGGAGGAAGATGCTCCAGTACTAGATAAGGATCCCTCTGATGAAGCAAAGGCCAAATCTGAAAAGTACCGCAAGGACGAACTGAGCGTTCAAGGTCTCATGTTGGCAAGTATGGCTACTGAACTTACTAGAAAGTTCATTAACAATACTCCAAAAGAGATAATCGAACGTCTCTCCAAGATGTTCCTGGAGAATGCTCGTAAAGAGCGTTCAAAGATCACCTTAGCTTTCACAAGGTGTAACATGGCAGAAGGATCTTCTGTCAACCAACATATGTTGAAAATGTTGGGTTACCTTGAGAAATTGGAGAAGCTTAATGCTCCAATGCATGCTGATTCTGCTGAGGATATAATCCTTGGTTCGTTGCCTCCATCTTACAGAGATGTAGTCATGCATCTTCACTTGCGTGAAAAGGCAATGACCTTGGATGAGATCCATCAGACTTTGAAGCAAGCTGAGGCCGATATGAACAGGCACAAGGGAGAGAAGAATGTTCTTGCAATATCACATAATAGCAAGAAAGCTCAAAAGGGAAAAGGCAAAAAGAAGATATCTAAAAAGAACGAGGGGAAAGGAGAAGCTCAAGCGAGCACCTCCAAAGGCAAAAAGAAAAACTCGCCAACTCCGCAAACCAAGTGCTATTATTGTCATGAGTTAGGACATTTCAAGGCGAATTGTCCAAAGTACAAGGCTGACTTAGACTCAGGCAAAATAGAGCGGAAGCGTCCCAAGGTTCCAAAAGGTATTTTTGTTATTGAAATTAATTTAACCACATCTATTCATGATTGGGTAATTGATACTGGATCATGTGCTCATATTTGTGCAAATATGCAGGCACTAATGAATAGAAGACATCTCAAGAGAGGAGAAGTTATTTTGAAGGTGGGCAATGGTGTTAGTATCTCGGCGATGGCCATTGGTTCAATAAACCTTCATTTATCTAGTGGTTTAATAATTAATTTGAATAATGTTTATTATGTTCCGTCTATATGTAAGAACATTATATCTGTGTCGTGTTTGGACAAAGATGGTTATGTATTTACTATTTCAAACTCGTGTATGAGTATTGCACAAGATGGAATTTTCTATGCAAATGCTACTATTCATGATGGTTTATATTTGCTAGAAGTGAATGATAAACATGTTCTAAATGTCAATAATAAAAGACTCAAAGTATCTCATGAAAACAACACTCTCTTATGGCACTATCGTCTTGGTCATATAAACGAGAAACGCATTAAGAAATTACAAGATAGTAATCTTCTTGGTCTCATGGATTGCGATGCAATAGAGACATGTGAATCTTGTTTAGTTGGTAAAATGACTAAGAAACCTTTCAAGAAGAAAGGTTCAAGAGCAAAAGACTTGTTGGAATTGATACATTCTGATGTATGTGGTCCAATGAGAACAAGTGCACGAGATGGTTTTAGATATTTCATTACGTTCATAGATGACTATAGTCGTTTTGGCTATGTTTATCTAATGAAGAACAAGAGTGAATCTTTTGACAAGTTCAAAGAATTCAAGAATGAAGTCGAAAATCAACTTAATAAGAGAATTAAGATTTTGCGAACTGATCGTGGAGGAGAATACTTGAGTAATGAATTTGGTACATATCTGAAGGAGTGTGGTATCATACCACAATTGACTCCACCAGGAACACCTCAGTGGAATGGCGTATCTGAGAGGAGAAACAGAACATTGCTTGATATGGTTCGATCAATGATGTGCCAAACCGAATTGCCTCTTTATTTTTGGGGACATGCATTGCTAACTGCGGCTTACACACTGAATATTGTTCCATCCAAATCTGTCGAGAAAACTCCATACGAGTTGTGGACAGGAAAAACTCCTGAATTATCTTTTCTCAAAATTTGGGGATGTGAGGCTTACATCAAACGATTGATGTCAACCAAACTAGAACCCCAAGCGGAAAAATGCTTCTTTATAGGTTATCCGAAAGAAACAAAAGGATACTACTTTTGGCACAAGTCAACAAATAGAATATTAGTTGAAAGAGGTGCAATTTTCTTAGAGAAAGAGTTTCTCGAAAGAATCAAAAGTAATGGAAGTAGTGTAACGCTTGAGGAAACTCAAGAAACATTACAAGACCTCGATCAGGTCATGGATGACACCCATGTAGATCGAAATAACCCAACCATAGTTCCAACGGCTAGTGGGAGCATTAGTGTACAAGTTCCTCAGCCTATTGAGGAAGAGGTTCACGCATCACCACATAGTGTTCAATCGAGTATTGAACTAATTCCACAAGAAATTGTGCAAGAGGTTCAAGATACTCGTAATGAACATGAAGAGCCACAAGAACTAAGAAGGTCAACAAGATCTAGAAAGAAACCTGATATATATCTAGGGCTTCATGAGATCTTGGTAATGGATACAGATGATCCAAAGACCTTTGAAGAAGCAATGAAAAGAGAAGACTCAAAATCATGGTATGAAGCCATGAAATCTGAAATGCAATCCATGTATGATAACCAAGTATGGAACTTGGTAGATCTTCCTCAAGGAAAGAAAGCTGTTCAAAACAAATGGGTTTTCAAGAGGAAGATGGACATGGATGGAAACATGACAACATACAAGGCAAGGCTTGTAGCGAAAGGGTTTAGTCAAGTTCAAGGAATTGATTATGACGAAACTTTCTCGCCTGTTGCAATGTTTAAGTCAATTCGGATATTACTAGCCATTGCCGCATTTTATGATTATGAAATATGGCAAATGGATGTCAAAACAGCATTCCTGAATGGGAATTTGGAAGAGGATGTGTACATGGTACAACCTCCAGGTTTTGAAGATCCAAATAATGGTAGTAAAGTATGCAAACTTCAAAGGTCTATTTATGGACTGAAGCAAGCATCCAGGAGTTGGAATAAGCGCTTTGATGAAGAGGTTAAACGCCTTGGATTTATTCAAAGTAAGGAAGATACTTGTGTATACAAGATGGTCAGTGGGAGCTATATACTTTTCTTGGTTTTGTATGTTGATGACATACTATTGATAGGCAACTTTATTCCCTTAATGGAGCAAACAAAAACTTCATTGAAAGAGATTTTCTCAATGAAAGACTTGGGTGAAGCCCAATATATCTTGGGAATCAAGATATGTAGAGACAGGTCACGTAGACTCATTGGCTTAAGTCAACGTACATACATTGACAAAGTGTTGAAACGATTCGACATGCAAAATTCTAAGAAAGGAAATGTGCCAATGAGTCAAGGTGTAACACTTAGCAAGTCTCAATGTGCTGTCACACGTAAAGACATTGAAATCATGAAGAATGTAGAATATGCTTCTGCAATTGGTTCTATCATGTATGCTATGGTGTGTACACGACCTGATGTCGCGTATGCTCTAAGTATGACAAGTCGTCATCAAGCCCATGCAGGTCCTGCACATTGGAGTGCGGTCAAGAATATCCTTAAGTATCTTAACAGAACTAAGGATAAATTTCTTGTGTATGGAGGGAAACGGGAACTCGTTGTAGAAGGCTACACCGATGCGAGTTTTGCAACCGATTATGATGATAAAAGGTCGCAATCTGGATATGTATTCATTCTGAATGGGGGTGCTGTTTGTTGGAGAAGTTTCAAACAATCAACAACAGCTGACTCAACCACCCAATCAGAAGTGATGGCTGCTGCGGAAGCAAGCAAAGAAGGTGTTTGGATCAAGAAGTTCATTGAGGAGCTTGGAGTGGTACCATCAATCGAAGGGCCATTGGAATTGTTTTGCGACAATAGTGGAGCTATTGCACAAATCAAAGAACCAAAGGCATACCACAAAGTCAAACACATGGATAGAAAATACTTTGTCATTCGGGACTTCATAGAAGATGGTAAAATAAAATTATTAAAGGTGGACACGGATAGTAACACAGCAGATCCGCTAACAAAGCCTTTATCTCAAGCCAAAAGCGAAGTTCACTTCGATTCCATGGGTTTGAAGATGCATGGAGAGTGGATAGAGATAACAGAATGAGTCAAAAGGCAACCCTAGTTTTAGAGTTAATACATAAAAATGTATAAAAAGTAACTTTAAGAACAAGTGGGAGATTGTTGGAATTGTGTTCTAAAAGTTATCTTATGATGATTACTTTTATATGTTATATTTATGAATTGGATGTTATTACATTTTGTTCCATGAGTTTATGTTTGTATTTAGAAGTGTTCAAGAAGATGCTCTTGGTCTTGAACCGCAGAACTCTAAATAAAATGAATATATATAACTCTAAAATGTTCACAGGTCTTGGATATTAGCAGGAACACTAATATTCCATATAAGACTGTCGTGTTGATTAAAAGTACGTTGTAGTTCTGTAAACGTTGATAAATGATTATCATTTAATAACACGAGTATATGAAAAGATTCATATATTGAACAGACCTAATTGATAAAAAAATATTATATGGATTGTGTTTGTGTCATTAATATTTTTTTTATCGTGTCATTAATTCTAAGATTGATATGATATATTTTTCACATAAGGAATATGCAACGTAATTATTATTAAAAGCCATTTGAAGCAAGTGGTGATAAAAGTAATAGTTCTTTGTATATAACTTGTGTAGGAGGAAAATATATATGTCAATAGCTAATTGCCACTCATTAATTGAGGAATGATATTATAAAGGGCCCCCTTGGTAAAGTGAGATTATAAATGGATCCAATATAATTGAAGTGCAGTTATAATTATATAATCCTACTTGTTAGAGACCAAGAAAAGATTATAATACAAAGATGACACAACCCTACTTTTTATAATAGTCATAATATCATATGGCAAGGAATAGACACAAGTAATGTAAATAACATTACTAGAAGGATCGTGTTTCGTAAAAGGATTTGCTAAACATCTATATTATTTGGGTAGCTGTAATGTATGCTAGAGTACCGCTTACAGTTTATGGAATAAAATAATTATTCCATTGCCAACATAATATGGATCCTCAACATAGGTCACACCAACTGAATGGGAAACAAGAAATATATTTTCTATGTACAAAGTTTCATGTTGCATGAAATAAAGTGCAAATAGAAAATTATATCACATGACGTGAATAACTAGCAAAGAATAAATTTATTAATATGTGTATATTATGAGGATAATATAAGTTTCACATATTATAATAATATATGAATATTATTATGAAATGTATAAATTTATTTGAAGCCCAAGCCCAATTATTTTAACAAATGAAGAAGAAAGAAGGCTTTAAATTCGGGTCAGAATTTGAGCCAATTTTAAACAGAAAAATAGTATAGCAAACGATAACCATTTTGGGCAAATGATATATGAAAATTGTAGCCCTTGAAGTGTAGAATCCAATGGTCCAAGTTTCAGGGCGTTTGGAGTTTTCTACAGAGAGTTATCAAGGTTTTAGTGCTGCAACGTCAGAAATTAAAGTGCTGTTTTTAATTTCTGGTTAGTGGCTTTAAATGCTATATGAAATTGAAAGGTTTCTTCTTGTGTTTTAAAGGTAAAGCAGATCAGAAATTTTATGTAACAAGTAAGTCTTCATGTGTTGAAGCTTTGTTCTTCTTTTCTTCTAAATACTTGTTAAAATATTCTATCGATTAAGAAATCGATTAAGATACGGGCGACGGAGCTAGGTGTTGACGGGGAATTCGCTAGCACGGATTCGACTGTCATTTTGTTTCGGATTCAAGGTGAACCGAAGAGGAACAGAGCTTCGTTAAAAACCATAGGTATGGTTCTACAATCCTTCTTATAGGAATATATTTGATTGCGATGCAAATAAATAAAGAAAGTTAGCAATAGTAAGAACGATCCTAGATGTTATCGGTTAATAAAATTTTAAAAATTACCCGATTAGCATCATGAAATCCTTCAGTACAGTAGGCTCCAACTCCAAATTAGTTTCTACTTCTACAATTGACTCGTTTGAACCATCCAGAGGAGCAACTACATCATCCCCATCAGATAGATACATTTTCTCACCTTCTGCTTCCACATATGGCTCATGTAAAGGTTCCTCATGGTTGTCATTAGTACCAGAAATATTGCATCCCTCGGAGCTCCTTCCTTGATTCTGACTACTAGAAGCCACAGTAGGTGCAGGTGCAGTTTGACTGCCATTGTGGTCTGTACCACTCCAGTTGGTACTTTGGGCCATATTTCTAATCAAATTGAAGACCTGAAAGGCATAATTTATAGTCTCCAATTACTTATAACTCCATATTTTCTGTTTTGAACAAATATTGCAAGAGCAAAATTCTGAACAAGAACAAGCTCTAATTACACGACAGTAAAAATAAAAGCTCTAATTACATGACAGTAAAAATAAAAGCTCTAATTACAAGAACAAAAGCTTTTCCAAAACTAAAATCGTGCGAGATGGAACCTGGGCAAGATGATGAACAACCCATCGTGCGAGATGGATGCCTTGCGAGAGATTAGCAAAGGAGATGGTCGCTGACTGCGAGATGGATGCCTTTCAAGCGAGAGCGATGAACTAGGAGAGATTACCACAGCTGATTTGCTCGATATTGATCTACTCGACACTTCACCCCTGACTGCTTGAATGACAATGCTTTTAGGGTTTCTCTGGATTGGGAAGAGGAGAAGTTTTAGAGTATCGCAAGGAGCGACGGAGGTAGAGTGGTGGACGGAGGCTGGGTGGATGGAGGCTGGGCCTAGGTTCGTCGGCAACGAGAGAGACGCGAGAGAGAAGAAAGTTGAAGAGGACTAAATCGACTGAATCAACTGGTTATACTCGACAGGGGTATAATAGTAACAAAATTTGTTTATGTTTTTAAAATGTCTTTTATATTATAAAAGAATGCAAAGTGGCAATAAAAGATGGGTGCCGCTGTTTTTGGGTGGCAAAATGAGAAGGTTCAGCTTCTGGGTGGCAAATGCCCAATTTCGCAACTTCTGCGTGGCACAAAAAAATTTTTCCCTAGATTGTTCTATAATGAGACTACAACAAGGAGATGACCATAATATATAAGTTTTTAGGGTCATCAAGTGCTAATTTTTTTTAACAAAATTAAAATTAATTGAATTGAAACATTAGATCTCGATAATTAATCTTAGTTTCCCCCTGCGCCTCCCCCCCCCCCCCCCCCCCCCCAAAAAAAAAAAAAAAAAAAAAAAAAAAGGAAGGTGTCTGCACTAAATTTTATAATTTTAAGATAGTATCGGTCAACTTCAAAGGACAATCAAATAAAAGAATTTAGTTAACTTGACAGAGAATTTGTTGCACTTGGTATGACAAATAACAATACTTGTTGCACTTGTTTAAGATTAAATTACTTTGAAGATTAAATGCTTATGAAATGCTTTTCATACTTTGTGAATGTCTAGTTTGCCCAGCATCCTCTAGCGTGATGCTTGTATCAAAATGTAATCATGATTTTCAAATGATACCGCATGCAATTTTATCTTTTCTAGCGTTGTTTTTTTTTTTTTTTTTTATAGACTCCACATTATTTTTTGTAGTTATCCAATGATATATTAGAACTCATAACTTTTAATAATATGAAATAACTTTTTTTAAAAATGAAAAAGAGTAATGCTTCAATTGAATTTGCAATATGTTTCGAGAGATTGGAGGAAACAAATAGAGGTTGATTTTCTTTTTTCGGGGTTGTTCTTGTCAAGTTAACTGCCAATATGTTAGAGATTTAAAAATTTCAAAACTTCTTCATAGCAAGCTGCACCAAACTATTAAAACCGAGAAATCTAAATCTAGGGGAAATGAACATTAAAATAAATGAGTCCCATAGTTTATTCATAAATATTCGGCATATATACATAATTATCAAGATTGTTATTATGTAAAGATAGCTAATATATTTACTTCGTGATTTACTAAGATACTATTTCATGTAGGATAGAGCGATTAAATTAAATAAAAATTAAGAAAATTATGTCTTTTTTGTTGTTATGTTTTCCATGCGCTATGGGAAATGATAGCCCACACAGAAGCTATCATCAGCGAAACTAGTATATAGATCTTGATGAATCATTTTGCTTACTTGTAGGCCGACCTTCCTATGCCTTTAGAGCAACCAAGCTACGTACATAGACCCATGGACCAATTCTACTAAGACTCGTCTACAAGAGAAGCTTCATCCGGTCCTGAAGAAGTGCAAGGTGAGACCTTTTGCTTGTCTGGTTGAAGTTTTTTTTTTATATATATTTTTATTTTTGTCATACCACCCTTGTAAACGTGTGAATTTGTCCAACACCTTGTCATCATGGTACTATGTGATTTTACTGCTATCAACATATAGTTCTTATCCTGAAGTTTTTTTTTTAATATATTGTCAGAGTTTTCATGGGAGGAATAAATATTGTGATCTGACTTCACAAAACAGTTTGGGAAATAAGGACATTAAGCAAATAAGTAAAACATATGTTGAGAATATATCATATCGGGAGAGACTCATTCGAAGTGCAGTGCTGAAAATTCATTTTTCACACACCATTACGAAAGTTGAAATGGGAGTTCTCACGGATTATGTAGGTCTCCACACTCAAACTATTATAGACATAGTTTTTGTTTCTGCTTCAACTATTATAGAGAAAAGCTGCAAGTGCTCTTAGACTAAATTGTTTGCATTGAGGCTAACAATAAGGTGCTGCTGGTTCATGTTATTTATGAAGAATGAACTCACGTTAAAGGAGATGAGAGAAGGAGTGTATTGAACAAATGACACTTGATGCAATGAAAATATTCATAAAGAAATTGAAAAAAATGAATGAAATAGAGTTATAGTATCTTATTTGGATTTCTTAAGAAACACATGATGATGCAATTGCAATAAAGTGCTTGCAATAAAGTGCCTGATGGGAGAAGTGAAAACATGCCTGGAGTATTATGTTAGTATGATCTTTTTACAAAAGCTTTGTCAAAATTAACTTACAATATATATAAAAAATAAAAACTATGTGTTAGCCTGATTTTTTTTATGAAGTTGATAGAAAACTTGCTACAATTTATAATTTTTAGTTTCTTATTTTGATATTACAACGTATAGGATAAATTTTACTTTTAATTTGACTAATTTGCTGTTGGCTCTTCACTAGGACGTCTTCGAAAAAAAAAATCTTTACATCAGTAAAATTCACTCTTTGAATATTTAAAACGTTATCCAATATCGAATAATTTTCTAATTGCTGCCGTTAAAATATTGCATCCAACCTATATAATATTAAATATATATTGAATCCATAAGTTCTTTTTGTAATTTTTTTTTGTGATTTAACATCAGTTGTCAAAAGTGACAAACAAGTCAACTTTATAACTTGTCTATGTTGCTGACCACAATTAGCCAATGTTTGTTCCAGATCGGTCCCTGACCCGCTAGTCCACTTCCGAGACTCCGAATGCATAAATCGACATCCCTGACACGTCTACATCAATTCGACCCCGAGTCCGAGTTTGATCCGACAACTTGTCATCATGGTACTATGTAGATTAAGTTTTGTTAGAGACCACGTCAAAATAACATATATTACTTGACCATTTAGTCAACCAAGATAGACAACAAAAACATCAACATATTTGTATTAATTTCAAACAGTGAATCGACTCTAAGCTAAGTTGACAAACAACTAAAGGGGAAAAAAAAAATCAACCCCAGTAAAGTTAGCCTATTCTACATTTGACTAATATATAAGTTTTTAGGGTCATCAAACGTTATTTTTAAAACAACATTAATATTAATTAAATTGAAATATTAGATCTGGATAATTGATCTTAGTTTTTTTTTAAAAAAAATATCTACACTAAATTTTATAATAATAAAGACAGTACTGAGCAACTTCAAAAGACAATCAAATAAATGAATCTAGTTAATTTATCAGAATAAATTAACGTGTTAATTTTTCATCGCTTAATCTAGCAAGAATTGAATTTGACAAAAAATATATAAAATTTATATGGTCATATCTTTTGTGAAAAATAATAAAATCAACTATTTAGGTTTGATGTTTGGATTAAATTTTTTTAATTAAATATAAAAGAGGAGTTTTTGCATTTGTTAGGACAATATAACAAAATTTGATGACATGTTTAAAATTAAATTACTTTGAGAGATTAAATGCTTAATGAAAATACTTTTCATACTTTGTGAATGTCTAGTTTGTCGAGCGTCCTATAATGTGATGCATGTAGCCAAATTTAATCATGATTTTCAAATGATACCGCATGCAATTTTATCTTTGTTTCTTATAGACTCTGCCAAAATGTAATCATGCAATTTCTATCTCTGTTTCTTATGGACTCCACCAAAATTTTGTATTTTTTGCAATGATGCGTTGCAATTCATATCCTGTAATGAAATAAATTAACGTTTTTAAAATGAAAAAAATGTAATGCTTCTATTAAATTTGCAATATGTTTTGAGAGATTGGAGGAAACAAATAGAGGTAACTTTTTTGCAGTGTTGTTCTTGCCCAGCTAACTACTAATATTTTTAAAGTTTAAAAAAATCCGAAACTTTTTTTTGATTTCCTAGCAAGTTATATCAAGTCCCTTCTGGTTTCTCCCCTTTTTGGAAAGGGGTTTGGTCAACTGACCTAGTAGTAAGAATAGGTTCTACCAAGGAAGTAGGAAATGATAATAATACCCTATTTCTGGCTAGATAAATGGGTAGATAATTGTCTTTTAGCACTTCACTTTCCTTTGGTTTTCAAGAAAACAAAGAAAACTAGGCTAAGCTTAGTCAAGTTTGAAATAATTAATGTCCATATTTAATTGTTCTTGAAACGAGGGATGTTTCTGGCTTTGAGAGCTGAAAAAAAAAAAAAGATGCAGCTCTTAAATCTTTTACATAGCAGAAATTTTAATACTATGCATGATCATATTAGGCGGCAATAGGATAGTGGTGGAATTTTCACTGAAAAAACCATTTATAGTTTTATTATGCATGGAGTATTTTTTTATTATTCTGCCAGGCACCTTTGAAAACTTAAAATTCCTCTTAAGGTGAAACTTCTTTGTTGGTTAACTTTACACGAAAAAAATCTTACTAGGGATGTTTTAGCATACAGAGGATGTAGGGGATATGGTTTGTATGTTTTCTGATCATAATGATGGAATAGACCATCTCTGTTTGTAACATGTACTTTTATTAATTCTTTTTGGGTTTTGTTCAATAAGTTTAATAAATGGGGATGTCAGGTCACTTTTAGTACAATTAAAAATATTTGGATCTGTTTCTTTACTTGTTCAAAGCCAATTAGAACTTCAAGTTTAATTTTAGTTGCTGCATTTCTTTGGATAGTTTGGAAAGAAAGGAATTCTAGAGTTTTCAATGATTCTGCTGGTTCTACTATTGCCTCTATTTGTGATTAAATTTTTAGTCTTTTTTTATTTTTGGATAGGTTTAATGACAGGTATGGAGTTGGACTTCCATCAAGCTAGCATGCACTGGTGGAACTAGAACAGAACGAGCTGGATATGCTTAGATAGTATTTCTCCAGTTCTAGTTTTATCTTGTTTCTTGTGCTAGATGTGTTTGTAAGAACTGTTAATTAGATATTTTGGCAACAACAATAGTTTGCTTTGATAGAAGTCTCCACAAGGAGCGTTTTTGTCACTGTAGGCGCGACAATGTTACTTTGTATGTTTTGGCATTGGGCTTTGGTTTAATGCAGGCCTCTCGTCTTAAGTCTATTTCTCAAAAAATAATAATATTAATAATAATAAATAAACCGCGGGAAAGTGAATATTAATTAGTCCCATAATTTTTCATAATTGTGAAGATTGTTAATATCTTAAGATAAAAACTAATATATTTACTCAGTGATTTACTAAGAGAGTATGTCAGCTTTTATAATGGTGTAAATTCTTATATTATTTATTATAGTAACTAACTTGTTATTTCATTGGATACGGTTTTCTCATGAGATATATTATTATCTAATATCTACAATGTATCAATCAAGTATTTTATGTAGTTCTTCTAGGGTGTGTTTGGAAGACTATGCGAACAAGTTGTTCGCGAACAGCAGCTGTTCGCGTGAACCAAACAAAACGCGAACTAGCGCGAACAAGAACAACCCCCTCTATTCCTAGTTTCCCCTTTTTCCACGAACTACGAACAAGAATAAGGAACAAGCCACACTGGACCTGTCCCTGTCCTTGTTCCTTGTTCATCCCATGTTCACACCTAACCCAAACACACCCTAGTGTTACTGTGTTAGAAAGGAACAAGTCAGAGGGAATGGAATGATTGATTATGAAGTTGATGGATAGTGGCAGATACTTTAGATGAAGACATAAATTTATTGCTTTAGCTTTAAATTAATTCTTACAGTTATTATTTTTGGGTAAATTTGATTAAACTAATTGATGTGGTCTTTAGATCTCCCGTGCGAGGGTTGACTCCATTATCCTTTGGATACAGTTGTAGTTGGTTTTTAATTTTTTAGCAATTACTTTCTAAAATTAAACGTTTTTTTTAGCTCAATAAACTGGGATGTCTCTTCCACGAATATTTTTTTAATAAAAGTATTATTTTATATGAAAAAAAGGCTTGTAATTGGTTTTAGAGTTTAAATAGCAATAATTGCACTGATATCTATTCGCTGTTACCATAGAAATTTTTGTTTAAAACTCAGTTGTTTTTTCTATGTAATCATGTTTTGTAATAAAAGTGGCAGGGTTTTTTACGTTGCTTAAAAAACTAGTTAGAGTCAGAGGTAAGTTTGTCAAATCCTTGTCAGCAAATCTTTTCTGCCTTAGGAGATATCATAAAAAATCAGGTCGCAATGAAAATGAGTCCGCTGCAATTATGGCTCAAACTAATTGCATATGCTAAAATTTTAAAGAAAGTACGTAGCACCTAAGTTTTTGGTACTACAAATGCCACAATTTTTTTCAATGATATTTAAAATTCAAATCTCAATTTTCAAATTCAAATGTTGATTTTGTTGAATTTAATGATTGATGAATTTTTATAAATTTTGAGTTTGTTTGATACTCGATCAACATGTCAACACATGAACATATTAAAATCGATCTGTTATAGTTTAATAACCTTCGTTCATTTTTTATCCTTTTGATTATGTTAAAAGAATCAACAAAAAAAAATCATTGTAAACTTTAAAATTATAGTAAGTATATATATATAGCAGTAAAATTGAGTCGTTGAATACCTAAATATTATCCAATATCAAATAAATTTCAAATTACCTTATTTTTGTAAAAATCCTACTTATAAGCTTCTTTTTGTAATTTTTGTTTTAAATTCAACATTAGCTCCCAAAAGTGACAAACAAATTTTTTTGCAAGTATTATTATCCATTTAATGGTTTATGTTTCAATATATATATATATATATATATATTACTTAAAGGGGCCCGAGATGGCCGAGAGTCGGTACAGAACAGAAAAGAAAATTAAAACCTAAACCCAATTCCTACAAAACACACAACTCTGAAGGAGTAGTGAGCTAAGCAGAAACCAAATAAAAAGAACTAAAACTGTTCCATACTCGGCACAATAAACCCATCACAAGCACAACACAGAGATGTCTCAAAATAATTTATCGGTCTATATTGCTGAGCGTTACTTTTCCCACGGCACGGAATTGCAATCCACGCTAATTTTTGATATAAAGACTAAAATACCCTTATGCTATTTTATGTAATAATCTGCTGTGAAAATTTACGAAGATTTTTTTTTTTTTGACACAACGAAATATTAATTTTGGCGGAACTCCTTCGCTGGTCTCTTACCACGCATTACCATTTACCGCTGCCATAAAAATAAAAATAAAACCCTACCATTCTAAAGTCTACAGTTATCGCAGCAAGAAATTGAGAAGAAGCATCGCATCAATTAGTGAAAATTTGGTAAACACTAGATTCTCTCCATCAGGTAATAAAAAAATTATATCTTTTTGTTAGTATTATCTATTAGAAATTTAGAATTGAGGAAATTTGAAGGTTTCCAACCTATATTAGATACAATTAAGAAATACTAACATTTCTGGCTAAATTTTCATACGGAACAGATCATATTGCTCAGAGCTAGCTTTTAGTTTATAAGAGACTTCTATCCAGACGTGACTTCGAGCAATAATGCTCCGATGCTAGTAGGATTCTAATAATATCTGCTAAACAAAAACAAAGAGCAAATTTAGATTACAATTATTTATGTTAAAAATAATTAAAGCAGTACAGTTTTAATTTCTCAAACATAATTTTCTTTCAAACTATAAGAATGTTCAGGTTTGATGCAAGGAGACAATAATTTCATAACCAATGTAAGAATTAAGTGGCAATTTTACCAGACAAATAACTTCTATGACATTTGTAATGCAATATTTCTATCTTTATTCAGGTACAGATGGACCCAATCAATGAAAAACAACTAGTTTCTTTGATGGAAGGAGAGGAAATGGGGAGATGGAGAAATGAAGGGCTAGTGAGGACTAAGAAATTCAGTAGGACTGAAATGTGGACAAGTGTGTGGATCTGGCGGAGGGTTCAAGACAGGGGTATTTTAGTCTTTATATCAAAATTAGCGTGGATTGCAATTTTGTGCCGTGGGAAAAGCAACGGCCGCTTGCTGACTTACTGAAACCCATCACATATTCACATCACTAACCCCCAACCCAATGCGTACGCGTAATCGACATCCCTGGCATGCCCTATTGATAATCCGGCCCGAGTCCGACTTTGATCCGACCCGATGAGGAGGTTAAACCCCGTTCTCTCTTCAGCCTCTGTCCGTCTGACCCGTTAACCCAAATCTAAGCGCCAGACCAAGATTTCAAAAAAGGCAAATTCGCCTCTTTCCCCCCTTTCTCTCTCTCTTTCTCACTTCTCACTTCCACTTTCCTTCTCCTCTCCTCTCCTCCTAGAGAGACCTACCTCTCTTCTAATCCAATGGCATTAGTCGATCGCTCTCCCACCGCCGTTCGCACGGCGATCGCCGGAGCCACCTCCAGCCCTCATCGACTCCTCCCGTCTCGGTACTCTCTCGCCTCCACAAACCCTAAGTGCTTCGTTTTTTTAAAGATACGAGAACTATAAGCGAATCTAGTTCAGATCTAAGCATTTTCGCATTTTCTTGCAGGAAATTGTTCGAGAATGAAGAGACCTCCGTAGATCGCTCCGATCCCATCAGGCCTTGGCTACGGTATACCATGCATTTTAAGTGTTTGTTGTTATGACCCCCTGAAAAACTGTCTTCGTTTTTCTTTTTAGTGTTTTGATTTTTGTATTTCGCCAATTTTTTAGCTGTTTTAGAAATTTTTGTAGAGTGCTGCTCGATGTTATTTTTATAGATAGAATTTTAAGATTAACAACACACACACATTATTAACTCTGTGTTTTAAGGGGACAGATGTGCAAACTGAGTTCAGAAAGGGTGTAAATGGTAACTTCCTTATAAATCCTATTTCACATTTCTTTTGAATTTTACTCAGGAAGATTAACAAATCTATGGACGAGCTTGTGAGAAACCCTACTGCTGACGTCTGCAATCATTTGAAGAATCTCCTGGAGGAATGTATCAAAAAATTTGGAGGCAAGGATCCCTACAAGAATAATATCAGACTCCTCAAAATATGGATCATCTATGTAAGGCCTCTCACATTATATTAAAAAGATGTCTTATTCTGGTTTTAGGCAGACTAGCAGGTTAATTGGTGGTTAACACATTGATAACTTTTTGTAAATTAAACCTTCATGACATTTTTCTTTTCCTTTTCGTATCAGGGTGATTTAATAGGGGACATGGAAAAGGTGTTTACATTTTTGGAGGAGCGAGGGCAATTTGGGAAAGAAGCATTGCTTTATGAGGCATACACATCCTTTCTAATTTCAAAAGAAAATCTTGTAGAAGCTGACAGGATATATCGGCTTGGTATTTCGAGGTGCATATTTGTTTTTTTTTCTGGGTCTCACAATACATCTTATGAACAACTTATCTTGATGCTTTGTTACTGTGCACTTTTGAGGAATAGTATCATATATGGCATCAGCATTATGCCATTATCATGAATGCCGTTGCAATACGGAAATATCTCCGAAACATAGAAATTTCAGATGTATCCTTCCTCTCCTAATTTCTAAAAAGTATCAGATATTTTCATCCTCATTTATGTGAAAAAGGGTGGTCAGTCAGAAGTAATTGGTATCTTTTTGGTGGATACCTTTGGGTTCATAACTGTTAGGGCATATGTACACTTTCTTATATATTTGTAAGGGTATACCGTATAGATATCATACTTTCTGTTTTGCATGAACAGTGAGATACTTTGGCAATTGTCAGGGATTGCTTTATACATGTAAATTCTCCTTTTTTGTTGAATAGGAATGCTGAGCCACTAGATAGGTTAAAGGAGACGCACATGCTCTTCTGTCATAAATCCTTGCATATTATTGTCAAGCCTGAGCCTGATCTAGAGGTATGACAACTACGCTTTGGTTTTACCATTTAGTATTAAAGTTTGTTTAATCGAAATAGTAATAGACATACCTCAAGTGAGGGGTTTTACAGAAGTTATGCAGAGAACAAGGGGAGTGAAGCATCAGATTTACTTTGTGCAAGGAGTGTGTTTTGTTTTTTTGATACTGAAATTGTGTTATGGCCAAATTACTTTAGGTCATATTGAAAACATAATCTACCTGACAACTGTGACACCTGATTAAACAGTAACCAAAATACAGCTATGTTCTATATATTTTAGATGGGTGGAGTATAAAATCTGGTGCAATTTGTAAGTTGATTGATTATTCATTAAGCCATTTGAAAAATTAATGGTTCACTTTGAATGACACTTGATAGGTGACCAAATGATTATTGAATTACATCACGTCCAATACACAACATATTTTAATTATAGAACATTTCTGCTATTTTGCCTTTTCTATTTTGATAACTATTTAGTCAGCAGTCAGTTGTCACATTTCTCATGCGACAATTGTTGTCAATATGTCCATATGCTTACCTATAGAAGGCATAGTGTTCGTATATAAACTTTTTCCATCAGGCAATCAGTAAAGGGTTACTTTTGCAGATACCACAAAGAAAGGTGATTTCTGCAATAGGTGGTAAATAGTTATTTTCTTCCTTGTATTGAAAAATCCATTTTAAGGACATCTTCAAATCACGACCTTTGGTCCTTTGATACCTCATATTTCTTGCTTTTTTTAGAGAATTTGATTTTCATGAATTTTCTTGAAGGCTGACCAACCAAAGTCTTCAGAGCTGCCAAGCTCCATAGACCCATGGAGCAATTCCACCATGACTAGTTTACTACAGAAGCTTGACCCAAACATGAAGAAGTACAGGGTAAGATCTTAGCTTTCTGTCTGGTTAAAGTTCAGTTTACCCATTTTGGTTTTGCTTACATCACCCTTGTCAATGCAAAAATCTGTCCAATACCTTGTCCTGATAGTATCTAGATGATTTTAAGTGATGTTGATGTTGGTCCTTATGTTGAAATGTTTTCAGGGTTTCCATAGGAGCAATAAATCCTATGAAGGAAAGGTATCTCTGACTTCTCAAAATATTTCACGAAACAAGGTTGTTGAGCTAGTAGGTAATACATCTTATTTTAGTTGAAGTATAATTCAAGATGGTTTCCTTTTTTCACTTTTCAATGATAAAAGGCTTGAGCATTCTTTTTTTCTTTTTTTTTTTGGCAATGAAGGTAACATGAAATACCAGATTAAGGGTTGTGCTGGTTCTGGTGGCTTTGCTCAGGTGTATAAGGCTATTGTTGATGGCAATGCTGAAGAAGTTGTTGCCTTAAAGGTCATAATCATTAACATTTTCTTAAAAGAGGCCAAGAAATATTAGTTGCATTTTTTATTGGAAAAAAACTTGTGGTGTGTACTCTTCTGAAATCATAAAATAAAGAATCCTCACAATTTGTTAAATGGGAAAAATTTGTTTAATAGATTCTTTGTCTCTCTCTCTGGTTCAACAAACTAGATGAGAGAATCTTGATACAAATTCATTTGCACGGTGCATTATTTTTATTAATAGATGTTGGAAGGTTAATTGCATTATATGAGAAAATCCTCTTAATATTCAAAACCGATTTACTATTCAGTATTCACTCAATAAAGTATTTTTACATGTTGTGTAGGTTCAAAATCCAGGATTTCCCTGGGAGTTCTACATGTACCGTCAGCTGGATGGACGTATATCTGGCGATGAGGTTATCTATTAGAATTGTTTTAAGTATTGATATTTCCTTTCTTGGTCATCAATATGTACTAATATTGGCCTTTTGAATTTGCAACTTGTCAGAGATTAAACTTTGGCTATGCTCATAGAATGCATCTTTACTCTGATTTGAGTGTGGTTGTTTGTGATTATCTGCCTAATGGTACTCTTCAGGTAAATATGGTAGAGATACAGTGCTAAACTTTATATTAGTATTATTATTACTACTGATAGTGGTACCATTGTTTTATTATGATGTTTGAGAGTTTGGTAATTGCTTGTATTCATTGCAAGCTTCACTAGCTCTGAAAAAAACTGGGAACCTAACTATTATCATACCTCTAAGCAATTAGACATTTGATGATAACTCTTAATGGCAGTCAGCACCTAAATCCTGATGTAATATAATGTAGGATGCAATTAATTCCCACGTTGTCACAAATCACCACATGGATGAGGTGCTATGCATGTATTACACCATTCAGATGCTTTACATGCTAGAGACTCTGCATGGTGTCGGTTTAATTCATGGTGATTTTAAGCCCAACAATTTACTAGTTCGTTATCCAAGGTAGATTGTATTACATTTGTTACTTCTAAATTTTTATATCAACTTAACAATTCATTAAACTGGGATACATTCTGTTCTTATGCTTTATTTCATTTTGCAGAGAGCTCACTGAGGATATGTTCAATGATCAAAATAGATCTTGGCGCAGCCAGGTCTCTCTCTCTCTCTCAATATGAACAACACATTATCTTCTTTTCAAATTATGGAAAACAGTAATGAAAATAATCTTCATGCTCTTCGTGTCCCATATAGGGTGTAGGGTTAATCTGGATAGATATTTACATATAATTTATTTAAACACTCAAGTTTTAAAGTTATGTTTTAGGGGCTTTGCCTCATTGATTGGGGAAGAGGAATAGATCTCAGCCTCTTTCCAGATGGTACTGTCTTTCATGGAGACTGTCGCACATCTGGGTTTCGCTGTGTACAGATGCAAGAAAATATGAAGTGGAAATATCAGGTTTGTTATTTAATCCTCATTCGATTGTCCAAAGTTTTCTATTATTTTATGAAAGAACCATCTTTGCTGATTGTGGAGAAAAAAATATGTGAAACTGAGGTTATGTAAAATGAGACTGAGTTTAAAAAGGGAAATAAGGGCAAAGTTTCATAATAAAGAATTTTGAGTGAATATAACTTTTTATTGCTCTATGGCAGCAGAAATGCTCATTGCAAATATCTTCAAAACAATGCTCTTTGACATCTTCAGTTATTGAATAGTAACCTTAATAACTGATCCTTCTTGCTTCTTTTATCCAAATAGGTTGATACATATGGCTTATGTGTAATTGTGCATATGATGCTCCATGGAACTTATATGAGCATTGAAAAGAAGGTTAATGTTGATGGAAGCTGTCATTACCAACCTAAGTCTACTTTGAGAAGGTATTGTACTTTTGAACCTGGTATAGCAATCCTTGGTTTCACAGGAATTCATTTAAACCCCCAAAAACAAGTTTATCATTTGTAACTGCTCAAAGATAGATTTCTCGTACTGCCTGGTAAAGTATGACAATGTCATCTATAAAAGGTGTGATGTTTTGCATGGTAAAAATCTAATTTAGGCTGTTTCCTTCAGGTACTGGAAAGTTGAGTTATGGAAGAACCTGTTTCACACATTACTCAACTTCCATTCAAATGAGGGAAGTGATGTACCAGTGTTGAAAAGTTTGAGAGAGCCATTTGAGGAATACTTGTGCGGCAATCGCCAACTTCTATCTAAGCTAATCCAACTCCTTCAAAAGCAAAAGGGTTCCCTCTGTTCAGCTTAGATCGTCTTATTCACTTCATTGATCAGCTTGGTCAATTTGTAGCACGTATTGTATTAACATTGTAGTCCGATGTATCTTGTTCATGCTTAGTTGGTTTGTGTAATTAGGGTCAGTGCTGTGAATTGATGTAAATCCTGCTAGTTCTGTTAGATTGTTTTGAAAATCTTTTGCTTATTGACTACAAGTCTACAACAAGAGGTTTTGCTGTGAGCACTAGTTTGTTTCTTGTTAACATGTGGCTTCTCAAATTGACTTCTGTTGTAATTGTATGATTTGCCTTTCATTAGTTCAGTTCAGATATTAGCTTAAAGAAATTATCATAATTGGTATTGGATTTTAAGAGCGCTTGCGCTTGAAACTTGGTCAATATATCATGAATAGTTTCTTCACGGAGGTGCTTTTGGTTATTGTTCTTGCCATAAGAATAATACAGCCCAAATGAAAGAGCCCAAAACTAAGCGCATTCTCTCTGAAACATTGTGGCATATCGATATCGTGGAAACAGCCCAAGTTTGTCTGCACTAAAAAACTTAAAGAATTTTTTACCTTTTCGGACGCTGTTGTTTCATCGTACTTGTCAGGTCTTGAACTGCATAATCTTAGCCCACAATACCTTGTTGCGAGTTGCGAAGTACGTACCTACGCAAGACAACTGGTAGTGCTTCTCTTTTGGCAGTTTTGGAATTGATACCAGAATGTAAAGTGCGAATTCTTCTGGTATTTGTTTTATTTAAGAGAAACTGCGACTATTTTCTTCAAAACAGTAGCAACCAAAGTCAATTGACAAAGTGCAAATGAACTCGATTGCTATCCTGACTGATGATTCTGATTTTATCAATCAATGTATGAGTGTCTATCTAGAAATAGAGATGTTTGTGTATGGACTTTGCCAATATGGGAAGAACAATTTAGTTAAATGTGAAACTACTGGATCAAATAAATAATGCTAGCTGGAGTCTAATTATAATACGAGTACCGTACTTGATACAATAAATGTCAAGTGTGATTAATAATACTGACGCTGGGATCATAGAAAGAACTTATCCATCTTGAGTACAAAGGCCGACATGATATTTCACCTTTATGGAAGGATATTTCTTCCATATTCCTATTGCATATAAGACTTACCAAGGTTATTGAAATTGACAATTACACAAATTCTTGACATGAGGAATGGTACGAAATTTACCTGTATAGAAGAGATTTCTCCTTGTTTGTTAAATCCAATAGAGCTAACATCTCAGTGGCTTCGAACTTTTTCCTTAGCTAGTAGCTCATAACAAGATTCTTATTTTTTGTGATCTAACTTTAAGAGGTTCTATGAGGCCTAATAATCTTGTCATTTATGGGAGTCCAGAGGCAATTCAACATGTATTCTTCTGTTCCTTTAAACAAGCATTTTGAAAGGGTTTTAACACTTATAATCCTAGCTATAGATATTCCACACTTAATACTAGTTTCTTAGTTAGAGTGTGTGCGACTACTTTATATATAGTTGATAACATTTTACTCAAATTCTTTTACTTGCGTTTCTGCAGACAAATTAGTTTGAATGTAATAAGAAAAGCTTTTAGGAGGGTTCATGAGAATTATGTAATTATGTTCCTTCCTATAATGCAGCATCTTTGAGAGGATAGCGTACATTTTCTGGCCGACGATAGCGATGATCCGAAGGGAATGATGGATTGGGACCTCTTTCTGAACAATGTTTGAGGTAGCTGACTGTTTTATCAGCGTTTTCCTTATGTAATTATGTTCCAGGTTTGGAGTTCTTTTGCTCACCTTTTGAGTTAGGTATTATTTGAATAATGGTTGTTTGGGGTTCGGTATCAATTAGTGATTACTGGTAGTCTTGTACAAGCCCTAATCTTGTGGGTGTAGTTTTTTTGGCTATGATTGTAGTAGTGACTCTATTGGGACTTGGTATCAGTCTGTGTTATGGTACCGATATTCTTAGTGTGGGTCATTTGTTGTGGTTTGTGGTTTTTCGCACTTCCCAATGTCAGTGGTTTGTTTTAGTTTTTAATATACATTTGCTAATTTGTGTGACTTTTGTTGTGTTTTCATTTTGATTTGGTTTCTCGGTTAGTTTAATATAATTAAGACGGTGATATGTGTGCCATATGAAGTCTCTCTCAGTTGGAGGATGATTTTTTTTTTTTTTTTTTTTTTGAGCCAAAGCATCGGAAATTAGAAATAATAGCTTCATTAAGCTAAAGGTACAAAAGAAATAGAGAGTCACGATATAGTGCCTCAAATTAAACATAGCAAATTCAAAAAAAAAAAAAAAAAAAAAATTCTATTGTAAATAGTTCTATGAACTCTGCAAATCAAAATATCTTATGCATATATAAAAATATTTAATGATTAAGGAATTCAGGAGATAATTTGCTCTCGAATTTTCAGTTTACCATTCCCATAAAATCTCTACTACTTATAAATGCACCTAACAAACCTTGTAAGAAAAACCAGATAAAGGTTGTATTCAATCCCTAACATTAAATATGAGTCATTGATTTTGTTAATTTAATTTGATCTATGGTCCAGATCTAGATATCAGATAAACAGCTAGCAATTAATCTGAAGTTGGTGAGTCGCTGGAATGCTTCTTAAGCGGAATTTTTCGATGCTGGTGGCGAGTTCGATTCTCCGCTAAACCCACTATTTTTTGGGTTATTTATTTTTCTCCAATGCTATCCCTTCTAATTTTCTAGCGTCTTTTATCCTGCCTTCCGCCTACCCTGCCAGCTGCCGCTAGGGTTTTCACCCCTTCACTAAAAATCCGCCTCCTCTTGCTCACACGTTGCGCTTCAGACGTGCAGTACCCAGGCTGCGCTACCCTCCTATCTCTCTCTCTCTTCCCCCATCACGGCTGTGCTACCCTCCCATCTCTCTCTCTTTCTCCCCCATCACGGCTGCGCTACCCCCAAACTACTGCTCGAGTAAAAGAAGAGAACAGAAAAATGGCGAAGGCGGCGGTCTGAGTCTACAGCGCCTTTCGTGAAGCACCCTCACCAGACTGGCCAAAGTCATTGGCACCTTCCTCGGCTCTACCTCCCCCGTCAGTCGGCTACGGATGTAGGTTTTCTAGCAACCCTAAACATGATGGAGATAATTAGTTGGATTTCCAGATTGGGGCAAAAATGCTTTATAAGATACACAATTTTGGGGAGGTGAAGATTTGGGAGGTCATTCCCATGAAAATTGAGGGTTTAACAGGCACAAGTATGTGAAAAATAATTTTTTTATTTCCATTTTCTGGTACGTATTGATTTCTTCACTGGACATGAACTTTAATAGTATTGATAGGCTCCATTTGCTTACTCTTAAATGGATTGATTAGGAGTGGCTGGGTCAAAGAAAATGCAAATCACTTTGTCTAGACCGGTTTGTTATCCTAATTTGGTAGCCTCTGAATTTTACTTTACATTCTTCAATTTGATATGAGAGGCATGTAACTCTTTTTCTGGTGAAAAAGTTTGGATATAGTTCTACCGTGTAGCAGTAGACATTTGATATCTGTGTTGCTTTCTGCTTGATTTCTGTAATGATTCCTTAAATTACTTCGGTTTTAATATTTGTTATCTTCTTAGGTATAATATTGCCCAGCTTAAAAAGCACTGATCAAGTTTCATGAGACGATTGTTGATGCGCTTGTTAATGCGAGGGAGAATGAGAATAAGAATGACGGGAATGAGGAGGCATGGTTGCAGGTTCCAGCAAGTCAAATGGCTGGTGTGATCGGCAAGGGAGGTTCCATGATCAAGCATGTTTTGTCCATGACCTGGGCTGCTATAAAACTTAGCCCCAAGGACCCGGCTGATACAACGCATTATTGCACCTTGGAATTTGACAACTTTCTTCGTGTAATGATTTTTTTTTATATATAGAATTATATATGTGTCATCAGAAATCATTCATTAATTCACCCATTCTATTGACTTGCACTGTTGCACAACACAGTTAATTATTTTGATTTTTCTCATTAAATGTGTTAGTAGGGTTAGGGATCTCATAGAAACAGAGAGAAGTCCTGACAAAAGGAAGTTAAAAGAATGTTAAGTGTTGTGCTTGTATTCTGACAGTTATTGTAGACTGCTTACATTTTAATGATAATCTTTATTCAAAATGTGTTGATTGGGTTAGAAATTCAAATTGTGTGCTTTTGCTAATTTTGCATATACTTTTCCAGTTTCTATTCACCATAAATGGTTTGTGCATTCTATCTTTGGAACAATGCGAAATTGCGAATTGAACTAAATTCTATTTATAATTGTTCCCTCTTTCAATGATACAAAATAGTCTCGGCATGCACACACATCTTGACTAGGTGTCAAGGTTTTCCCCGGAGATCACGGTGCCTCTTATTGGTAAAGTACCTAAGGCACATTCAGTTGGAAACCTCTTATTTCCTCCCATTGCAATTTTGAAATATATGTTCTGAACAAGATTTTGGTACTAATGATAAAAACTCAAGCACCAAGTCTCACCAGGTGAGTCTAATAAGAAAGGTGCTAGATCAGAAGGGTGTTGGTGAATTGGTGAAGCTTGCAACTGAAAGAGGCTGTAAGACTATGCCAGAATTGAAGGTTATTTTTGAATTAAGCCTTGTTATCACAATTGCAATTACTATTGCTGTTATCTTTATTCAAGTGAACTATTTTGTTGTGCCAGGTTGGTATATGCGGTGAGTATGGTGGTGAGCCTTCGTCGGTTGTATTTTTCGCCAAGTCTAGATTGGACTATGTTTTATGATCTCCTTTCATGTTTGCTTCTCTTAGATGCTGAATGGTAGTTTTGAAACTTTTGAGAGATTGTGTGCTGAACTCAATTTATGAATTTTCTATTTCAAGGTTCCAATTGCTAGGCTTGCTGCTGCACAAGTAGTGGTTCACAATGATTGCTCAGGTTGGACCATGATTTAACAAGCCAGTGGTGGGAAGATTTGCATAAAAATAATTACTCTTTTGGTTTCATAAGTCTTTTTATTATGTGAGAAAACGGTTTCATGTCGTGTTTGTAACTTCTATAGGCAATCTAAGTGAAAGCCATTTTGCTCAAGTATAATAAAGACTAGAGTTTGTAACTTGTGTTGCCTGTTGCGAGTTCTCAATGTTATTTTCTTAGTCCATATGTTGAACCTTCTCAATGTTGTACATAATTCTCATTAGCTGGAATAATGAACTTATTAATTGAGATAGACACATTCACGTTAATTTTATTTTTGAAGTTCATTGAATTATATCAAGATACATAATATGCAAATCAAATAATTGATCACACATAGATTCATTCGTATATTCATTTTTTTTTTAAAAAAAACATGATAATATTATTTAAATAAAAATTTGCCCACACTGAGTGGGCGTATTTATTAATAACATTTATTTATATTAAATTATTTACTTTTTTTCATATGATACATTCTAAAATTAGAGTTATACATGAAAATATATTATTCTGTTATGTTCATGATCAGTATTCGTATTTAACAAAAAACTTGTATCGATAGATGAAAAATTTATAGTTTAACTCTTGTGACTCTCTCATCGATCTAGCTAGCAATAAGCCTTGGTACCGGTAAAGTTGTAAGTTAAATTTTTCTCCTTGATGTGGCTTTTAGCGCCGATCAAAACGAGTTAACCTTAAATATGATTGAAAATAGATAAAATATCCATAAAAAAATATTTTCACAATAGTCAGCCCACACATTGGGTGGGCCCTGCTGCTAGTACTAAAAACCAGCTGTAACAAATGATATAGATTGCTATTCTTTTAGGCGGAAAAAAAAAAGAGGGGAGGAAACAATTTACACTTCTCTAAAAGAAGAAAAAAGAACAATAGTCTGTTTGTTATTATTTATGATGAATAGGAAACTGTAACAAAAACCTGACCACTGCATGCCTAACTAATACAAGTACTACCTGACACGCAGGAAAAGAACATCCAACGAATGCCTTCTACGATGAATTGATGCATCTGACAAGGTTACTTTAGCGCGTATTTCCATACGAATCCAAGACTAAAGGAGAGTATAATTCAGTTGTTTCACAACTCCCAAGGCGTGCATGGAGTTGAGTAAAAAAGTAAAATTACATTAATTATATTATCCTTTATTGGTTTTCTAAATTCATTCGTTTTTTAAAGATATTGCGTGTTATAATTTTGTTGCTCTTACTCTTCAATGTAGGAACTTATATTATTTAGTGTTCCTCCGCACCTCTCCAATTGTGATGATACTATATAAATCTGAGCTGGCCCTTCTAAAGTTGCGCATTCCAAGATATTTAAGGCTTTTCTTTTGCCAGTACCTTTTTTTTAAAAAAAAATTATTTTTATGATAATGATTAATGAATATACATAAACTTTTTTCCTAAAAACGATATATATAAATTCAAATCTTGATGTTTTGCTCGACGATATCATAATGATCATTCATTGCAGTTAGTTTCGGTGCAAAAGAATCTTAATTAGTTATCAATCAATCTTAAGGGGCAAAAAAGAGATAATTTTGAAAATATATAAACTTAGAGGTGCAAATTCCCCTCAAATACGTAAAGAGTATAAACTATAAACAAAAAAGTAGGTAATATAACTGAGATGGCAATTATGACAATATAGGTTCTCTTAAAGGAATTAAAGTAGATAGATAAAAAAAACTGTTAAGTCCTGACACTGGTTAGCACTGCTGAAAAAGTCACCCATGTTTGTCTTTTGAGTATCACTACGTACCTTTTTCAATAGATTAGATGAATAAATCCTTATTAACATTTTTAGACACAATATTTGAAAAAATTGTTTGCTTTTACATTTGGATGGTCATTATCAGGCCACCATTGAAATGGAAAACATAGGATATGAGCCATAACGCGCCGATAGCAATTGCTTGAGGAATAGTATGGCTGTCACTCTTTCTCTTCAACAGTTCTCTTGTTAAATTTCAAATTTTCAGTTCATATTTCCCTTTTCTTTTTCCCGTTTAAACTGTGCCTTGAGAAGTAATCATCATCGAAGGCACATAGATTGTAAGCTGCAAATGGCACAGAGCAAAACGCGATAAAAGGAAAATTCCAAATGGATTTAAGGCAATCCATTGGTTTGACAAATAAATTTCTAAGTCAAGAGAACCTAAATTATTTGAGGCGATCAGTGCGCAGGCAATATCAGACCCAGATGGATCCAAACAAGATACGCTAAACAAACAAAGCGCCATGATTAAAACAAGCAATTTAAAGAGTCATACACAAACAAAAAAAAGCTTGCACACATGAAGTGAAATTCCATGAAGGAAATCCTAATAGCATATTTTTATCATTACAAAACCCAGAAGCAAATGAAAGAAGAAAATTAAAGACCTAATTAAACCATGACCTCTATAATTCAAATAATATAGGGTAGCAAATACATTAGACAAAGCGAGAGTATCCCATTATCCCATGCCCATATACACAAACAAAGAAAAAAAATGAAACTAAAAGTGAAGAATTAAGCACATTAATATTCTCCAAAGCCCATATTTCTCCTTCCTTTTCTTCTTCATGTCATTGCATACATGGACTTGAAGAAAGAGTTACAAGTCGGATGGATCCGAGTCTCCTCTCCGTGCAAAACCGAGTTCTTCAAACCGCAAAATTATTTCAGAAAAAAACCAATAATTTACGGCACTTGAGGCAACCTATGCAACCGAGACGATCTCCCCGATCCAAGCTCTTGTTGAAATTACTTATTAATTTACCACCCACTAGACCTAGACCCGAGACCACATATTTGATGATATACCACTTCAATTCGAACCGAAAAGAAAAGAAAAAAAAAATGAAGCCAAACCAATTATGCAAATAAAACAAAGGAACTATCTAGAAAAGAGGTGCAACTGATGATCCGTAATTCCCCGAATTGGACAATCCAACTCCGCCATTAGAGTAGACAGGCAAAGGATTATTAAATACCTGCGCATCATTTGATCCAATTGGATCCATGAAATTATCACAAGGGATTTGCCATTGTATCTTACTTTCTTTCTGCAACTTCGCTTCCTTTGACACACCGACATTCCCACAATTTGCTGCGGTAGCAACAGCGTTCAACTCCTCGAATGGAAGCTTAAAGCTTGATAAGAAAGAGGATCCCAAAATTGGGTACTCATCAATCATGCCACTTTGTTGCAGATTTTGGAATTGGTTGGATTGGCCAAGAAAACCAAGGCTGCCAACTTGTGATTGCAGATCAAAGCTGCTAGAAGTGCCAGCAGCAGATACAATACCGCCAAATCCAAGAGTTCCATCAAGCGAGGAGTTATAGTTAGAATTCTGATGGAATATGTGGTTGATGGAGTTCGAGAGCCAATTAGGTTGGTCTAGCTTGGTTGAGGCTATCGGGGTAGAATTGGATGGTTGCTTCTTGGTGCGCTTATTCTTTCGGCATCCTCCTCCAACCGGCACATTGCGTAAGGTGCCACCACGTGTCCAATAACGTTTGCAAGACTTGCAGAAGTGGCGTGGCTGAGCTAGGCTGTAGTTGTTGTAGTAACAGAACTTAGTGTTTGATGAATCACACCGGGGACACCGGAGCGGTGTCTGATTAGGGTTAGAATTAGGATTAGGGTTAGGGTTGGGGCTGTGTGCAGGGTTTGGGGGCATGGATTGGGTGTTGATGGTGCTGGAGATGACGGTTGGAGTGGGGATGAGAAGAGGTTCTCCCATTAACGCTGAGGTGAAAAAGTGAAGAGAAGAGAGGAGAGAAAAAGTGAAGAGAGAGGTTGGCTTTTAGAGAGTGGTAGAGAGAGAAAGAGAAGACGGGAGTGGGTGGATAATGGAACCCAGAAGAGAAGGTTCGCTGCCAATAGCTACACAACAAAATGGGGCATGCAAAAGTATTATTGACCTGATGTGGAGAGAGAGAGAGGGAGGTTGCTGTGTGCTAGTGGTCTAGAGAGAGGACATGTATTGTTGGTTGCTACAGGAACACCAACATGAGAAACTTTGGATTGACACTGAAACTATTGCAGCGCCTTTAATGATGATTTAACAAGTACGTAATGTTAATCAGCATGCAATAGACGGTATGTACCGTACTTAATAAGTGCAAGTATTTGTATTTCAGTGCTACAAAAAGTTAATACAAAAATTCCTGGAGTTGATCGCTTTCGACTTGGCAATGTCCTTCCTAAGCACATATAAGAATTTGTAATGGAATAATTGCAAAATAAAATATTTCTGATGAAAAGTTTTCTATTTTTATTCAGCAGTAAATTTATTGAAGTATCAAAAACAGTAGTTTAAATCATAAAATTTTAAAATATAGATTTTTGTACAAATGACTCAAAATATTTTGGGCTTATTTGGATTAATTGAACAAGAATAACTCTTCCTAAAAAGAAAACTAGAAAGAGTTTTTTTTAATCATCCAAAAAAAAATTAAAAATTAAAAGAGAGTGAGAAAAAGATCAGAGAGTTCTTCTCTTCAGAGAATTCTTTCTTCAACATCCTTTTTCTAAGAAGAAAATTTTTAATTCTTCTTCCTACAAGAGTTTTTCTCTGGGGCTTATTCTCAAATCATCCAAACACAAGTTTTATTATGATTCAAATAAAATTTGGAAACATACCAGTGTCACCTTGGGTTAAAAATGTTTAAAACGGAAATCCTAATAAATGAGCAAAAATTTCTCACTTCCTAAATTTTATATTCTGAATTAAGTACTAGTCGTCGGAAGCCCCAACTGGAATGTTACCTGCTCAAAAAAAAAAAAAATGGAAATGTCTGGAAAATTATAAATAACTTTTTGTTTCTCAAGAGTCGACTATTGCTTTAAGCGGATTAATGTTCTCTGAAGCTTTATTTTATCATTTTGGTATCAAGTGTGAGCTGTAGCTCAATCGACATTCATTGGTCATATTCTTTCATCTGAAAGCCTATAAAGTGAAACATACTGATTGATTGATTACTCGAAATCCCATATTTCCTGTTAGTCCCATGCTTTAAAGATTGCATATATGTCAAATGGTGTAAACGACAATATGCATAAATAAATAAATAAACAAATAAATAAAAGAACTTGAACACAGAACCATGTGTAAAATAAGTCGTCAATCAAAAAATATAAAAGAAAGAAAAAGAACTGTAAATAACTAAATTAATATTCAACTAAGGTTCATGTCCGACCCAATTTCTGAAAAGAGGATACCAGGGACTTATGAATGTATTATTTTGCACGTATCTGTATACAGAAATTGTAACATTTTGTTTACTGAATACAACTACAATTTTTTCATGGCCAAAAGAAGGTACAAATGTTTTAAATACTGTCAAACCTATAGGAGTAGGATTGTTACCTTTCAGTTCTTATGAATCATTTTCTGTTGGCACTGGTGACACGTCCTGCCACCAGCTTAGGAGCAGTTCTACAGTAAAATAAGTTGGGGATAGTAGGACACTGGGACCCACAAATTTTTGGTCACTATATATTTACAATTTTCAGGAATTTATTATGTTGTATAAAAATTTTAAGATATATAGTTTCTCCAAATCCAAATATTGACACTGGACTGTAATAATTAAAATCAGATGAGACATTTACTGCATATTGATTTATAAAATATAAGCAGCTGTGACTCTAGTATTTTAATTACTAAATTAATCTAAACTTCCAATTTAAGGACGGAAACGAAATAAAATGAAGAGATGAGGCAAAGCAGCTTACATCTCAATTAAGGGGGAGAGGGGATCTTTAACTAGTACAAAATAGCTAGTTACGAAGTCTTTTAGCATTAACACTAAATTGACATTACATTATGTAGTTCTGTCAAAATATTGACCATATTTATAAGTTTTAATGAATGTAATATGTACGGTCTTCGTATGAAGTTTTTTTTTACTTAATTAATTTGATTTCCCATACTTTTCACAATGACTTTCCGCATATTCTCTAGTCAATTGACCTTTTAAATTATAATATATCGTAGCACCAGCAACAAAATCATGCTATTTGGGATATTTTTGTTTAAAATTTAATTAATTTAAATTACTCAAATAATCAAAGTTAGTTAACAAATGTATTTGGACATTCTAATTTATTGAGTTAATGGTTTAGAAATTCTAAGATTGTCTTATAAGTTTTGCGCAAGTCACGCAATTAAAATGTTGTGTGATTTAATGAAATTTAGTATGTTTAGAAAGTAAAAGAGCTTAATTGATTTTATACAAAAAGAGATTGTGATTGAATATATTATATATCAGTAACAAATTGAAAATAAAGGATAATTGTACGAGAAAAACTAGCAAAGAAATTATTTTCAAAATTTCCATATCCTACTTATTTTTGCATCTTGGTTTTTTGAATAGCTTGAATAGTAGGGGCATAGGTTGACCGGCAGGGCATCAATTTTCAGAAAACTGGTCCATCGATATGTATAATGACAAAAGATTTATTTAACAAACTAAAATATTGATCAATATGATACAAACCAAGATAGAAAATTTAAAATTGCAAAATATTTTTTTATAATTGAGGTAAGCCGTGTATCGACACAAAGTTATCTGACAACTTAAAATATAACAATTTAGTTATTTTATTTTTTTTGTAAAAACAATTTAACTATATCGACTTTCATTGATGACCAAATAATTCTAAATTACACTGACTTTAATCTACGGTCTATTTGTATCAACTAATTAACAACTACCAAAATGTACCCTATCGCATATATATTGCACAAACGAGAGGGATCTACTAAGCGCGTTTGAGAAGTATATATGAAAGAGATGGCTTGGCAACATAGCACCTAGTGTTAGTTTCTTCTCTTCATAGAGAAAGAGATAGTGTTGACTATCGCAAGGGAGAGAGACGTGTGTGAAACATAGAGAGACAGAGAGAGAGAGGGGCGAGAAGAGGTGTTGAGGAACTTGATGGAGAGTAGACTAGATGAGTCACGTTTGGTTCTCTCGTACCAGCCTCTATACCCTATGCGTGTGTGTTTGGTTTGATAGTTTTTGGATGCTTTCTCAATTGTCATCTAGCTGCTTAGAGTGAGATTCTTGCTTTGACTCTGGTCGTCCTTCAAAATTCATATTTATTAATAAGAAACGCATAAAATTAGGAGAATTGTGGTAAACAACTAAATACCATTAGAATCTTTTGAATCCTACGCGCACCAATTCTCGCGGCAGTTTTGAGCTAATTTTATAAGAATTCTACCGGCCAGTAACACTTTGACAAGTGACAGTAGAATCGTAATCTCCGATTGTCGGTCAACAGATTTTTCCAAGATTGTGTTTTGATCGCATATATATATATGTCAACGAAAGTTAACTACCGTTAATAAAAAAAATCACCTAATATGACTAACCGAGGACAACTTCTTGTGGAACTCTTATCATGTGAACTACTGTGGCATAGTTGTTGAAACCTCTATAGATCGATAAATCATAACATGTCAAAAGGTATTGATTCCTAAAATTGCTCCACATTTTGTAGAACTTTTTTCTTTTGTTTTTCAAGCCCAAGTATTTGAATTTTTTAAAAGATACTATAATATTTTGTTTGGAACCACATAATAGTTTAGTAAAATCACATTAACTTCAAAAAACTAAAACACAATAAACTACCATTTAATTGACTCAAGTAATATCCAATGAAAATGACCCAAAATTGACACCCTAGCATATGTATGACATGACATCATACTACATTTTATCCAATATAAAAAAGGGAAATTGCTTGACAAAATCGTAGAAACCTCGTAGTTTGGAACATTCCCTGCCAAGAAATTCAAAGGAAAACGTCTAGAATGTGGATAGGCTGCGTAAAAAGAAGTCTAGCTCTAGCTAGCTATGAATCATAATGTTGTTAGTTTAGAATTTCAATAATGTAGTTGTTTTAATAGTAAAGAGTACTAAACTAATAAAAGAGCATGAGGAATCCCGAGAAGGGACGGAGAGGAGTGTGCGAGTACCTACACGCTTTGGTTGTGCTTCCATAGGCTGGAAGAATCTTCTTAGACTCTCAATTTTCTGTGAGATATAAAGGCATGTGATTTGTGTAATGAGTTGTTGTCGAATGATCATGATTGGGCAATGCAATTTATGCGATGGGTTGCTAGCATGCAATTGACTATGGCTCGTAGATCCAAATCATTTGAATCATATAAGTTGGAGAAATTTTAATTAAGGTCAATATTATGACAATTTTAAATTTAATTTAATAAAAAACACAGATTATTTTTTTTTTTTTTGGGAAAAAATGTTGATACATGTGTGCAATTTTTATTAGGAAATTAGGATTTCTTCTTGTGACTTGTATGTGATGCTTTTTAATTTAATTTATCACATATTCAATTCTTGTCTTATTATTTTTTCAGCATCACATCATGTTCTTTGCAAAAACTATTATTATGAAAAATCTAACAGAGAAGTGTGCTAAACTTGCAATAGTTATCTAGCTGATTTCTAAGCAGTGACACATGCACTTAATTATGTGAACAAGTATGCTGAGTTAAACTAACTACACAAAGCACTACAAACCAGGTGCAACAAGGGATAGTGAGGCACGAATTCCAAGGCTGGTCCCAAGACGAGAAGAAGGATAGCGCAGCGGAGTACAATGGGAAAAGGGGTTGCGCAATGTCTGGATAGAAGATAGATAGATAGAGATAGAGATAGAAAATAATAAATAAATAATAAAATAAACAACAACAGTGAGAGAAATTCTCGCTGGAAAGCGACTTAACCCGGCCATGTGCAAGCCTCAACAGCGCTCTATGTAATCTATGAATGGTGGGCTTATCTTAATCTGAAAGAGAGAGAGAGAGAGAAGATGAAAGATCAGAGATTTAAGAGGATTCATGATTAGATTAGATGAGTGCTGGCACTGGAAAACCGTTAGGTTAGCAACAGAAGTGTCCCCATTTTCACTGCCATTGCCACTGTCACCAGAGTAGGAGTGTAGTGTAGGTCACTCACCCCCATGTGATTGCCACCATCCCTTTCTCCTATGTTCCTTACTTACTACATGGCATATTATTATCACTGTTGCACAAATATTTCAAATGTTAAGGAACTGATTCCTCAAAAGAGATTTGATCTAATTTAATGGTTATGTAGCAGCTCAATTAATTTCTTTCATTTATAGATTGACCACAATGGTTGTTTTGTTGACTTTTTTTTTTTTTTTCTAACTTGGGCCTTGTCATCATGTACATAAAACAGAGAAAATTATTAGGATTAAACTTTGAAGGACAATTACAGATGTATCAGCATAAAATATGGTAGCTATACTACTTGGTTTAGTTCATAAAGGGTCTTATGCACTTAATTTGATATTAAGCAAGTGCATGCATGATTATTTAATAATTAACTAGAGAGGCCACGCTGGCTAATTAATGATTTAGTTAGACAGTCTGGTGAAAGGTTATTTAATTGAAAGTTCCCATATTTAGTGAGAATAAAAAATTGTAGTGATCAATTCATGTGCTATAAAAATATTAGTCTAAAAATTAGCAACAATATAATGTTAGAAATATTATTCTAAGAATATAATTTAATGTCTCAATTAATTCCTCATCAAACTTAACATGTAACAAAACATCTAAACGTAAATATTAAAAGTTGGATTCGTTTCATGGGAGATCGCTCAAATTTAGTACTTTGAATAATTTTTTCATCAACTTTTATTTTTGCCCATTTAAAGTCACCGGTTATTATATACACTACTACAGATTTGCTCTTTTACAACTGTTAAAACAATCGTTTCAGCAACTGTACACATAAGTTGTTAATCGGGGAGTTGCAAAAGGGAAAATAACAGTCACTAAGATAATGACTGTTATTATCTAATAACAGTTGTAGAATGCTAGAAATCAAGGACTGTTATTTAATAAAAACAGTCGTAAAAAGGATGTTCTATGACTGTTAATTCATAAAAACAGTTGTAAAGACTTGTTCCTTTTTTCTTCTTTTGCATTATGTTTTACGTACTTACCATATATAGCTGGTTAATAACAGTCACTATTAATTATTTTATTTATTATTATTTATCAATTTATTTTTTATTTTTTATTTTTTTGCTTTTTGCTCTGCGTACCTACCCTACCTGATAAAATCGATTGTCAAATAGAACCCAGCCTAATTACGATAATTAAAACCATGAACAATAAACACTTGACAAGCCAATTAAACTCAATTAGAAATCAAAAGAATCAAATAAAAACAACAGAAGAAATAAAATTAATTAATCGATTAGACATCAAATAACAACTAGCAAATATATAAAATCTCAATTACAATTTTCCTTCCTCAATTAACCAATTAGACACCAAATAATAACTAGCAAATATACAAAATCCCAATTACAATTCTCCTTTCTCCTAAACCCCTTTTTACCCTTCACTTCTTTCCAGTTCAAGCGCCTTCGTCAATTCCACCGACTGAGATGTCGCCACCACTCAATCCCGTCATCCAGCACCACCGAACCACCTGACGGAGCTGATTTTGGTCCTGGTGAAGTCGCCGTCCGTGCTCTGATTTGGCCATGAGCCTTTTCTTCCTGACGTCGAAACCATATATCTTCGTTTCTTTGAAGCACGATCATACACAAAAAAAAAAAATCAATATTACTCAACAACTCGGAGCCTTTTTGGAAGAAAACTAAAATGAAATCAAAAGTACCGAAAATACAAATCAGGAAGAACTCTATGTCACCCTTTTTTTCCCTTGCAAACAAAAACAAAAAAAATAGAAGGGTAAAGAGGGAGAGACTTAACCACGAAATAAGGCATCTGTTGCCAACTCAAAAGGATTTAGGGGGCTGTCAGGGCGAGTGCGATCGGTGTGATAACGGAGAGGTGATCAACTGACCATCGAAAGTTTGAAAGCCGACGGAAGACGAAGGGAATAGAAAGGCGGCTACACAGTGAAAACCTAGACTTTTTTTTTTTTTTTTTGATTTGTGGCTGAAAACCTAGACTTAAATAAAAACAGGGAGGCGGCAATAAAACCTAGACTTTCATGAGTTACAATTTAGGAGGCCTGTTTTTTCTTGGATTTATGTAAAATTACAATTATATGGTAAGTTTACTAAAATAATTTGAGGGCAAATTTGTGCGCCAAAAAATTTCTAAAGTTTACCAACCTTTACTTACTACCTGAATATTATATATGAATTTTAAAGTTTACCAACTTTGAGCACATTGACATTTGATGCGTTAGTAATTAATAACTTCAACAAATTGAACAAATATCTCTTATAGATATGCAATATAAGTATTATATTAATCTATTGAACTGCATTATGCATAATTTCGTTGTGTATATTTCATCTAGTTCATAATTTTAAAATAACAACCTAGATTTAAGTCTAGTTACAAAATTTAGTTCATTGTAAAAATTTTCTTAATTAATAAATTATGTAAATCTTCTGAACGTATAGAAAATACAAAACACCAATATATTTTTGACAATTGTTGTGACAAATTTTGTAAATAAATATTAAATATGAGTCCATAAAGCACGTCAAGGAAATATTGATAAATTTCTCAACTTTTAAAGATGACTTGTATACTATCCTCAAATTTTTTTTCTCTTGTATTTTTACAATTTTCCTTCCATTGCAAATTTTTACCATTGTAAGTTAAAAGCAAAGTTTGTATGATAATTTATAAATTAAAACAATAGTCATGATAAATTTCACATACAAATTTGGAGATAATGCGTAAATTTGATTACACGCATATCATCTTAATTTTGAATATAAAAAATTATAATCACGTGAGTAATTATGCAATAAAATTGTAAAAATTTGGAAAGTGCGCATGCCATAGAATTAATAATAAATAATTAACAGTTAGAAAATTTTATCGGGTAAAAAAATAGTAATTCATATTCCATAATTAACATTCAAAAAAATTACATCTTTTTAAAGTTTATTATGGATTTATAATTTTTAACAATATTAAAGATAAATTTTATATATAAATTTTAAATATGAGTTTTATAAAGCACGTCGAGCAAAGTATGATCGTTTCTTCATCCAAATTTATTTATATTGATGAAAAAATCAATTTGCACTATATATGTTATATGATAATTTATAATTAGTTATATAATTTTTGGAATTCCATTGATATGAGAATAAATTTCATGATTTTTTTTTGAATCTAAAGTAGTATCTAAATGTTGTAGTTCATTCATATATTTATTTGATATTATTTATTTAGCACATTATAGTTTTTTATTAAATTAATAATATTATTGTTATCCATTATGTACCGTTACATTATCCTTACTGTTAATTCTTGGTACGGATAGGGTGCGGGTAAAGTCATTTTAAACGGGTACGGAATGGGTATAGGTAAAAAAGAATTTAATGAGTGCGGATATGAAAATACCTTCTACCGTATCGTACCCATATCGTATCCATGGATAGTCCTACCTTTAATATGGTCTCTTTTTTTTTTCTCTATCTAATGCTTATTTTTTCAGATATTTTGCTATTTTTTTTTTTGAGTGGTGTAAAATTTGAAATTAGTAGAGTTTAATATAAAACTATAAATTAGTAATTTTCAGCGCCTCTTTTCTAACCATTGCATGCAGCAAATGGGAGACAGCTATATGTATGGAAAGTTTTTTGGAAAACCAAATTAAATAATCTACAACCGTTTTTACTTAAAACGGTCATTAAGAATTTCTGTGACTGTTATTAAATAAAAACAGTAACAATAAACTGGGAAAATATTCTGTTACTGTTATTAAATACAAACAGTTATAAAAAGCTGGGACCCACTTGTCATACCACAATTCCTCCCATTATTGGCCAAAATTGGCGAGAATTACAGCAACTATTATTTTAAATTAACAGTCATTAAAGGCGTTTGTTACTGTTATATAATATTAACAGTCATAATGTTTCTTGGAAATTTTATTTATTTCTTTTTCTCCGCTTAACTTTAGCCACTGTTATAATTGAAAACGGTTGTAAAGGTTTGAACCTTATTTTACAATAATGCCACTGATTTGGTTGATGACTGTTTTTACGAATAACAGTTGTTGATTGACAGTTGCAAAACCCCTATTCTGTGGTAGTGATATATATATATATATGAGTAATTATATGATGGACATAAATTTTAATCCGGGCTTACATCTTGATCATTCGTCTCTGTTCATAAATTTAAATGAATGATCAAGATTTAAGCCCGAATTAAAATTTTATGTCCACAATAGAATTTGCCTATATATTTTTGTTTATATAATTTGCGAATTGGATCATTGTGTACAGTTTAAAATCAAACTACACGAAAATACGTCAAGTCGTCCAACAATTGGTTCTAAAACATGACAACGAAATTATTACGTAATGATAATTATTTAAAATATGACAACGAAATTATAACGTAATGATAATGTTTTAAAACATATTATAAATTATACAGGTTTGAAACTTGTAAGATATGATCAAACCAGTACGATATTTCTTCCAAAAGGTTGCAACATATTTATATTGCATGTGAATTAAATTAGAAGGAATTAACTGGCTAATTAAGTAGCTAGCTTAAAACAATGTAAAATATATATAGATGGTTATGGCTCAATTTTTTTAGCTATTTGATATCATCTAATTTTTAATCATCCAATTTTGATTTTCTCTTCTCTTTATCTCGATCAGATGGATCAACAGTAGTTCTTTTTCCTCATGTAAAAATGACATGTTGGATATTCCTAATTAATTAGGTGCAACGTTACTCTTAAAGCAGTATAAGTTACTTTATTACATTGCTCTGTATTAATTATGCCACAATTAATTTTATTAATTATAATTAGACATGTCATATAAAATTAAATTGCTTGTATTTAAAATTTATTAAATATAAAATTTCCTATAAATTATCTCATTTAATTATTTTCTCCAAACGCACAGCTATTTCTTTTCATGGGGCGAATCCCGGATAAAGCTCTCGCAATATATATACAATTCGTTTGCAATGTAAACCACACATTCACTCAATTTAAATAAATAATAAAGTTAAATTATACCGGAAAGTTGAGTGAACTCCGTTGAAATTAGCCTTGAAATTTCTTTAACAAACCAATGAATGACGTATGTAGTGTGTACTGATGCAGTGATACGCGAATGAATTAATTCTTCCTAGCATCCATCTGTCACAGATTCTTAATAGTCCAATGATAACTTAAGCAAGCACTAAAATTATTATATTAAAAAAGTAACGTTAGATCAGAGAATAAACAGGGATTTTGTAGTAACCCAAGAAATACTCCCACAAACCCCACAATTATTCCCCCACTCAAATCTAATTATATTCCTAACTCAAGATCACATGAGAGCTAGAGAGAGAATGACGACAAAAAATATTTATTAAGTCCTATGGAGCGTGCCTTGGGCTTCGTGTAGACCCTCTGATTACTACACTTGTTGCAATTGTAGAAGCGCTACTAGTGAATCTCTTTTTTGTAACTTTTGATATACTACCTTAAAATAGTATTCCTTAGTGATTAATATATCTTTTTAAAATAAAATTGTACCGCTCCAATTTTGACTTTATGGTAGAATAGGCTAAGAAATCTTCTCAATAAATAAATAAATAAAATAATAGGCTAAGAAAAAAATTGAATAAATACTAGTCTCTTACTTAGCTTGTATGACATTGGGACATAAATATCACGTCTCTATAGATCAATACAAGAATAAAAAAATTGAAACAATTGTTATATTTTAAAGCTGCACAGACCATTTGACAGAACTAATCTACTAACGATAAAATAAATAGGAAAAACATATTCCATGTTTATGTGTACACAGGGAATTTTATTTTCTTTTAACTATTTTGGTTTCAATATTTTCTTTTTATATTCCAAATTTTATAAAAAGAAATAGAAAAATTATAGTAATGGCTGAATACATATTTTAAGCGTTGTATATAATTCCAATTCCAAATTTTATAAAAAAGAAATAGCAAAATTATAGTAATGGCTGAATACATATTTTAAGCGTTGTATATAATTCCAAATTTTGACATACACAGCTAAGTTTTCATGTTTCATGAAGTATAAATAAGATATGGTCATATATATATGGGTCCGGATCCTCTCGTCGGCGCGATAAAAACGACCATGTGGTCGGCATCCGATCCGAACCGCCCGATTTAATATGAACAGTTCATTTTCTCGGGCCAATATTTTTTTCGGGAGTGGTAGAATTCACGAGGCTCCCTTTTAGCCGTTGAGATTAAATCAGACGGTCCGGATCGTGCCGATCAGAGGATCTGGTTCCATATATATATATTTAGTCAGAAATAGTGAGCACGTGCGTTCTGTTATAGGAATAATTTTTCATATTTTTCTAAAACACGATTACTATTATAACAAATTTTGAGATAATCAGAAATTTTATTTGTTTCCGTTCTTGTTAATTTTTCAAAATAACCGATCATCAAATGCCACCCCACAATAAATAAATAAAATATTCACCAAATTGCTCTGTGTTAATGTATGTCGCCTGACAATTGCAGGGACCTTAAACTAAGACTCCGCTCCAGAGGAGAGTACTCGGGAGAGGAGGAAGGGAACTCAGTACCTCCGATTTTGGGAGTAATCGAGTTCTCCCACTTTCTGTCTCTCTAGTACTCCAGGTTTCCGTCAATTCTCCCCCTCTGGAGCGAGTAACCGACGTCTTCCCTCCCTTCCCTTCGCTCCGAGTACTCCCCTCTGGAGCGGACCCTAAGTGAAAACTGTGATCCTTAAACTTCCACCTATTATTATGACAATGCATTTATTGGTAGTTTGAATTGCATAGTGAAATATGTGTGTCACTACAGTATTGTGAAAAGATACAATCAATCTCCCTAATTAGCTACAGTACCCACCAATCTCATAGATTATGATGGAACTGTTTTTGATAAAATTTCTTCTTAAATAGCATCGTTTGCCCAATTAATCCCATAAAAACTTGGTAATTATTTTCCTTGATTATCACCTAATTAAACAATTTGTTAATTATATACGGTAGTGCTCTTTTCAGTCTAAGATTACACACATCGTCGCTTCTCTGTTATTTTCAAGGTTAACAGAGACAGCGGAGTATACTGGTGGTAATAATATAAAAAACACACACAGTCCCTTCTGTCCAACGCAGAAAAAATAACAGAATACAAGAAGTATTATAGACAAATATTTAGAAATTGTTAATACAAGCATACAAATATTTTACATTTGAGCCGTCCAAAACACAATGTAACATACATATATAGATTCTATATATACATAGACTTAAACAATATATGTACTTTATTAAAAAATAGTTATAGTCCGACAAGCAATTCTAGACAATCCCAATAGTAATAAAATGGTTTTTGGTTTGCTTTTGAGAAAAAAAGATTAGAAAAATATAACCCGATGTTACAAATATATATTTCAGCAATTTTTTCAGGTCACAATAAATTAATTGCTTCTCCAATGTTTTACAATTTCTTTAGGTCCGATCTTATATTTTCATTTGCATTTTAGTACTTCTTCTTCAAGTCCAAACGTAAAATTTAGTTACGTGTTTTTTGTCGATTTTATCACTTTTCAAATTCGAATTAGCTAAGGTAACATTTAAAAAAAAAAAATACTGTAGTTAGCCCTGTTTGTAAATAAATGATAAATATGCGAAATGATGAATAAAGGACATGGGAGGAGGTAAGTTTTGAATGGAATAGAGATAGAAAGAAGCTGCTACCAGAAGACATTGCCTCCTTAGTGCATGTAGGTCCCCACCTTCCACTATCTCCTTCAGACCTTCACCACCTTAGTCGACATGGACAGCGACTGATGTCGCATGACACTCTTCTCTGGTTTAAACTACTGGTCATGTCCATTGCTTCAGTCCCACTAGCTTCAATCATTACAGGATATTTATTGATATGAAGTTGGATAAAATTCCCAAAATGAGGTTGTCATGAGATTAAATGAATAATTCCGAAATATGATAGTATAATTATTGAAATATGCTGAACCGGTCATTGATAAAAAATGAATTACTTATAAAAGAAATTAAACAAAATTACTAATCCAGAACATATTCAGCAAACTAAATATCTATGTATGCTTAATATTGCGATGTTTATTCATGGGATGGTTGCATTAGTGAAAGAACTGGAGGGGACGATTATATTAATGTCCTGGTCTTTCTTGAATCTCGACAAAGAATGTCCACATGTTAATTTGGAGAAAATTTCCTCTTCTACATATTTCTTTTCAAATACAAAGGAAAAGGCACAAACCAAGAATCTCTCTCACCCACCGTGTACCCACAACCACGGCACACAGACAATTATTCATTTCCAAATTCATATAATTGATTTGACTATTCCTTATTTCCTTATTTATGATCTTCTATTGGAGCAGCTACAGGCTACACCTATACTTGCTCAAAGAGAAATAATTTCTATTCTGTTGTTTAGTCCAATCTACATGGGTTGATATGTTGATATTCTGTGGCGATAAGCTAGAAGGAGTTTGTATAATATGCCAGAAATGCCCATTTCAAATTCAAAAGACTTATGATAGAGTCAAAATAAATTGACATATCATTTACCATACACCCTTGGTTTGTCTTGTCTTTATTTTCATTTATAGCGGTTTAATTTTTCAAACGGTTATGTGCTTATGTCACTAAAAATAATGCTTATACCAAATTAAGCATCGATAATGTCATACTTGTATGGTCAAATCAGATAATTATTATCTTTATAGCAACTTTATAGTAAGTTAGTTACTGAAAGGATAAGTTGGCCAAACATCTAGACAAAAAAATATTTTCGATTAGTTTTAATTATGAACAATGCTTCTTTACAGTGTAATTGACATCCTGAACTTAATCGATTGATCTAACGAACCAGATATGATTGTGCGATATTTAGTTTGATTAACTTCATATTGTTAATAAATGCTGCATATTTAGTTCAAACAAATGACTCGTTTGATTTAAACCTAGCTTGAATTTTGACTTGCTCAATTAGATATTGATATTAAATTTGAGTTCGAAATACATTTCAGTCGACTTAAACTCATAAGTACGACAAGACATTCATCTTTTTATGATTTATATACAGATCATCATCATGATAATACTAATTAAATAATTTTCATCTAATAAAATAAAACAATTACTACTAATTAAAAAAAATAAATAATTCGTGTCTGTATATAATTCTGAATATTAAATTAAAGTGTACACATTAGAGATTGGTCGGAAATCGTTTAGATCATCAATTCTATTCATTATAGCTGGGTTATAACAATTCCAAACCATGCCTAATCAATCTCAAATATATCCTATATATCCAATAATTATATTTCTTTAGAAAGTTTTGACAGGTTTAGGCGTTTCGCTGGTTTTAATTTATCGTGCTACTTCTAAAATCACCCATGAAAGCGTCGGAACAATTTTACTTGAGGAGTCATGGACTATTGATTTGTATTATCTAATCTGATGTATGGTCTAGATGTTGATTTCAGTCTTTCAGATAAAAGGCCAGACCATTTAACATAAAAGAGTCAGTTGATATTTAAATAATTTATTTTTCGAAAAAGATATCCACTTGTATCGCCAAAAGATTCAACAAGATTTTTTTTACCTAACATTATTTTGTTCTTTTATTTATCCATATATTGAGAGTATATATTGCTATTTGCTAGCAATAGCAAACGTACTCATCCAATGGGTGTGTAAGAAAAAATTGAAAAAAAATATTTATACTTCAATAAAATAAAATTTGACATCTCAATAAAAATATAGATATATATTTTTTAATAAATGAAATTATTTGAAAATCATAGATGAGAAAATTTACATATGTTCTCTTTTTTTTAAATGAAAAAAAATATTATTTTGAAGAAAATTTTTTCATATTTGTTGTGTTCTTTCCAAACACAATGCACAACCAACTCAGTGAAATTTTTTTTTTTAAATTTTGATGAGTGCATGACCAATTTCTTTCTAATTGAAATGAAGAGCCAATAAACTTAAATTTGCCAATAACATCCCACCATTAATTTAAACGATCAATTGCTGAGAATGTATAGAATAAACTATTATTCCATGAATTAGTACTTTTATAAGTAGTAGGGATAGAATATTGAGAAAATAAAAATTTTACAATAAAATGATTAAAAATAAGTTAAAAGTGATAATGCAAGTAAAAATGATGTATCACTACGGTGTGAACTAATTATTATAGTACACTCTAATTGACAAGAACATTGAGAAGGTTCTAATTAAGAATTTTGAAAATAACAGGGTGCCAATTTAATTATTATAATAATTTATCACCCTAATTTATAAATTCTTTTATGAAAATGATTTAATACGGTGACGTCTGATCACAATCTAAATTGTAGCTATATATCCAATCAAATTATATATTCATAAAATTTGTCGGATCAGGTCCGTCGGGTCAGCGAAATGTCAGCTTGCTGGAGGGTTTTTCAGCTTAATTTGTGTTATTTAGTCCCCCCCCCCCCCCCCCCCCCCCCCCCCGGCGATATTGTAATAAAATTTGAGTACTCTGTTGCTGTTTCTTTTCCTAGTTATATAACTGTCTTTTATTGTTCTTATAAAAAGAGCTTCCTTGTTTTAATTTGCTTAAAGAAGATTCCTATTATCTAGCCTTGTTTATAAGGTTCATGACATTCATGTACTTTCTGGACAGCGCCATTGAATTGAATTGTCTAAAAGTTGACAATTTGTTAAATTCGATTGCGTAATTAAGGAGTGCACTATTTTTCTATGATTGTGTGGAGACTTTTCAACTTAGAATATGTAATCAACATATGTATTCTCTTCCTCGTAACTTTAACTCTTTGGCATTTAATATAAGTATGAGGATTCGGCACTTATCTTTTATTTTTTAATATGAAAATGCGCTAATCTTTTGTTATTATCCTTCAATTGAGTTAATTTCCTATTTCTTCTCAAACACTCCTATATTTCTCATTATTATATATCAGCACTTATCTTATATTCCTTTCCTATTTTCCCATCTTACTACTATGCATATATTCTGTGTTACTTCAGGTAAAGAAAAAATATATATATAGGAACACATTGTCTCAGAAAAAATATATATATATCTAATCATCATATGTACTTCAATTCTAAGACTTCTCACACGAAAAATAATATTGTTTTAATTAGCTGTTTTATACACAATTCTCACATACATAATTGACGAAGGCACTTGAGTCATTTTAATTCTTTCCTTCCAATACTTAGAGAAATAAAAGTTTACATTTTGAAAAATTTAAACCGACTTGGTTATAAATCTGAATTTTCAATGGAAGGCTTTGTTGAAGAAGTACGTATCTAATTCTCCTCAAAATCCTTGCAACACATAATGCTCCTTTTTTCCTTAAGTCCACCGACATTAGCTAAAAGCGATCCATGTTTAACGTGGTAGGATCAGAATTAAATTTGGTTTTGCTATAAATCAAGTCAAATTTAACTTTAAGTGGGTTCCTTGAGGAAGTATTTAATTCTCTTCCCTAATCCCTGCAATACTTAACAGCACTTTTTTATCCACCACCGACGTTAACTAAAATTGACTATTTTTACCTTATTCGGACCAGAAGTTGAATTGTTTTTGTTATGTATCAAATAAAACTGAGAGGTACGGATTACCTGACGACCAAACTTTGACAACATCTTAAAAGAAAATATGGATAAGAAGATTATAATAATAAGGAAAGAGAAAAGAGTAATATATCACTTATCAATATCATGCAATTCAACTTTAAAATTTAATCAAAAAAAGAAAATATTTATAAATTTATAAATAAATATACGTAGTACTTGATTATTCTTAAAATGTAGAGATCATTTGAACCTATGATACTAGAAAAAGTTTTTGAAGCTTTTTCGTGATAAAACCAGAAAGAACGGTCAAATGGAAGCAGTTAATTTACAGTCAGTGAGCACAAATATTTTTAGAAAAATTAAATACAGTCAAATTGGAACTAAATCGTCTATCTAAATTCAACACAACCATCCAATACAATTCCGTACCACAGTACTGTGAATGAGTAGTGGCGGACCCCGGGATGGACAAACATGGTCCAATGGACCGACAAGTCAATGATGGATTTGGTAGATCAGCGCTGCACTGCAGTAGCATACTATTATGTGTCTGTGCTGCTTGGCATATGCGCCAGTAATTGGCAGAGAAGCACCAATACCTTAACATCCTAAGGCTGCTCATTCACAGTTCTTTTGCTTGTAATAATTCATTTCTTAAATTCATTTAATGCTCTTCTTTTTCTCCTCGGCGGTTTCTAGTGGGTTACTACCCGGGTCTTGTAACAAAAATTGTCTACTCCAAATTGGCTGTATATTAATCCATTATTGAATTATTGTGATGCATGTCTGGGCTATTATTAGTAAGGATCATTATATATATCCTCTATATAATGGAAATTTGTTGTCATCATCCAATTTGGAATAATTGTCCATTTGTTTATATTTGTCACAAGGATAAACTTAATCATGGAGCAAGTAGTGCTTGAAAATTTGATCCGTATGAGATGGAAACCTGATATATTAATATAACATCACATCATGTCTTCAATTTGTAGCACTAGCCCTCGAAAAAAAAAAAAGCTGAATATGTTATAGTCACAATTGCCATCAATTTGCAGCTTACGTGTTGGAGGAGGAGAAAATAGTAGGGTTATGGATAGGCCCATAGGAATGAGAAATGCTGATTGTGAAAAATAGATAACTATTGGAAGAATATTAAAAAAAATTCCTAGCATATTTAATGTTGCTGGTGCTAATAGACAAAGTTTAAATTTAACCTTGCATTTTTTTTTCTGGAGAAATAAAGTTACCTAATTTACAACAAAAAGAAATAATTATCAAGTGAAAATCAATACGGAAGATGATTTCCCTTTAAATTTACCCTAACTGTTGCAGAACTTAACATCCGATACCTGAAATCAAAATCTGGAGGTTAATTAAAAAAAATTACTAGAATCTAACAATATCATGTTAGCTACCTATATTTTAAAATTAAATTTCATAAAACAAATTTGTCGGCTGGCTATAAAACATATGTAACAGTACATGTATGTCTACTTGCTCTTGTTGCTATTTAAGACAGAGGAGGTAGCTAACCCAAACAATGTGGGTATATAAAATATGTATAATCGAAAATTAGGTATGAAGAACATGAAATTTTGTTAATATCCTCTGAGATGTTTCTTGTTGGTGGGATATGGAGAGTAATATAAATATGGAACAGATAATTAATTATATGCGAATAGAATGTTAGTTGGCATCATCCAACTATACAAAACTAATAAATGCTGATGTGATTACTTGGGTCAAGTCTGAATTTGACTTCACTACTAAAAAGTCCCAATTTGACCTGATTTTATAGTCATAAACAAATTTTTTTTTAAAAAAAATACAATTTCGTGAATAACCTCGAACTTTATACTTTTCAATTTAATTTAACGGTTCCCAATTTATCATTTTGAAGCGTTTAGCCAATTTGCAAGTTATAAGCACGTGCAATTTCTTCGGTTCTTTATATTGCAATTGAATTTTATTGTCATATCTCTATTATTATTATTGTTTTCATGTTCTGCACACATACAGTTTTAAATAGGGTACAGATGTAGAGAACTAGAGATTACCTAATTAAGCCCATCTCTCATGGCACTATGTATTTGTCGTACTATATCCGGGCTATAAGTTAGGTTTATAATTCTCTAATAATGCGACATCCATAAACTTCCCGTGTTTGGTACGGAGAACGTGAAATTCTGTTCACCAGTCTCTAATAAAAATAATCTTTGTATAGATTACGCGTGCAAATATTATATGCATATCAAGATACCCGTTTAATACTATTTATTGGCAACTTCATCTGTACCCCCATTCAAAATATCACATATGCCCCTCCAAATGCAAGGTTATAACAACACAAGTACTGCTCTATATACGGCTGTTGATACTTGATAAAATGTCTGAAGATTTGGATTATTGGGCTTGGTTGTAATTACGGTTGGTGTTGTACCGTTGTTGTTGTAATTGGGTACCACATTTTCTGTTTTAGCTACTCTCGTATGTCGCAGAACTCCTCAACTTCTTTACATTCCAAGACAGCCAAAGCCAATATTTGCAAAGAAATGGATTACTAATTGCCTCTCGTTGCTATTCACTTTGTATAATGGTACACTGTTGGTACCAATACCAGTGCCGAGTGAATTCTGTTTTTTTTTTTTTTTTTTCTTTTCTCTTACGATAGTTTGTTTGTACATGCTTTTCATATGTAATGGAAAGTGGTGGGGATTTACCCCACTTAATTCAAAAAAATAAATAAATAAAATAAAAAAGCTCTTTTGTGGTCGTATTAGTCATTTCTCAGATTGATCCTATCTGGTTTTACAAACTTTTCTCATTTCATATGCCTTCATCATATTGTGATCTTTCAAGGGTACAACAAAAATTATTGAGTAATATTATAGTTAATCAGATATCTAAGACTTGTCCCACCCAAGCTTTGTTAAGATTTCAGGGATGACGTTAAAACTTCTGAAACTCTGCCACTTGTACAGTTGTACAGCAATACTATAAAGAAAATTTGTAATTGAGAAAAAAAAGTTGTAATTGAAAGCTTTTTAGATAACCTTGACAGCGGCTGTAAAAGCTGAATTGTAATTGAAAGTTAGCTGTTGGACACGATGTATATTTTGACAGGAGGAAAAAAAAAAATTGCGAATGAAGGAGCCAATGTCCAGCACTACGAAAAACAATTTAATCCCTCTAGACATACTTACTATTCCTTATTATTAAGGTCACAAGTTGGGAAAGAAAAAAACAAATATGTGAACAACATCTCTGGGCAACGAAGCAAATGATGGAGAATAGAAGATGTTGAACTAAACTTTATTCCAAAATTTATATCTGAATTTATTTTCTGCAAAAGTTTAGCTGGAGACTATCCATAATCAAAATACAGAAAATTAAAAGAGCACTCGCTCCAAAAATTATGTACTCCACTCCAAATCTAAAAGAGGAAGAGAAAATAGAAATAGAAATCCCGACCCTCTAATTCGACTACCACTAAATCTATTCATCAGGTTAGTAGCACAGTTGAATGTTACTTGACTTGCAGCGTCATTTAGACCATGTATGTCATTGCGACCTGCATCACCTTAGTATGTGGAACATTCAAGGTTTCAATGCCCCTCCTACAATTTTTCCTCAAAAAAGCATAGAAGTAATTGATCACTAACTTTTTGACAAACCATGAGTCCTTACGGGCCCTGATATCTCCATGGCCTAACAAGTACACCACTCCCGACTCCTTTGCCTTATGCACGAATGAGAGCTCCCTCTCAACCAAGCTGTCAACATCCTCGTCCTCCCTAACTTCATCAAAAGACGTGCTAGGTTCGACGAGTGGTGGTTTCTCAGTCTGGATTAGAGGCGTAGAGAGGGAGTAGAGGCCGCCATTGGGGTCCACAAGGTAGCGGGAACATGATGGCGGAGAGGGGTTAATCACATCAGAATCAGTGTCAGAGTCATAGTGGTCGCTCTCAAGGAGCAGCTCCTGGGCCTCCCGGCGGATGAATTTTTCAAGTGAATCAATTAGGAGCTGCTCAAATGCCTGGTGGTTTTCCTTGCGTACATCCTTGTAGCCATACCTGTTTGCGGGTTGTTTCAACCATTATATTGGAAATTTGATGCAACAGTATCTAGCTATATGCAGTCATATGGGGTTACTCAAACTATTGTCTGAGCAATGGATGTAATCAAATCAGATAACCATGTGATGGTCTCATGCCAGTCACTTATTGTCTACAAGTTCTTATTAAATTTATAACCCTCCCTCTTTTTTCATTTTTCTTAGTTTGCTGTCCCCCTCAATGCCTTTTTCCCTCGGTCAATATTTAAAAAGGAGTCTCACCTAGCGATGCATCGAAACATGTGGTAGTTCTTAGGGCCGACCCGTCGAAACAAGAACCTCTCACTTTGTGGCACAACTGGTACTGGCACATATTTTATGCACACAAATATTACCATGGAGTGAACTGCTGGCAAAGTAGTCAGAAAATGTCCAAAAATGGCAGGAACGCCTCTAACAAGCTCGTTGTACAACAATCCAATTCCGGGGGCTCTAACCGTGCCCAAGTTGCACCCAAGCTTCAAGAGAAAATCCATGGAGAGCTTCTGTTTGACTTCTGTCTCATATTTCAGCTTGCTACCGTAGTTCCAAATGTACACGACAAGAAATACAATGAATGCGAATACAAGTAGGACCCAACTGCCATCTACTACATTTGCTAGAAGAGAGGAGAAAAACAGGAGTTCGATGCCTAGGAAGAGAGTGAAGAAAGAGAGAACAAGTACTATATTTATTTGCCATATCAGAAGCATGATTACAGTCACTAGGATGGTGGTCATGATCATCACGCCTACCTCGGCTATGCCTGCATAAAGTGATTACAAATCCAGTCAGCGTATCTCAACTAACCTTGCTAGGTTCATTTTGTACCAGAATAACTCATGCGGGCAATATGTACTGACAAGCAGAGTACGTACTACTCTGGTAAAAGGCTGTATCGTGTACAGTTGAAGTTTAGGCTGCCTGTATCCCTATTAGAATAATATCTGTTAGGTGCTTCTGTTGGTATATACTTGCAAGCACAGTTTAGAAACCAATAATAGTCAAGAAAAAAGTTGTACTCTTCATCCAAAAATCAGTGCATCACCTCCTTAGCCCCAATTAACAAACAAAAATCAATTTGTCCACAATACATTAGCCAGAATCCAGTACAACCACTATAAACCCAAGATTCTAGCCTTCACCAAAGCACTGATCAGGGACAGTTTTTGGTACATAGTCCATACCTCAACAGTAAAACAAACAACAGCCGGATGCTACATTTATGATTAACAAAGCTACATTGTAAGTTCAAAATATAAGCTAACAAGATTGTAACAAGATACCATATGCATTGCCAATCTCATTGATACTGCCAAAAGTTAAGACAAAAGCAAGGCAAGAGACCAAGAGAAGCCAGTTAACAACAGGGATGTAAATCTGGCCCATAAATTTGCGGGAGGTGTGGATTATTTTAAGTCGTGGGAAGCACTGGAGTGCTGTAGCCTGTTTTATGATGGAGAAAATAGCCGTCGTCATTGCACGGCTTGCTATCAAAGAAGCAATTGTAGCTACACACATCACTGGCCAAAATGCCCTACCTAAATCACAGTAATAAGGAATTAAATTTAATAAATTCAATGGAACAAATAAATAAAGTAGTTTTTTTACAGCAGATTCCATCTTCCATTTTTTCTGCATCTTTTTAGTTTTATTAAATGAATACAATGTTGTCTTGAACTTCAAAATTCAACAGGCTATTTAATGAATCTAAAACATGAAATTTGTAAGAATAAAATACTTCTTTGCATCTGGTTAAGAGTATTACTTGGAATTGACAAAAAGAAGACTTGCTCATAGTCAGTTAGATTTTCCAAAAGGAAGGCAGCTTGGCCGAGGTAACCCAGAATAAGGCATGGGAGAACCAAAAGTATAAATGTGAACTGCAAGTGCAAAGTATGATGTATAAGGTCTATATATATTAAAAGAAAATACTTCCATATTAAGGTGAATGAAGCCTCAACATCCTTAAATGTAGCGTTTTAAAGAAGGGGTATGTTAATCTAGGGCTAGAGTCTCAGCTAGTTGTACCAATGATGAAAAATGATTACATCAGAATGGGATGAAGTTCCAACCTTACAACCAAAGCAGAGATGACAAGAGAACTTCATACAAGTATACTAAAGCCTTAATTCATCCATTCAACCAAACAATGAGAAATTACATGTCAATAGTAAGAAAAGATTATAGACGACTTGCCTGTACTGATTTGACAGAAAAATAGCAAAGATCTGCAAACATAGCCTCAGATCCTGAAAAAACAAGAACAATCTCATTTCAATTTTTGCCTTTTTTTTTAATAAACAAAAGTAAAACGTTAAATTGTTTTTTGAAAAAGTGATGTTAACCATTTTAGAGCAACATGATGACACTATCAATTTCTAAGTACAATAATAGTAGTGATATCATATCTAGTGTATTAACACTTCATAGAGACATTAAGACATCAGCCATACCTGTTGCACACAACAGACATCCTCCAAGAGATAACCATGCCTGGCTCGGATTTGATTTGAAGAATCGATAAATATAAACAGGATTAAATGCCCTCAGAGCTTCATAACCATAATTGATGAGGTTATAAATGCCTATGCCAGCAAGGCAACAGAACCATATGAACAGTGCAGGCCCCAAAGCTAAACCAACCTTACTCGTACCAAACCTCTGTACACTGAACAAAACTACAAGGAAAGCTACTGTGATCATCACCACCTCACCTGACAATTAGAATTTGGATGCAAGTTAGACATCTTATAAGTTGAAAATGCAGTTGCCAATTTGTAAGTCAAGAATTCCAAAGTTAACGAGACATTTGACGCGTAGCTGAATGACAAAACAAAATGAATAACACAATTAAAAAAAACCAAAAAAATAAAATAAAATGCAAAAGAATCAAACTGCCCAACCTCATCCATTTTATCCGGCGAAGAACAAAGAGGAAACAGAAATTTATGGAACATTTTTCTCAATACAATGTCGAAGGACATGTAAAGATGCTAATGCTACACACAAATTGTCGAAAGGGTACATAACTACATATGATATGTCCAATAAGTCCAATGTTATCAGGTGGTACTCATGGAATCATGCTATTTTCCGTATAATTGTACCTGGTTTTCTTGAAGTTATTCCTTCCAATCAAATGTCAATCTGAACCATTAGAGCCTTAATTAAGGAATAAATTAAAGATAACCCTTAATTGTGTACTGGGTATCATTTTACTGGCAATTCAGTAATTCAGGACTCATTTGCTTGATTCAATCATTCTCAAGGAAGCAACTAAGAATCAATGAACTAATATTATAAATTGACGAAATCAAGTACCTTCATTTACACTTGACAGTCCAACCTTAAAGCCATTGACAGCTGACATAACTGCAGTAATTGACCGGAAAAATACAATTAATGAAAAAAAAATTCAAGTAATACCATCACATAGATTCGAAATTGGAAAAAGAAAAAAAAAAAATCAACCTGACATTGCTGGAGTTGCAACACCATCCACAATGATCATAGAAATACCCAGTAAAACCAAAATCAGAAGCAACTTCTTAAGAATACTAGATGTCTCCAGTGTCTCTTTGATCTTTAGAGACCTCTCCAGTTCTGGTGATGGTACCTTCAGTCTAAAACTTGAGATGCGTTGATCGGATGGTAGTTGGTTTGGTAGGAGGCTTGCCTTTGCATATCTACATATTACTGAGTACAAAGCAAATATCCCACCTGAAGAAAACCATTGTTTTGATTAAGGTGTCAGATTTTAGTATGAATTCATTCACTGAACTGGTATGAATATTTTGATGGACAAATGGAAGTATTTTCCTCACAGTTTGAACCCTTCTATCATGATCTTAGATCAATTGGGCTCCAGTTAATATAAATTAAGACCTGCTTTGAATGGTCTGAAACAGTATTTTGGTCAAAATTTGATTCCTTCTTTATGATGTTGACATCTCAGTTAGAGACTGGAGGAAATTTTTCAGCAACATGGTTACTTGAGGACACATAGAAAACTGGCTCGATCAAAATTTAGGTTTGGTAATAAATAGATTCAAGTTTGAAGATAATGTCCATATTGTATTGATCCCAAGTCTGTTATGAACCTTAATGAGGTAGTTAAAAGCAAGAACAAATAGAGCAATTTCAGATTTAACTGAGGGCCCGTTGATGCAAGTTTTAAAAAAAATTAATATTACTTGAGGAAGTTTACGTTAAGGGATAGGATATGGACAATCAACGCCATTTGACATCTCAGAAACCAATGTTAAATAAGCTTGTTGTGAACATAACATACCCTCCCAAATAGTAGTATGCTTAGATTTTTACATATTGAGTTATGTTGAGGGATAATTGATGCATGACGGTATAATTGATTATTTGTACCCATTATGTCATGGCCAAAGTTGAAAAATACTAGGAATTGTACCAGCATGGAAAATAAATTACCTTCGCCATCATCATTACCCCAGAGAACAATAAGAACATACTTCAGAAGTGGTATCAGAATCAAGGTGTACAAAACAAGAGACAGGGCTCCTAGCACATCCTCCTTTTTTGTGACAGGGTACTTATTGAACATTATATCAAATGTGTATAATGGGCTTGTACCGACATCCCCGAATACTACCCCAAGAGTTTGAAGTGCCAGAACTATGCTTCGACAACAGCTGGCTTCCTGAGATTTAAAAATTGTGTAATAGAACTTTAATTTAAAATTCTGTAGAATCAAGTAAAAAATTTTGCTTGGGCTCAAATTTTGCTCTTAGCTGACAATATTTGGATTAAATGATCCAGTTACCAATCAACACAGGCCAACTTAATGTCCTCATGTCATTTTGACTTTTTAGCATTAAATCACAGTAAGTTGCCCTTGCTGGAGGTTCCTTTCATTTTTTTTTTCAAGGAATTTACTGGAGGTTCTTAAAGAATTAAAGATCTTAATAGAAAAGAAAAACTTTGTTTTACACAGCTCCTGTACAATCTTACAACGAACAAGATCATCAGTACCAAACTTAGTGCAATCATGTACAATCTTTAGTAACATACTTTGCAACAAAATCAACAGCACCAATATTACGATACACAAATCTTAACAACCACTATCAGTTTAATGCATTCAATTGGTTATCATTTCAACGAACAAACTCACTAACTAAAGGCTAACCAATCACAAAAATTAACAGTGACCAAATTAAATTAAACGCACAAAAGAGATTCATTCAACCTTTTTACCTCTTCATATCCATTCATCTCAAACCCATGAACCTCGAGCGCCTCTACATCAAACGAATCAACGCGAGGTCCAGTGCGAACCAGTCTCTGATGCTCGCTGTCGTCATCGTCGTCGTCATCCTCCTCTTCAAAACTGGACCTTCCAATGGACTCGTCCAGTTCGTCGGAGCTCCCTTCTTCATCCTTCAAGGCCCATCTCATCTCCATTGATTCCGTCTTCGCCAACCCACCATTGCTCCTCGTCGATCCCTCCGACATCCCAAATCAGAACCTGTTTAGGACAAATCTCGCATATGGGTTTTGATTTAGAGACGATTTGGGTATCAAAGTAATGAAATTTCGATCGAAAGATCAGAGGTGGTTGATCTGGTATGGATCAGAATTGCTCAGGGCACTCTTTTCTTTTGCGCAGCACTCCGATTTTCAGAGTGAAAATGACTAAAATATTCTTACTTTCAGAATTTTGTTATATAAAAAATGAGGGTATTTTGGTCTTTTTACCGTAAAATGTTTTGCAAAGAGAGAGTTCTGGTTTTTCTTCTGGGGTTTTCACAAATGGCGCACTGAGCCCGCACGAGCTAAGCGCCTAAGCTTTCCAGTTTATATTTTCGGATCGTCTCCAGTTACAACAGAGAGGAGATGTCCGGGATTTACAGGATGCTGCCACGTTGGTTTTTTGTGTTAAAATTAACGATCAAGATTATGACACCTTGCGGGCAGGTTGGGCTTTGTTTTCGCAATCCGAGGTCTCGGATAGCTCTACTTTCATGGACCGGAGAAAATTAAACACCCAACAAAGAAGGGTGTCCCAATTAATAGTGAGCTCTTACAAGAGCCAAGAGACGTATTTAATTATATCTAATGCTACCCCAATTGTTCTGATATTCACAGTTGTAAAAAAAAAAAGTTATAATGGTTATGTAATAGCAAGTCATAAAAAATAACATTGAAAATGTGTTTTGAAGAATTGTAATGTTCAACAAAAATGTATCATAGGAATAGAAAATAGGAAATGCATCTCTCCATAAAAGTAAAAACCATGATGATTCTTAAGGGAAAAAATTATACTGGTTATGTAATATGAAGCCACCAAAAAAGAAAAAAAAAATGCAAATTGTTATAAAAAATGTTTTGACTAATGTTCAAGAAGAGTATCATAGGATTGGAAATGCATCTCTCAAATAATAATAATAATAATAATAAATAAATAAATAAAATGATTCTTAGTATTCAAATGACATATGCTCTAGCGGACGAATCAAAATTTTAATTTTGTGTTATTATTGTGTTAATGACAGAGTACGTGGTGCACTGTTTTAACATTGAACCTTATTAAAACTAGTTCTAATCTCGCGCGTTGCGCGATTCATTCTTATCCGAATATATTATTTAATAGTTTTTTTAATGAATGTGGATATGCTATGGAACTCTTTGCAAATAGACATGCAATATTAGAAATTACTATTACCATAAAATAAAATGGATAACCTTGTGATCAAGATAACCGCAGAGTGAATCCCGCGTGTTCCACGATGTATTCATATAAATATTATATATGAGAATACTATTCAAATATTATATAGAAACGGCCAAAAAAAAAATACTAAATACTATTTTTTCCACAAAGAATCTTGGACCACAAAAAATTAGATCACAAAAAATCACGGGCCACAAAATATCCTTGTTACCGTGCATATCACAGTAACTCACGTGCCACTCATGATGACCCAGATGAATATATGTATAATATATTATTTTAATTAATATTATATTAATAAGTATAATAAAAATAATTAATGTAATAACAACGATTGATATAATAATGTAGCGATCACCATAATAATATTAATAAAAATATTAATGATTGTACACGGTAATTATATTAATAATATTATTATTACTAATAAATTAAATCTGTAATTATATAATTATCATACGATAAAAATTATAAATTATTCAAGCTCATTTGTTTGTTTATTTTTTGTGGGTCCATCTTGTTTGTCCATTTCTATTTTATAGTGGTCATAAAGGATGTTTATCAATATTTTAATGATCACGACTAAGGCACTGAGCCAATTCGTCCAATTCTAAGTTTCAGCTGGAATTCGAATAAGGCAACAAATTGCTTATTCGTGCATCGTGCCGTTCGCGACTTGTTTGGTTGCACGTGAATAACCAATTTATGGAATTGCTTATTTGTAAGACCATCCAAACAATCCAAACAAACCTATGAGGCTATGCACAATCTCATACCAGAAGCAATTGTACTTGATAGCAGGTTCTTTTTACAAATGCAGCACTGACCACCATAATTTTTTTTTCTTGAAGGAGGAACGTAATTGTCTGTTTCTTGTTAGGATTATGTTGTTTTTAGCTTCCAGATTTAGTTTTTAATTTTTTTTAGATTGAAATCGGGTAGTTACGTAGTTGGTTTGATGGGCACTACTGATCAGTAAGATAGGTGCTCAGTTGGCATGGTTTTTTTACATCTTTATGCAGTGTTGTAACACCCATGTACTTTCTCATTTATGTTTTTTAATGAAGCTGATGCCTACGGGCCTTTAAACTTCAAAAAAAAAACCTATGAGGCAGGCTATGACATGATATTGTCAATTGATACAAAGGTCAAAGAGGGTGATTCTCTTCTCTCGATCGGGAGCTGTGCATCTCAAAGTGGGAGAGAGAAAAAGCACCAGACAAAAGTACACGGCTCATTTACATCATTGAAGAGCACCCATCAAAATCATCCAATGGACCAGATCAAATAACAGAAAATGGACGGTCTTGATTATTTACTGTGCTAACCACAGTAAAAAGCACCTCCACGTGCAACTCATGCTTCCCAATCTTTATGTATGTATAATTCTGCACTACTCTGAGCACTCTGACCGGCGGAGCCCACAACTACTATTTTCTTGCAGACTGGATCCGGAGCATATTCCATGCTAGAGGATGAGTGGGTCAATGGAATTCTGTTCTTAGATCAAGGATATTTAGCCTGTATGAAGTGAATTGATTTACGGTTTGAAATTGAAATAGACAGATGATGGCATCAGAAACATATGACAAAAATGCACGAATTAAAATTATGAGTAAGAGTTATTATTCTATCAAATGAAGTATTAAATATTATATTACATAATAAAATTACATACCGACTTGCTATCTTAACGAGGCAAGCCAAACTGACTTGTTCGCTTGAACTGTACCGAGATGAGCTAATATGAGCTAATATTACACGGACGAGCTACTAGGTTTTTTTGCAGTCGTAATGCCAGCTGTCATTGTGCATATTAACTATTTTTTTTTTTTTGAAAAAAAAACTATCTACAATATAATATGGGCCAGGTAAACTTGATCGATCGGCCCAACTTAATTTTGGCAAAAGACTAGCATCACATGTTTGGAAGCAAAATCGGACCGTGTCCACCAAAAGTTCTTAATAGTTAAATAGGGAGCATACATCGGACCGACATTTTCAATTTTCAAATATTGAATGAGAGCCCAATATATTCATCACACCATTCTAATTGCTTTCAAAGGAACAGATGAATGACTGAAAAATTAAATATAGACTGATGCGAATTTCAAACGATTAGATGAATGATAAAAGTATTCCTAATTGTGCCACGTTCTGTGTTCACAATATTTAGTTATTTAGAAGGACTATTATCAGATTTTGAATTTAAATATAGACTGCTGCCAATTTCAAAGGATTAGAATAATTTCAGAACTATTATCAGATTTCTCAATTAGAAGCACTCTCACAAATTTCAATTTTGTAAAATAAATTAATTGTCAATGTATTTCATTTTATATTGTATACTGGTGCTGTTGGAAATAAATTTTTGGTGACCCACCAGGCCACCATATTGTAGAGATATATGTGTAGCCAAACTCAAATACATTGACACTTAATTAACTAAAAAGATGTATAAATATTATTTAAATTCAAAATAATATAATTAGTATTGGTATATAAAAAGAATGAGATTTGGTGCACATTGACATACCAAAGCTATTTTCTGCAGTATCTGTTGCAAAAAAAAAAAAACCTCAATTACCAAAAAAAAGATTTTGGCTGATGGAAAATTATCTCACTTCTGGGTTAGTCAAGGTCACATCATTTATAGAGCATGATGACCCATCTAAATCCGATGAATTTACTGCTCTTTCTGATACTCTTATGTTGAAGTATGCCGGCTGCTTGGGTTCTGGTAAAACTATGTTTTCTGTGGTAAGAAAAGCGATCACATCTGACATGGTGGGTCGATCGGCTGGATTCTCCTGAACACACAATAGTGCGACATGAATGCATCTCTCTATCTGTTTTTGGGACACTTCACTTAATGCTGGACAAATTAGCTCTGAAATATTTCCTACTTTCCATCTATCCCATGCCTGAAAAAGAAAACTTCTATGTGAGAAACAATGATAGAAAATTTATCCATCTAGCTAGATATATATATAGGTACTCAAATAAATTACGTATTACTGTAACATCAGTCAAAATGAATGAGTCCTCAACTGGAATTATGATAGGAATGCTACAATAGATTAAATAAACTAACATAGCATTTGTTGAGTAAAAAAAAAAAACATTAGTATGCGCCATAATATGAGCTACTTACATATCCGAGAAGGTTGAGAAAGTCTCCGTACTGGTGAAAACCCATATTCCTTTTGCCGCTTACAATTTCCAGCAGAAGCACACCATAACTAAATACATCAGATTTTATTGAGAAAAGACCTTCAGATGCATACTCTGGAGCCATGTAACCGCTGAGAAAAGAAGGACCAAGAGCTTTATTGTTAAAAAATTTTAGTACAATATATTCTGTATCACATTCGTTAATAAACAGTTATAATAATCACTATATATCTCTTTCTGAAGCTTTATTGTTGAATTATACCAGTTGTAATTGCATTTGGCATATTGAATAAATATATATGTGTTATATATGCTTGTATACTCACTATGTTCCTACTACCCTATTGGTATTTGCTTGGAGCTCTTTTGGACCAAATATCCTGGCCAATCCAAAATCTGATATCTTTGGATTCATTTCAGAGTCTAGAAGAACATTGCTTGCTTTCAAATCTCTGTGAATAATTCTTAGCCTGGAGTGCTTGTGAAGATACAACAGTCCTTGTGCAATGCCTTCAATTATCTCAAAACGCTTTTCCCAATTTAAAAGTGCTTCTCTTGTTTTATCTGTTATCGAACACAATAGAAATTAAAGGAATTCTCATGCAAATGAGCCACATAATAACTAGGCATGCCATATTAAAACATCTGTGACCATCTGATCATTCTTCTCTCTTCAATTTTTATAACGGACTGCTAACATGTTTTTGTATTTCTCTTATTCAAATGAGATATTTATAATGTGTCAAAGGTGTGCCAGAAATATTAAAAAATACACTCCCAACTCAAAATTTTTTTCTTGGGCTTGAGTGAAAGAAACTGGTGGATACATAAATTTTTAGAAGGGAAGAGCGGCAAATTAAGTTTGCACTTGTGTCCAAAGAGATCAAAATATAAAATGCAATATAGTCATCAATAAATTGGTTAATCCATAAACCCGGTTAATTATTACAGATGACTCGATATCCAACCACGAACTTCGTGTTATTGGGGTTGTCGAGTTGTTGAAAATATATTTGTCAAATATCCTGTGTTGTCGAATAATGTACACAATTACACACCAATTGATAACTCTATTAACTGTTGTTAGTTAATAGAGTTATCATTCAGATTATTGCAGATTTATCGTCAATTGGTGTATACATTATGATTTATTGTTATTATTTGTTAATTGTTAATACACATGAATAGAGTTATTAATCAAATTGTTAAATTTGTTGACATAACATATTTGACTGGTCAAATCATAGGGCGCTATGATTTTTATTGAAAATGTAGAAAAAGCCTATATGGCCTCCTGATTTCTAAAGCATAACCACTAAATGTACAGTCATTGAAAAAGTCCCACGAAAGCATAAAACATTACAATAAGGCTAGAAAAATAAAATTTTCACATACCAAAAATGAAGAAGTCTAAGCTCTTGTTTGGCATAAACTCATAAATCAATACTTTCTCTTCTCCTTGGATGCACCATCCGAGCAGCCGGACTAAGTTTCTGTGCTGTAACTTTGCAATAAGTTCAATTTCATTCTTAAATTCTATTAGGCCTTGACCTGAATGTGTTGAAAGCCTCTTGACAGCTATTTCAAGTCCGTCTTGAAGCACACCCTGGAAGAACAATATGGAATTACACCAAGAACATTCTTCTTCTAATTTAAACCTACGGTACCCCTTATTTTTATTATTATTTTTTTTTTTGAAGGTTAGTTGGCGAGAGCCAACCAACAAATTTTATTAAAATAAAAAGAAATTAGTACAAGAGTGACCTACAGGCTACAGTACCCTTATTATAACTATCTTAATGTATTTTTCTATTTATTGGCGCATTCTATATTTTTTTCTCATGGCAGTGATTCCTTTACTTTAATGGTCAAATTCAGGGTTAATTTGGCACATTTTTATTCTAAGAATTTTAATGTCCACACTGTATTTTGGATTTCTTAGCAAATATATTTAATAAACATAAAAAAGGAGAAAAAAAAAAAAGCATGCAAATCACCTTATAAACAGGTCCAAATCCACCTTGCCCGAGTTTATTATCCGATGAGAAGTTATTTGTTGCATTAGCTATTTGATTGAATTTGAAGAGTGGAAAGTCTGAACTTCTACTCCATAGATTCAGTGTTTCGTCACTAATTGCAAGCATGCTTTCTTCTTGAGAATCCTCAGTTTCTAAATCATTAAAGTAGACAAACTGCTCAGTGTTCATTCAAAGAAAGTGGTTACTAATAGTAATGTTAAAATGTATGAAGATCAAACAAACCTGAATATCTTAGCTTTCTAACCCACAAGAAGATGATGAAGCAGGCAAGGATAAACAGTGAACTAGCTAGACTGATGATGATGATGAAGAGTCTGTTTTTTCCTCCTGGAGAAACATTTGAGGATGAATTATCACTTACATATCATTAGATTCTTTTGTAATTTCACATTGATTGGTGCTGAACAGAAAGATTTAACATTTGTCGAGTTGGATTATTTGGCAAATGGATATGTCAAGCTGATAAGGTTCTGTTTTCCCCACCCAAAGAGTAATATTATGTGGCAAATGTACATCTCGAGCTGGATTTAGACTTGTGACTTATGGTCTGGATCGACCTGGGTTTTGGGTTATTTTTATACCAGGGTGGGTCAGACAGTCAAGATAACCGTCTTTCTTTTTTTTTTTTTTTATATCAGTACTTCACATTAGATTCCAGACACGATCTTCAATAGCACAACCAGTCTTTCCATGCGTCATGCATCCAATCGAGGATACCATCTTCTGTGGAATCATATTCTAACAGGTTCTCCATTCAGTACCTCTTCTAAATTCAAATAAATAGATTAATATTCTGTACTCTGTAGTACCACCAATTTTGTTTGCTTTTTGGAGCAAAATTTGTTCTTCAATGAGCACAAAGTTTGCTTTCAGAACCGCATGGGGTAGGGTCAATTATATATCTTCAAAGATCTTTCTGGTTTCTGGTCATTCCATTTCATGTCATTTTGTATACTGAGTAATAATTTAAAAAGTGGTATAGGGAGATAGATATGGAGAGATTGTTAGAGACTAGAGAGTAAACAGTTATGATACTTTGACCACAGTAAGTTAATTAGAAAGTTGTCAGTGGATATTTATTTCAAGAGGGGATTCATTCTGTCCAGTAGTGTTAATCTGATACTGTCATCAGTAATGATTTCGCATTAGTAATGATGCTTCACAGGATCAGGCCGGTAGTGCCAGTATGAAAGCTTGATTGGTATTCTGGCATGTAGTGCCATTATCAGATCCAAATTCTGATTCTAACATATAGATGTCTGGGACGGATGGCCTGTAGTGTCGATCATCACCCCCTGCTTGCTGGTACCAGAGATAAGTCCAAGAACCTGCTACTATTACTGGTAAGTTGCTTCTCTTCATTTGCTTTAAAAAAGGTGAATGATGCAGTGTAATGGCTGAGTTGCAATGCAGATGATGATCTGGACAGAACAGTGATGTGAAAATACTGTATGAGCCAAAATTTATGATATCCTGATAATCAATGCTGATCTCTTAATATAGAATGCTGATTCGTTGAAGCATCAACTAACAACCTTCTAAAAGCCTTCACTGTGATCAAAGTGACCTAACTGTAACAAATTACTGTCTCTAACACTGGGTCATGTGAGATTGGGTTCAGGTCAGAAGGAACAGATAGTTCACTAAGTTAGGTTGGCTATGCAAACTTTTGCCCATTGCAAGTTTGCAACTATATACGACCTTAGACCTGATGCTATGTTGCTCGTTGTGCTGATTATTTGAGGCGATAATACCAACTTAATGGCTGTAATTTTTCGTGCTGTGAAACAGATCAACAGAAATAAAATCTGCATATCAAGATACTATGACAATGATTTCAATGCAAATATAAAAGGATGACAAAATTTTATTAGAAAGCAGGGTTCGGATATGCACTGACTTTTTTTTTAACACATATGCTGAGGATTTTAATTTAATAGAAGAAGCTAGTCACTCTGAATCTTCATTCCTATGTTTTAACTTTTGGGATATAGGAGGTATCTCCACGTTTACCACCAATTTGTAGAATAAACATATACCAATCAAAGAAGAGCATGAATTTTTTTTTTTAAAGAAAAGGTCAAGTCAGGTGTCAAATGTTCACCTTTACTGGTATTTGATGGAGCATTCATTGTAGGAGGCTGAGTTGGCTTATCATCAGATGCTGGAGGATTCGCCACTGCAGTACCTGAGATTGAACCGAACTGTATGTCTGGATTTCCATTAAAGAAGGTGTATATCTCGTACCTCAAGTTGCATCTAACTCCTAGAATCCGTCCACCTTGCCTCCCGTCAAACAACTGTACCAACTGATCAATAAGATCTTGCAAACAAGCACGGCATGTATCATTTGAAAAGTCAGGGGTGCACTGGGACAAGCCATAGATCACTGGCAAGGATTCTGTTATGTTTATGACTCCTGTCCCAAATCGCTTTCTCGAGTTATAAGCAGCCTGATCTGAGACGCCGCTAAGTAATGTATTCACAACAGTGTTGAAGTAGTTTTTCACAGTATTATTCGATGAATCCCATCCGCTGAATCTACCACCAGTCACGTTCTGGGTGTTGTACATTGAGATTAAATTTGCGTTGTCCGTAGAATTGAGATAATTCTGGTTAGAGTACTGAAGCAGACAGTAATCATAGCATATAGTTGCTTGTTTGGATTGAGGGCATAGATCGGTTATATCTACTGTGGAACTGTTAAGACATTGATCACACATAGAAGAATTGATATCACCACGACAGAGGACAAGACCATATGTTTGGTCTGGTTTTGCGCCAAATGTATTTTTAGAGAAACCTTGGATTGCAACTGATTCTGTGGAAAGGGAGGAGAAGAGTTCCTTAAGATTGGAACTGTATGTGCTATTGTTGGTGTAGTTGCCAGTGGAAGAGCATGCATATTGGATTTGAGCAGAAGCCAGATTTAAACAGAGCAGAGTTGTGATCAGGAACAGAGTTTGAAAGAACACATAAGAGTTTCGGATCCATCTGTTGATAGACATGATTGGAAACAATAATGGAATAATATGGGTGATGATTGTTAAATGATTATTAATTTGTTTAAAGCTTCGTAGAAATTTCTCGGTAGGAACAATGGGATAAATCATTTCCTCAATTATTGGCATCCGTTTTCAAAAGAAAAAGAAATATATATAAAAAAAAACACTTTTGTTATAACTGGTCAATAGTCGTCGTTTAGTCAAAATCAGGATGACTGGCTCGAAAATAGGCATCAATATCTTTTTCTGTATTAAATATTGCTTCTCAGGTAACAAATTTACAATTATGCAGAATGACATATAATGCAATGCTGACGGGACTCGGGCTTCATTGGTGCCACCTGTTATGTGTATGTTTTTCTTTTTTTTCGACGCATCCACCTGTTGGTCTTGGGATGAGAAGAGTAAATGACATAGAATTTCCTAATTTGATTTCGGTTACTGACTAATCCTTGCTATCCGGGGTCGAAGTCAGTTGTACTGGGTTGGATATTGCGGACCGGAATGAGATCCTCGCCGGTCAGTTTTTTGACTGCTCCAAGCAGTCATTGCCTTTTTTTTAAAATTTCAAAATTTTAAAATTCAAGTTTTGAATCCAAACCGTTGATATTGTTCAATTTTACGGGTGATGCGTTTCCATATAAGTTTTATAAAATTTGGAGTTTATTTGATACTTGATTAAGTGCTAAACAAATGAACGTATCAGAATTAATCAAATCTGGTTCGTTCATTTGTTTAACACTTAATTAAGTATCAAATAAACTCTAAATTTTATAAAACTTATATGAAAACGCATCGATCGTAAAATTGAACAATATCAACGGTTTAGATTCAACAATTGAATTTTAAAATTTTGAAATATTAAAAAAAAAAAAGAAATGACTGCTCCGGCAGCCTTTTTTGACTGCCGAGACGTGAGTAGGTATTAGTCTGACTGTACGGCACTTGTAGAGTAGGCATGTCATCTTGACTAATACAAAATTCTAAAGTCTATACCTAACCTAGGTAGTTTATTTTTGACGAAAAATGAGGGTCTCGCCCTCAACTTGAGATAAATTAATAAAAAATTCCTTTAAAAGAGGTCATAGTTAGCCAGCTAACTTAAATGAAGAAATAAAGTAAACGAAAAATTAAAATTAGCTAGAAAAGTTAAAAACTAAAAGCCGAAGCAAAATAAATCTAGAGTCTATAGTTATTTGATTGTTTTGTTTAAAAACAGTAAGAAAATTATATTAATTGCAATACCTCTATTTTATTCTTGATCTTATCAATTGATCTTATTCTAGGTGTAGGAATAAACTAGTTCTACTTATTTTTAAAAGCCCAAGAAGTTCCTCAATTCCACAAATTTACGAGCTTTCTGTGGTCTTTTACAAATCATGGGTGTACTTAGCCTCTAGCAATTTGGCATCAAAAGTGGCTTCTTCAAAATTTCTTAGATATATAGAATAAAACAAGCATTATACATGGATTTGATGCTAGTTGGATGGTTTTTTGTGTACGAGGGTTTGGTACCGTGGCTTGTGGATAATAAGTGTTTGATGTTGGAACAAACCCTGGCTTGTAGGGACAAGAAAATATATAGGGCGTGTTTGGAACCACGAGAATAAGACTTTGTTCCGAATAGCTTATTCAAGAGGTACCCAAACACATTTCGGAACAAGCAGAACAGCTTATTCGGAGCCTTGTTCTAGTTCCAGCGAAAAGTTGGAATTAGATTAGAACAACGTCTCGGGACTATTAAAAAATGTTAAAATATCCTTTGTGGGTCTTTCTCCAAGGCTCACGCAGTCACGCCTCCGCTGGAGAAAAGTTAAGTTGGTAATGGTATTATGGTTTATGGTTTTAAAATATTCCTTGTGGGCCCCGTAACTATTATTTTAATTTGGTTAATGGTTTTAAAAAGTCAAAGTTTCCAAACGTTGGTGTTGACTGGGCCTGGTGTGGTAAAAATGTGCACAAGCAATTATAACCATCCAAATAAAAAATTATTATTTTTCCCTTGTTCTTATTCTTATAACCATCCAAACAACATCGAGAATTATATGAACAAGCAATTCTTCACCATTTCTTATTCACCATCCTTGTTCTTGAACAAGCTATTCTATTCTTATTCACCACACTTCCAAACATCCCCATAGTATGACCGTAGTTCTTAAATGGGATATCCCTCATCCAAGATCAGTTTGACTGGCCGGGTGACTACGGAGCAACGTTTTTAAATTCCTACCGGGTACCGGTAATTTCCGGTAAAATCGGGTTTCGGATAAAGACCCGGTAGGAAAAGACATTTAAAACCCGTTGGTCAATAACCGGAGAAAACCGGTCAAAAATCGGAAAATTCCGAAATTACCAGCTTAACCGGTTTCTTCCTTTCCCCTTTCGCAAGAATAAATCCTCAAAATTAATTGTGCATTGGGGGAATCGAACCCAGGTACACATTACAGGAGACAACACCTCCAACCACTGGGCCTAGAGGCCTTTTATGCTTGTTACACTTGTTAAATAAACATATTATATTATAAACAATACCAACCAATGCCAACCAATACAAACCAATACAAACCGGTACTAACCGGCACAAACCGGTAAAATCGGTAAAAACCGCATACAGCCGTCCTGGCCGGTTTGATGGCCGGTAGGGTATTAAAAACATTGCTACGGAGGACTACAGAGGAAATGTAAGGCTAACATTTTTGTGCTCTGCTTAAGTTTTCATATATTGTAAGGCTACAATTCTTGTTTGACTCGGGTGTGTTTGGTTTGGATTGAATAAGCCTTATTCCGAATAAGGCTTATTCGGGATGAAACCAAACACGTTTCCGAATAAGTCTTATTCCGAATAAGGCTTATTCAACCCCTAATTCTAATACCACCTATATTGTGGAATTAGAATCCTTATTCGGAATAAGAGGAGAGAGGAGAGAGAATCCTTATTCCAATTCCGAATAAGGGCGCTGCCAAACACACCCATCGATCTTGAACAGTCTTCTTGGTAAGAATAACTGGGTTTTGAAAACTAACCTAAAAAATTAAACTCTTATCTATAATATCCTTGGAGCAAACAAATCTGTTCAGATAGTTTAGACCACATGTATTGAAAATATCTAATCGCTCAATTGATCGGCATATCAGGAAAAATGTTTACAAAAATGATAATATAATATACACACAAGAAAGATAATTAAGGAGAAAGGTAAATCCAAATACCGTTGTCAATGGGAATTTATCCCATGAAAATCAGAAAAAAAAAATAATAACGGGATCTGTGACATGCATGCAGCACATGGTTAATATAAAAATTGTAAGCCCGCTGCCGTTTTAAATAATTTTTTGATGTATAAGATAAGATAAATAGGTGATTTTGTGATCTCGTTGGATTTCGCCTACCCAACTTGTTTGGGACTAAAAGGCTTTGTTTGTTTGTTGTTATTGTTTTAGTTTAAGATTAATTGGTTGGAATGCATATATTTTCTTATCTGTTCGTTAATTTGTAAAATTTCTACAGAAAATTCTTCATTTTTTATTTAAGTAAAAAATTTGCCTGTGTTGTAGCCTGATTTGTATTCTGTAGAAGCCATATTTAAACAGAGCAGATTATCAGGAGCAGAGTAAAGAAGAACAGAGTTGTGTTCTTCATCCTTCTTCTGCTTGTAGAAATGGCATGGGCGTTAGAAATAAATGTTTTTTAATTTTTGTTGCAACTGCACTGTGTTATAAATCATTTCACCTCTCTATCCATTAAAGGTGTCAGTCTTACGAAAAATATCCTTGGTAATCAAAAAACATTATTATCCCAGAATTTGACTACAGAGGAAATGTAAGGCTAACATTTTTGTGCTCTGCTAAGTTTTCATATATTGTTAGGCTACAATTCTTGTTTGACTGCTTATCTTGAACAGTCTTCTTGGTAAGAATAACTTGGTTTGGCAAACTTACCTCCAAAATTAAACTCTTATCTATAATATCCTTGGAGCAAAAAAATTTTGAGATAGTTTAGACCACATGTATTGAAAATATCTGATCGCTCAATTGATCGGCATATCCGGAAAATTAAAAAAAAAATGATAATATAATATATACACAAGAAAAATAATTAAGAAGAAAGGTAAATCCAAAAACCGTTGTCAATGGGAATTTATCCCATGAAAATTAGGGGGAAAAAAAAGGATCTGTGACATGCATGCAGAACATTTTTAATATCAAAATCGTAAGCCCACTGCCATTTTAAATATTTTCTTGGATGTATAAGATAAATAAGTGATTTTGTGACCTCGTAGGTTTCCTTTCTAGCCTACCCAACTTGTTTGGGACTAAAAAGCTGTCACATCCTGACACCTAGGATGCAACAATCCCGCCACGAATACACAATTTCTGTATATCCGCAAGGCGTTTTCCTACCATTTTTTTTTCTTTTGAGGTACAAGTCCAAGCTTACCATGATTAACCATGCTAGATCCTACTACTTAATGAGTCGTCATGGCAAGATATTTGGCTTATTCTTCGCTTGACTTGATCGAGCCCGTCTCTGTAACCTGGAACCCACATCCATTGTGGAAAACATGCAAAAACACAGAATGAGAAATAAATTCTCAGTGCGGATTTTAGTTCCAGTACGTGAATTTAAGCTAAAATCCAAATTTTTTTTTAAAATAACTCCCATCAATAAATAATTTCTTTGTAGAACAGAACATGATTAAGCATTATTCATATTTAACATAAAATAAGCATAGATGTCACAACTTAAATGAAATTAAATGCAAATATTTAAATCACATTTAGCACATGTAACACATGATATCTAGCATATGCATGTAGATAACATCGGGTGAAACAACAAAATCTGACCATAACAGTAGTCAGTAGATGACGGAACTGAACACGGACAACACATGTCTGAGCGTGATAGGAAACTGAGCGTGTCAGAAAATCCGAACATTACTGAAACTGCGCATAACATTTGGGCATATCATATCATTTCTCTTTCACATCATATCATTATCACTCAGGTCCCCTAACCGAACCGGTTGGGCAAGCAAAAGGAGACCTTTCCCTAACCCGAGGGCAGGCAAAAGAGACGTATCTCTAATCCTGGACAGGCAAAAAGGAATTCCAAATCTGCATAGCGCTACCGAACTGGCCGAAGCCGGGGACCAACCGACTCCGGAGAGTGATGCATATCAAATCACACATATCAAGCACATTCATAACATATCTCAGCTATCACTTCAATTTCTCAGTCAGATCATTCATAAGTCGGATTCATCAATAGCAAAGGCATATCCAAATATCTGACCGTCATTTTCCCAAATTTTCTCAAACGGAGATTATGCATTTCAACATGCAATTTTATCAACATTTAGCTATTATTTAAAAAAAAATGCAGAAGTATAGCTATGCAGACAAACGAGTTTCCAATATGCACATAGAATAAAACATGTTGTGTTTTCTTAAACTTGAAATCACGTAAAAATAACATGCTTTCAAAATGTAGCTTAATAATCACTTAGACTTTAACAAAAATCCAACGTAATTCCGCACCTGAATAGTGAGCTTAAGCGTGGCTCCATGATATTTTATGATGATTCGAATGCTTGACGATCATCCTATTCCGAATTTTCCTGCTTGGCGGTCCTTAGACTTGATAATCTCGTATTAACGATCCTAGATCAGTTCCTTAATAAGAAGAGAGTGATTATCTTAACAACCGTTTAGTGGTGTCGTAGAATACTTAAGTAAAACCTAAATAACTTATTCCTAGGCTGTTTCTTGGATTACCAGACTGATGGACTAGGTTAACCATACTGGTCTGGATTTGGTTGGTTAGGTTCGAAATCTTGATTGAGAGGATTCTGTTTTGAAATATATTATTTAGTATTTTATTTTGTTATTTAATAATTGGTTTCAACTTTCCAGTCATTAACAAGTTATAATGAAATTCTATTTTGAAATATATTATTACTAGATAATTAAATGTACTTTATTAACAACTGATTTTGTTATAAATGAATAGGTCATGATTAAAATCTATCTTAACTAAATTACTTAAGACATTTTTAGAGTAATCGCTTACTAAAGTAAGTTACAGATTGCATATTATATCGTATATACTTGATAATTATTAGTCAAAATGGAAATATTAGATATATACAATTTATATATAGACATCACAAATCTGCTTATATACTTTCATTATATATACAAAGCTACTTGAATTTTTACTAGATCATAAATCGTATCTTCATGCTGGAATTATAAAGATCCAGTTAATTATTAGTTACAGTAAACTGTTAAGTGCTGACATCATCATATAATTGATTAAGATTAAGTTATATATTGTATAATTATTAATTAAGTATACAAGTCATCACGTGGACTAACCCATTTTTATTATTCATATATCCGTGAAATTATTCATGTTACGTAAACCATCAATTGTTGCAAACCTTAGACCCATTATCATTATTTATTATTTTTAATAGGGTTTCTATAACTCCATGTGTCAATAATTCTGAAAACTTGCGGCAAAATGATGTTGTGTTAAGTTTATTACAAAAGTACCATTTATAGCGTTCATTAGTTTCAATGAACGTAATATTTTAGAAGCATCATTTATAAAAATATAGCCATGCACTTTATTCTTTAATTAAGTAGTACACTAAGCATCAAAATATATACAGATGATAATCATTTACATAATCATTCCTTAACTAATTTAATTATCGGGTGTAAGGTAACAGTATCCATTAAGGGTTGGATTCATATGAGAGGAAACGGTCTCGAGGCCTCAAGTTCGAATCCAATAGGCCAATAGTAAACACCCCAACACACTATAGCATTCGAAATTTCCAGTTTAGTCCCCGGAACTTTTACTGGTATTAGATGGCAGTCCCTGAAATTTGGGTTCCTTTACCCATCTTCAACCGAACCAGTACTAGGTCGGTATAGCCTTCGTATCAATATTACCCAAGGTTGCGAGTACCTCACAATAAGCACTACAGGTACTGAATATATATAACCCAACGTTTATTCTAACTATCCATGGCATCGGCTCCAACAGTAGCTAGTAAATTGGTGGGTAATTTGTAGAAATACCTCAAGCTACAGAATCGACAATCTCCGGGCCAGTCCCGGCTTCCATCTCGACCCGTCCTCTTCTTCCTTCACCTTAATACCATGACCCAACTTAATCAAGAGAAGAACAAGAGAGAGAGCGCATGAAAAATGGATAAGTAAGAGCAGGGAGAAGTGTTTATAGGCCAACAGCCAAGGGCTTAGCCTAAGCCAACCAAAGCACACCACATCATCAATTCGGATAGGAAGCACTTAAGCGGGTCCCACCTATGTCGGTTGTCTACCAGATGATAAGAACAGAGATTTGGAAAGGAGAAGAATCGTTGATTTTGATCCAATGAAGGAAAATCAGACCACGTCAAAGGGGATAAGCTCAAAGGGTAGTGATGTTCATGTTTATCCTTGAGTAATGGGATCATTTGTGAACCGAATGGAATAACCTTTATATTACCATTCTTTTGAATTTTGAGACTTTAAATTTCCAATGATGGTCATTAATTATTCAAAAATTAATTGTAATGGGATTATTAACAATCAGGTTTACCTATATAGCTTTGATATTTATATGTTCATAAAAAAATCAGTCTAATGTTTGTTATCTACAATTTTCGTGTTGTGTAGTTTTACTTCATATTTTCCATCAAAAATAGAAAACCATTTACTTTGATTTTGCTAAAATTATGTAACTTGATTATAAATGTTACATAAAATAGAAATTTTCAATTTCAATTCGATTTCACTGTTGCATCAGATTTATTTCTGAAGGTTACTAATTAATAATGTTTCTACAATAACTAATGATTAATTAGCAAATTCCTAATAATTTTTTTCTTACTAATATTTCTTTAATCTCAATTAAGGCTAATTTTATAATATCATTTTCTAATTGGTTTGCTATTTAAATAGAAAATTTTGGTTATTATTCATTAATTTCAATTATCCTCAAATATTATTCTTACAGATTTATTTATTCCAATATTATTAATGGAATTAATCTAATTAATTAAACTGAAATTTAGATTAGAATCTTCCAATATGTTACAAAGGCTTTCTTTGTTTGTTGTTACTGTATTATTGTAAAATAAATTGGTAGGAAAGCATAGATTTTCTTAGTCTGTTCGATCGCTTATTTGTAAAATTTGTACAGAAAATTCTTCAATTTTTATTGAAGTAAAAAAATTTGGCATCAGAAAGATATGAAAGGTGAAGGCAATTTTTTTGTACCATTAACTACTAAGATGGGAATTGGAATTAAGCTTAATATTAGTTTTTGGATTTACGGAATTACACAGTGTTTCCGTCTCTTTTGGAGTTTGCATGACGAGGGATCCTGTCGTGAGTAATTGGAACATAGGAAAGTAACAAGGTAGTCTTTGTTTTTGCTCTATAGCAACTTAATACTAGTTTATAAGTCTTCTTTTGGAATTAAAATGTCATTAGATATGTAATTAGCTTATTTAAGGAGCTAAAATGTTTCCAGTACATAACGGATTTCGATCATATGTTGCAATTGGTACATTGGGCAGGTACGTCATACCTGACATACTAGGAGATTCGGACTTACTATTGACATACGCATTAATGGTCAAGTAAAAATTATGCATTATGAACGTAATGGGATATTTTGTTCTGTCTACTTTCGAATAGTACCTCATACTAAGAAAAAGAACATAGTATGACCGTAGAATTTTCAAATTTACTAAAGAAAGATTGTTATGTCAATACTCAATAGGTTCGATTGCCATCTCTCTTCTTTTGTCCTGCAACTAACTGAGATCACCGAATATTCATGTTAATTTCATTCATAACTGATTATTCAAAAATTTATAAATTGTTGTTTCAAGAATATATTAAACGTGAACTCCAAATAAATACCTTTTCAAGTTGTTATTGCGTTCCTTTTTTTATGACTACACACGGTCACGTACGTATGAGGGAAATCTCATTTGAGAACACCAAATTTGCTATAATGAAGAATTATGTGGTGTGCAAAAAGATGCTTGTATTATTCCTAATACTGGGTAGTTTGGATGCCGAGCTTTTTTAAACCATAATAGCAACTGATGCATGCTTAATCATACATATTTTTTGTTACATCCCTGAGACATTGGATGAAACCATAATTCAATAAGAAAGCAAAGCTTAAACGAATCCCGAAATATGACCCAATTAATTGCTTTAATACGAGAGTTTCTATCCACACAAGTTTTAGTAGCTTCTGTTACATTCACTCAGCAGCATTGATTTCTACATCAAAATCCACTGTAATTTAATTACTTTTGAACAAAAAGTTATTGAAAATAATAGTTTTTTCCTCGATAAATTAACTTACATAATTCAACCATATTACCACATTTGAAATAATCTCCTGCCATTATTGCACTTGTGGTGCATATAAACCACTCCATTTCTTCAACTGACGCCGCATCGAGTAAGAGGAATGAATCTAAGCAAAGCTGTTAGTTTCTCATAATTTGAGTTCGTCAAATTAAGATAGAAGAAAATGGAGAGCTGGGCCGCACAACACAATTAGTTTGTACACTTCCAAAATGTTCTCCGGAGATATATATTAGAGGCTATCCAAGAAGTACATCTGAAAATTGATAAATGATTGTTTCCCGTTTGTTTTGTGAATTTGTGATAACTAAATTAATAGTAATGAATGCTTATTGTGTGATTAGTCTCATCCTCGTGTTACCAAAAATTATACATGATACATGGTATAGTGAAGTGCAAAACAGCAAATAAGATAACTAGTAGTATTTAAAAAATTGAATTTAGTTGAGTGACATTAAAAAAAGGTTGTTAATATTATATCAATACAACATGTTATTTGACCATCGCTAGCTCTGTCAAAACTAAAATTTTAATTTTAGTTCTTCATTACTGAAAGGCTCTTTAATTTCACAGATTGAGAAAAAAAATATGTCAAAAAAAATAAATTTTTGTTCATGCATGAGCAAGTTGATTTCTTTAAGACAACATAACGAAACGAAAAGTACTTTTGAAAGTTGTAAGATATTTCTCAAGTGAATGTTGAAATTTTCGAGCAAAATTTGGGCTTTTTAACGGAAGACATCTCGGCCGTCCTTGATCACACGTACGGGCCAGCCGGACAGAACAGCTAAAGAATATTTTTAATCATCCGGGAGAGAAATGAAAAGGCAGGCTAGCACAAAATACACGACACGAGTACATAAGATGAGATTTGCAGTGGCACCGTGAACGTGTCAAAGTTCCAAGATTTCGAAGCGATACGACTTTGACACTATATAGCACCATGTGTGTAGTACCTTACATGCATCATGTCATATCGTGTCTGATGCATTTATAGGCCCCTCGCTTACACTTCACAAAAAAGACATAATTTTTCATCTGACCGTCGGATCGGACAACAAAGCTATAGTTTGTCAAATGGTCAGTTCGGATTTGCGATTCGAACCTTTATTTATGGACTTTTGATCTTTTTTATAATTAGAGCAATTTTTAGCATTGTTTTAGTAATTTTTATGTATTATGTGTTTTCTAGAATTTTGTATTTGCTATATAAACAGTCGCCATGTTTGCTGAAGTTTTTAATTATGTTTTAGAATTGAAAACTATCAATAAATTTGAAAATTTGTATGATCTCATAACAAAATTTCTTTTTTTTCGTACTTTTTCATTATCTTTCTTGTAATTCGTGCATCAGTGTCAACATACGTTATAATTTCTTATCAACATAGTTGTGTCAACACACCTACGAACTCGCGCATCGGAGTACCCTATTCCAGAAGCACTACCAATACTTACTATTTTAACGTTTTCAGTTTTCTTATATATACTTTCGTTGTCTCGCCACACATTTGATATCCAAAAATATATTAACATCAAATCTCATATACGTACACTGTTATAATTTTCCTTTCGTCCTGCAGCTAATTAAATCACCTAAAATTCATGTTAATTAGGCGATCAATTTCATATTTCACACCAAATAAAAAAAAATGGGTGTTGTAAGAATATACTCAACATGAACTCTAAATAATGCATTTTGAAGTTGTTATTGCATTCCATTTCGATGACTACTCACACTGTCAAGTATGACTAGAATCGGAATTAAGAACGTCAAATTAATTAGCCATCATGATTTATGTGATGTGTAAAGACGTTAGTTCTAGCTTCTAATATACATAATGGATTCCGAGTTAGCTTTTAACCATACTCGAAACAGATATATTCTAGTTTATATATATATATTGTTAATTGCTACTTAGCTGAGAAATTGGATGAAACGAGATTTCATGAAAAAAGCAAAGCTCCAATGCATTTCGAAATATGACTCTAATAATTTTATTGCTTAGATAGCATAAATCAATTGAAGTTCTGAAGCCTTGTGTTTCAGCAACTACTCTGTTTTACTTCCAAAACTCATTTATATAGTAATAATGAAACTACTTTCTAACAAAAAATCACAAAAAAAGTTTTCATTTTTTCCGTCCACAAGTTAATTTGTAAATTTCAACGAGATTACCGGTATTTTAAATAGACCTCTTCTATTATAATCTGTTTGCTATGGACAGACACTGCATCGATATTTCAGCTCACAGGTGACAAGTAGCAGATGAGACTTGAGAAGAACTGACGTCAAAAAATTTGTGCGTGTTTAAAATTTGAATTGAACAAATCAAGATGTGGAATAGTGGAAATGATGCGATTGAGGCTTCGCGACCTGTTTGGGCATTAATTAAGTGTTGAATAGATGATAACTGTTTAATTGTTGTTGGATTTCTGGGAACAACTATCCGCTCTATGTTTTAGGCTTTTTTTTTTATTGGTTTTACACAGTTGAGGTCCTCACAATACATTCAAATTTTTGTTTTGTTGTATGACAAATTAATTCTTATCTTGCGCTAAAGTAAGAGACATATACGTTTAATGGAATGCAACATATATATCATATTAATATATTATATATGTTAATTTTGTTGAAGCTGTTTGTCTCTTTTATAGATAAAAGAAATGAATAATCTGTTTGTTATTAAGTTAAGATCAATTGAAATAAATCAAACAACATTTTTAGTGTCCAGTAAAGTCGAATATTGAATAAAATAACTCTTATTGTATCGTTTTAAACTTTTAATTGATGTCATATGTTGTATTGTTGTCTGACGATGGCTTTTGCGAGAATCGCTGGATGAAAAACTGAAGCCATTACGAAACAACACCAACTTACATTACATCACCTACCATTTGCTCATCCTATATCAAAACCATTGCGAGAGGCGCAATTTTAGTTGGAATATCTTGTTCATTCATTTTATTAATAAAACTCTAATACATTTTATACATATGGATGTATGTCATGTTTAGCCTTACGTAGACAATTTAATTTCCATAATTTCAAAGAAAAAGTAAAAGTGTCTGAACAAATAATAATAATAATAATAATAATAATAATAATAATAATAATAATAATAATAATAAAAAAATAAATAAAGACCATGAATTATACATACATATACATACATATATAAAGATGCACCGGTGTGAAATGCACGTGAGAATGCCTTTACACTGTAGTTAGTACAGTAATTAATCGGGACCTTTGATTTCTCCTTCATTCAATCTGAGTCGTGTAATTCTTTAGTGCTAAAATTATGCATAAATGAAAAGCTAAGCTATTTTTTTACCACAGTCCGTCTACAGACTTAGTATGGTGGGTCACCTCAAAAAAAATTATCACCCGCTTCGTTCACTTGAAAGAGCGGAAGTCTTAAGAGGACCAAAAATCCTACTGCGATGCACCAGCACGTGGCCGAAGTGGGTCCCACAAAACGCGTTGGTGCATGAGGTTAAGTGCGGCCGGTCTACATGGCCATATGTGCATCTTTGGGCTGTTAGCTTCTGATGTTGATGCTCCAAGCCCATCTATATTTTTCATTCTCACGCTTGGTCACGTGGACTTCAGTGGACAATTCAGTATTCGTCATAGTTGTTTCTTTTTTCTTTTTTCTTTTTTCTAACTGATATGTGTCATTGCTCAAAAAATAAAGAGGAATTGAGCCTTTGGGAATCGAACCCAATTAAGTTGGATTATAGAAGTTTTTTGCTAATATGACCACATATTAAGTACTATATTGAATAATTTTTTTCTGTTTTTGTTTTATCTATTTCATCAATTTGCAAAATTTCATAAAATTTATAAATAGTCAGTAAAAAAAATGTCATCGCGCAACACGCGATATTAGCACTATAGATGTATAAAGATGGGATGTCGTGCGATGCACGTGGGCACTGTGGTTAGCATAGTGTCCGGATCTTCTGTGACGCGTGATTTTTGGCAAAAATAATATTTAGGATTTTCTGTGGCAGTATTCATATAATATTTGAATAGTATTCTCAATTTTTATGTCATTTTTTTTATATAGCTAGAATAAATCGCGCAATTATTTAATAACATATTCGTATAGGAATGAATCGCGCAACGCGCGAGATTAGCGCTAGTGAATATGAATTCGCAAGTTGATTCCCTTGTTGATGATACTGCAACGAAACAACAAGTACCTTAAAAATAGTAAACATTTTATAAGTAAATGTTAAAATTTTCTAGAACATCTGACTAACTTTCTGATTTTTTTTTTTTTACAGACGATGTCGGAACCGTTCGATTTAGATCACATGTATTTAACAAGGACCGCCAAAGAAATGTTTAATTCTGAACTTTTTTGAAGATAAAAAGCCCGTAGGCAAAATGTTTAATTCTGATGGAAAGGGTCCGAGACTCCGAGGGAGGAGAAAAGGTAGACATTCACCGGTCAAAGTTTTGAATAATGACCTAAATATTCCTGATTTATTAATATCTGCAAAAAAAATGATGCAAGATCTTTGAGGGTATTTTGGTCATTAACATAAATTTTAGAGTGTATCTCTGATTTGAGAGAGTGCAATTCTCTAGTTATCCCTCTTCATAGGCGGGGAAATTTTTAATAAGAAAAAAAAACCCTCAGATTTTTAACAAGAACACAGCTAATACGAAATTTTTAATAAGAACACAGCTATTGCGCCATTTTAAATGGTGTAATTTGAAAATAGTAATTGCGCCAGTCAAAATGCCGCTAAAGGCCTTACTGCGCCTTTCAAATGGGCGCAATAGGGAAAAGGACAAAAGGAGCGCGTGGGGCCTGGATTTTCTGCCCGTTGTGCGTTGTTTTCCGCTGCTTTTCTGAGATTCTGCGCCGAGAATTAAAGAGAGAGAGAGAATTAAAGAGAGGAAAAGAGAGAGAGAGATTGCTCTCTTGTTTTGTTCGGCCAGAGAAGAAGAGAAAGAAAAAAAGAGAAGAGAGAAAGAAAGAAAGGGGAGAAGAGGAAAGAAAGAAAGGGGAGAAGAGGAAAAAAAGAAGAGAAGGAGGTGAGGCGGCCAGAGTTTCGGCCAGAGGTCGGCCATTCGACGAGGAGAGGCGGCAGGAGAAGGAGGTGCGGAAGGAGAGGAGGCGAGAAGCCGTAGCGGAAAGTTTCGAGTCGATTCAATCTATTCCGTCGTCAATGTATGTTTTTTAAATATTTGTAATATTTGATGAAATTATTCATTTGAAATGCATGGTGAAATTTTGTTTAATATTGAATAGAAATTGTTGAATGGAAAATATGTGGGGAATTAAATAGAAATTGTTGAATGGAAATGTTAAGTTAAAAGTTGTGAGAATTATTTTTTTGTTGGAAATTATTTGTAGAAAATAGAAATTTCCAAAAATGTTGCTAAATTAAATAAATAGAACATGGTAAAAAAATAGAAATTGAAAAGATGTTAGAATTGTTTGTATAAAAAATATTTTGGTGGAATTCAAAAATATGATGCTTAAAAAATTGTTAAATTATTGTGTATGGAAATTTGTTTGTATAAAAATAGAAATTGGTGGAAATTAGTTTGCATGGAAAATAGATAATTGTTAAAAATAAAAATAAGTTTGTATGGAAATTAATATTACGTAATAGGACATGCATGTAAAAATAAATTTTTAAGAATTATTTATTCTTAGATAAAATCAATTAGAATGGAAAAAATTACTATATTGAAATATTAGATTTTGGCTAAAAATAATTTACATTGAGTGTTATTTTTTAAAAAAGTAAGTTTTAAAATATATGGATAATTAATATATGGAAAATTTTTAGTTAATGAAAAAGGAATATTTTTATTGATAGAGTTAATTGTGTAGATAAATTTAAAAATTAGTGTATCTAAGAATTATTTTTTTATAGATAAATTAGTGTATAAGAATTATTTTTTATAGATAAATTAGTGTATCTAGAAATTTTTGGATGTAATTAAAATTTGTATATTTCAATCAGATGAGTTCTGGACCAGACGAGGTCGGTCCGTCTGATTCTGAGGCAGCTGGTACATCTAGGATTATTAGACGTAGAAATCGTACTGCTCGTCCGTTACGATACGTCTTGAATGTAACAGAACGTGTGGGAGATCCGGATAACGGGCCCATATTATATGTTCCCACATGTCAGCATTTGATTAGCCTTCCAGTGGATGAGGTAAATATTTTGTAAATTGATTATTTTAAAGTACATATTTTTATTATATTGCTTTAATAAAATTAATATAATTTTTGTATGATTGAAGAGAGAAAAATATCTGACAATACGAGGGCATAAAAGAGAATTGCCCAATGACGTGCGAATCGAAAGTCGGTTGCAAGCGCTTGGTTTGATTCACATGTCGAAGGTGCCAAATGCCAATTTAGATATACCTCTGCTGAAGGCATTGTGCGAATTTTGGCTTCCCGAGACGCATACGTTTCACTTTCCTATCGGTGAAATGACGGTGACTTTAGAGGTAATTATTTATTACCGTTTATTTTTCATTTTTATTATTATGTAAATTGTTATATGAAACTTGGTTTCATTAATTGAATGAAAATTTATATTTAAATTTCAGGACGTCGCATTCCTGTATGGTTTGCGGACTGAGGAAACTCCTGTGACATGATCAACTCGTGTTAGTAATTGGGACGAGAAAGTTCGGTTGTTGCTATGTCCAGATAGTAATGTACGTGAATGGGCGAGGCAGGAAAGGTACGTGGTTAAAATTGATTAATTTGTATTCATGTGAAAAAATAATGTATGTTGTATGTATGAATTTACTGTATGAAAATTGATATGAAATTGATTAATTTGTATTTATGGAAAAAATTAATGTATATTGTAGGTATGAATTTACTGTATGAAAATTGATATGAAATTGTTTAATTTGTATTGATGTGAAAAAATAAATTTATGGTATTAATATGAATTTACTGTATGAAAATTGATATGAAATTGTTTATTTTGTATTGATGTGAAAAAATAAATTTATGGTATTAGTATGAATTTACTGTATGAAAATTGATATGAAATTGTTTATTTTGTATTGATGGAAAATAAGAAATTTATGTTATTGGTATGAATTTATTGTATGAAAATTAATATAAAATTGATTAATTTTTATTGATGGAAAAAATAAATTTATGTTATTGGTATGAAATTACTGTATAAAAATTAATATGAAAAATTAATTTGTTTACTGCAAATTTGAGAACGGATTGCCACGACATGAAGCTTTTATGGTTGCGGAATAAATTTAAGAACGGACCGATACCTGGAGCTTCTGAACAAGATTTGGATTTCTACACTCGGGCATTTTGTTTAGAGATGTTTGGCGCACTTATGTTCCCCGACGCTTCGATGAATTGTGTTTCCACATATTATTTGGATCTTTTGGAGGTATGAATATATTTTATTGTAATAATACGTTTGCAAACCTACAATAAATTAGTTTCTTAGATAAAAGTTACATTTGTGTTCGCTAATTTGACGACAGGGTGACCTAAACAAAGATCGAAATATTAATTGGGGCGCTGCAGTGCTAGCATGTCTGTATCGGGTTCTTGACCGTGCAGCTTTGTTATTCAAGAAGCCCACAGGACCGTGGTTACTTCTCTTGTATTGGGCATGGTCGTACCTCCCTGTTTGTAGGCCGGGGTTTGGAGAAATTCAAGGATTAGGCATGCCAAATTTAGATTCGTGCCCCCCGTTTGCGTGGTGAGTATAACATTCAATAATTAATAATGTTTTAATTTTTGAACAATAAATAATAATTCAATAATTATTTTATGTTGATAATGTTGTAGGAAATGGAGTCAGGGTCGAACATTTGTTGAGAGTACCCATCGCGGGGCAGTACAAATTGTGAGAGATTCTTTGGTCCTATTGGAGGTTGAAGACGTGAATTGGCGGTCATATCTAGAGTTTTTACGCTTGATGCCACGACATGCACAGCAGGGTTCGCTATCTTTCTACCTCAGATTGCCATGCATGCACTATCACTTGATTGGTTGGACATTTCCAGACCGTTGTAGGCATCAGTCTGGTTTAGTGCAAGCTTTTCCTCCACCGCTACCTATTGTACGTTTGCTAACTTTTTTTCTCTATATCAACTCGTGATTTTCAGTGAATTTACATTTTTTTTTTCAATAGGCATGGATCACCATGAGTAGTCTCTACAATTTTTCACATGGTAGTACTAGAGGCGGCGCAGATTATCAGAATATTTTTGAGCCTTTGATCGCTATGTGGGATGAGGAGGCTTTACGGGGGCGAGCTGAGAGTGTAGACATGAGGCAGTGGTCAAATGCTAATGCAAGGGCATATGCGAGGTATATGAGGGAGACAGGTGGAGCTGAGCTGGCTGTGACTATAGCTGAGGCAGCGGCACGACGTCGTCAGGCATCGGTTAGTCAGTTTCAGTATACACCCGTGGCGCCTATAGTACGTGGACAGGTTTGTGTTTATGTAATTAATGTAGTTATTTGTTCTAATTTATATTAACATTATTTCTGTAATTAATATTTTTTTTAGGGAAAAACCGCACTATCTAATGCAGTAGAGGCCATTGGATTACTTGCGAAGAAAGGTTTTAGGAAAATTGGCAAGAAGATTCTTCGCAACTCCCGATCCCAGTTGAAATCTGCATCGATGCATCACCAGTTGGACGACTTGTTGGAAAAAGAGGGATTTTCAACAGATATTGATGCAATCGAAGATTCTGATACAGAGACATCTCATCCTCAAGCCAACACCTCGGATAATCCGGTGCAACATGTATGTAAATGTTATATAAATCTTTTTACTTAATATTAATTAAATATTAACTACATATTAAATTCTAATATTTTGAAATTAAAGGATGGAGGCTTCAACTGTTGGAGTTATGTCCTAGAAGTCAATATTTAATGACTTATTTTCTTAGTTTATGTTAATGATGATATTTGATCATTTGTTCCTAGAGTTTATTATTGACAGATCATTCAGGTTGAGGATCTGAATTGTAGATCTCTGTGGATCATTCATAGAATGACAATAATAAATCTAAATCGTCCATAATCTTGATAATTAACAAGGAACATTAATTATCATAAAAGATTAGTATGCAAGTTAAGTGATGATTAAGTTCTACAAATCATACGTAAGGAGTTACCAACTTAATTGTATATGTGTATGTTATTGGAACATAGTACAGGACTTGACCCAATGAAATAAACATATGGATTGTGTTAAGTGTCATTGTTTATTTCATATAAGTTTGATTCTAAGTTTGAGATGTTCACCTTTTCCACATGAGGATAGGTTCAATAAATATCGTCTAACGTTGATTCCTGATAAAGGCTGCTACAAGGACTTTATTTATGTTCTCTTGAATTGTGCGGGGAAAAGTTGTTCATCAAGAAAACCGTATGTCCCTCATTAGTATACCTAGTGAGTGATAATATCTGTTTGGGCCCCTTGATGGAGTTGGATCATATGCATGCAAACTAGACGATCAACTCTAGATCAAGAAATGTATAATCTGCAAGAATGACACACTCCTATCTTGGATTATACAATGATATCATGTGACATAAGAATCAGACAAGGAAATACTTATATTTCTTGTGTAGGATTAAGATATTGTAACGGTACATTATTTATGCGAATTAGGAATCATAACGTGTTGCTAGATACCGCTTATGATTATTGGAAATAAATAACGATTTATTTTCATGGCCAACATAGCATAAATCCTCAATAGGGTCGCACAAATAGGACTCTAACCACACGGTGCATTAATTGTTTATTCGCAACAGTTAGTATTGTGAAATATGATATGTTGATTAATTAATTATATACCGTTATGAACCGTTATAATTAATTAAGTCAAAAGGATCATATGGAAATAATTTAATGCATTAGCTAATCCTAAATTAATTATTAATGAGTTAATAATTAATTATGTTCAACACACTTTAAATAGTTTGAGTTATTTAGGCTTCTAGTTATTTAATTAATTAAAGGCCCGATTTGAGGAAGGATGAAGGAGTAATTAATGGGATGGTTTATTGGGCTATTGCAACATTTGATGTAGCCCAAAATGGCCCTATTAATTTCAGCTAGAGCCCTAGTGGCATACTTGTAAATAGTTCAAAGAGAGTATGAGAGTTGTTGGCTATATAAAGGGGTCACCTCTTGGGAAAGCCCTAGCCTCCGTCCACTTTCTCTCTCCTCTCTTCCTAGCCGCCACCCATCTTCCTCCCTTCTCTTGCTCATGTGTTGAGCACCATTCCTTCTTCTCCTCCATTAAAATAGTTAATAGGATGAAGAGGTTCATAGAGGGGATTAGCTAGGAGCTCATGAAAGCTAGCACTTTCATGGAGCTCGTGGTTAACTCCTTGGTGGGCTTGAGGCGCCTTAGATGGTGGAGGTGGTGGAGCACGCACCCCATCGACTCCCATGCCTTGGATTCGAGCCTCATGAATGCGATTTCATGAGAGGTATAACTTTCTCCTACTTGTTCTCATTGTTTTGATGTGTGAATGCTTCTAGCACTAGATCTATGGTGTTTAGTTGTGATTTCTAGCTATTTGATGGCACAAAAATAAAATTAAACACTTCCTAACAGTGGTATCAGAGCACATGGTCGGTTTCAATACATTTTGTGCATTAATTAGATGAGAAATGTGTAATTAGTTGAGTAATTAAGCTGTTGCCTTTGTTTGCTATCTGGAACTCAGTTTTTTCCGAAATTTTCTGTATTTTTCGCATAGCAGAGATTTCGATTTGATTTTTCTTTTTGATGAATTTGAAAGAGGGATAAATTGTGAGTATTTTCCCACTGGTTTCACTTTAATCCGAGTTGTTACGGATTTTTAGTGAATTTTCTCGTGACGGTGCGCAGAACTGGTTCCTGTGCGACCACATCTGAGTTTTGTGGGCTTATCTGAATTATCTTGATAAAGAGACCCTAATTTTATTGGCTAGGAATAAAGTAGACTTGGAGTAATTCCTTCCATACCAATTTGATGGTATGGATCGAAGTCTTTCTATTTTTTTGAAGCAATGAAAGACAAGAACGGTCTGATTAGTTTTCTATACCAATTGGATTGTTTTGAAAACTGGTATTGATTGAGACTTTTTATAAAAAAGTGTTTAAATAGAAAACTTCCTTTTGAAGTCCTGAATCCATGAAAATTAATTTCATGTTAATCGGACCAGTTTTGGTATCACAACCACTCAAAATCAATTTCGTCGACGTGCTGTTCTAGAACAGGGGACTTGTATTCAAACTCCTTAAACTTGATGATTTTGAATGAGTAAAATTGGAAATCTTTCATGGTTACTAGCCTTGTACTTGTGATTGTTTACTGTAAAATTGTTTTGCATTAAAAGTTTTTGGAAGATGGTCAAACAGTCCAAAAGGTTGAGGCCAAAACCTGAAACTTCAAACCGGTGTTTTAATACACAACCTGAAGTTTGATGATTTTGGTTCTCCCGATTGGTAAATGATTTCTTCCTGAAATTTGAACAGGTAGTTTTTCTCTTGATAAGGATTGCTCATGATTTTTTCTGGAATTTTCGGAGACCGAAAAATTTCTTGATTTTTTCGGGTCTCGTTGAATGAAAGTGTTCGTTCTAATTAATCAATTAGTTGATAAGTTGATTAGAACTCTCCTTGCTGCCATCCATTGGATTTTTTGAATGTTGATTTTATCAAAGAGTTTAAGCAATTAGTTGTTTGAATGTTAAACTCTCTTTGCATGGAAAAACACAAATTAGCAAACAATACGCAAAGATACTTAAGAGCTCACTAGTTATGAACAACTTAGACATATATTTGTATATTGTGCTAACTTGTTTTTGTAGGAGGATGTGGGTTTGATATGGCTCAAGATGTCAATGCCTTGTGTGTTGTAAAATGTTGTGAATGCATGTGATTGCTTGTATTGTGGCCTAAGGTGCCTTGATAATTAATAATTGATTAATTCTTGATGTAACTTGTGAGGCATGAATGCCCCTAAGGCCTAGGTGGGTTTTAGGATTTTATCACATGTATTTATTTTCCTTAATTATTAGATAGGATCTTAGTAATTAGTGGGAGGGTTTGATTAGATTAGTTTCGTTACATGGAGATGCGACGAAGACTAATGCAAGCGGGAGCCATACAAATCCACGACAATGCTTGAGATGCTTATGTTATGTGATTGTTTGTGAATGTCTTGAATTGTCATAGGTAGGTATGGGTGTATGCTTACACGACCACCAAACAAAGTCACGTAATTATTTTTGTCCCAAATTAACTTGATTTAGCCAAATCGTCCTCCTTCTCTTTATCCCCTTCAATACAATTGATTGTCTATTGATGCATTCCTGCCGACGCGGACATCGTAGTCCATCATTGTAGTCGGGGCGTAAATCGGATTTACTAGGAGTAAATAGAGAGAGGTTGCTTCACAACGGACCCACTCGGATTGGACGTTGGGACGAAGTTTATGGATATACATATGATATCTCACAAACCAAGAATCATATGGACAAGATATGATTGGTTGGAGAACCTACCTTATCTAGTTGTTTTAGGTGTCATGCCGACGCTGTCCCCTATTTCAACGAAAATGAGGATCTTGGAAACCGACTACATTAGGAACTTTAAATAAATGTAGTGGGAGTTTTGTTTATCATTATAAATAAAACATTGCATAAACTAAATGACCTTAAATTGAAATTGTTATAGATATTAAATATGTTAATTTCGTTGCGATCAATCTTTGAAAAACGACAAGCTCGTTTCTAAGGTATTTACTTGGAGAAGTAATACCGATTCCTAAGACATGTTCTTGGAAATGAGAAACTTGAGCAAGTTTAATCCCAAAAACATTCCTCGACTTCCCGAACATAACTTCGCAATGATTGATTAGTTTCGATGAAAATTATTCAATAAAGCGAATGCTTATATCCTTTTAGAAGTTCTAGACCTTGGAATTGAAGAATTCATACGGACTAGACTAGACTTCTACACTCATCCATTTTACTCAAGAAGACGTTCTTAGAGAAAGTAAAAATAGACTCAATCATTTATGATCGAGTAATGGAATGTAAGTTAACCAAGAGACTCTTCTTATAAGAAGATAAATATTTCATTAGCTTGCGAACTGAAAGGTTTGAGTAGCTAATTGACAACTAGAGATATTTGTTAGGAAGTATTTAATTCTATTTTTTGTGCCATCAAATAGCAAGAAATCACAACTAAACACCATAGATCTAGTGCTAGAAGCATTCACACATCAAAACAATGAGAACAAGTAGGAGAAAGTTATACCTCTCATGAAATCGCATTCATGAGGCTCGAATCCAAGGCATGGGAGTCGATGGGGTGCGTGCTCCACCTCCTCCACCATCTAAGGCGCCTCAAGCCCACCAAGGAGCTAACCACGAGCTCCATGAAAGTGCTAGCTTTCATGAGCTCCTAGCTAATCCCCTCTATGAACCTCTTCATCCTATTAACTATTTTAATGGAGGAGAAGAAGGAATGGTGCTCAACACATGAGCAAGAGAAGGGAGGAAGATGGGTGGCGGCTAGGAAGAGAGGAGAGAGAAAGTGGATGGAGGCTAGGGCTTTCCCAAGAGGTGACCCCTTTATATAGCCAACAACTCTCATCCTCTCTTTGAACTATTTACAAGTATGCCACTAGGGCTCTAGCTGAAATTAATAGGGCCATTTTGGGCTACATCAAATGTTGCAATGGCCCAATAAACCATCCCATTAATTACTCCTTCAACCTTCCTCAAATCGGGCCTTTAATTAATTAAATAACTAGAAGTCCAAATAACTCAAACTATTTAAAGTGTGTTGAACATAATTAATTATTAACTCATTAATAATTAATTTAGGATTAGCTAATGCATTAAATTGTTTCCATATGATCCTTTTGACTTAATTAATTATAACGGTTCATAACGGTATATAATTAATTAATCAACTTATCATATTTCACAATACTAACTGTTGCGAATAAACAATTAATGCACCGTGTGGTTAGAGTCCTATTTGTGCGACCCTATTGAGGATTTATGCTATGTTGGCCATGAAAATAAATCGTTATTTATTTCCAATAATCATAAGCGGTATCTAGCAACACGTTATGATTCCCAATTCGCATAAATAATGTACCGTTACAATATCTTAATCCTGCACAAGAAATATAAGTATTTCCTTGTCTGATTCTTATGTCACATGATATCATTGTATAATCCAAGATAGGAATGTGTCATTCTTGCAGATTATACGTTTCTTGATCTAGAGTTGATCGTCTAGTTTGCATGCATACGATCCAACTCCATCAAGGGGCCCAAACAGATATCATCACTCACTAGGTATACTAATGAGGGACAAACGGTTTTCTTGATGAACAACTTTTTCCCGCACAATTCAAGAGAACATAAATAAAGTCCTTATAGCAGCCTTTATCGGGAATCAACGTTAGACGATATTTATTGAACCTATCCTCATGTGGAAAAGGTGAATATCTCAAACTTAGAATCAAACTTATATGAAATAAACAATGATACTTAACACAATCCATATGTTTATTTCATTGGGTCAAGTCCTGTACTATGTTCCAATAACATACACATATGCAATTAAGTTGGTAACTCCTTACGTATGATTTGTAGAACTTAATCATCACTTAACTTGCATACTAATCTTTTATGATAATTAATGTTTCTTGTTAATTATCAAGATTATGGATGATTTAGATTTATTATTGTCATTCTAATGAATGATCCACAGAGATCTACAATTCAGATCCTCAACCTGAATGATCTGTCAATAATAAACTCTAGGAACAAATAATCAAATATCATCATTAACATAAACTAAGAAAATAAGTCATTAAATATTGACTTCTAGGACATAACTCCAACAATCTCCCACTTGGCCTAGAGTCAATCAATAGTGACTTCTAGCCAGTGAAGAATTTAGAACAATGTCATGTATCCATATATATACATGTCTCGAACCTCAAAAGATATAATACACTTAAAGCAAGTTACTCATACGTCCATCACGCATGGATGCACAATTCCATCTCGTATATTGCTTAAGGTAGAGGTTATGTTAGAGTGTTCGTTGTGTCCGCGAACCTATCTAATTTTGTTTGACCCTATATAAATATATACTCCTATATATGTGTTCTTGATCATCATCATGTGAGATCAAGTACCATCGTCATAGATCTTAGTTGGATCACCAATTTAATATTGGATTCTTCAAGTTTAAGCTATGGTTCGAGATGCATAGAACCATATTAGCTTGACTGAGAACTTCTCGATCCATACTACCTTCTTTCATTGCTTCACAAGTTGCTATATATATTTTGTTTTTGGTGACGGAAACGGTTGTAATATCCCATTTAGAACACCTTCTAAATTTACAACACTACATTGAAACAAAATACGTAGCTCAATTGTATTCATATCAATCTTTCGAAAACTAGCATCAATATATCAATTTATATGAGCTTTCTTTCATCAGATGAAATATATCATTCTTTCTCATAAGATACTCGAAGATATTCTCGATTATTGTCCAAACGTGTTTTTCTTTGTATCCAGTTGACAACTGCTTGTCATACTCCTTGGGTACAACACATATGGGCATGTGCATAAGTATGGCGTACGTAATGAAACTCATAACAGAAGGATGCTCGAATTGTATCGTGCACTTTTCTCGAATTGAGTTGCAACACACCGAGTCGAACTCAAGTGTATGCCATACAACGTGGTTAGACATCCTTTTTAGGAGTCTATCTTTTCGTGTAACTATAACACCTTGTCATTATATGCACATTTTGCTCAAACCTAACATCCATCATAATCTATCTCCATAGATTTTGTTTCCTTGGATTAGGTGACTTGCCCAAATTCTCTATTGAGAAAAACATTCTCTAATGAGATCTTGACAATAATCATTTCCTTAATTTTATTCCCAATTAATATCTTGTATCTTGTACAATACATGTAACATATTAATGCTCCCACTGAATATCTTATCTATACAAGATACTTTTGACGAAGTTCAACTCCTTGACTTTCTTGTCAAAATGTTTATTCCAATTTCCACAATACTTGCTTCAATCCATTAATGGATCATTGAAGCATATATATGTTTCTAACAATACAACAAATCCTCGGTTTGTGTCAAATACACAACAACTTCCTTCATTCAATCGAAGAAGGCGGTTTTGATGTATCTTTCCATATATCTATATATACGAAATTTAACTATTGTTAGAATGATCTTTATTGACTTATACACAGCTACAAGCGAGAAGCCGTTCTTTGTACATGGACAACTTGTTATCGACTTACACATAGCATCAATCATGAAATTGTGCTTTGTACATAGTCGACTTGCTATCCATATCTATCTTTCCTTTAAACATCCAAATGCTCTAGATGGATCGCTCCTTCTTGAACATTAATCAAGGTCTATACCTTGTTGTTATATATATGGATTTTACTTAAAGATCATATTGATTCAAACCATACTTGCGGAATCGGGTCTTTCCATCACTTCTGTATTTATCAACGGATCCTCATATGTCAAGTACGAGGATGTTGTGAAGCCTATGTACTTTTCAGTTTAGGCAATTCACTCTCGTTGATCTTTGTAGGATTGGTGCTTGAGGTCCATAAACTACTTCTACAACAACTTGTAGAATAAGTTCTTGATCCTAATATATTGCACGAGTTTCTCGAATATCATCCATTTGTGAGATGTTTGAGTACTCTTTAGAAGCAAGCGTGTTTATAAACTTCTTCCTTTCACAACTACTTGTGAATAAAGTTCCGCTCAACTCCAACTAAGCACCATGTATGGAGTGACAAGTTCCCTATAAAGGTACTTCTTGTAGTGACGCATAAACCCTTTAATGCTCACTTTACTCCCACTACTTTTTCTTGAGAATATCACTCTTCAAGATTACGTTATGATGAACAACAACTACTTTGTTCTTATCATATTCGTCGAAGTAGTACCTTTCGGTTAGTTCAAGATATCCTACATAATATTAAGTGTCTTATTTGGGTCCAAGCTTATAAATCAATCGTACCTTGAAATAAGCTTCTCAACACCAAATCTTGAGAAACAATATACCTAGAGATCGAATCTTGTAAGATATCTTTCTCAATAGACTTCGATGGAATTTTTATTCAGTGTAAACAACATTGTCCTCAAACACAAATCCCTTACATGAGTCGAACAAGTCAATTTGATTTATTACCGATCGAACTATATCAAACAATGTTCGATACCTTCATCCTTGGATACATTTTTTAATGTTCCTCATGGAGCGAGTAGTGAAACGTATTTCATACTCTTTAGGTAATATATCAAACTATATGACTTAACTATTTACCATGATCCATCTTAAGACTTTTGTTTTTATTAAATAGTTTTTCAACTTTACTCTTGAAATCATTTTGATCTTGTCAAAAGATTCATACTTATACCATATCAAATAGAAACGTTAATATCTACAATGATCGTTGGTTAAGTGGTAAAGTGTCAACAAACTTTCAATTGCACAAGTACCTATAGTTCTATATACATCAATATGTATAAGTCTTAATAAAGTTACTTGTCCTATAAACCTTCGTAGTTCAAAGGCGCTTTTGTCTTTTAACAAACACGATTCGCATGAATTTCAATTGATTTGTAATCGAATTGATTTACGAGCTCCACGTTACGTAGACTCTCATAATGCGATTCTTGTTTATATTCGACTAAGCGACTATTTTACATAAAAGTCAAATACTTTATGTGAAGTCTTACACATTTGTCATTCAAAATTTGTTTATCTATTTCAAGCAAATTCAATCAAGATGCATGAAATCTTATACACAAATTCATAACAATAAGAGAACAACATTTCTCTATTACAAAACATGATCATCCATCATCAAATATGAAACGGAGATAAGGTTTTATGAGATGTTTGGAATAAGGTATACAACCTCAAATTCCTAAACAAACTCTTTATTTAGTAAAGATAACTCTACGTATTCAATGGTAGCGGCTTAGACGTATAAACCATTTCCAAAACGGAGTTTACTTTACTTATCTCGAACTTTCTCTTATTCATCATTGCCTACACATTTCGTTAAATGCGAGCACATGAACTAGCACCTAATTACTAGTGTGAATTAGAGATAGTGAGATAATTTGAACGACAAATATCTTAAGGTTTAGAACATCATGGTATTTCGGACAACCTTTCAAATGCCTCCCACAAATGGCAAATGAAACATCTCATGTGACACACGGTCGCTAGTGAGGGTCTCAAAGTTTCAACTCATATCTTGGTGAAGTATTCCTTTAATACTTAACCAATTACTTTTAGCACTAACAAGTGTGCGAACAATATATCCTTTATCCATGGAAAGAGATTGTATGACAATATCAACAATCCTTGATATTGGAGATCTTAATATCTCTAGTTGTCAATTAGTTACTCAAACCTTTCGGTTCGCAAGCTAATGAAACATTTATCTTCTTATAAGAAGAGTCTCTTGGTTAACTCACACTCCATTACTCGATCATAAATGATTGAGTCTATATTTACTTTCTCTAAGAACGTCTTCTTGAATAAGTGGATGAGAGTGTAGAAATCTAGTCTAGTTCTTATGAATTCTCCAATTCAAAAGTCTAGAACTTCTAAAAGGATATAGGCATTCGCTTTATTGAATAATTTTCGTCGAAACTAATCAATCATTGCGAAGCTATGTTCGGGAAGTCGAGGAACGTTTTTGGGATTAAACATGCACAAGTTTCTCCTTTCCAAGAACATGTCTTAGAAATCGGTGTTACTTCTCCAAGTAAATACCTTAGAAACGAGCTTGTTGTTTTCAAAGATTGATCGCAAAGAAATTAACATATTTAATATCTATAACAATTTCAATTTAAGGTCATTTAGTTTATGCAATGTTTTATTTATAATGATAAACAAAACTCCCACTACATTTATTTAAAGTCCCTAATGTAGCCGGTTTCCAAGATCCTCATTTTCGTTGAAATAGGGGACAGCGTCGGCATGACACCTAAAACAACTAGATAAGGTAGGTTCTCCAACCAATCATATCTTGTCCATATGATTCTTGGTTTGTGAGATATCATAAGTATATCCACAAACTTCGTCCCAATGTCCAATCTGATTAGGGTCCATTGATAAGCAACCTCTCTCTATTTGCTCCTTATAAATCTGATTTACACCCCGACTATAATGATGGAGTACGATGTCCGCGTCGGAGGAATGCATCAATAAACAATCAATTGCATTGAAGGAGATAGAGAGAAGAAGGACGAATCGACTTAATCGAGTTAATTTGGGACAAAAGCAATTATGTGACTTTGTTTGGTGGTCGTGTAAGCATACACCCATACCTACCTATGACAATTCAAGGCATTCACAAACAATCACATAACATAAGCATCTCAAATATTGTCGTGGGTTTGTATGGCTCCCGCTTGCATTAGTCTTCGTCGCATCTCCATGTAACGAAACTAATCTAATCAAACCCTCCCACTAATTACTAAGATCCTATCTAATAATTAAGGGAAATAAATACATGTGATAAAATCCTAAAACCCGCCAAGGCCTTAGGGGCATGCAAGCCTCACAAGTTACATCAAGAATTAATCAATTATTAATTATCAAGGCACCTTAGGCCACATTACAAGCAATCACATGCATTCACAACATTTTACAACACACAAGGCATTGAAATCTTGAGCCATATCAAACCCACATCCTCCTACAAAAACAAGTTAGCACAATATACAAATATATGTCTAAGTTGTTCATAACTAGTGAGCTATTAAGTATCTTTGCGTATTGTTTGCTAATTTGTGTTTTTCCATGCAAAGAGAGTTTAACATTCAAACAACTAATTGCTTAAACTATTTGATACAATCAACATTCAAAAAATCCAATGGATGACAGCAAGGAGAGTTCTAATCAACTTATCAACTAATTGATTAATTAGAACGAACACCTTTCATTTAACGGGACCCGAAAAAATCAAGAAATTTTTCGGTCTCCAAAAAATCCAGAAAAAATCATGAGAAATCCTTATCAAGAGAGAAACTACCTGTTCAAATTTCAGGAAGAAATCATTAACCAATCGGGAGAACCAAAATTATCAAACTTCAGGTTGTGTATTAAAACACCAGTTTGAAGTTTCAGGTTTTGGCCTCAACCTTTTGGACTGTTTGACCATCTTCCAAAAACTTTTAATGCAAAATAATTTTACAGTAAACAATCACAAGTACAAGTCTAGGAACCATGAAAGATTTACAATTTTACTCATTCAAAATCATAAAGTTTAAGGAGTTTGAATACAAGTCCCCTGTTCTGGAACAGCACGTCGACGAAATTGATTTTGAGTGTTTGAGGTACCAAAACTGGTCCGATTTACATGAAATCAATTTTCATGGATTCAGGACTTCAAAAGGAAGTTTTCTATTTAAACACTTTTCTATAAAAAGTCTCAATCAATACCAGTTTTCAAAACAATCCAATCGGTACAGAAAACCAACAGGACCGTTCTTGTCTTTCATCAATTCAAAAAAAATAGAAAGACTTCGATCCATACCATCAAATTGGTATGGAAGGAAGTACACCAAGTGTACTTCATTCCTAGCCAATAAAATTAGGGTCTCTTTATCAAGATAACTAAGATAATGCCCACAAAACCAGATCTGGTCGCACAGAAACCAGTCCCGCGCACCGTCACGGAAAAATTCATTAAAAATCCATAGTAACTCGGATTAAAATGAAACCAGTGGGGAAATGCTCAAAATTCATCCCTCTTTCAAAGTCATCAAAAAGAAAAATCGAAATAAAATCTTTGCTATGCGAAAAATACAGAAAACCTAGGAAAAAATAGTGTTCCAGAGTGCAAACAAAGGCAGCAACTTAATTACTCAACTAATTACACATTTCTCATCTAATTAATGCACAAAATGTATTGAAACCGACCATGTGCTCTGATACCACTGTTAGGAAGTGTTTAATTCTATTTTTGTGCCATCAAATAGCAAGAAATCACAACTAAACACCATAGATCTAGTGCTAGAAGCATTCACACATCAAAACAATGAGAACAAGTAGGAGAAAGTTATACCTCTCATGAAATCGCATTCATGAGGCTCGAATCCAAGGCATGGTAGTCGATGGGGTGCGTGCTCCACCTCCTCCACCATCTAAGGCGCCTCAAGCCCACCAAGGAACTAACCACGAGCTCCATGAAAGTGCTAGCTTTCATGAGCTCCTAGCTAATCCCCTCTATGAACCTCTTCATCCTATTAACTATTTTAATGGAGGAGAAGAAGGAATGGTGCTCAACACATGAGCAAGAGAAGGGAGGAAGATGGGTGGCGGCTAGGAAGAGAGGAGAGAGAAAGTGGATGGAGGCTAGGGCTTTCCCAAGAGGTGACCCCTTTATATAGCCAACAACTCTCATCCTCTCTTTGAACTATTTACAAGTATGCCACTAGGGCTCTAGCTGAAATTAATAGGGCCATTTTGGGCTACATCAAATGTTGCAATGGCCCAATAAACCATCCCATTAATTACTCCTTCATCCTTCCTCAAATCGGGCCTTTAATTAATTAAATAACTAGAAGCCCAAATAACTCAAACTATTTAAAGTGTGTTGAACATAATTAATTATTAACTCATTAATAATTAATTTAGGATTAGCTAATGCATTAAATTGTTTCCATATGATCCTTTTGACTTAATTAATTATAACAGTTCATAACGGTATATAATTAATTAATCAACTTATCATATTTCACAATACTAACTGTTGCGAATAAATAATTAATGCACCGTGTGGTTAGAGTCCTATTTGTGCGACCCTATTGAGGATTTATGCTATGTTGGCCATGAAAATAAATCGTTATTTATTTCCAATAATCATAAGCGGTATCTAGCAACACGTTATGATTCCCAATTCGCATAAATAATGTACCTTTACAATATCTTAATCCTGCACAAGAAATATAAGTATTTCCTTGTCTGATTCTTATGTCACATGATATCATTGTATAATCCAAGATAGGAATGTGTCATTCTTGCAGATTATACATTTCTTGATCTAGAGTTGATCGTCTAGTTTGCATGCATACGATCCAACTCCATCAAGGGGCCCAAACAGATATCATCACTCACTAGGTATACTAATGAGGGACATACGGTTTTCTTGATGAACAACTTTTCCCCGCACAATTCAAGAGAACATAAATAAAGTCCTTATAGCAGCCTTTATCAGGAATCAACGTTAGACGATATTTATTGAACCTATCCTCATGTGGAAAAGGTGAACATCTCAAACTTAGAATCAAACTTATATGAAATAAACAATGACACTTAACACAATCCATATGTTTATTTCATTGGGTCAAGTCCTGTACTATGTTCCAATAACATACACATATGCAATTAAGTTGGTAACTCCTTACCTATGATTTGTAGAACTTAATCATCACTTAACTTGCATACTAATCTTTTATGATAATTAATGTTCCTTGTTAATTATCAAGATTATGGACGATTTAGATTTATTATTGTCATTCTAATGAATGATCCACAGAGATCTACAATTCAGATCCTCAACCTGAATGATTTGTCAATAATAAACTCTAGGAACAAATGATCAAATATCATCATTAACATAAACTAAGAAAATAAGTCATTAAATATTGACTTCTAGGACATAACTCCAACAATCTCCCACTTGGCCTAGAGTCAATCAATAGTGACTTCTAGCCAGTGAAAAATTTAGAACAATGTCATATATCCATATATATACATGTCTCGAACCTCAAAAGATATAATACACTTAAAGCAAGTTACTCATACGTTCATCACGCATGGATGCACAATTGCATCTCGTATATCGCTTATGTCCTAGAAGTCAATATTTAATGACTTATTTTCTTAGTTTATGTTAATGATGATATTTGATCATTTGTTCCTAGAGTTTATTATTGACAGATCATTCAGGTTGAGGATCTGAATTGTAGATCTCTGTGGATCATTCATAGAATGACAATAATAAATCTAAATTGTCCATAATCTTGATAATTAACAAGGAACATTAATTATCATAGAAGATTAGTATGCAAGTTAAGTGATGATTAAGTTCTACAAATCATACGTAAGGAGTTACCAACTTAATTGCATATGTGTATGTTATTGGAACATAGTACAAGACTTGACCCAATGAAATAAACATATGGATTGTGTTAAGTGTCATTGTTTATTTCATATAAGTTTGATTCTAAGTTTGAGATGTTCACCTTTTCCACATGAGGATAGGTTCAATAAATATCGTCTAACGTTGATTCCTGATAAAGGCTGCTATAAGGACTTTATTTATGTTCTCTTGAATTGTGCGGGAAAAAGTTGTTCATCAAGAAAATCGTATGTCCCTCATTAGTATACCTAGTGAGTGATGATATCTGTTTGGGCCCCTTGATGGAGTTGGATCTTATGCATGCAAACTAGACGATCAACTCTAGATCAAGAAATGTATAATCTGCAAGAATGACACACTCCTATCTTGGATTATACAATGATATCATGTGACATAAGAATCAGACAAGGAAATACTTATATTTCTTGTGCAGGATTAAGATATTGTAACGGTACATTATTTATGCGAATTGGGAATCATAACGTGTTGCTAGATACCGCTTATGATTATTGGAAATAAATAACGATTTACTTTCATGGCCAACATAGCATAAATCCTCAATAGGGTCGCACAAATATGACTCTAACCACACGGTGCATTAATTGTTTATTCGAAACAGTTAGTATTGTGAAATATGATAAGTTGATTAATTAATTATATACCGTTATGAACCGTTATAATTAATTAAGTCAAAAGGATCATATGGAAACAATTTAATGCATTAGCTAATCCTAAATTAATTATTAATGAGTTAATAATTAATTATGTTCAACACACTTTAAATAGTTTGAGTTATTTGGGCTTCTAGTTATTTAATTAATTAAAGGCCCGATTTGAGGAAGGATGAAGGAGTAATTAATGGGATGGTTTATTGGGCCATTGCAACATTTGATGTAGCCCAAAATGGCCCTATTAATTTCAGCTAGAGCCCTAGTGGCATACTTATAAATAGTTCAAAGAGAGGATGAGAGTTGTTGGCTATATAAAGGGGTCACCTCTTGGGAAAGCCCTAGCCTCCATCCACTTTCTCTCTCCTCTCTTCCTAGCCGCCACCCATCTTCCTCCCTTCTCTTGCTCATGTGTTGAGCACCATTCCTTCTTCTCCTCCATTAAAATAGTTAATAGGATGAAGAGGTTCATAGAGGGGATTAGCTTGGAGCTCATGAAAGCTAGCACTTTCATGGAGCTCGTGGTTAGCTCCTTGGTGGGCTTGAGGCGCCTTAGATGGTGGAGGTGGTGGAGCACGCACCCCATCGACTCCCATGCCTTGGATTCGATCCTCATGAATGCGATTTCATGAGAGGTATAACTTTCTCCTACTTGTTCTCATTGTTTTGATGTGTGAATGCTTCTAGCACTAGATCTATGGTGTTTAGTTGTGATTTCTTGCTATTTGATGGCACAAAAATAGAATTAAACACTTCCTAACATCAACACCGATGCCTTTCATACTCAGATTCCGACTACTGGTCCTACACCTAGCCAGTTCCAGGCATCTGGTTCACAGTATCCACAGACATCGCAGTATCCCACACCACCACCTTATACCATGTTCACACAGATTCCAGCTGTTGACCCCACTGGTATTTTCAGCCCATTTATGTCACATTATCCTCCACAGTATCCCCCAAAGTATACTTCACAGTATCCTCCATTTAGTATTGATTCACAGGGTATTAGTTCAGGGATTCCATCATGGTCGTCTCCGTTGGGTAGTCAGGTTGGGGTGGACTCCTTTACTAGTCTCTTACATACTGCCATGTCTGCAGATGGTCAGTTCAGATCATATGACTAGAGTCATTATAGTCAGGAGGATCATAGGGGTCATGGAGATGCTATGCAGGAGCCAGGAGGACGAGGAGGATGAGAGTGATGAGGATGACGGGGGTCAGAGGGGTCATGAGGGTGATGAGGATGACGGGGGTCATGGAGATGATGAGGATGATGGAGATGATGATGATGATCCATCTCCATGTCTTGCTCAGAGACGGGGCAGGCGGGCGATAAAAAAAGTTAGCAGATTAACATTATCTGGACGTAAACAACGTTGATGCACTTGTATTATATAGTTTTAGTTGATGGACTTTTATTATTATGATATGTAGTTTTTTGTTATGTTATTGGACTTTTATTGTTATGTTATGATTATGGATTTATAGTTTTTTTTATGCCCTTTAAAAATAATGCAACGCATTATGACACATAATTGAAAGAATATGACAAATTATATAATATGAGAAATGAACAACAAAATGCACAACATAGATAAAATCAAGTTAAAAGGCGTCAATATTACTAATTTATGTTTTATTATTATGATTTAGTTATTTTTTAAAATTTTGTTGAAGTTATAGTTTTTTTTTGTCTTAATTATAAATATAGAGTTCTTAAATAAATTTTTATAAGTAAATGCACAACAAAATACACGGACAACAAAAAGATAACATGAGGTCTTGATAATTTAATTATTTGATGATCAATAAAATATATATCAAATCTCATTTTCCTTAAAGGATGATGAATATGCTCCTAATTAAATCTATACGACTGTATACAATATTTTAAATTTATATTCTAAAATTATTATATTAATCAAAATAAATTATGGCCAATATAATAGCCTCATTTTGAATATAATTTGATTATGGGTTAATAACACTTTTAATTATTTGATGATCAATAAAATATATATCAAATCTCTTCTCCCTATTTTTTTGTCCTCTGGCGCAGAAATTCAGAGAATCTCTTCTCTCTCTTTAATTCCGCGCAGAAACTCAGAAAAAATGGAAAAAAACGCAGCCGTTGCCAGGCCACGTGCCCTTTTGTCCTTTTCCCAATTGCGCCCTTTTGAAGGGCGCAAAAAGTCTTTTAACGCCTATTAGAATGGCGCTATTAGTTATTTCTATTTACGCCTGTCAAAAGGGCGCAATAGCTGTGTTCTTATTAAAATTTTCGTAGCACCTCTGCCTGTATTAAAATTCTGGAGATTTTTTTTTCTTATTAAAAATTCCCCCCATAGGCGATTGAGATCCTCGGCAGTCAAAAGTTTGATTTTTTAATTTTTAAAAAATTTAAAATTCAAATACCGAATCCAAACCGTTGAACTTGTTTAATTTTACCGGCGATGCGTTTTCATATAAGTTTTATAAAATTTGGAGTTGATTTGATACTTGATTAAATGGTCAACAAATGAACGAACCTGGTTTGATTAATTCTAATACGTTCATAATTTAAGCACTTAATCAAGTATCAAATCAACTCCAAATTTTATAAAACTTATATGAAAACGCATCGCCCGTAAAATTGAACAAGTTCAACGGTTTGAATTCGATATTTAAATTTTAAATTTTTTAAAAATTAAAAAACTAAACTTTTGACTGCTCAGCAGTCTTTAAAAGGACTGCATAGGCCTACCGCTTCCTGTTAATGATTAGATTCTCTGCGGCACTCTGAGCGGATGAAATGTGTCCAAATACCTTTAGACCTTTTTGTGGTTACTTCCTTCACGACTGGCTTAAAAATTCTATCAGTACTTTTTGGATTGTTTGTACGTGCGGAACATTAACATATATACATTTGCGCAAGTGTGCCTCGCACTGTAGTTTGGACAGTGTTTTGATCTGGTTCGCTTATTTCAGCTCGAATCATCTCCTTCGTCTGTTCCATAAAATGGGATGGTTTACCTTTGGTAGGCCGTACAAGTGAAGAGGAATCCTTTCTTTCTGTCTCCATCTTCACTTTCCCCACGCAGACCATCTCTCTTCGATATTCATCACACCCTCACCTCACTGTCCCCTACCGTTGTCTCTATCGCTTCTAGATTTTTCCTTTCTTCTCTATCACCGTCCCTGTCGTCTTCTCTTTCTTTGAGCCATCATCAGTCTCAAAGTTTTGCTGCAATTTGTTGCTCTCGATGTCAAAGTTGCCATCGAACTTTCTTATTTGGCTCCAAGAGGAAAGTCTCTGCCGATCTCGGCCACCTCTGGCGTCAGTTCGCAACCTTAGTCAGTTCCTTCTTTTTTCTCTCCCTTTTGCTCTTTTGTGATGATTTGTGATGTTCGTACTGTTGTTCATTGATTTTTTTTTCCCGCTTATTCACAAATTGTTCTACCTTTTATTATCCTTAATTTTGGATGGAGTTTCCAATTCGTTCTCAATTTTAAGCTAATCGATTTTATTTCGCTCTCTATTGCAAGTTCCGTGGTTGGGGGCTGATCAGTTTGCTGCTGTCCTTGGGAGCTTATGTGATATGGTGTGTTCTCTTGCACTCACCTATTTCAGGTTAGCTCTATTTTTTCTTTTTTTTGGGTTCATTTCCGCTTTCATTTATGTGCTCTCACAAAAAATTGATTTGTTAATGGTTATATTAACCAATGTAAACTGGTACCAAGTATCACTATTAGAGTTGGTTTGAAAATATTGGTTTACTTATTGTACAAATATCATTCTTTTTGTTTATTAATGAAAAATTGTCAGCAATTGCTGACCCTCAAAAAAAAACAAATATCATTCTTTTTAATTACATGTTGTATTGTGTTCAGTGGATTTTATGCAAATAATTTCATGTAATAAGTAAATTAAATTACTGATGGGTCAATGAATTGCTTTGGGTAGCACTTCAATATAGACATAAAATTAGCAAGAATAGTAATATAAAGCAATGTCTAAGTTTCTTTTCCTGTGCTATGAACTTTCAGGTTTGTAGAAACTACAATAAGCTGGAGTAGTTGAATTATCAGATTTGAAGCAATTTTTGGAACATCAGGAATGCATTGTTACATGTTTTACAAATTTATGTCTTTTTAAATGTCTAGAGGTACATAAAAATATACAGAAATAAACCATGATTCTTATTATGTTGTTTATTGATTTTTATTGTGATAAAAGATAAATGATTTGAAAATGAATTTTTTTTAAGATATACTTTTTAATACTATTTCTTCATTCTTTTTAATATTAATCTCCTATATTTACTAATAAAATATGAAGATACAACTTACTGGTATGAATCTCACTTGACAGTGCCATGAAGAAATTGATGCAGGGGCATTTTGGGAATCGATAAAAATAATTCTTTGTAATCATATATAGTGAAGCAGTATGTCCTGATCTCAAGAATAAATGGTTTCAAAAATAATCTAATAATCTAACAATTTTTTTCATGTCATAGCATAATTATTATATGAAGTGAGTCATGCAAAATATTTTATATTTTTTAGCACAGTTTAGCTGGACATGATGATAGTTTGGGCTACATAAATGTATCTTTTTAGGTCCGATAATGATGATTGAGCATATATGTTTTAGTGACCATCTTCTATTAAAAAACCAAATCATATGTCTATTAAAAACCAACTTCTACATAAATCGGTACTCATAGATTTTGGTTCTCAACTTCTCATGCTCAAGTTCTTAGATTTTGGTACCACATCTCTTACTTAATTAAATTCTATTTTAAATATTTTGCTTATTAAAGGCTCAAAAATCATTTGTTTTATTGGAAAATAGAACTTCTGGTTTGCATTAAGATCATTGGGTTATTTTTTATCTCCTTTGCAGGTTGCACAATAGACTATTTTGAGGTTTAGGGGTTCATGTCAGTTGGTTCCAGGAGTGTCTTTTTTTCTCCTGTGCTCCTTTGGCTCATGCTTCCTCAATTCTGTTCTTTCTCATTTAGGTAAGTCATGTCTTCCTTTTTTTTTTGTATTTTTGGTGATTTATTTGATCATTTTCTTATCTTGAAGTTTTAAGATACAGAAGTTTCCAATTTGAAGTTTCATCTTCAGTTGAATTTATCTTGATTCTATCTCTTTTGCAGATTGCATGTTTGGGAATTTCAGCATTTGAGAGCTGTTGTTAGCTAAATGTTCTGGGTCATTTGGATTTATTGTCTTTTATAGAGGTACTTCCTGCTTTAATTCACCATTGTTGTGGGATACTATGCCTTGCCTCCCTTGAATCTGTATTGTATCCCTCATTTAGGCCTGATACATAGGCTCTGATCAATTATTTGGTATTCATTATTGCACATTTACGTGCTGAGCGGGAAGATGTCAAGGTGCACACTGAGATGGTGAGCTTTTGGGTCCTTCGACATTGCCTCACTGTCGATTATGTGTCCAATTAGTTGTTATTCGCCTCTTTCAGGTTAGCACCAATTTTTTTTTCTTCGTCTTATACAAACTGTTGAGCATTGAGCAGCTAGCTGTTATTTCTTTTTTCTATATCTTTAGAAAATAACCCAGCTTGATATATTGTTCTATGTTTTCCTTTTTTTTTTTTGGATACAACATTGCACTGTTCCTTATTTATTTTATTCCTGAGCTTATTTGTAATAATATTTATTAACTTTCTGCAGAGATGATGCTACATATATGACGATGGGAGAGGTGAGGGAAGCAAAAAGAAGGGAGGAAGCCTTGCATGTTGACAATCTGAGTTCTGGGAGTTCCTTGAAGGTTTACTGAATTTTTTGTTTTAGTTCAAAACTTTTTACCTCAAGTTTTTTTGTTTCTAAAAAAATTAAGAAACAGGTAAAGGGAACAAGTTTAGAAACAAAAAAAATTGAGGTAGCTCAGGTTTTATTGCATCATAGAAACAAACCTGAGCTCCTTCCCCAAGCTCCTTAATTTAATCAATACCTCCTGACTCCTTAATTGCGTAGCTCAGGTTTTATTTTAATCTAAGAATTGAAATTCAGTTGTAGTTCTATGATGTTTCTATAAATTAATTGATGAATTACAATTTAAATCAGTCACACATCCACCTAATAATATTTATGTTGGTAAGTATTGATTAAAAAATTCATCACACATATTCTTATACTTTCGTAATCGTTCATACTCGAAATAGATATAGATGAATCGCGCAACGCGCGAGATTAGCACTAGTCTAGTTTAATTTTGTTAATATTAAGACTAAGGGCAATTCCTTCCTAACAAAATTTTTTTTTTTAATTCTAAATATGATTGACAGGCTTTTGTTCAAACAGCATTTCATAATGTAATTATTAATTTTTCTTCAAAAAATAATGTAATTATTAATTATTAACTTTATTTGAATCGATCTGCGAGATACTATTCAAATTGTCAAGATAATTGCAGTAGTCTTTCTGTAAGCAATAAAATACAAGTTTGTGACAACACTTCAAAATTTTAAAATTTGAGGTTGATGGGTGGCAGGGATCTTGTCGATGGAATTAATTTGGAAGTTAGGATTCAAAATTCCTACTTAAATACTTAACAAAGTTATATGCACTGCCGAAATTATCTCCATTTATTTAGAACAAAATAGAAAATTAAATTCCTTAAAAAACAAAACATAAATGTTTCAAATTTTAAAAATACTGGAATTTCAAATTTTCAGCCTTAATTTTTTTCTTACTCCTAGATAGCCGCTACCTAGCATATAGGAAAAAAAAAAGTATTTTCAGAAAATAGAACAAATTTATTAGGGGCATTTTAGTTTATGACACTGTAGAAATTGAAAATTCACAATATGCCATCACTGAATGACTAATTGTTTTTATGCCATTTCGAAATTATAAAAATAATTTTATGGCATCAGCTAGTTAAAATTACTTTGCTATCCTTTTGATTATTATACTGTAAAGTACATTTTTTTTATTAACTTAAGCAATGTTGGTTTCTTTGTAATAACTAATAAGTAGGATATATAACACGTGTTTTCAATTAATAAAGCTGGCTTTTGCCTCTCTGCCAAAAAAAATGTATTCCCTGTTACATGAAGCAACCATTATCAAGTTTAATCAAACATATTGCCCCTTCGTGACTCATTTATTTGGACAAATAATTAATGTTTTGTAAAAAAAAATTATGCTACCAATCCTGTTCAGTGATTTCTCCTCAAGAAACGATTTCAGTTTCCAATTTACCTTTGCCATGGAGAGGAGATACGTATAGACTACAGAGATTATATGAGAGGTGCACAATAGGCAGCCAGTGACAATCAGATGGCAACGACGGCTTCCTCTAACCCTAGAGAGGCGCACCTTCTTTTCTTCTCTTCCATTCAGTTTCTTTTTTCCCCTTCTCGTTGGGTTTATCAACCCTAATTAAACTATTTAATTAATCAAGGGTAATTTGGGTATTATTAAAATTACTGACAATGTTTACAATGGCAAATATAGAATTTAGTATATTTTAGAAAGAATTAGTGGCATACAATTAATTATGACAATTACATGATGGCATATTTCTTATTTGTCTTTTAAGGATGGCATATTCAAAATTGACAATTTTAGCAGTGGCATAAAACGAATTTTCTCAATTTATTATTATTATTTTTTTTTACAAAGAATTAAAATTTTGAATTCCCTAAAAACACCGAACTTTCAAATTAATTATGGTCCTTGCAAGAATTAGATTTTGAAATACTGCACCGAACTTAAAATCTGGCTCTTGCGAGGATTTGATTTTTCAAATCCCAATCTTTAGTTCTTTAATTAGTATAATATCAGTTCAGCAATGACATTAAGAATCATATCTTAATCTTAACAAATTTTAAATTTTATTGATTATTGTCGAAAGATTTAATTACTCGATCGGTCAAAAATCACTCATAATACATTCTTTTAACAAAAAAAATTTGATGTTTAAAAATATATTAAACATGAACCGTAAATAAAAGCAATCTCAAGTAGTTATTGCATTCCCTTTCGATGACCAACCACACTCCAAGTTTGATCACCAAATTAAAATTAGTCATCATGAGTTGTGTGATGTGTAAAGAAGTTAACTAGTTCGAACTTCAAATATATATATGCAATGGATGCCGGGTTAATTGTAACCATACTAGAAACATATTTTTATGCTCAATTAATTAATTGCACATATATTTTGTTACTTCCCTGAGGCATTGGATGAAACCAAAATTCATAAAATATTGAAAGCTCCAATGTCTATCGAAATATGACAGCATTAATTCCTTTGTTTAAACAACATCGATCAAAGGAAATTTCTGTACCTTCTATCACAGCAAGTGACCTTTTTTGCTTCCAACAATCACGTCGAGAATTATTAAATTAATTTCCAATAAAAAGGTATTAAAACTAATGTAATCTTTCATGCCACTTTGTCAAATTACATATTTTAACTCGATCACTATCTATCCAACAAACTCTTGCTATCATGATTTTGAAACGCGGCGAGTCAACTCGGAATCGGTCTGAGTTCACCCGAATTGAACGTCCACTGCTCCGATTCTCATAGAGTTGGGACGGATTCGGGTTGAAAACCTTGAGATCACCATTAATGGTGGTTCTTTTCCCATGGAGAACTTTGAAGAAGCACGAAGATAGAGGAGGAGATAGTTAGTGCTGAGAAAGTGCGTCAGGAGGCCGGAGAAAGCAGCATAACATCTCCTCCTGAGGTGCATTGGCCATTTCTGGTGGTCTATCCCGAAAGTTAGAGAGTGAGGCCAGTGGGAATGGAAAAGATAAGAAGAAAGATGGGGATGGGGATGGGGAACTTGATACCTCCATTTCCAATCCTTTTCTCTTTTTGTTTTTCATTTTATTCCGGTATACGCTCCACATTATTTAAAAAGTGAAATAATTTAAAAGCTAAGTGATTTTTTATCCAGAAAAACGTTCTAAGAAATAGAAAATTTGATAATTTTGTTCTCAACAATTTTATTTGATTTAAATGAATGTTTCTTCATTAAAAAAAATATTTTTTTCTATTTTTTTATTTTTAAGACATTCATAATGATTATTTATGAAAATTCGATTTTCCGATCCGAGTCATCCGCTTTGCCTCCTGTGATCAATGGTTTGAGTTCGAGTTCGAGTTTCAGAACCATACTTGCTATTGGCAACCGGCGCAGACTAATTCAATTCTCTGGGCCGAGAATAAGTGAGCCGCGATGTGAGGAAAGACGTAAGTTTCTCACAGGTTCCGACTTCGCCAAATTAAGTTGTGGCGAAGACGGAGATCTGAGTTTCACTGTTGGGTTAGACAGCACAGAAACGAAGATTGTTGGATGATTAATTGTTTGCTGCTGAGTTTTTTGAATCAATTAGATTCACTACCCCTCTCTATAGTTTTACATGACTGGGCTCATTACGATACGCTAAGGTTTTATCGAGTTATGCATCTCATGCTCCGACGCTGACTTCCTTCCCCATGGAATGGATGCACATTGTATGATGTAGCGGAAAGATTGTTAATATATTGCATAGGTTATGAATATCAAATATGAAGTGTATATGTGAATTTTGCATAACTGTTTGTTTTCAAATATAGCTGAATGGTTGAGTTTGCTACTTTGGTATAACCCAATAAATAATATCCACCAATATTATTACTCCTTAAAACAAATATTAATTAACTAAACTGACAATCCATTTTCAAAATTTAATCGCTTGATTGACGCAACTTGTTGTTTGACTATCATTGACTTTTTGTGAGAATCGCTGGATAAAATATTGAAGCAATATTAAAACACAGGAACTTAAATCTGCTACCATTAGTTCTTCGATTTACCCTCCAATGAAATCCTTTTCTAAAAATTAATGTACCTTTTTGTTTGAATTTGTTTTGAAGATGTATTGAATCAGACTATTCTCGTGTAATTGTTTAATTGGGTACGGGCTTTGAGGTTGGTACAACGGTACAAGTCAAATGTGTACCGGTATAAGGACCAAAATAAATAGCAATGAGGTATTTTGATTCATGCTTGAGGTTTATGGTTATGATATGAATAAATATATGTACAAGGCAATGAGGTCTTTGGACTTTTGTTCAAATCGTGCATGCAAGATAAAAAAAAAAAAATTATTGTCTCAAAACTTGTTGTGTACCACTATTTGTGCACAAACAATAGTCGTCATCGGTATTATCTAGTACTAATGAAAAGTTCAGTGCAACCAATCTTGATGCACTAAACAGTCTGAGTTCGAAAAAAACATGCCAAAGGAGTAAGGTCATAATAGTAATTTGTTATTAATTAGTAATATTTTACTTCCTTTTAATTTAATCACCCAAACAGGGAAAAAAAAGAAAGAAAAATTCTTTCCTTTCATTAATCATCCAAACAAAAAAAATTTTCATTAATCATCCAAACAAAAAGAAGTAAATATTTTTCCATTCAATTCCATGATTCCATCCCATTTTTTTCCTTTCTATATTTTCCATTTCTTTCCATCCTCTTTCTCAAAACCAAACATACTGTAAAAAAGAGGCGATTAAAATGTCAGGCTCTAAAACAGTTTTTCAAAATCTTTTATTCGATTGTATGCATTTTTTTTTAACCTCCTGTTCATCTGCGGTGCTCAGCACAGTAAACACGTTTCAGCCGTTCGATCCGTCAAATGTGCATCCTCAGCGTCCGATTCATTCTTTCTCTTCCGTTGGATCTCCTTCTTCTGGAGAGTTCGATCCCCTGGCATCGATAATCTCTCTCCCATTTCCTCTCTCTCACAAATACATTTGATGGACCAGACACCATGTGCCTCACGTACGGAAGCCTCTGACTTACTGACTATTCGATAGTTCTCTCTCTTTTTCCTGTGCACTGTCTCTTCCTTTTTGTTTGTTGTAGCAAAGATAGTAGTTCGCGATCGTGGCTATCAATTTGCTTCATATTTCAGTTTCTCATCTCTCCTTTGTCCTATTTCCTTTCTAATTTCATCTAGGATTTCATGGTGTTTGTTTCTTCCAGTTTAATGGTTAGCGGTTCTCACTTGGTGCCTTTTTAGTACCCAATCAACAACTGGTCGAGTTTGTTTGCTATTTTCACTATTTCCCCCTTATTTACATGCTTTTCTTTCTATTTTTCTGTTGTAGGTATTTGGCCAGGTTTAGGGTGCTATGAAAAATGGTTTCCATCCTTTTCTTCATGGAACATCTTGTTTCCATTTTGTCTCTAACCAGGTTGCGCATTTTCTTCAGGTTAGGTTCCAGTATCTTTTGCTAATTAGTAATGAAGCCAGTGGGGGAGGTACTCTTAAAGAAAAAAAAAGTAAGTTATTAATCTAGGTGATCATGCTCCAAAATATTGCGTTTTGCTTTTGCCATAATCTTTTTAAAAAAAATTGACGGATCTGTGTTCTTTATTATGGTCAGGAAGATTGCATTTTGTTTTGCCTGCAAACGTTGACAAAAAAAAAATGAGACATTGTTGTGCATGATTTTGGTGAGGAACATTGCTATCTTAGTAATGACTCTTTTAGCTAAGTCTTTTTTGTTATCAGTGTACTGATTCTGTGGTCTGTTAACTCCTTTTCTCTGTTGCAGGTCTAGCTATTCAAGATAGGGAATTGATGTCTTTTGATTCTAGCTGCGGTGGTTTTCTCCATGTTTAGTTTGCTCAGGTGATCCTTTCTCCAATTAACAGTATTTTTCTTTCAATTTCGGAATCTTTTGGGACATCTCCGATTAGCAGTCTAATTTCTCATAAGGGATGCAAACATTTAAAGAAAACTTTTACTGTGACCAATTGATATTGTATGTGACCCTTTATCAGGATTTAATTTAGCATTTTTCTTCCACATGTATGTTGCTTGTTTTGGAGGAACAACCAAAGAATTATTTTCTTGATAGCAGCTTCAGTCTATTCATCTCTTAGAACTAGGTAACTTTACTTTTAATTTGTTTTCCCTCTTAATTTAATTATAGTTTAGTTTTTTGCTAATTTACTTTTATTTGGGATAGTTAGGAAATTAATTTAAGAATGCATCTTTCGAAATCATTGTACGAGTTGGGGTTGGTGTTGACAGAAGAGGCAAGTGTGTCAGAAGGCAATTGTCACAATTTTAACTCAAATTGGGAAATTAATGGCTATTCTTTTATAAGTAACGCAAAAACCTTTTATTGTTAGTTTATATGTGACATACACCTGCTACCAGCTGTCATAACTTGAATTGCTTTTTGTGCGCCAGCCATTGATGAGTAGATTCGATGTACAAGGATTCCCTACAATTTTGGTCTTTGGTGCTGATAAGGAGAATCCATTCATCTATGAAGGTGCTCAGACTGCAGCAGCAATCGAGCCGTTTGCTTTGGAACAATTGGGAGCCAACACATGGCCTACTGGGGTTGTTGAGTTGACTGGCCGGTATCAATTTTCTCATTTATAATTTCAATGTGAAACCTGTTCAAACTATTAGTTTATACTGTTCTCATTTCTATTGTAATTGAATTCATTAGTGGAGTTTACCATCAACACTAGAAAATTGATACAAGTTGCTGAGAAATGGCTTTCATAGACTACTAATAATGGTCTGGTGTTACTTATTATAATAAATGGTGTTGACAATTTCATGATTAAAATGTACGTAGATATCTGGAGGGCATTTTTGGAATGGTCTATATTTTGGTTTTTTGTCGATTCATTTGCAAATTTCCCTGATAAAATATAAAATAACAGTTTCAATGCAAAACAGTTGAATATGAATGTTGTTTGGTTATATTTAATTAATAATATTGCAACTCATGAAGTGAAATAGTTTAAGTTAAGATATCAGAGCCTCAATCAGAATTCTTTTTTTCATATCTTTCATCTTATAGATGACCATTGTTTCATCTAATACTAAAAAATGTGTAGGCACATAGGTATGATGTTGGGATTCTTGCAACTACTAATGTAATTGATCAAATGTTGAGGTAAGAATGTCACTTCTAAACAATATAATATGCAACAGAATGATTATATTTGAAGTGTAATTGATATGTTGATTTTCTCATGCTTATCCAGGACAGTATGACATAGTCAGGTGAGACCGATCGATGAGTTTTAACGTCTACCTGATGGGAGCCATGCACACCATCACCATTTGAAACAATTTCCTTGCTGCAATCATTGATACCAGTATTTCTCAGGAGCCCCCTCGATATAATAAGGTAGTCTTCTCTACTGCTCATAGCACCACTGTTTTCTGTGATTAGTGCGCCTTTTTTTAGGTTTAGTAATGTCTTAGGTGCCTCTCCATGCACTGATTCTGTGTTTGTGTTTTTTATGTTTTTTGCGACCATATGAACTGCTCATTTTAATTATATGTTGGTAATAGAATTATTCTTGCATTATAGAATGATTTGTTTTGTATAGCGAAAACAAACAACAAATTGATAGCTACTCAAACTGATAGCATATATGGAGAATAAGGTACTGTTTTTGTGTATTTCATTTTTGCTCTCATGTTCCATTTAATTTTGTACAGAACTACTGTAGATTGGGTACCAATAAGACCTACTATTCCTATTTTATGCAATATGGCGCCTTCAGTTGACGTTTGTACTGTTGTCAGATAGAACAAAGATAGAACAATAAACTATTTGAACAGTATAAATGAATTCAATTAGAACAAAGATAGTTTAGTGTTGTCATATCTACTGTTATTGAATTCGATTAAAACTGACTTTCTTCCTCATTAGATAACATCCGATCTGCAGTACATTATCTAAAAATAGTATAAATGAATTCAATTAGTACAAACATGGTTTATATTGTTATCATTTCTACTGTGAATTCCTTTTAATATACTGGTAGCTTCCAGTTCACGTTTACAATGCCAACAAAATAAATATTGAAAGGTACCGAATAAATCAGAAAAGGTGTTTTTTATTTGTCTTTTTGTATATTAGGCATATTTCACTTTTGTTTTTTCCACAAATTTAGGTCGATCAAAAGAATTTGGAACAACGATTTAAGCAACCAAGATGGTGTCTACCTAATATACAAAAAGACAAAAAAAATTGAAATTTTTTTACACTGATTAGTATTTTTATTTTTGTCATATATAAGCTCGTAGTTCGAAGACAAATAATTTGATGGTTCAATCCAATTGCATCAAATTGTTGTGGCAATTCATATTATTGATATAATATTTCAAGCAAAATGAAGATTCTTTATATTTTAGAGTATACAGGGCACTATTTTGTTCTGGATTACGTGTGTGTGTACATATCTATTTTTTTTGTTTATTGATGTGCATTCAATGTTTAAAATATATATTTGCTAATTCAACAGGAAACAAGTTCCTCCAAATTCAACAAAAAAAATAAAATAAAATAAAATAAAGATCGCGAACCCCCACTAGTCATCATTAAAATTCGTGTTATGTACTTATGTACATGTCATGCGGTGCTAAGATCGGAATCAGCCCTTTCTAGTTTTAAGGGTTCAGAGCTGATCATTTTATTTCCAGGAAATACCGTCGTAGAAGTAGTGACTCCTGTTTGACGACACAGGCAACTTTTTGAGAAAATAAAATATCAACTCATGATTGACGTATTCTGTTGGGAAGGAATACTTAAAAAAAATATATTTTAATAATTTTGACAGCTATGAAGAGATACAGTTTTAGCTCTAAATCAGACATGGATTATAGTCATGATATGTATATTGTATTATTGTTAATATTACTTAAATAACAAATAATAAGAGATTTGTTATTTTAACAATCATTCAATGATTTTGAAAATGTCAATAATCCGACAATATCACTCTCCAGCTTTGACTTGCAGTGGGATATGTAGGTTATGGGTCTATATATGGGATTGAATTTTATGTTATGTCTCCACGTATTTTACCTAACTTAATTAGATAGCAACTAAGAAAACCAATGGGAACAAGGAGATTAAAGAAGACTGACCTACACAGTAAATTCTCCCGTACATGAAATCTGTAGATAATATTAAAAGTTACAGGCCAATGTAAGACAGTAAGAGCCTTGTTGATCTCCTAGTTGTGGATCGGATTTTAGATAGGATATACATAGAAATTAGGCAACAACTAACAGGAACAGCCGAACAGGGTTGTGACCCAGCCCAATGTAAAGCCATGTAAGCTTTATTGGGCTCCTTGATGTGGATCGGATTTTAGCTCATTTGGACCCACTTGCTTATTTTAATTTTACGTACGTAGCATTAAAACCGTCTTTTCTTTTTGTTTATTTTTTCATTAAAAAAAATTACATACGTACAATGTAGGAGTCTCTTAAGTCTGGAAAAAAAAATTGCTTTTTGTTTCAGTTTCTGCAACTTCAAGTGCTCCAGGAATGCCACTTCGCTGGTGCTTCATCGCATGCTAACTCGGTCGATTTTGCTACAAAAGTTACGAAGTTTGGGACCTTTGGGTTGTCGCACACGCTGAACATTTGTCACTACAAATAGTGCATCACGAGACTTTTTTTTACGCATAATATAGAGAACTTCTCTGTTGAAAACAACACATTTAATTCAATAAATTTAATTTACATATTAAAATTTTATTACAAAATTAATTTATCTTTTTTTTGTTTTTAACTTTTTTTCCTGATTTTTTTAAAGATTGTTATTTTGGAATGAATATTTTACTTAAAAAAATTCAAATATTATAATTTTTAAATTCTTTTACAAAAAATAGTAGAATAGTTTTCAACAATTATAAAAATTGATTTTTTTGAGATATTAATATGTAAATTGAAGTTTTTTTTTAATTAGATTTGTTATTTTAAAATAAACGATGGATCATATCATTATGCATCATGATACAATATAATTATTTTCTTTCTAGATTATATTTATTTACTTTTATAGTCAATTTATGATAAAAAAAAATTGAAGCGGCTTAATAAACACATATAGAAAGTAAATATAATATATATGAAATTAAGTAACACTTGCTATATATATATATTAAATGACATAATTTCATATCCTGCAAATTTGAGTCAAATTCCAGCAAGTCTACCCGAATAATTTTCGAATTCAAATTCTTATCGACTTGGTCAAAAGTCAAGATCGAATTAAACAAACTTGATCTAAAATTCAAATTGATCCCAAAGTAAATCACAAGCACGAACTATTTTACTAGCTCTAGATAATTGGCTTTTAATAGCCTAGAGATTGTTTCATTTGTTTTTTCTTTTAGATAAATTAGACAACGGCATTCTTTTGAATGAAATAGCAATAATAATAATAAATAAATAAATAAAATAATAATAATAAATTAATAAATTAATTAAAATAAAGGAAAAGGCTATAACAAAGAACTGAAAAAAGAGCTTTCAAAAAAAAAAAAAGAACTGAGAAAAGAACGTCGGAGCTTCTGCAATTATCCAATCGCGGAAGACCCCATAAGAACATTGAAACCATATATTCGACCAAATGTAGTGGCTAGGATCGTTAGCGCATGGATTGAGCCGAATTGTATCCGTCTGATTCTTTTTCCAAGTCGTCAGCATATATGCGTTGCCCACTTAAAAGTTTTCAAAATCAGATCATTTTGGATGTTACTCAAATTAAGTCCGAAACGTTGATGAATTTTTCAAAGTTTAAGGTCGTCAGCAAAAAAAGATTGGGCTGGTTTTCTGCTTCCGATGATCTGTTATCTTATGTATCACATTTTGGCTAAAGCATCCATATCCTTTTGTCAGCAAACCACAACAGTCAGTTTTCACATCAAATCACAATGAGATGCCTACGGGCTTTAATTTCAAAAAAAAAAAAATCACAATGAGGGAGCAGTGTGTATTTCAAATTGGGTATCTTTTTTAAAGAAATGGCGTTATAATGGGGAGAGATTCCCTTTGAGTGTAGTTTTAAAAGTACAATCATTGATTTCAAAAAATAAGTACATTTTAAATAAGACTTAGCCCAGAATAATAGAGTTTACTTTTGAAAAACGACAACAGAGAGGTCAGTAGCATTCTATGCAATAGTGGCTATAAACAGACCCCAACTGCCAGTTAATAATTCAACCCAAAGTTGAGATTTAATCATACAGAAACTAGAACGAGCATTTGGGAAAGAATTGAGGAAGAAAAAAAATGGAAGCGCAACCGCTGCTGACTCCATACAAAATGGGAAAATTCCAGCTTTCCCACAGGTCTTGTTCTTCAGTTTTATAAATTAATTTTTTTCATTTTCTTGTATACTTAATCCATTTGTAACTAATACTTTGATAAATGAATTGCTTAGTTTGATGTAAGGATTTTAATTGAGTACTGAAGTTATTTTGTTGCTTTATAAATTAAGAGATATAATTTAGAGATATTGAAGTATCTGTCGATCGCCACCATAGGAGACAGAGTGAATGTTAGATAGTTGTTGGTACAATATTCTAACCCAAGGGGCCATGCACATAGCATTTTAACTTTTAAAGCTTGCATCCTTCCGTACATTTGGACATATTTTTCGTTATAAGCCAACACCACTTAGGCATGGCCAAACAGTTTTTTTCTTTTTATGAACTGTGACATATGTTGTTTTGGATTCATATTAATAATTTCTTCAAAACTCTTCACACAATTATTCTGAAATTGTTAACGTTGAACAAAATCCAGGGTTGTAATGGCACCCATGACAAGGTTAAGATCTCATGAAAACGTGCCACAACCGAATGCAGCTCTCTACTATACTCAGAGAGCCACTCAAGGAGGCCTCCTTATCAGTGAGCCTGCTGGCGTCTCTGATGTTACCCAGGGGTATAACTGTAATATATCAATAATTACAATGAAGCGCTAACTATTAATTGCTCCTTTTGTCAGTAATGTTTTAGTGAAATCCCTTAACTTCTTTCGTTTTTGTCCCAAAAAAAAAAAAGCTACCCGAAGACACCGGGGATTTGGACTAAGGAGCATGTTGAGGCATGGAAGCCGATTGTCGATGCTGTTCATGCAAAGGGAAGCATTTTCTTCTGCCAAATGTGGCACTGTGGACGTGCCTCAGACTGGTGGTTTTTGGAAGGTAGATAGGCGTTTGCCTATTCTATAATATATATTTGAATGAACTGAGGTTAAAACTGTTAAATCACAAAAGAAGAAAATAAAAAGCATATAAAAGTAAAAAATAGTTACAATATAAAAAAAGGGCAACAAATCAATCAGCAATGAGAAATCTAAGATTTAAAATCCTGAATTCCGCATATCGGCAATTTTGTCCAAGAAAATGAACGTCTTTCTTGTCTTCGATTGACTTCCTCACCAAAGTAGATAACCAAATTGGTGATCATTATATAAGAGCTCCTCATATGTTGATTGAAGCCAAAAGTCGAAGATGTAATTTAGAAGAATATTCTGAATCTTCTTGTTTTGACAAGAAAATGATCAATAGTCAATTATTAATTTAAGCATATAACAATTATTAAATTCAAATAAAAATTCTGATAATGTGCAGGTTACAAACTAAATGTGCAAACTCCTCTGTCGAGTAGTGATAAGCTGAACTACCCGACTCCAAGGACACTAACATTGGAGGATATATCTCAGATTGTTAATGATTTTAGACTCGCTGCAAGAAATGCCATTAATGCTGGTAATTTATTTAGGAGTTGCAGTTAACATATTTATGCAATATTGTGAAATTACTCCAAACATCTATTTTAAACTCGTCAATTATAGAAAGCACATCGATCGAATTATTATCTTAATTCATTTTCTTTTACTGGAGATATTTATCTTTGAAGTTTTAAAGGTTATATTTAAATTAGACAGCGATGATAATCTTCAATAATTTTTCAGGCGCACACTTAAATCTTGAACTTTCGTTTTCTAATTTTTATAGGTTTTGATGGCATAGAGGTTCATGCGGCAAATGGCCTCTTGATCGAGCAGTTTCTCAAAGATGGTCTGAATGACCGCACTGACAAGTATGGAGGCAGCCTTGAAAACCGAGCCCGATTTTGCCTTGAAATCGTCCAAGCAATCATAGATGAAATCGGTGCTGATCGAGTCGGCGTGCGACTTTCCCCCTATCTTGACATCCGGCAATCCTCCGAATCCAACACTGATGCACTCGCCGTGTACATGGCTGAGGCTCTATCAAAACTAAACATTGCTTACCTTCATGCTGTTGAACCGAGAACCGTGTGCGTTGATGGCAAGCTGAAGATACCGCACGCACTATTGCCAATGAGAAAAGCATTCAATGGCACCTTTATTGTAGCAGGGGGTTACAACAGAGAGGAAGGCAATAAGGTGATAGAAGAAGGATACACTGATTTGGTGGCATTCGGGAGGCAGTTCTTGGCGAACCCGGATCTACCAAAGCGGTTTGAGCTGAATGCACCATTGACAAAGTACGATCGAAGCACTTTCTACACTCAAGATCCAGTTGTTGGCTATACCGATTATCCAATGCTTTATGCTTGATATAAAATGGATGTGCACAAGTTTATCTTTTTCCAAGCAGTAAAAATAAAGGCTTAATATTGCCGCTTTGTATGCTATCTGCACCTGTTTGGTTGTGTGTTGAACTCTTTTTTTTTTCCCCTAGCAAAGTCAAGCGCCTCAACGAGGCTAGTTTTATTTGGTTGGAAATGATTGCTTATGAGGACTATTATTTCATGTGTGTGTCCTCAAATAAAATCAGTCTTGGGTATTTATTTATTCCACATTTCAAATTAAAATTTTTTACTTTATTATTTTTCTTAAAATAAAAAAATTTTAAATAATTAAGTTAGGTTTGATATTTATAAAATTTTTATAATTATTTATCATTACGAACACTTGGAAAAAAAAAAAACGTTCATTTGATCTCTTCATTCCTGATTGCGGATCATATCGCAATTCTCGAGAAATCCTCATGAGTCATGAACTAATTTACTATTTATTTTATGTCCGGCTTACTTTATTTGCGGATAAGTAATAGATTGGTGACATACTGACATATCCGGATGTTCTGCTAAATTAGATATAACGACATATGTGAAACGGGTAAGGTTGGCAGATGAGCCATAATCTAGCTAGGAGCCAACCCGGTTCGATCAAATGAATGAAGTCATAATCCCTATTAATTCATTGGAATCATTAAAAAAAAATGTAATAAGGTGATGTATGTTATATTTGAGTTTCGAAATCTGAAAGGCGAGCTGAAATGAAAGGTAATTAATATGGTAATATATTATTAAAAAATCAGCGTTAAATTTGCAAGCAGTAATTAGGAGAAATATCTCCAAATTTCTAAGTAATAAAATCTGTGGGAAAAATATTCTAATTGAGAAATTTTGAATAGTACCTATTCGATTCTGTCATAAAAACGTTTGGATTGTAATATATACTCAATTTGAACATGGCTAAATGGCACCGACAAAATTATAAAATTTAATGCGCCACTTGATAGTCGGAGGACATCGGAATTTTGTAATTAACAACTGCATAATTCTAAATTAATGTTCTTATGACAAGATAAATACATTTGAAATTTTTATTATCATCCGAATTTTAAATGGATCCCAAAATATTTTTTTCTCACACGTATATAAAAATATCCAATCATTTATTAAGAAATAGATCTCAATTAGGGGCCCTAAAAGCCGCTTATTTTTTGAAAATTGGTTCTTGCAAGAAAAAGAATTTAAAATAATTCCGTGCGAACTTGATTTTCAATTATAAATTGATTTATATTATTTAATATTCTAACTATAATGAAACATCTTATAATAAAAAAATTCAGAACATGTTCTGCAAAAAAAAAAAAAAAAAAAAAAAAAAAGTTAAAAGTTGAGTACCGCTTGACTGAATCAAGCGAGGAAAAGGAGACTGTCTAAGGCCCTGGTAATTTTTTTTTTTTTTTGAAAACATGGGATTTCATTTTATTTGATTTGAATTTTTTTATTAAAATGAATGGATTTAATGTCATTTGATTGGGATTTTTTTTTATGTTATTAGATCCAACAAAATTCTAAGAAATCAATTCAAATGAAATTAAATGAAACCTAAGTAAAACATATTTTGATCAAAGCCTAATATTTTGAGAAAAAGACTAGAAAAAGGTGTCCTCAATATGCCGGAAAATAAAAATAAAATATTTGATATTATTTTTTATTTATATTAAACAGTACATGTAAGACAATAAAAATAGTGGCTCGATCTACAAGCGATACAAGTAGTAATCTTTTCAAAAAGTAAATGGTTTAAATACCATCCAATGATCACCTAACTATTTTCTGTAAAAGAGTCTAACTTTTTTTTATCTAAAATTAATAATATCTAGACCATAGATCAGATCAGATTAGATTGAGGACACCGAAAAATAAAAATAAAATATTTGATATTATTTTTAATTTATATTAAACAGTACAGGTAAGACAATAAAAATAGTGGCTCAATCTACAAGCGATACAAGTAGTAATCTTTTCAAAAAGTAAATGGTTTAAATACCATCCAATGATCACCTAACTATTTTCTGTACGTAAAAGAGTCTAACTTTTTTTTATATGAAATTAATAATATCTAGACCATAGATCAGATCAGATTAGATCACACAAATCGATAGTTCATAGTTGATATAAAAATTATTTACACTCCCTCATTTCAATTGTTACGATATATATGTTTTTGGATATTTTTTATATAACAGGGATAATAACAATGATTCGCGTAATATATACTTTGCGCCAACATGTCTAGGACAACATTGCTTTCTTTCGAATTTCTACCATCCAAAGCCTCAAGTGTTCCTCGATATATGCAAGTCCGTGGGAATGGCTTTCAAATGTAACCCTAACTTTTATAATTTCCCCAATTCACTGGTCTTTGACCTATTAATTTATTAAAATGGAGTCATGGACTCACATCTTACCAGTATTTTCAATATCGCATCGAGTACCTAAAAATTCAGGTAATACTAAAAACCAGAACGGTAACCGAAATTGCGGTTTATTTGTGAGATAAAATACAGAAAAATTTCAAATTTCGCTCACCTAACAGATAGAGATGCTGGTACGGTATTATGTTTTTGAAGAAAGAGAGATTTTTTTCGTCTAACTTTTTTTGAAATTAAAGATGCATGAGAAACTTGAATTCTTGATCTCAAAGAAGTCAGCCTAGTGCAATAGCAGGATAAGGATAAGTCAGTGGAATAGATTACGCACGAAATTAGAAGTTACAATTGCTTCTTTCATCGTAGAACCATTTTTATGTATTCAATGAGATATGTTTATAACTTTATATACAAAGAAGAGTGCCACAATAATTGTCAGTCCAAATGTCCAATCACATGCACATTGTTAAGAACCAGCAGTTATTACACAACTAATTATAATCACCAAAAATATAGATGATATCATACCAATTCATCACTGATGCATTACTTAAAATGAAAATATTGTGCAAGTCTGTTGTGCTCGATATATATATACTCGCTCTGTGAAGGACGGAAATCCAATTTAAGATGACAAACTAACCATCGTAAAATATATAACATCTTGCAAAAAAAAAAAATTTAGCTTTAGTGGATGGATAACAATGTGATTTTGAGTTCGATTGACCTCAACAGAGTAATTTTTTTTTTTTTCTTTAGATGTAATATACATAGAAACATATGACAATTGCTTCTGATCAGTATTCAAGCAAGAATAATCAGGAGTACAATTCCCAGTTTTGTTAAATTTATTCATAACAAAACAAGTTGAACAGACCGATCAGAAGCATGCAGCTAATTAAATTTTCTTTCTTATTCAAGAGGAAATCGATCTGTCTGGTTACTGTATCTGACTTAGATTAGACGAGGACCAACAACATCAATGTTTCTTTAAGCCATCTGATCAAATTAGCTTAGCTACCCCAATTAGTATCAGATTCAGATATGATTTGTGACATACTGACATGTATGATATGTCTCTGTTTCCCGCAAGAAGTATCAGCAGCAAACCTAGTAGAAGTTCCCAAAAGTTCTACCTTATCTACAAAGAAAAATTAATGAGGAACATTAAGCTGCAAATAACTGGTATTTAATTGCTTGCTAATCATACTATTCTCCTTTTTTTTATGTACCGAATTATACATAATGTGTCATATATAAGGTGTTTTTCAGTATGTTGCCTGTTTGTACATTCGATCATGTTGACAAAAGTTATGGAAAATATTGATTCTTCTAATTTGTTTCTTTCCTTTCGAATTATATTGATAGCACAATATGCATGTGACTGAACATGCAACTGCACAACCAATTGAATTCCAAAATTATTTTGTAATTTTTATATAAATAAATGCAATAAATAAAATTTATAAAATATAACTTTGATACTTGAGTACCTTAATTTTATAATACGATTTACATATAATACGATTTACCTTAATTCCTAGCTGATTCCTAATACAAGTTATCAATATTCCGTTTCTGACATAGAATATGGCCGAGAGAAGAACGTGAATTTCATTCTTGCTGGCGGTTTTTTAGCCATAAGAAAAAATGATTAATTATGAAAGCTTAATCAGGCGAAAGAAATAAGATTTATGGCCAATAATAATTATTGAAAAGATGCTAATTCTTGAAATATAACGGTTGCCAGTAGTTCTCTGATGACTTGTGCAAGTCTGTTGCTGTATACGGGCCCATAATAATACTAAGGTCCCCAAATAGGATTCAACCTAATTAGATTATACAATCCACATCTGACATGACCCATGAGACAAATAAGACGCGAAATATAATAACAAAACGTCGTTTTCCAAATAATAATGAGAACGACGGGGTTAAAAACGAGAAATGTGAAAAATAATAATGAAAGGGACGGGCATAGAAATACCCACCAGAGGCTGCTGTAATATGCGCGTCGTTATTTATTATTAAATTAAAATAATTTACAATTTATACCTGTACAGTAGCGCGTTGTTATTTATTAAATAATTGACACTTTTGCCCCTGTACTGTTGCTTAGCAACGTGCCATAGCTCAAATAGATAATAACTGTTCAAATGCATCCATCATTTCTTTCATTATCTTCAAACTAGACACCTTCCAAAACCTAAAAACAGAAGGATGCAAAACAGTGCATTCTTCTTCCTCCTTGTCTTCCTCACAAATACACAAAAGTTACATGTAGCATCTGCATATGATTACCTCCACTATATTTGCGGCTCCACCGGCAATGACACCGAGACTACGTACCAATCTGACCTTACCAAACTCTTCACCTCTCTGTCCACAGAAGCTGTTGCATTGGAAGGTTTCGCAACATGTTCAATTGCCGTACCAGACCAAATCTCTGGGCTTGTCCTTTGTCGTGGTGACGTCAACTCATTTGTTTGTGGCGACTGCCTCAACAAGTCCATTAGTAATATACAAACTCTTTGCCCAAACTCCAAAGAAGCGACAATATGGTATGACTTCTGCCTCCTTCGCTACTCGAACGATGACTTCCTCAGTTCAACCGACAACTCTCAACAGGTCATCATGTGGAATTCAGAAAATGTCACAAGTGAGAGGTTTAATGGATGGAGTCCCCTGAATGTTGTCATGAAATCCTACTACAAGACAATGATGAATACCTTACTACAGGATGTCGCACAACGAGCAGCTTATGAATCGTCAAAGCGTTTTGGGTTTGGAGACATAAACATAACATCATCTGTCCCGATCATTTACAGCATGTCGCAGTGCACCCCCGACATGCCAAACGATGCATGCCATGCATGCTTGATAGATTTGATTAACGAGATTCTCAATAACTTTGATGGGAGGCAAGGGGGACGGATTTTAGGAGTTAGATGCAGCTTAAGGTATGAGATATACAATTTTTTGTATAAATATCAAGAAGTATTACCACTCAGTTCAATCTCGGGACCGACAAAACCGATTAAACCTCATGCTGTGACTGCCAATCGACCCGCTCCGTCACCCTTACCGACACAACAGCCTCATAGTTTGTCGACTCACATGCCTTCTTTGAGTCCACGTGTGCCTAATGAAAACCTGACGACTCCATCACCTTCTTTAGCAACTGTTCCACTCACAACAAATAAAGGTAAATACAAATATGACTTTTGAATGTATTATTTGAGCAATGCTTGCAAATTTTTTATATGCATATAATCTCTACTACTTATAAAAGCACCTAAAAAAATTAAACATTTCATATAAAAAAAGTAAATATGTCATATAAAAGGGTGTAAGCAATTTTTATATCAATTATGGACCATTAATTTGTGTAATTTGATCTGATCAGTGGTCTAGATCTTAATTTTAGATTAAAATGTCAAGTTTTTTTTTATTAGAAAAGATTAATTTGCTACTAAATTAGCTATTTATTTAAAAGAAAAGACTAACAAATTATTAATTTTATCATATCTTTATTGCCTATAACATATAAAGTTCTATATGAAACAAAAATAATATCAATATTTTATTTTCTTATTTGCCCACATATTGAGGGTATCTTTTGCTAGTATTATAAACATGCTTAGCTCAGTTAAGGCAATGTTTCGGTGGTATCAGATGGGTTTTATTAAATGAAGATTTCGAGCCCTGTCCTTGATTAACACACAAAAAAATAATAATATGACGTCTCATATCCATTTATGAATAACTTTGTAGATCAAGTGATGACACAATAGTATGATTTTTAAAAGATCCTATTGTTAGAAATTTAGAATACAGAAACAAATTAGTACGTGGTCGCATTTATATGATAGATCAACCAATTGGAGCATCTGAATTCGAATATTATGAGTTTAGTTATTTATCTTACATGTCATGAGTTTATTATCCATTTGCTATCTATCTGAATTATATGTCATGAGTTTAGCAAATATTTTGTTATTATTCCATTTAACTAAAAAAGTTAACAAGGGCTATTATCGGCCTTCAAAACTTTCATTTATATATGTAAAATAAATAATTAATTATTTCGGTTTCAAAAATTCTAAGGGTTTGTAAATTTTTCTTATTATCTGATTTTGTATGAATTTAATTTTAATGAAGTTGAGTTGTATTTCCGTGTGGCTGACAATGTTTTATCATGATTGGTTGGTCAATCACCCTACAGATCTATTGAAAACAAAATATGCTAAAGGGACAACGTCTGAATTCTTTGTTTCTGGCTATTTAATGTTTGAAAGCAGGGGAAGCAAAGGTTTATACTTCTCTACAAGTAATATACATTTATGATAGTCTATTCATCTAATTATTTTTTATAGAAAAGAATAAAAATGCATATGATTTTGGTTTAGGCAACCGAATGGAATTAAGATGCAGATTTCCCTCGCCGATTTAGTTCAAATTAAAAAATAATATAATATTGGTTGTAAATTATCAACTGAAAATTTCATAAGATAACAAATAAAGTAACCAAAATACACAGAGTTACATTATTACATTCAATTGTATTTAATAGATTATTATATTTTCAACTTTACTGATAAACTAAAAAACCGTGCACCATGCACATTCCATCATTTCTTTTTAGGTATCGTATTACTAATGTAAATCAACATTTAGATTGTTGCTTATCTTTTTAAACTTTTTCTACGTGTTTGCCAATTGTAAATCCTTGAGTATGATTCGATTAACACTAACACTCTTTAGCATGCTCCTAAAAGAAAATAAATAAATTCACAATACAAAACTAATTATAGTAAATGCAATATTGATTATTGATGATTATATAACAATAATAAATAAATTGAGTCATATGTGGGTTGGTTCATACCCGAGCAATTAATAAGAGAGAAGAGTCTTTGGTCAGAATATTTTGTGATAGAGACTTGTCACATAATAATACGCATTAATTCGTGGACATTTATTACATATACAAGGACAGGGTTCAGTAACTGCTTTAATAGCTGTAACAACAAAAAAAAAAAAGAAAAAAAAGAAAAGAAAGGAATATGCAAGAATCCGCCAGACCCTTAGATTAAATTCGAATGGTTCAAATCATGCAATGAATAAATTTATAAATACAAACTTTTTAAAGTTGATATCAGCAGTTTCGTTTGATTAAAAAGTTGATGACTTGATGGATATACTACTACTGGGCTTACTCAGTCTTCCCTGTACTTTTGCATAATATGTTTGGTCCAATTACAACAGCTTATTTGGGACTAAGTAAGCCCAGTACTAGTATATCCATCAAGCCCAGAACTTAGTTACTTTATTATATATGTATGGAATTGATAGAGAAAAGGGGCCAGAGAGAGAGAAATGGAGAATAGATGAGAGGAGGGTCGGATGCATGAAATCCGTGCCAATTGGCGTACCGCAATCCATTATGAGTGTATCATTTTTTCCTTCGGTTTGGTAATACATCTCTTGTTCTCTTCTTGTAAACCCACTGTAAGGTGAATCAAGTGGTGTGTATAAAGCGTAGTAGGTCTCTACTAGTATGGTTACTTTATACTTTGGACCTTTGCCCCTTATTCGGTGCACATGATGTGTTCGACGAAATGATTGAACTAGTTTTTTTTTTTTCCGGCTGTTGGATTCCTGACATGGAGAAGTTGTGAGATAATAGAAGTAACATGCCAAATTTTGTGTCGCTCACTCGGTCCCTATTTCACTATATGAATGATTCAATTAATGGAATTTTAAACTTCTGATCTATAGTCTCCATCCATTTTGGAAGCCATGTAAAAAATGTTTCACAAAAATTCTGACCAACAATATATAATTGCTTGTAGTCTCAGCTGCGTGTGCCGTGTTTGGTCAATTTTTTGTCTTGTGTCGAGACTGGTTGCAGGCGTTTATACAGTCGTGACAACATAGTTCAGTGAAACTTGTAAGCTGAGGCATTTCAGCAATTTTTACAGGAAATGTTGGGCAAGTAAAAATTCTTGAATCGATTTAGTTTCAAATCATGTTCTACTCCAACAGGATAATGCATACAACTTAAGCACAAAATTGTACAGAAACCTATAGATATACGTAACGTAACATTAATTGTCACATCCTTTCACCTTTTTTTCTACATTTATTAAAAAAAAACTCTATGCATGTAGTGATCCCTTATTAAAACCTTAATTTATTTTCCTTTTCCTTAATTTTTATATAAATTGCATGAAACATTGTAATACTTATAATTTATATTAATAGTCGAAACTTCGAATGATTTTCCAGGTGGAACTAGAAAGCTCCTCCTTATTGTAATCAATGTTATTGCGGCATTGCTTCTTTTCAGTTCCTTCATCGGCTTTTGTTGGTTGAAAAAGAAGAAATATCCAGGTTTGCTTCTGACCGAAATAGATTAATTGTTATGTATCATTACTTTGTTTAAGCGAAAAAATTAGCAGGGGGTAATGTATCTTCATTAATGCTTTAGGACTTGCGATTTCTCGGAAAGAAAGAAGGCTTAAAGAGGATGCGGAAGAACCAAATATCTGGAGCAGAGAGAGAAGTTCAGATTTCACATTCTTTGATTTCAATCAAATAGTTAAAGCTACTGATAACTTTTCGTTGGGCCGAAGGCTGGGCCAAGGTGGATTTGGAACAGTATACAAGGTGCTCCTGCTGCATTCTTTTATTTTATGTTGTGATGTTATTTTGTTTTGCTTTGGTTTTCATTTCTCTGGAGAGTGAGGTAAGGTACGTTGAATATAGAAGTGAAAAGGAAAATTAAATAAACTGAAAATTGATTAAAGAAAAGGAAATCTAAAACGTTACTACAATACCTAGTTTGGAGTTCATTGTAAAGAAAATAGGATTTGGATTTTATATATTTTCATCTTTTATCATGTTCGTCTCTTTCAGGGTGTACTAGAAGATGGACTTGAGGTAGCAGTGAAAAGGCTTTCAGCACAGTCCTGTCAAGGCCTAGTTGAATTTAAAAATGAAATCCAACTTATTGCAAAGCTGCAGCACACAAATTTGGTTCGGCTGGTGGGATGGTGCATCCATGGCGAAGAGAAATTACTTGTCTACGAGTTTATGCCAAACAAGAGCTTAGACACCTTCATTTTTGGTAAACCACCTATCCATTTTGAATATATTGTGTAGTACAAAGTTAGTTTTGCAGGTCCCTTCCTTCCTGTAGTCCTCATTTTCGTTTGTTTGTTTCGTTTTGATTCCACATTCTGCTATTTGTTTCACAGATAAAAAAAGAGGAGTACTCTTGAAATGGGAGAAGCGATTTGAGATTATTGAAGGCATTGCACAAGGACTTCTGTATCTTCACAAACACTCGAGGCTAAGAGTTATTCATAGAGATTTGAAAGCAAGCAATATTCTTCTGGACTCTGAAATGATCCCAAAAATATCAGATTTTGGGTTGGCCAGGATTTTTGGCCCGAAAGAGCTCCAAGCAAATACCAGCAGGGTAGTTGGAACATAGTAAGTATGACTTTAGAACTTATAAAAATTCTGTTAGAAATTATTGCGTAATCAAGATGCACAGTTTATTCAGGACAACTTCACATTATTAAGGTTCATAACTGGATACCTTTGTTTTTGTTTTTGTTTTTTTGTTCTTTTTTTGAAGTGGTTACATGGCACCTGAATATGCATCCGAGGGCCTCTTCTCCATCAAATCTGATGTATATAGCTTTGGTGTGTTGGTTTTGGAGATCATAAGTGGTAAAAGGAACATGGGTTTCCACCAATATGGAGATTTCCTCAACCTCCTTGGATATGTAAGAAAATTGTTAAGATTTTAACCTCTCATATTATTGGTCAGAATTCTGATTGAAACATAATTTCTTATATGGTATTAGTCTTCTTGTTTTGCTATAGGAGTTCTCTTTTGGTTTTTTCTCAACTAAGTTTACATTTTGTTGGCATGAAATGTTTCTTCAGGCATGGGATCGATGGAAAGAAGGACAAATTATAGAGCTAATTTCTCCCACTCTTACTGAAGCACCCCAGAAACAGATAGAGAGATGCATCCATGTGGCTCTGCTGTGTGTACAGGAGAATCCAATCGAGCGACCCATTATATCAGATGTGATCACCTTCCTCAGCACAGAAAATGTTACTCTTCCAGGTCCTAAGCCACCTGCTTATTTCAATATAAGAGTTGCAGAGAACGAATTTGAATCGTCTTATTTTTATGGCTCATCACGCTCTGTTAATTATATGACTATGACCTGTCCAGAAGGCAGATAATGCTATCACACACATATATAGGTTATAGTCCAATTTTTTTTTTCTTTGTGCATGATTGGATATGTAATACAATACTTAATATTTTTTGTAAATGTGGACTTGTTGAGTAGATGAGATTTTTGGCTTATGCTAATTCTGATTAAACCACAAATGGACGAGGAAACATACAAGGTCTAGATCACACTAAGAAATGCAATTAAGTTTTATTTTTACTTTCAAAAACAAAGTTTTATTTTGGATAAAGTCAATCAATATTAATAAACATCGTGAGATAATTAAAATTTAGAAATAGATAATAATCTACATCTGTCTCTTGTTGTTTACAATATAAATTGTACATTTTAAACATTTTTGATATAGACTTGACCCTTGTTTTTGTTTAGAAAAATATAAACTGCACATGCGTATGCCCTGTACCAAGATATATAATAGTAGGAGACCATTACTATGAAAGGTATAAGTGTTCTTTATATTAGACAAATTTTCATGATGTTTAGGCCGCAAGTTCTAGTTTTATGCGTACAAGTCCATCTCTCATAAAATTGAAATGATTAATTACATACCCCAGAATACCACAAGAAACAAAAAGAAAAATAAGACAAACATTTCAGTACTAGTCTTCAATTATTTGGAGATTGGTAGACTTTAATTTTAGATATACTGTATATTAAATTATTAAGTGTTATTCTTCCAGAAGCATATATTAAATTGGAGATTAATTTAGATAGTTCAGTTTGCCCTTTTCAAGTAAATTATCTTTTTGGTCCCCAATATCTTTTAGAGGTCTCATTTCAACTGCTTTCGGGAAGTATTGTGGTTGATTCAACACTTCTCAAATCAAATTAATACTTAACAGCAATTTTATATGGTAAGTACGAGTTTGTCATATGCCACTGATCTAGAAAGAATATGGCGCTGATGCGACACTTATTATGATGTAATATTGATATAATAAAATAGGATTGATTTTAGTTTTGTTTAACAGCCCGTGATTTATCATGTTTCTGACCAACTTCGTTGCACCAGATGAAAGAGATCCTCTTTTTTTCTCGTATTTTTTTTTTTAAAAAAAAAAGTTCAAAGGAAGTAGCTTATGACTCGACACTAGAAAAATGACAAATCCAAAAGACTCGAACTTAAAAAAAATAATAAAAAAAACTAAAACTTAAACTAAAATGATCCAAAATCCGATCTGTCTCGAAACTTTATATATAAGAATCATAAAATATAATAAATCGGTCCAATCAGATCCGATAATAAAGCTGAAAACAATATAAAGTAAAACCTCAAATTTGATCTAACCTAACACAAAACTTGAAAATAATCCAAAGTTTGACAAATGAAAATTAGAAATATAACTCAATCCTATTTGTGGTAATTCAAGACCAACAGTCATCAAAGGTCAAATTTGTTCGAACTTAATACGATTTAAATCCAATTCATCCGTCTGATTGGCACCTCCGAAAACTTGCACCTAATCAATAGTAATGGTAATATGATCTTATATCATATCACGAGAAAAAAATAATAACAGAGTCAATTCATAATTAATATTACTTATTATTATTTAAATTTATAGCAACAATGACCTCTATTACTCTCTTGCCTTTTTGCAAATTAAGGACTAAAAAAGTAAGAATATTAAAAACGAATTGAACTCCAAATAATAAGGCCAGCAAATGGGTAGTTGGGAGTTCCTATTCGTTAGGTGATTATCTGATTAATATGTGGCTGTGACCGGATCAAAGACCTACTCTATGGCATAAATTTCTACTATAGATGTCGATAATTAAGCAAAAAAAAATTAAGCAATAAAAATATAGAGGTCAGGCATAAGAAAATTATTTGTATTATTTTGTGGCACTTTTAATATAACATGTTATATTTTTCTCAAAATATATTGAAAAAGAGGCATGTTCTTGGTATCAACTAATCTAAGCCGTATGACCAATGATACCTGAATGTAGGAGCAAGCGAATATGGCTTATTTCCTAATTTTTTGCGACCTTCTGTTTTTGTCTTTTCATTAATTCTAGAAGAAAATATCCATGTCCAACAGAACGATGGAGGTATATTTAGCTGGGTTTTGTCTTTTTCATTCTATGGTTTTGTCTATATCATCCTAAGCAAATGTTGAACAATATGCTGCCAATGATACTAGATATTTTGATTGCAAGACAACTAAATCAATACTCTGTTAATGATATATTCCTCTTTCTCTCTATGATTTTATAGTTAGTTGAATAGGTACAAGGTGAGAGTTTTAGTAGTTATATGTGATGATCCAGATTCAAGCAAATAAATAGTTCTGATACCGAGTAATATATTTGGAGTAAACACGTATTAACACCGAATGTGTGAATAAAAAAAATAAATAAAAAATCTAAACTAGTAGCATTTTCTGGAAAGGGAAATGTCAATAGTATTTTACAATCTTTTCGCCAGCCAATTTATAAGATTTTTCAGGTAGCAAGCTAATTGAATAAATTGTTATCGTTGTTTAATTAAAATTTATTTGAATCTTTTAGTCCTTCAAATTTTATTTTTGTCCTGCCTAGTCAATAAATAAACCAATTATGAAAGACAGAAATTAAAGACATAAAATGCAAGGACAATTCTTACAAAAATAGAAATATAACTTCCGCTGTCAATTACTCAAAAAAGAAAAAAGAAAAAAAGAAGAAGAAGAAATATAAGTTAGTATCAAAGAATTCTGGAACGGAACACCTAGCTGTGTCCTTGGGTGCAGAACTAACTTCTTATTAATTTCTCAATAAATTCATTAGTAGAGAAATATGACATTGGCCTCCGCTGCTTAGTTCAGCTGGATAGGCAGAGAGCCTCCAATGGAAGTTGCTCGAGTTCGAATCCCACCTCTGGTGGTGATGATGTGTGTGTGAGTGTGACCCTACGGGGATAAATCAAAAAAAAAAAAAAAAGAGAAATATGACATTGCAATTCCATGTAGCACGTGCGCCTATATATATTCAGCACCAGTCCAAGAAAATCTAATGATTGAATCAATGGGACAAACTATTAATATGTGCTGGTTAAGAAAATATCTAGCTACTGATCTTAAGAAAGTATCAACTAACTGAATTTTTGGTGACACAATTAGAGGTTATTTGTCTATTTCTAATCCTAATTATATCCGCCAATAATGTCATAAACGGATTGATAAAGTACTTTCCATAGATTACATATTAATACAGTATATTCAATATCATAACACTGCTCATATGATAATTCACACTAAAAAAAGTACCAAAGCGTACTGCGTACAGACGGAACGGACAAGAGGAAACAGCTAAAAGGAAATAGGTAAGGTGGAACAAACAAATGAAAACGGACAAAATAAGATTTGGAAGGCGGGATGGTGTCCTTTTTGATAGGTTATTCTCACAGATATTCTCGCCGCCGACGGATCTGATCATAAACTTTCGCAATCTTTCAAATAAACGCCACTGCCACAAATATATATAAACATATTTCATAAAATTAAATAATAATTCAAACTTTCTTAGTAATTCTCGCTCATATTATGCGTATATTTAGAAAAAAAAAATACTATGGGTGTGTTTGAAAGTGAAGTGAACAAGAACGAATAACTTCTGGAATAAAAATTATGAACAATACTGTTACAGATATTAAATGGAATTTATATTAGAAAAAAATATCAATATAATATAACAACACAAAATGATACATGGAGAAACTTTTGTATTGCTGTTTACTGCCATAGAAAATCAAGATAACAATGATGCAGGCAGTAGCACTCCGAATTCAAATCTCGTGCTGCGCTACAAGGGCTGTAGCGCGGCTGTGGGCCGTCTGATCTCAATCAGATGGATATGGGAGGCCCGTGCATGTAACAAGATTGGTTGGCCCGAAAAAAATGAACCGTCCGATCAAAATCACATGGCTGTGAAGCGCGCTACAGCCTGTGTAGCGCAACACGGGATCAGGGTCCGTAGCACTCCTATTCTCGGACAAAGAACAGTTGGATAAAGGACGCAATAATGTCCCCACGTGGTGATTTTTTTCCAAAAAAAAAAAGGAGACAATAATGTTGTCTTTCTGGCTGGATCCTTTTCCCAAAAAATAAAGTGATAAATAGAAAAAAAAAAAAGATTCCTTGCAGTTTAACACATCTTTTTTATTTTTTTCTTTTTTCTTTGAAGTTTAGTTCATTTGTTGTAAATTTAATATACAATATAAAATATACAATTAACCATGTTTGGGAAACAATCATCAACCATATCTCTCTGTACAAATCAACTAATATAGCATTTTCAGGTCCGAAATTTTTCCAAACTGAACCATAAATTACGTGTCATTAAAAGTCTTGCCAAATAGTCGTTTGTAATGCACTTTTGGATAAGTTATTTATTATGCCGCGTGACTTTGAAGTTTGAATGGTTCAAAACATTAGTGCTTTTTATATAGTTTGACTAAAACAAAAATGAATTTTGTAAAAAGGCATAATTTCAGGTTGCGTCGTTATATCTAGTCTCTAGTATTAAAGCCACAACATAGTTTTAGACTTTTAGTAGATAAAATAAGTCTGCAATCATTTATAAAGAATGATTCAGTTTTATATAGAAAATAAAATGCATCAGTAGTTTGAGTACACACACTCTATTCGCATGTACCTTCTCTAATTAAAATTTGAAACTCTGGCTCTGCTGGATTTTAAGTTCCTAATCTCGTTATTAAAAAAACTGCCATTGTCATTATTAGATTATATTCTTGATTAGCGTGCATATTCATATGTCTCCAACAAGAATTGAAGTGCATATTATCTTGAGTTATTTTTCAGCACTAGTAATGAGTGGCATGTAGAGATTTTATTTAATTTTTTTATTTTTTTTATTTAAGACAAGCTGTCATTACCAGTCTGTGCTTCTTGATTACTGACATCATGCCAGCTCGTCTCCTTATTTTGAAGAGATGATATTTTTTTCCCCAAATTAAATTTGAGGAAGAATAATATAGTAATTATTAATAAAAATTAGATTAACGCATGTGTATCCTAGAAGATCAAATATCTTTAATAGTAACATAAAGCGTCTTTTTTATTTTTGAAGAATATAGTCTTCTAGTTATGAACAACAAAAGCAGAAAAAATGTGCATTAATTAAATTTAATAATGATGTGTCGAAGTATTATAATTTGAGAACCATTCAGTCACAAATCAATTATTGATAAATGTAAATGCTATATTTTTTTAGACCTGAAAGTAGTTTACAAATCCTCTTTTAACTAATATCATGTTTGATAGACAATTTGTTTTGAAATCATTTTATCCAATATATAATTTTTTTTATATGTTAGGAATAATATACAAGTTGCTAATTGTCAACTAAGTTTATAGTTAAAATCAATTTCATTTAGTAATTATCCTTTATTAAAATATTTATTGGACTGTCAACCAAATCTTGGATAATTTTAATACTTAAATTATTCTTCATGACACCTTTCATTTTATAAGGATTAAAAACCTTATATCTCATCGACATCACTTGAGGTCTTCCTACATTTCAACTACCGCAAAACAGTAAATGCAGCAATAAAGATTTTTATTTCTTTTATCATTTTGTTTTTTGTTAATTAAGGCCCGTGGGAAAATGACGCATGGCCGGTTTCGTTTATTTCAACTTAAGTAGAATTTGAGATCAACAACAAAAAATAAAAATAATAATAAAAAATAAAAAACAATTAAGCAAACCGATTTCCTTACTGGAGAATTGTTGAGAAGTATTTTTGTTTAATTAAATTTAGTTTCATGTATTATTAAATTTGCAAGTTTATTGAGGGAAATCTGATCAATAAAAGCCACGTTCGCAAACAATATTTAACAAATGCTAGTATATTGTTCCCTTGAGCTGTTCAAAATTTCGACAATTTATACCCTTAAATTATACATTTGTTCGGTTAAATTCCACAATAAGCAATACGAATATACGATGGAACAAGTCCAGTCCAGTCTTATAAACTAAAAGGCCACTGAAGTTTAAGCTAATTTAAAACAGAAAATTACCAAGTCCTGAAGTCAATACAAATAAATTTTAAAGGATACATGCAAACAATTATGGTCAATGAAAATGTTAATAATTCAAGTCACACCGTACAAGTACAATTCTGCCCAGAAATTTGTAAATGGCACATGCAATGTTATAGCCCTAAATGGGCCCATAAATCCAGATGTGGCCTACGAATCTAATTCAGTCGATCTTTTTTTTTTTTTTTCTTTTTTTCTTGAAAAATAATTCAGTCGATCTCATTGTTACTATCTATATATCCACCATCCACTTCTGACAAGACCTGATTGCAAACTTAGATAATATGAAAGTCAACATTGAAGCATCGTACTCGGAAATATTAATGAATAAGTCAAGGGGGGCGTGAAAGCGAAAAAATCGAACACTAAATAGCAATCATGAAAAATACAGGCTTAACCCATAAGCACCAAGCAGGTCGTTAACTGTATGTTATGTAATGTGCAGTATTGCAACTGAGCTAGGAAGTAGATATCTATGATTAATCCCATACCTTTGAACCAAGAATAATTCAAATGCACCTTGCTATTTTTGCATAATTCTTATTATTTCTACCATACCTTTGCCTCCGAAGGATGCAGAGCATTACTCTCTTTGTGTTTACTTTCATTCTCACAAGTTTTGTTTTTCTACATTCAACAAAAGCCTTCGATCCTCTCTATGTAACATGCGGCTCCACGGGGAACTACACAGTAAACAGCACCTATTGCACAAACCTTGAGCATCTCTTCTCTGCTCTTTCCAAAGAAGCTGTTGCAACCTCAGGGTTTTCAAAAAATATAACTGGTAAAGGATCGGACCAAATCTTTGGTCTTGCCCTTTGCCGAGGCGATGTCGATTCTTCTGTTTGTGCAAGATGCCTCAACCAATCCTTCAAAGATGTGGGCAATATGTGCCCATATTCGAAAGAGGCTGTTATCTGGTATGACATATGCCTTCTTAGGTACTCGAATAGATACTTCCTAGACTCAACTGATAACTCACAGCAGATCATCATTTACAACGCACAAAGCACGGCTGGGGGAAGATTTAGTGGATGGGAATCTTCAAATAGTGCTCATAAATCCTACATGATCACAGTAGTGAATACTTTACTGAGCACCGTATCAGACCAGGCAGCATATAACTCGACAAAGCGGTTTGGCACTGGAGATATAACCATACCGCCCACTGTACCAGTGCTATATGGCCTGTCACAGTGTACACCGGACATGTCAAACGACACATGTCGTGAGTGCTTGCAAGATCTGATTGATCACATGCTCAATTACTTTGATGGGAGAACAGGGGGGCGCATATTAGGAGTTAGGTGCACCTTGAGGTATGACATGGATACATTCTTTTCTGGAGATCCAGATGTACTTCTCGGTTCGACCTTGGCACCAGGTACTTCAGCTCCTGCTATCTCTGCCAACGTGCCAACTGCATCACCTAACTCAACAAGGATTCCATCTGGAACTAATAAAGGTAACCGGTAATTGAGGCAATCTCTAAAAAAATCCTACCTCAACTTATAAGCTACTAATTGTTTTAATCCTAAAATTAGAAATGAGGATTACAATTAAATTCTTTACCTGGTAAGACACATATATATAACCCCGGTACATAGAAAAATATATCCAATCTAGATAGATTTATTTGTACAAATTCTGCTATGTTAGTACTCGAAAATCCTTGCAAAAGTTACATTAAGCAACTTGTATAGTGTATACATCATACAGTCCTTAGATACATCAAAATAAAGTGAAATTAAGTGAAATTAAAATCGCTTAGAGGTTCATCTCTATGGCCTGCAATCTTTGGATTACTCAATACTCTGTATTTGCATCTGTGCATACCTACAGAAAGGCCTTCCCATCAGCAGGGGTACCAAAAAGAGTTTATATTTAACCTTCTGCGTAATTAAGGGCAAATGCAAAAGCTATACCAGATATAGGTAGATTAATCAAAGCAGATAAAGTTCAATAAAAACATGGGGGATATTAAACAAGAAGTCATTTTGAAACTATGCCACATCAAGCGACATTTTGGTTTAGCCCACCTGGAAATTTCAATATTTAAAGGTTTGGCGTGCAAAGAAAGGAGACAACTAAAGACAGTCCAGCAAATATGTAGTAATTGCATTGTAGTACTAATTTCTTCTAGGAGCTTGGCATTTTACCTTTGGAAAACTAAAGACAGCACCTCTGAAAATTTATTTTTTTGGTTGAAGGCTGGGTATGAGTACCACACCCACAAGTTTATTAATATTTAACAGTATTACACAAAAAGATTTAAATATATACTGTATAAGTTGCCCAAGCAAGAAAAACAAAAGAAAACATGCAGTACAAACAGTAAAACTAATTTTCTTTCCAAAGGCGCCATGCTACTTTTTAATGGTCATAGTTTTTTAATTTAAAATAATTACCTAGAACCTTACACCAGTACAGAAGTCTTGCATTAATTAATTAATGTTTGTTAATTGGTACTTCAAATAATTATCCAGGAGCAACAAGTCGACACCTCACTATCATCGTCAGTGCAACTTTAGCATTCCTTCTTGCTGGCTGCTTCATTGGATTTTTGTGGATAGAAAAGCTGAGATATGCAGGTTTAGTTCTTTACATATAATTATTGTTCAAATTTGCCATTATTTTCCAATATGTTGAAGTTGCCAAAAAATTATTGCAAATATAAAATTATTTATAAAGTTCTGTTTGATAGGGTGAGTAGCAATTAGTAGCTCAGCAGTACAATATGCTGTTTAATTTTATTTTTAACTTATCAATACCCTGTTTGATGGAAACTTAGCCACAAATTTGTGTTTTTCCAAAAGATTTAGATATGAAGATTTCACAAGAAGAAAGAATGCTAACTAGCAATGAACCATCAAGTCTCAGGAGCAGAGAAAGCAGTTCAGAATTTCCATTCTTTGATTTCTATGAAATAGCTAAAGCCACAGATAACTTCTCATTAGACAATAAACTCGGGCAAGGTGGATTTGGACCTGTGTATAAGGTGCTTGTCCTTCTTTGTTTTATTATGAATGAAATGTTATTTTATTTTGAAGCAAACTTGGTACAGACTCTATTTGAATAGCGATGAGCATATGTCAATGACTGTGACCCTTTTATTTTGAATATGCCATCTGAAGTACCCAGTGAATGTTCTCAACAGATGCATCAAATTATTTGGAAAAAACAAAATAGATAATGTTGTTACTTGTGACAACTTACAACAGAATATAGCTTTCTGTTGTTTTTTTATGAAATGAAAAATAAATTTGGATTATATTTACTGAGCTCATTTAAAGCTGTTTCATTCAGGGTGTGTTTCCAGAAGGTCTTGAAATAGCTGTGAAAAGGCTGTCAGCACAGTCATGTCAAGGCATAGTTGAATTTCAGAATGAAATTCAACTTATTGCCAAGCTGCAGCACAGAAATTTAGTTCGGCTCCTTGGATGGTGCATCCAAGGCGAAGAGAATTTACTTGTTTATGAGTTCATGCCAAACAAGAGCTTGGACTTCTTCATTTTTGGTACTTATCTAGAAAGCTAATTTGCAAAAATCTGGCAACCTATGAATTTCATTGTTGAAAATCGACAGTTCAACATTTATTTTTTTTTTTTCTACCAATTTATCCTATATATATGTATTATATATTTCAGATATAGCAAGAGGAGCACTGCTAAATTGGGAAAAGCGTTTTCATATAATTGAAGGCATTGCACAAGGACTTCTGTATCTTCACAAACACTCGAGACTAAGAATTGTTCACAGAGACTTGAAAGCAAGCAATGTTCTTCTAGACTCTGAAATGAATCCAAAGATATCAGATTTTGGGTTGGCTAGGATTTTTGATCCAAAAGAGCTCCAAGCAATAACCAGTAGAGTGATTGGAACATAGTAAGCATTCTGCATTTACCAAATTGAAGCTGTTACAATTTGGAGCTTACATACAGATAAATTTCAATTTGAAACGTAATACAAACACAAAACAAAGGTGTCTTTTAAAAAAGTTGAAACAAGAAACAATGTTGTGAAGGTTCTTAACAAAATATTTCCTCCACATATTTTGCAGTGGTTACATGGCTCCTGAGTATGCATCTGAAGGTCTTTTCTCAATAAAATCTGATGTATTTAGCTATGGTGTGTTGCTTCTGGAGATTGTAAGCGGCAAAAGGAGTTTGGGTTTCCACCAACATGGAGTTGTTCACAACCTCCTTGGATATGTAAGAAACTTATTAGCATATGACGATCACCTAATCTAATTTGAAACCATTATGTTACTAATTTTAATCTCTGAAACTACATAATGGTTGTGCTTTTCTGGATAGGAAAAAAAAACAATGTAATTTCTGCTATTTGGGCATTAATGATGACATAATCACATAGCAGATCTTTCAAGAAGAATCAAGAGAAAAATTAATAATTAAATTTGTATTTAGAAGTACTATAGGCTGTAAAAATTTATGATTTGTAATGAATCAGGCATTTTTTGCCTTTTTCCAATAAACAAAACATTCCTAGAAGGATCAACACTTCTACTTCCAATTTTTACTGGGATTAAAAATGTTTTCAGGCATATGATCGATGGAAAGAAGGAAAAGTCTGTGAACTGGTTTCTCCTGTATTAACTGACGGACAGCAGGGGCAGGTCGACAGATGCATCCATGTGGCATTACTGTGTGTACAGGAGAACCCTGTCGACCGGCCAATCATGTCAGATGTGATTGCCTATCTCAGCTCAACAAGCTTAGTGCTACCAGAGCCAAATCAGCCTGCTTATTTCAATGTAAGAGTAAATTCAAGGACGTCCTTTACTGATATATCAACGGATTTCGAAGCCTCATCGCGCTCTGTAAATTATGTCACTACAACTGATCCACAAGGCAGATAATGATGCTGCTGATTATTAATTGGTGGTTGTAAAAAATTTAAAATTGTTTGTTTGTAATTAAGCGCATAACTAATGCAGCATTTCATTATTTTTTGTAAAACTGATAATATCTGGTCTTTTATTAACGGGAAGTTGTGGAGATTTGGGTACACAGGGCTACCAATTAGGTTTGATTGATGTAGATTCATTTGTGTATTAATAGCATGGCATGTAACCAATCTTATATGAAATGGGTTACATACTGAAGATAGTGTGTACAAGTGTTGTAAATTTTAGTTTTCAGAAATGCAAATTCTTGACAATGTCATAAGTTTAGCACACGGCATTATATGATTAAAATCTGCAATAAACCTTAGATTTCAATTTATCTGTATTTTATCAATTTATCAAAATCCAATAATATAAGCGATCTTCACTCGCACATTTGAGCTAAAATAGAGAAATTAAAAAGAATGAAAATGCACGGTGGTACTTCGCCATCTTGCCTTCATTAAACAGTGACATCTCGGCCCCGTTATTTCGGCCATTGATTAAAATATTTATAAAGATGCACTTCTTAGCCCTGGCACGTAAACAGTGACATCTCGGCCCCGACCGTTTAGCCTAGTTATTGTAAACTTGTAGTCTCATTAAATTTTTCGGCCCATGGAGATGGCCTCTTTTCTCAAGGCTTACAAGGGAACAATCGTAATTTTGAGTCCTAAAGTTTGTAAAATGCATGAAACTACTTTGAAGTAAATTGTTGTGTCAACCTGCTGCTTGTCGTATAGTGGTAACCTCTAGACATTGCAAATTCCTCAACTTCCAAGTGAGAATATTTATTTGACTCTATTGTTTCTTTAAAAAAATTAATGAATTATTAAACTTCCCAACTATAAATATTCATATAGTTGGATTTTCAACCTAGACCAAAACTATGTATATTTGTAAACCATTTTTTATATATTATCCATATATAAAGTTGGGATGGCGTGCAGCTCACGTGGGCACTGTGGTTAGCACAGTGTCCGGATTTTCTGTGGCGCTTGATTTTTTATGGTAAAAATAGTACTTAGGATTTTTTGTGTCAGTTTTCATATAATATTTGAATAGTATTCTCAATTTTTTATAGCATTTTTTATATAGCGTAAAATAAATCGCGCAATCATTTAATAACATATTTGTATAGGAATGAATCACGCAACGCGCGAAATTAGCACTAGTTCATATAAACTTCCCAACTATGAATCTTCTTTTAACCCATTTTTTTATATGTACTTGTATCAGAATTTTTGTACAAAATTATCGTATCTTTGTAAATTGTAAATATGCCTATTAGTAAATCTTTTGTTGTGGCCTAGTGCTGGCTAAGGTATTTACCTGGCTCCATGGAGATCAGGTTCGAGTCCCAACATTTGTTGGTCGAGAGTACGTGTGAGTGGAACTACGGTAAATTATAAAAAAAAAAAACTTTATTGCGAGTTTGGTTACTTTGGTAACGGTAGGGAGCGGCCTGATTGGCTGATTCTACAGTAGCCTTTTCGATGGATTTTTTGTCGCCTGAGGTGATAGTGTGGCTAGTCGAAGTGAGTTATAAATTAATGCATTAATGTACTAGAAACACCCGCTGCACGCAAACGACGAATGTTATTTCTGCAGAAACTCAATTTCTAAAAAATGAAAGAAAAGGCTGGTAGAGCGCCTCAAGAGAAGTCACGTGGGCATGGCTGATTGGCTGGTGCTTTAATGCTTTTTTTCTTGTTGACAAAATTATTTTTCAATTAAATGAGTATTATTAATCAAAGAAAAGTGTGTTCAGTTTAATTTTGCAGTTGTACTATAATAATGTATTCACTTAATAAAAATAACTAGGTCAATCAATTGTCAGCATTTAGAGGAAACCATTATTTACAATTTCTATAATAAATTGGTTGAATTTTTTTTTTTTTGTTTGAGGCTTGAAACTCTAAGGCCCTGATTAAAATGTTTTCTTTTCTTTGAAAATTCCATCTCATGTTAATTGAGATTCTTTGATTAAAATAAATGAATTTGATCTGATCGGAATTTTCATGTTATGAAACCCAACGAAATTCTAAGAAATCAATTCTAATCGAATAAAATAAAATAAATATTATTTGATCAAAGCGTAAGGAATAAGAGGGTACTTAATTGTTTAAGCGCACATGTAGCTTAACATTGGCACATCAAATGAAACAAATAAATAATTTCATTTTCTCGTTATTTGAGGGTACTTTGCCGAAAGTAGGCTGGAAAAGCAGGATAGGAATAAGAGGAAAGCAATGTGTACTATATTAATTGGAATATTTTAGAAAGATATTAGTAGATATGATGGTCGGGGAAAAGGTCGACCTCTAATGTGAGTTTTATTAATTGTTTAAGCGCACATTACAACACAAGAAAGAGACCTTGAAATATGCTACGTGCCAACATGGCAGGTGTAAACCGCCAAAATGTGTGGCAAGTCACTGACATGATGTTTGTTTTGTAATACTTATATATGTTTTGCATGGGGGCCTATTTACATATTGCAAGGTCCATTTGTAGGACAACCCACACGATACGCCATACTGGTATCAGTTACAGAGAATCTGAGTTTCTAGATAATTTCCCACTAATCACTTTGCAATTTGCATCAGTGGTCAACACTTCCTTTTCGCAAGGCTTCGAGAGCTCACAGTTTCACTTTAGCATAGTTAAATATATAGGTTCGGAGAAATAGAATCCTAGTTTCACCCACTTCGGGCTGCTTTCTGACACAAGCAGGTCGGTGCCAGAGTTAACGACCCCCGAGGGCCCCGACGATAACTTACTTAGCACCTCCTCTCAAATAATTGCGAATCCCATAACTATTAGAAAATAATCTTTGAAAAATATCAAACTACAACAAAACAAAATACCGTAAAGAAGATGAAAAAGAGAGATTTTTGTGATAACCTGCTGTCCCATTTTCTGATATCTTTCATTGCTTTACATTATTATTGTATCTATCACATAGCAAGAAAAATTTCCTAATACAATATTTCCTAAAAATAACAATTGATTTCTTATTTTTCAATTGTCATATTACAGAAATAAAAGGAAATTATAACATCTATAAATTAAGAAACAAATGTTACCAAAAACAAATACTTAACAAAAAAAAAGCGTGTTTCTTGTGTCGGTATACTGATATGCATGACACTACTAGCTTATACTAACAATCACTTTTCTAAGCTAGTCGTGTCTCATTTTATTGTGTGTAGCCCAATTCTCTCTCCTTTCGAGAAATTTCATTATTCCTAATGCTTTTGTTAGAATATCTGCAAGTTGATCTTTTGTCCCAATATGTTTGACCATGACCTTCCCTTTTTTCAATGCATTCCCACACTCCTTGATACGCAACAGATGGTACTGCAATGTACTCTACCTCACATGAATACAGTGCAAACCACTTAAATGCACACCATTCCAGGCACTATACCACACTCCTTGATACGCAGCAGATGCTAATGCAATGTACTCTGCCTCACATGAATACAGTACAACCAATTATGTACTCTGCCTCACATAAATACAGTGCAAACCACTTAAATGCACACCATTTCAGGCACTATATGGTTACAAACCCACATAATTATCAATGGGATCTCCAATGAAATGCTTAGTGGAAGAAGTGAATGAAGTGTTAAAAGAGAGACATGAGTGGTTATCAAATATGAAAATTAATTTGAAAAAGGCCCAAGATAGGATGAAATGGTTTGCTAATGAAGGAAGATCAGAGAGGAAATTTAAAATTGGAGAATGAGTTTATTTTAAATTACAACTATTTAGACAAATTTCAACATAAAGTGGCCGATAATTCCTAATTGGGCCCACGCTTTTATGGCACATTTGAGATAACTGACCAGCCTGGTGAGTTGGCATATGAACTGTAGTTGCCTCCATGTTCACAGGTACACCCTGTGTTTCATGTATGTGGCTCAAGTTGAGAGTGGGAAAGGGATAAGCAGTGTAGCCACAACTTCCAATCACTCAACCAAACCAACAATCTGCATTAGAACTTGAGGGTATTCTGGGAAGGAAAATTTATTAAAAAAAAGGAGATGTTGTAGGAACAATGATATTAGTGAAATGGAATGGAATGCCAAATGATGAGTCTAGTTGGGAGGATTATGAGGAAATGGTCATGGAATTTCCTGAATTCATTCTTGTGGACAAGAATAATTTCAAGGCGGAAATACTAACTAACATCACTTAAGATGACATCATGCCATCCTTACGGGCTCTCTCACTCTGCAGCCTGAAAGGCCCATCAATAAAGACACGTGAGATGCACGTGATTGAAAGTTCTGAAATTCCTTCCGTATAAATCTCTCTTTCGATCAGATCAAAGATCAAACCTCTCTTTCTCTCTACGAAGCTCTTCTCTCTATGGAGCTTCTCTCTCTACAGAGCTTCTCTCTACCACTTCTAGCGTGCTCTCTACCTCTCTAAAAGCAGGTGAGTCTATCCTATCTCGATCAAATCAAATCACAAAATCATCATCGTTTTTGCATTTTTCAATTCCGCTATTTAATTTATGATTTTGGCGTTTTTATTTCTTGATCAGATTATATTCAAGTATTTATGCAACGCATTTACCATCAATCTCCATAAGGTTAGATTATCTCTATCTTGATCAGATCAGATCACAAAATCTTCACCCCTTTTGTAATTTTGCGTTTTGTTGTTTGATTTGTGGTTTTGACATGTTCAATCCTCAATTTGGTTAATATATCCCTAACTCGATCAGATCAGATCACAAATTCTTCATCGCTTTCATATTTTTTGATTTCGCTATTTAATTTGTGGTTTTGTTGTGTTCAATTGTTGATCTAGGAATTGAAATCAAATTTTATGTGCTGAAGCAAAAATTCACTAGATCAGAATTATAAATCATGAATTAATTCTAATTTTTGAAGCATATTAGGTTGAAGTACCAATGCTTTCTATATTGTTTGAAGTCAGGTAGAAGTGGATCAGTTTAGAGTACTAGAACAGGTTTGGAATCACTCATATCGTTTGTTTCATACAATTAACACCAAATTTTGAATCAACGATAGTGTAATTTCATTTAGAACTGTGATTAATTCTAGTTTTTTAGAATTTTTGTATATTTATCTTGTACATGTATTTCTTGCCTTGTTGATATGACACTATTAGGTTCATTTTTTTTTTTTTGTAATTGTGCATGTTTATATCTGTTTGTTGCAAGGATAGCTATCTTAAAATAAGAGAGTAAATATATATCATAAGGGAGTATATATTGCAAGGGAGTAAATATAGAATATCAAACTAGAAAGACGTGGAATATATAATAGTTTGATTTGAACATAGATTTTGCTATAACGGAGTAAATATATACGATAAGGGAGTATATATATAGAGTACGGCTATGGTGAGTTGCAACTCACAGCCATTTTGGTGAGTCGCGATCCAGACCCTAGGATCCGCGTCAAGATCCGTGCAAAGATGAGAGCGCTGATCGACTAAAAATTTTCCGTCCGTCTACGATTTCCTCCGTTCCGTCTCTTTTCCTTTATCTCTCGCTCCCTCTCTTTCTCTCTCTTCGACAGAAATCGAAAGAGAGACTGTGCCTCTCCTCTCAAACCCTAGAAAAAAAAAATGAGAGAGTAGCATCGCAGCAGATCGGAGCGGATCGGAGCGGTCAACAAATGAACGGACCTGGTTAGATTAATTCTAATACGTTCATTTGTTGACCGCTTAATCTAGTATCAAATCGACTTCAAATTTTATAAAACTTATATGAAAACGCATCGTCGGTAAAATTTAACAAGTTGAACGGTTTAGATTCTTCATTTAAATTTTAAAATAAAAAAAAAGGAAAACGACCGCTCAGCAGTCGTTTTAAACGGCTGCTGAGGATCCGGTTCCAGGGAGGGTAGGGTGAGAGAGAGCGATTTTTCCTTCGTCTCTCGCGCGCCCTTGGATCCAAATCGGACGGATGGAATCGTTTGACAGCATGGGACAGTCTTTTAAAGGACTGACGAGGATCCGGATACCTGTTGTGTCGGTATACCGATACGCATGACGCTACTAAGCTTATACTAACAGTTACTAGCGGAAGTGCTGTCCGGCTTCAAATTAAAATATCTCCGTATCTAGTACTCTCCCGGTTCGCTGTTGAAGTTCAAGTCAACTAAAACTCTTCTCTCTCTCCGTGTTTTTTCCATTCCCCGTTTCTCAGGCTTGCCACATACCAGTTTATCCTCTTCATTTTGTTCCTTTTATCCCCTCTTTCAACAAAAAAACAGAAAAAAGGTTGTCCTCTTGTAATTCTCATAACTAAAAATGCATTATTTCTTGTCATCGGAAAGAAAAGGAAGGACCTGATTTCTGTTAACAAAAGTGGGACATAAGATCTCGTTTTTTGTTCTTTGTTTTTCTCCCTCAAGGTTCCTTCCATATTGAATACTCCGTAACCTATGACGGAGTTCTGGAACAAAGCAATTGAATTTTTAGCAACAACCATCAGCCAATCTGCTGTTGATGCATTATGGCAGAATTCAGCAGTTAGCTCAAACATCTCAAAGCTTCGAGCCACATTGCCCCGAGCAAGGCTGCTAATCGAGAGATCGGAGTGCTGGCGCTTCAGATATAAACCCATAGATGAGCTCCTTCCCCAGGTTAAAGCAGCAGTCTATGAAGCAGAAATCAGACTTGATGAATACGACTCTGAGAAGTGGAGAGTAGAAGGTGCTAATTGGAGGATTCCTGGTGAGCTTATTAATAACTTTAAGAATTGGGTAAGCGGTTTTCCGGCAAAGGTGTTAAGTGCTCAAGATGCAGTAGATCATATGTCTGAGGAGCTGGAAAAAATATGCAACAATTTTAGTATACCAGAAAACCCAAACCAATTTAGTAAAACTGCTAGACCTATTACAAGTTCAGATCATCCAAAAATATATGGTCGTGAAAAAGAATTGGATCATGCGATATCTTTACTGGGAGTTCCCAAATCTGATTTATGTGTTGGTGATAGTAGCAGCAGAATTGCAAAAAAACGAAAATTAGCTATTTTACCTATCGTTGGCATGGGAGGTGTGGGGAAAACTACCCTTGCTCAAATGGTTTATAAATATAAGAATGTCCAATCTTACTTTAATTTAAAAGTCTGGGTTTGTGTGTCTGACCAGTTTGATCTGGAAAGGTTGACAAAAGAAATAATTCAGTGTGCCACCGGAAACGAGTGCAATGTTACTAATTTAGACCTACTACAAGAGACTCTAAAAGAATTGGTAAAATCCAAGAGAGTTCTGTTAGTCCTTGATGATATTTGGAGCAAAGATTGGCAACGCCTGCTGGGGCCAATGATTGAAGCCTCTGATGGAAGTGCGGTCATTCTGACCACTAGGGATCCTGAGCACGTTGTATGCACTGCAGGTGACATGAATATTTTGGATTTAATTAGATTGGAGGGTTTGGAAGAGAATATCTTCTGGGATTTCTTTAAGATCTGTTCTGGTTTGGAGGTTGATTCTGAGAATTATTTGCAGTTGGAGAACATCGGTAGAGAAATTTGTGGTAGGCTTAAAGGGTTTCCACTTGCTGCGATAACTCTAGGTGGTCTTTTGAGAAAAAGGTTGGATGAGCAACATTGGATTAACATCAGAGATAGTAAAATGTGGGAATTGAAACATGGGGAACATGACATAATGCCGGTGCTTCAATTGAGTTATCAGTATTTACCATCTCATTTGAAGAAATGTTTCTCATTTTGTGCATTGTATCCCAAAGATCATGAATTTACCAGTATTGATTTAGCAAAGTTGTGGATCATGTACCGATTTATTCCAGTACAAGAAAGCCTCAAACGTATGGAAGATCTTGCATTGGATTACTTTCATGACTTGAAAAATAGTTGCTTCTTTCACTATAAAGATAATTCTTATGGAATCGAAAAATATGTGATCCATGATTTGATGCATGATGTTTGTCAGTCTATTACAAAAGACGAGTGTTATTGCCTGGAAGAAGAGGATATTGGAAAGATCTCTCTTAATATACATCATATATATGTATTTGATATGACTTCTGTATCTGAAGAGAATCTAAGAAAAATGTTTAAATTAAAGAAACTTCAATCCTTAGTGGTCTCTCCTTACTGTTCCTTTAGAGCAATCAAAAGCTTGTGCCATGGGCTCAAGAGTATTCGTCGCTTATCACTTCCAAGTTGCAATATAGAAAAAATACCAGAAAATATTGGAAATCTAAAACATCTCCAATATTTGGATATTTCCAACACAAAAATTCTAAATTTACCAGATTCATTTTGCTCCCTCTATAATCTTCAGCACTTGGATATGTGGGGTTGCGATCAAATGTTGTGTTTTCCGAATGGTTCCAACAAGTTAACAGGGTTGCAAATTTTTAGACCACCAGTTCATTTGGTACCTCTTTTAACTCATATACCAAATCTTTTGAGGGCAATGCAACTGTACAATGTAACCTATCAAGTAGAAAATGATGGGAGAAATACAATCGAGAATTTAAAGCACATGACAAGAGTTAGTGGATTCCTTAATATAAGGAATCTTGAAAATGTTTCTAGAAAGGAAGCTGCTGAAGAGGCTGAACTTAATAAAAAGGAACTTGATAAATTGTGTCTATATTGGGACGATACATTGACAAACCAAGTAAGTAATAAGATTCACATGGAGGTGCTTGAAGGTTTACGTCCCCATTCTAATCTCACAGTGTTGGAAATTCATGGATATAAAGGTCAGGATTTATCACCTAGTTGGATGGGAGATGGCTTACCTAATTTAAGAAGAGTTTTGTTTAACCGTTGCTTCAATTACACTCTCTCACAATTGCCTCGGTCCATTACTGAGCTAGAAATAAGGCAATGTGGTATGCTGACAAGTCTTCAGGATTGTTTACAGCCAAATCTTCTGCCAAAACTGAAGAGTATTTATATAGGTGGTAAAGAATTAGTGTCACTGCCAGTAGAATCCTTTGGTGAATTTGTGTTTCTTGAGTATTGCAGTTTTAAAAGTTGCTTGAATCTCAAATGCCCTAAAATGATGGTTTTACCGCCCTCCATCAAAAGACTTGAGCTTGACAAATGTGGTGAACTTGATTACTCAATTCCTAGCTGTTTGCAGAACCTCACTTCTCTTAGGTCTTTGATCTTATCGCATTGTCCACATATAGTATCTATTCCAGCTGAAGTGATGAAGAACCTCAAGTCACTCTGGAACTTGACGGTTTTGTACTGTGAAAATTTACAGTCATTAGGAGACGAACAGTTTCTTGAATCTTTAAAATCCTGCAATATAGTGCGTTGCCCTCACCTCGCTAAGCTGCAATATCTTAATGGCGGGCGGCACCGTAAAGCATTGCCCTCAGGTATAATTCACTGATCAATATCATTTTTTTTTTGTTTGAAAATAATGGGAACCACTCGTAATTACATCACCACATGATTCCTTTGATCAACCAATTGGTTCTTAAAAAAAAAACATCCTAAATTAGTAGTTACCGTAAATTATTTAAATTGAAAGTCATAAAGTATTTGCATTGACAATATAGTTATATCCGCATTTTTCCACTCTAGGTGCAGCTGTACCAAATTCATCCCATACAATCCCATCGGAACAACAGAGGGCGCCATTGATTGTGAGTCCAACAACTGGTACATCTCTTCCACTTGTAACTGAGTCATTCTTATAAGCTTATGTCTTTATTTTAGGAATTGTTGAATACATATTTTCAAGATTATAATTCCTGCAAAGAAATAAAATAATTAAATTGTATAATAAATACGTCTCTCACCTTCCACCAAAGATTGGTTTCAAATGAACTGTAGATACTGAGCTATTTAAATTGGAAAAAAAAATGTATTAGCCTTCCCAAATAAAATAACAAAGAATTTCTACCAATAAGTATTACTCCAACTCCTATAAAAGTTGCCATTAATACCATACAACTGAATTTTTGTTAACTTGTATCATGTCTAGGTACACCTGTTATTACACCAGGTTCTCCATCAAATCAACCGATGCCATCGACAGTGACGATGGGTAAAAAACTAAAAAAAAAAAAATTATAAGCATAGAATAAAATCATTCCTGTACTCCTAAGAAAAAAAATAATGTTTTTAAAGACCAACGAGAGTGCTTTTGCAAATAACTATTCATCTTTTGCTGATAAAAATTTATCTTTGAATACGACAAACATGAAGCATCGGGCCTGAATTGTTGTACTCTTAGAACGTTTAATTTTGAAAATCAATGCCCTGCACTCCTTCAGGCCGGGCTGAAATTGTGGCAATTAACATCATGAGATTGTCCTTTTGCAGCTCTGGGCGAACCAACTGCTGCTGCACCAAGTTCACCTTCCACTGTTCCCTCAATTACGCACATGCCATCAATTGTGGCTCCATCAACCGGTACTCTCGCTTTGCATGTTAATGGCTTAATGCGACCTAGTTTATTTATTTTATTTAGGAGTTGAAACTTCACGCACCTGCCATAGATCATGAATAGGATTTCTTTCAAGATAATAATTTCCACATACAACTAGAAGAATTTTAGAATAATTGCCATAGATCATGAATGTTGTTTACACGTACTTCATTTACATTTAGTAACCTTTTATTTTGCAGATACCCCTTCCTCTTCTAACGCAAGCAGGAAAAGGAAGCGTGTTTGCCAAGGGAAGTAGCTATGACAGAAGCTTAGATTTGTAAGTACCTTGATTTCTTATGCTCCTCACGACAGTAGACAGTAGTATATATATTAGATTGGATCACCACGAATTGGTCATTTCCTATTTTTACTTTGCCGATGCTATTGGTGCTAAATTTTCCAAGAATGCATGTGTCAAGTTGAAATTTGTGAACTAAGCACAGAAAACAGAGATTTTTAAGTTTGCTACATTGTCAAACTTTTTTGAGAAACAATATAAGGACCGGAGAAACAATATAATAACAAATAAATATTATACCAAATTTCCATACATCAACGACACCTCAAACGTGGACTTTGACACTCTGTTGGTTCGGCGGTAGAAGATGAGTGGGAAAGGAAAATATAAAGAGGGAAGGAAAGGGATGGGATGGCAAGTAAAATAATGCTATATTTCTTGTTTGGATGAAAAATGAAAGGAAAGTAAAATCAATTTTCCTTTCCTTTATATCCCTTATTTGGATGAATTATTTCAATGAAGGAGAAATATAAATTTTGACCAATTTACCCCTGCACCTTTCCCATAACGCAAACAATCTGAACCAAGTTCGCATAAATTGCACGTTCTAGACAAGTAAGATTTCTAATTCCAGTTGTGATGTTTGTTTCCTTAAATTTATTAAATCGATATTTTATTGGTCTTTATTTTGTTAAAGTGATACCTTACTGGTCTTTATGCTTTGTAAGAAGTACGAGCAAACGTGCTCCTTGATTTTGTACTAAACAAACAAACAAAATGGAGCCCGGTACAGAGATCAACAAAAAGGATGGATAGATCGATGTTTCTTTTACAGTATTGCACCAACTCCAAATCAACACATAAACAGAAGGCAAAAAATTTATCATATTTCCTAGTTGGTAAGATCCAAGATCAATAATTCCTACTAATTCATCCCAGTAGAATGAAAAGGAAAAAAATACTAAAAACTATAAATTCCTAGCCACTATCTCTCCTACAGTTACCACTACCTGGTAACAAGTACATGTATTGATCAGCATTTTGCAACAGATGACTAGGCAAATTCACAGTAGAGTGAGATTTCGGTGTTGGCCCCAATTTCGCAATAATCTCTTAAAAAGTGTACTCCTCAGGAAACTTGTCAAATAAATCAGCCCCATTACAGATCACCTCTTGAATACAAGCCATATTTCACAAAGTTTGAACTCACAAAATGGGGTCTGACTGGTACCTACTGGTATAGTGCCACCAAATATACACAACAAGGTCTTTAATTTTCTAATCCTAAGATAAAATATTAAAACAAAAGGCCAAACAAACAATGCAAAAAAAACAAAAAGTACAACATTTCTAATTATTAAAACAAAAGCACAACATCCAAGTAGATATAAATTTTAAATCCAAAATAAGAGCTATAATATTATTTCTGTCAAAACCTATTAGAAGCTAAGAAAAAAGAGTAACTTGAAGCAACATAGGGAAGTTGAATTGTGTGCACATTGATTCAGTCCCAGTCTTGTCCATTTGCTCTTTCAAAACCTACCAATTTTCAGAAAATTCATATACAGTAAACGTTTTTTTAAAGACAAGCATATGCAATTTCATTTTGTTAATATGTTGGTAAAATATCCATGAGAAATTCCTTTCGCTCTTCAGAAGGATAACCAAACCCGGTACAAAGCACTGACTAGCTACCATCTCGCAATGCTCACAAAACTTTGTGTTTGTGTTTAACATGTATGTAAATAAATTGCATATAGTTAGTCCATCGCCTTACATAGTTTCATGGGGTGATTTGTTTTAGTAAGTACTACTCGTAGAAGTTCAATTATAGATGATTTGGTCCAGTAATAATTATTAAAGTTCAAATAGGCTTTGTTTGTGCTAAATTTTTACAAAGTTTGATAGAATTTGGCTCAAATAAACTACCTGCAAATTAACATCGAGCATTTGAAACATCTCAAATTGAATGAAGAAGGATCAAAAGAGCTGCTTAGAACTGCCTACTGCTTGACGAGTCAGAGAGCATTCCTGAACAAAAGAGAGAGAGTTGTCAGTCGATAGTAATCAATTAATTTTTTTTTTAAATCAAGTTGAAATATAACCCACCACTTTCTATTGAACAAGAAAGTAATACAAACCGTCTCAGAATCATATACATCATCATTTAACCAGAATACCCTTCCCCATACATATGTAAATCAGAACCTAAACTCTGCACTGGTATCACTCCATATATGGTACTAGTGCACCTTAATATCTAATACTCATAACAAAACTATATAACACGTGTTATCAGATGTACAACCACACAATATATCAATAACTATAACTTTGTACTTAGAAGCAAAGAAATCATTCTAATCTAGTGACGAAAAAACAGCAGCTTCTCCTAAGTTTCAAATGCTTGAAGTCCAATTATAGATTATTAGGTCCAATTAAAGTTCAAAAATGAATCAGAGTAATCTAGTTATTTCTTGCTTTTCTGGTTGAAAAGTCATTTCATAAGTAAGATTCAACTAGATAACCTCTGATAGTGGACGCAATCAATTCCGATAATGGAGCTAGGAAGTAAAAACAAAATGTACAAAAAGCAAAAAGGAAGAGCAACTTACCTCTGTGAACTGCTCAAGAAGGAAAACTGCTCTAGAGATGGCCGATGGAGAGGAGAGGCAGCAGGAAATCGTGATTAATAGGAGCAGATCGGTGTCTATAAGGAAACTTAACTGATGAAAGTCGTGCGCCAAACTGAAATCTTGCGCCAAGAAAGGGGTATCGATGTCAATCTGCATTTCGAAGATTTTCAGCAATATTCCTTTCCCTCGATTCTCTACCTGCCGATTTGGAGGGTACTTGTTTTGTGTAGGAAGGGAATTTGCGAAGGAAACTGGATCCCCTCGCGAAAATTTTTCATTTCTGATTCCCTTCCATCCAAACAGCCGAATTTTTAGATTTCCCCTTCGGTTCGCTTTCCTTCTCATCTGCTCCCTTCGTACGAAACAGAGTGTGAGGGGAATAATTTTTACTACTTCACTTTTCTTTTTTATTTAAGGGGATATTCATCCCTCTTCTAATCCCTACTACTTGTTAAGATACCAATTCAACAGTTTAACAATTTCAATTTAAGAGTATAACAATTTCAGACCAAAAATGTAATTAATCTGTATATAAATTATAGATTATTTTCGAAATAAGTTGGAGACCTTGACTCCCATCTTATCTTCAAAAATAATAATAATAAATTATAGATTATTGATTTTTAAAATCTTATTTGATCAGTGGTATAGATTTAATCTCAAATGAAATTGTTTAAGTATTAATTTTTCTATTTTTAAAAAAGAATGAAACGCTCTGATTAGAATAATTATTATTATTTTTCTTTTTGCAAAAGAGAATAATTGATAATTTTAATCATTTCCAATTTTTTAAATTAATTTTTTTTACTTAAAATATCTATTTTCGTTAAATTATTCTTTTCATATTCACATATTTATTTTTATTTTTGTTGCAGTATAACGATATTATTGTAAATAATTATTTGTCCACCATAGGATATGTTTTCTAGTATTAGGAAAAGGATGGTGCGTGCATGAAATTTACTAATTACTAGCTATTACAGTGCTAGATTTGTACGCCATATTGACTTATGGTCCTCATGACAGTTGACAGTAGTACAAACGTAATTTCAATCAAATAGAAAGTTAAAAGTTCATGATCTCATATTAATCTATAATTGTCTCGTCTCTTAACCAGATATTTAGAATCCATTTGCATGGGTAGTAGTTGAACCAAATAATTCTCTGTATCCTCTGTCCAATTTTGATGAGATTAAATCCAAAAGTACATGTACAAGTTGACTCATCCACTGACGAGTACATTGTACAAATATGGATAGAAAAATGACGCACTCAGAATTTGGAAATCAACGATTCAAGAAAAGCAACCATTTATGAGGTGTATTTGTCCCTGGGATATTAAAAGGTCATACAGACCATGCGATCATTATATCATAATTTGGGGCGTAGGTTGACCTGGAGGAAAATAGAAAGGTCATAATTAAAGACCATTTAATTATATCGTACTTTTGGGCGTACTGGTGTAGTTTTTAGAATAAAAATAAAATATGTAAGGATTTATTGGATCTATGTGCTAATTACCATGATATATGAATATTATATATAGATATTTCGACGCGAAAAGGCTCTAAAATTGATCTATTCTAATCAATTTTTTGTGTTCATTTGATTTGATTTTACTAGGTTTGTGTAAATAAGAGTTTATAGGCATCCCTTTGTGTATATTTGAAAAATTTACAGAACCTAGGGAGCAGAGAGCCCACTCAGCCTAAGAACAGTAGAAGAAATGTAATGCTGATGGACATTTAGGTGTGCAGGCCGCATTGGCAGACTGTGGCTAGCATGACTGTAAAAGAACCGTTCCATTGGCAAAGTGAGGATCGGCTTTGGTGTGGATCGCAGGCAATAGTTATTCTCAAGATGTCCTAGACCCCACAGCTGCTTCTCAACAACTGTTCATCATTGAATTGTAAAATTCAATTCAAATTAAGCTCAGTGGCTTGTGTTTCCTGAGGCCTTTATATAGTCTTAGGCCCCTTGTCGATAGGGGACATTCTGCCTTTTAGTTATTTCACATGCATTTGGTTGTTTTGTATTTGATATTTATGCACTTGATACACTTTATGATTACTGGGCATCTTCTAAGGACCTAATTAAGGTAGCAAGCATTAGAAAGAGAGTTCTCTTTCTCCATCTAGTTGGTTTTATCATGTATTTGAGTATGTCTAGCGAGTGAGATCCCTTTTCTTAGGAAAAAAATTAAAATAACTTTTTATTTATTTTTTCGGTACATGATTTTTGTTTGAATTGCTATTTTTGTGATTCATTTGAAATATCTAATGTACTTGAGTTTGGCTGCTTTTCGTTTTGACCATATGACATGATTCTGTTTTCGGGGCATGGTTGCATCCTAGGCCGTGCCATAAAAAAAGTTGGAATTATGGAGTAGTTTCAACTTTTCAAGGCATATATTTCAAGCGTTTTCTTTACTCCACCGAAAAAAAAAAAGAATATTAAGCTTTATATATTTTTTTTCTCATGAAGTAGTATATATCTTGCTTATTTTTTTAAAAAATGTACATAGCTAGATCTTTAACCTGTATATATCTGTTTGCATTGCCGTGTTTAAGGACCCTTTTATATTTCTTTTAAGTATGTGCAGTGTACAAGTCCATAACTAAGGCAGTCACGCAAAAATATTACAATCTGATTGCTGATTTAGGATAGCAAAGAATCAGCATCATTATACTAGCAGACGAAATAAAATAGGTAGATATGTCGCAGAGAAGCTTCAGGAACTGAATCTTATTCACACATTTCTGCATTCCCATTACTGATTTCCTAATATATACTCAATTCAATCCCATCAAATACCAAATTACCAATTTCAGCTATGCCTCATTAGGATATTTACGCTTCCTCTTCCCATCCCCAATAATATCTCCCTGAACAAACTCATTCCATCTCAGCCGGTTTCGTCCCTATTCTGACTCGTGGGACCAACAGTTCAGACTCCCCTTAATCACAAGCACATCACATTCTAACAAATTAATAGGGTTGAGTTTGATACGAGTGTTTGTTGATCAAAAGTGGTTACAGGTGTTTTTGAGTACCAGAAATAGAACCTGGTACAAGCATCTAAACAGTAAGATTACTATGGGCCCCCTGTACGTGCAGCTGTAGAGATCGATGAGGAAATGGTGAAGGTGTAACAGAGCGCCTAGTGAACCTTCTCACGAACTAAAAGAAAGTCGTTCTTTGGGCACACGAGATGTTTGTGGAAATGCCTCAGAGAGTGTGTCGTGGTAGAGTTCACCTTGGGTTTTCTTTCCCTGTGCTACGAGTCTACGACTTCTCCGAACTTCACACCCTTATTAATTATATGTCATTTATTGGTTGCAGTGCACAAATCGTAGCTTCCGATTGTCATTTCTAAATATCGCCTTTTCCTTTCCTAAATTTTTTTTTTCTTTTATGAAAACATGTGAATTTCAAAATTTTCTGTCTAAGGTATTTTGTTGAACATCACAAAATTATATGGATGTCAAAAAATAAAATATAATGCCAGGCGTTGTTTAACCAATTGTAATTCGGCCAATGTTAACTGATACGTAGCAGTTCTAAATTTTGTATGAACAAACCTGATTTGCGCCTCTGCAGTTCTAAATTTACTTCGGTGTCGTTTTGGATGGCCAAGAATAGACCTTATTCTTAGAATTGGCAATTTTATTCCTAAATTTTTCATCCAAATGGTTTTGGAATAGGCAATTCCATTCCTAACACAATTTCTAATAACACTCTTCCCAATAACACTTTTCTCACTACTTTTCACACTTCCCAACATTATTCTTAAACTCACCATCCAAACAACATTTTCTATTTCCGAAATAGCCAATTCCCACAATTCCGATGAATAGTGTTTTTCCCTAAATTTATGTTATTCATATCCTATTCCTAACCTATCCAAACGACACCTTCATGTCCTGAAATTTTGTTCAAGGGAGGCTCCATCTTTAGATTCACGCTCCAATCCTCTGTCAAGTGTAGTAAAAGAGCTCGCAACAACACCCGGTGAAAGAGTTTCTTTCCCTTACCCTTCTGTTAGCCAGATCCTCAAAACGATATGAAATTGTGCATTTGAGTGGTTTGTATTAATTCCTCAAAGATTATTTTCTGTTAACAATCCTCTACAGGTGGTGGCAGCATTTCCTAGAAGCCGGCTAGTGTTTGGCCAAGTCATTAACAGAATATTAAGGGACGGTTAAGTTGTTAATAGAATTAAAGAAATGAATGAATAATTAGTTGTTAGCAGAGCATGTTGAAAATCTTGGTCTCTCTCACAACTCACAAGACTAATGGAACGTGATATTAGGCTACTAATTTGTTACTAATTTGTGTGCATGACTTGTTTGCGGAAATGCTTCAGAGAGGATTTCATGATTCATCTTGGATTTATTAGGCTTTGTAGTGGCTTCTTTATTTATAAATTGAAATATATTGTATCGTTCTGACTATTTCCACTATCGCAGGTTGCAATTGTCTATATCCCCAATTTCGTTTCTTTTTTTTCTTCCCAAAGACAAATATCATGTAAACTTTTCTGTTGTACAATGTTCTCCTTTTGTATGAAGGAGACGCCTATATAGCTAATTTAAAACGTATTAGGAACATGAGCAATAGATAAAATTAATAAGAATTCGAACTCTGTGCATATGAGATGTTGAAGTTGAAGGTGTTAACAGAGCGTAAAGAGACCTTTCGCCACTCTCACGGATAACATAATGCGGATTCTGGGCTACGGCACTTTTGACGGATCCGTGCACATCAGATGTTTGCGTAAATGTCTCACAGAGAAATAGACGGTGATTCTAGGATACGCCGGGCTGTGCTACGACTGATTTCTTTTTAATAAAAATAATTTATGTTTAATCCTAGAAATAATTAAATAACCAAAAAAAATTATAAATATAACTATGTAATTTCGAGTTAAAAACCCCGAAACAAGTTTGGGCCCATTTGGTGTTTTAACTCTAATTGATGGAACATCCTTTCAACATTACAGCAAACAGTCAAAAGGAATAATTGAGACTAGGGAGTAGGGAACGTGAGTTAAATGTGTTACTTTACTTTTTTTTTAATTCAAATATTGAAAAGTAATATAGGTGCAAAAAAATAATAAAAAAAGAAATTAGTAAGTAAATTACAACTGACTAAATATTCAGTAATTAAATTAAAATTTTAAATATGAGTTTTCGATGATTGTGAAAGGATGTATGCATAAAATATATAATTTTATATGAGAAACAATTAATCTTTCGTACATCAATTTGAGAAATTAGTAAACTGGCAATCTTTTCCAGTTGTTGTGTTAAACTGTTAATATTTGAATCAAAAAAAGAATACACTTATTAGTATTTCATTGGGAATGACATATGAGACTGACCACTGACCTGTAGTAGAATATTGCAAAATATTACACATAATTGTTTTAGAAATTTATCTCTAACTGCGAGGCAACATGAGAATATGATGTACTTTAAATTATGAACCGTTTATTCACTAGGTGCATGCACTAAATTATCTTATAAATATAATTTAGCTAACACGATAGTATATCGTTAAGATAAATCATAAATTCTTCAGTCCATTTCATTCCGTTCAATCCATTCACACGGGGCAGTGCTGCCCAGGAAAATTCTATGTTTGCCATCTCAATCAATTCACACGTTGCCAATTTGCCATCACGGGTGGAAGGCAGGAAGATCTCCTTGCCTGGAAATTTCTCTCGCTTCGTTTCTCAGAAGTCTTCGTAATCGATTTCTCCGTTTGTCCTGAAAAACTGTTGAAATAAGGACCATCCAATTCTTATCTCATCATTTTTTTTAATTTTTCTATTTTTTTTAAAATTTATTATTTGAATCAACCTTTTAAAAAAGGAATTGAGGAGTGTTTATCACACTGCACTTGAAAACAATAAGAAAAATTTCTTTCATCCAAGTGTTAATTACCAACCAACACTATGTTTCTTGTTAGCACTGTTTTTTGTTTTAATTATTTGTAGTCTAATACGGAAAAAATTCATTTTTTTACAATATTTCAGATCGTCAAAAAAAATGCACGAAACTATAAATCAATAATTTGTTTTGCAACAACAAATGCTTAACAAAACACAATATACAAAGGAATACATTTATTCCAGGTACAAGATTAATCGGACGGTAGTAAATATTAAACATATGAATTTAGTTTCGACAAATTCAAACGGAACTAACATGTGTTTTTTCAAAGAAACTAAAACATTGAATTTGGTTCAATAGTACTATATCGAGGTATAATACCGTAAAATTTAGTTTAATATTTCTGTTCACACTTTAGTAATTTCTGTACTGTAGTTCTGTGGGGTACTGGGGTACAAACTGGTGGAGAGGTTTTTATTTGTGTTGCTTTCTTTTTTTCCTGAAAAGAAAAGACATATCAAATAAAAGTAGAAGTGGTTGGGAATGGAGTAGGTGACCGAATACTTCCTTATCCTTAGCTTAATTAATGTACTTTGACTCTGTTAATCCAAGCGGCCCAAGAGCCGTGTGGAAGATAATACTGGCAGCAAACTGGATACCTCCAGTAAACAAGGAAATGCAGAAGAGTTAGAGACTGAACAGAATTAGTTAGTCAGTTAAACAGCTGTAATCAAATTAATCATTGTGGTCCCATTTGTAAGCGATTGTTTAACACCCTATAAATATAAAGGGTCCACAATGATTAATTTGATTACAGCTGTTTAACTGACTAACTAATTCTGTTCAGTCTCTAACTCTTCTGCATTTCCTTGTTTACTGGAGGTATCCAGTTTGCTGTCAGTATTATCTTCTACATTGTAGAGAAATGAATGAAAGAGAAAGTGTATTATTTTTATTAATTCTCTCAATCAGTTTGATTACAAGGTGGACCCTTTATATTTATAGGGTGTTAAACAATCGCTTACAAATGGGACCACAATGATTAATTTGATTACAGCTGTTTAACTGACTAACTAATTCTGTTCAGTCTCTAACTCTTCTGCATTTCCTTGTTTACTGGAGGTATCCAGTTTGCTGCCAGTATTATCTTCTACAGCCCCCCTCAAGCTGTGCGTTCTCTGAATTACGTGCAGCTTGTCTCTTAGAAGCTGAAACCTTGCCTTAGGTAGACTCTTGGTGAATATATCTCCAATCTGATCTACCGAATATATGAATTTCACTGTCAGCTGTTTATTTTGTATCTTCTCCCTGACAAAGTAGAAATCCAGTTCAATATGCTTGGTGTGTGCATGAAAGACTGGGTTTGATGCCAGAAACGTTGCACCAAGGTTGTCACACCATAGTGTTGGCTGTTGAGATGTTGACACTTTGAGTTCAGTCAGAAGATATGTGAGCCACAAGAGTTCAGATGTTGTGACTGCTAAACTGCGATATTCTGCCTCAGTGGAGGACCTTGAAACAGTGGATTGCTTTTTTGAAGACCAGGAGATCAAATTTGGTCCAAGATAGATTGCAAAACCAGTAGTTGACCTCCTATCATCAGGACATCCTGCCCAATCAGCATCACAATAGCCATGTAGGCTCAGGTTTGAAGCTGCTTTTAGTGTGAGACCATGGTCAATTGTACCCTGCACATATCTCAGAATTCTCTTCACCATCTGCCAGTGATCTTCTGTTGGTTCTGCCATGAATTGGGAGGCTTTGTTTACAGCAAATGTGAGATCAGGTCTTGTTATAGTTGCATACTGTAATGCACCTACAATAGACCTATAAAGGTGAGGGTCTTCCAATTTTGTCCCTGAGAATTTGGACAGTTGTTTGCCAGCCTGCATGGGAGTATTACAAGGTTTGGCATTTTGCATTGATGCTCTATGCAACAGGTTGGTTAAGTACCTGGATTGTGTGAGATGCATTTCTGATTGATGATGAGACACTTCTATGCCAAGGAAGTAATTGAGTTGTCCCAAGTTTTTGATGGAAAATTGACTATCTAAAGAGTTCATCAGAGCTGAGATTGCAAGAGAATTGTTGCCTGTAATCACTATATCATCTACATATACCAGAATGTAGACAATTGTGCTCCCAGAATGTAGTATGAAGAGAGAGTTGTCAGCTTGAGAACTACTAAATTGATGGGCCAACAAAAACGACTTCAACTTTGAAAACCAAGCTCTTGGAGCTTATTTGAGGCCATAGATTGCCTTTTTGAGTTTGCACACATGATGAGGAAAAACTGAGTCTGTAAATCCAGGTGGTTGAGCCATAAACACTGTTTCTTCAATGTCACCATGCAAAAATGCATTGTTGACATCTAACTGATGACAAGGCCAATTGTTTGAAAGTGCTATGCTGAGCACTGTCCTGATTGTAGTTGGCTTTACTACAGGACTAAAAGTTTCTTCATAATCTATACCCTCCTGTTGATTATATCCTTTTGCAACCAATCTTGCTTTATACCTTTCAATGGATCCATCAGCTTTATATTTCAGTTTAAATATCCATTTTGCACCTATAATATGAGCATTTGGAGGTGGAGGCACCAATTCCCATGTAGAATTTAATGCCAAGGCTGACAATTCTGCAGCCATTGCTGAGCGCCAAGCAGCACTCTTAATAGCTTGTGTATAACAAGTAGGCTCAATTGCAGAAGATGTGTGTTCCAGAGAAGTAGAATGAGCTTGATGATTTGGATATTTCTTTGGTTTTAGTTTATGTGTTTGTGATCTGGTAACCATAGAATGAATTGATGAAGTTTTTGATTTATTAGGTGCTGGTGTAGAGGAAGGTATAGTTTTTGATTTAATGAATTGTCTTGATCTAGCGTGGTGCGAATCTGATGTATGAGTTGAATCGGAGAAGATGAGTGAGAAGCCGCTTGGCTTGAGGTGTCACCAATCTCCGCCATGGATCTAAGCTGCGAGCTTATTTTGTCCCGTCTGATACCATGTAGAGAAATGAATGAAAGAGAAAGTGTATTATTTTTATTAATTCTCTCAATCAGTTTGATTACAAGGTGTAGAAGATAATACTGGCAGCAAACTGGATACCTCCAGTAAACAAGAAAATGCAGAAGAGTTAGAGACTGAACATAATTAGTTAGTCAGTTAAACAGCTGTAATCAAATTAATCATTGTGGTCCCATTTGTAAGCGATTGTTTAACACCCTATAAATATAAAGGGTCCACCTTGTAATCAAACTGATTGAGAGAATTAATAAAAATAATACACTTTCTCTTTCATTCATTTCTCTACAAGCCGTTTCATGTAAAGAAAAAAAATGCAAGTAAAAGATGAAAATGCAATTAAAAAATAGTAGAAGAGGAAACTTTCTCAGATTAGCTAAGCGCCTAAGCACGTGGAAAATATTGTCGCGATTCAAGACAAAAAGGCTCACGGGCTCAGGGCAAATAATTATTGTAATCGTCTCCTCCAGTTTGATCACAATTGGAACTATTGATCCCACGATCCAATGTTTACAATACTAAGCTTGCGTAGCGTATAGATATCTATAGTTTGTTCCATTAGTTCTGAATTTAATAACCAACCATCTAATTTCTTGTATGAATAATCGTTTCTTAACAAGGTTAATAATAACTCACTCAGAAATTAAAATTATTTATTTAATTTCTTCACAACTTCATTTTGGACATTTATCAAGTACTATATCCAACTCTATACAATATCAATATCACCTAAAAATTGAGGCTCCATATACTTTTTGTTAATTGGAAAAATAAATTAAAAGAGTCAAAACTACTGGGTGTGTCCAGTTTTGGTAACCAGAGAAGACGGAATTTTTGTATAAAAAATCCAAATTTAAAAAGTAAAGACGCAAAGCACCAAATTCAGGTCAGATTTTGCTGAAATGGCCTTCGCCAGGACGACATTCCTAACTGCGTCCCAGAACCACCACACTGTCCCACCTGCAGACGCCACGCAGACTGCCAGGTGGATGTGAATTGTCGAATATTTTACTTTGGGACGACGTTGCTAACGTCGTCCCAGAGGGCACACTGAGTAAGATACTCTGGGACGACGTTTCTAACAGCGTCCAAAATTATAGTAAGAAACGTTGTTTGAAACGTCGTCCCAGAGGAAAAAACTACTTGATGGATTCCTCGGGGAAAAAAAACAATAATAAATTAAAAAAGAAAGAAAAAATAAGAAAGAAAGAAAAAGAACAATAAGAAAGAAACAAAAAAAATTCATAAATCGTGAAAATAACAATAATAATCCAATCCTAAATTAAAAAATAGTACATCGAGACATAGTCCATTACAATAATAAGAAAATTAAAATAAAGACATTAATCTAATTAATAGAGCTAGAAGAGACGATAAAAGTTAAACCCTAAATACTAATTTAATTTTCTTTTTCCTTCATACTTGTCGGCCATTTGACACGCTTTATCCCACCATTGAGCCTCAACATCATCTGCATTTTTACATGCTTCATTCCACCATTGTTCTTCATCTGTATTTTTAGATGTTTCACCTTCCTCTACGTCTGGAAAGTACTCAAAGTCTGGAACATCGACATAGTCTGGAATCTCTCCCGCTGCTATTTTACGTTGTCTCTCTCGTTCTTGTTCTTCGGTGCGACGAATAATTTCTTCGATACATGCTGCATTCTCTTCTCGAATTATTCTCACTTGTTCAGCTCGGTGTCTTTCTTGTCGTTCCCTTTCCAGTCTTTTGCGCTCTTGGTATTCCTGCCATTCTTTTTCCTCCCCGCCATTTACGTGCCAGTTGTAGTGCATTTTTAGAGGCAAATCGTAGTATGGTTCAAACACATTGTATTCAACACTGCGAAAACATTTTAGACACGTTACGCTCCAGTCTCCTTTTTTTTTGGTTTTCTTGTTGAGAGTAGAATGCATGAATGATGACCAGTACTCACGCATAATAGGATCTGGAGGGACTGGCAGTATATAGCGTTTGTTAGAGTTTGAGCTATTTCCTTTTTCCATGGTGGTGAACTTCTTAAGTAGAGAGAAAATGGAGCTTTGTTTGTGTGTCTGAACCTTGGTAGTTTTATATAGATGAGTTGAAAGATAATTGAAAAAATGGACGTTTTCAGACTCTCTCATAGCACACAAGCCATTCAGATAACTTTTTCAGGCTTCCTCAGAGCACGCATGTCCTATTCGCAGAGGTCAGACAACTTTTTAGGCTTTCTCAGAGCACGCCTATCCTATTCGCAGAGGTCAGACAACTTTTCAGGCTTTCTCAGAGCACGCCTGTCCTATTCGCAGAGGCCATTTGACACGCTTGTACAATGTTTATAGTAATTAAATGCACTGAGGCTTGTAGAATGTTTATAGTAATTAAATTTTATTAAACACAATAATCACTTTATAAGAATTAATTAAATGAAAATAATTTTTATTATAATAATAATAAATTGAGTATATTTATATTAAATCAAAATTATTTCTATAGTAAGAACGTTGTTAGTAACGTCGTCCCAGAGAGAAATCTCAAGAGAAAAATGATGTGCTTCCCTCAGCCGACATCTGCAGCTTCGTCCCCATAGTAGGGTCTTGCTGTAGCGTTGTGAAACGTTACAGACTGGTACACAACGTGACATGAGGCGTTACACATCGAAAGGTAACGATTTGCAACGTTTGAGAACAGATTTTGTACAAAGAAAAACTATAAACTGTCTGAAACGTTATCAAACGTTTCAGAACAATTTGTAACGTTTATAAATGGAAGTGAAAAATGATGTGCTTCTTATGGGACGACATCTGCAACTGCGTCTCTGTTGTCAGGCTGGAACGTTGTTAATAACGTCGTCCCAGAGAGAAAACTGCTGACCGACAGGAAGTTGCTCAGTTAGGACGACGTCACAAGTATCGTCTCTTCCTATAAGCGTTACAAATCGTTATAGTAACGTTTTGAAACGTTTCAGTTCATCGTTCAAATGGAAGGACTTGGGTCTGGCTTCCGACAGTCTTGCTGTAGCGTTGTGAAACGTTACAGACTGGTACACAACGTGACATGAGGCGTTACACATCGAAAGGTAACGATTTGCAACGTTTGAGAACAGATTTTGTACAAAGAAAAACTATAAACTGTCTGAAACGTTATCAAACGTTTCAGGACAATTTGTAACGTTTATAAATGGAAGTGAAAAATGATGTGCTTCTTATGGGACGACATCTGCAACTGCGTCTCTGTAGTCAGGCTGGAACGTTGATAGTAACGTCGTCCCAGAGAGAAAATTGCTGACCGACAGGAAGTTGCCCAGTTAGGACGACGTCACAAGTATCGTCCCTTCCTAAAAGCGTTGCAAATCGTTATAGTAACGTTGTGCAACGTTTCAGTTCATCGTTCAAATGGAAGGACTTGGGTCTGGCTTCCGACAGTCTTGCTGCAGCGTTGTGGAACGTTACAGAACGGTACACAACGTTATATGAGCCGTTATACATCGAAAGGTAACGATTTGCAACGTTTGAGAACAGATTTTGTACAAAGAAAAACAATAAACTGTCTGAAACGTTATCAAACGTTTCAGAACAATTTGTAACGTTTATAAATGGAAGTGAAAAATGATGTGCTTCTTATGGGACGACATCTGCAGCTGCGTCTCTGTAGTCAGGCTGGAACGTTGATAGTAACGTCGTCCCAGAGAGAAAATTGCTGACCGACAGGAAGTTGCTCAGTTAGGACGACGTCACAAGTATCGTCCCTTCCTAAAAGCGTTGCAAATCGTTATAGTAACGTTGTGCAACGTTTCAGTTCATCGTTCAAATGGAAGGACTTGGGTCTGGCTTCCGACAGTCTTGCTGCAGCGTTGTGGAACGTTACAGAACGGTACACAACGTTATATGAGCCGTTACACATCGAAAGGTAACGATTTGCAACGTTTGAGAACAGATTTTGTACAAAGAAAAACTATAAACTGTCTGAAACGTTATCAAACGTTTCAGAACAATTTGTAACGTTTATAAATGGAAGTGAAAAATGATGTGCTTCTTATGGGACGACATCTGCAGCTGCGTCTCTGTAGTCAGGCGGGAACGTTGATAGTGACGTCGTCCCAGAGAGAAAATTGCTGACCGACAGGAAGTTGCTCAGTTAGGACGACGTCACAAGTATCGTCCCTTCCTAAAAGCGTTGCAAATCGTTATAGTAACGTTGTGCAACGTTTCAGTTCATCGTTCAAATGGAAGGACTTGGGTCTGGCTTCCGACAGTCTTGCTGCAGCGTTGTGGAACGTTACAGAACGGTACACAACGTTATATGAGCCGTTACACATCGAAAGGTAACGATTTGCAACGTTTGAGAACAGATTTTGTACAAAGAAAAACAATAAACTGTCTGAAACGTTATCAAACGTTTCAGAACAATTTGTAACGTTTATAAATGGAAGTGAAAAATGATTTGCTTCTTATGGGACGACATCTGCAGCTGCGTCTCTGTAGTCAGGCTGGAACGTTGATAGTAACGTCGTCCCAGAGAGAAAATTGCTGACCGACAGGAAGTTGCTCAGTTAGGACGACGTCACAAGAATCGTCCCTTCCTAAAAGCGTTGCATATCATTTTAGGAACGTTGTGCAACGTTTCAGTTCATCGTTCAAATGGATGGACTTGGGTCTGGCTTCCGAAAGTCTTGCTGTAGCGTTGTGGAGCGTTATATAATGGTACACAACGTTACATGAGGCGTTACACATCGAAAGTTAACGATTTGCAGCTACGTTTCAGAACGTTGTTTCTAACGTCGTCCCAGAGAGAAATCTCAAGTGAAAAATGATGTGGTTCTTGTGGGACGACATTAGCAGTTGCGTCCCAATACAGATACTTACATTTAATTCGTCTCACCAAACCTGTTCTTACAGATACCAACCAAGGAATCATATTAACTGTCAGGCGATATTCCCTTGGACGACGTTGCTAGCTGCGTCCAAGAGAGTTCTGCACACATTTAATTCTTCTCACCAAACCTCTTCTCTCCCTCCCAATCACCATTCCCCACTCTTATCCTCCAACCAGCAGGCCCCATTCGTGAAGGAAAAAAAAAACCCTAGGAGAGGGAAAATATTACAAGCAAAGTTCAAGATTTTTCATGATTTTTGATGGTAAGTTCATATTTTTTAATGGTTTCTCTAATGAATTTTCATGTCTCTAATTGATTCTCTAATGGATTTTCATTTATCTAATTGCTTCTCTAAGGAAAAATCAAGAGTTTCTTTGATCTAATGGTGCCATGCCGGTACAGTAGCGAAGGTGGTTTCTCTAATTGGATTTTGAATTATTCATTTGAGGTTCGTACTTTTCGTACATTTTCATTTGATTATCTACAATTATTTATTGTTAAAAACTCGATGGAAAAAATATTTGTAGATATTTGTAGAATTATTTAGTATTCATACATTTTAGGAAATGATAATATTTGTAGAAAAAATAATTACTTGTAGGAAATTATAATATTTGTGCAACAATGATAATATTTTTAGTAAATGATAAAATTTGTACAAAAAAAAATTATATCTAGGAGATTATAATATTGATGCAAAAATTATAATATTGGTAGGAAATGATAAAGGAGTGAAAAAAAAACCTTTATATTTATTGTTTTTGAGGTCTTACATTTCAATCATTTGATTAAATTATCCAAATGTTAATATTTGTAGGGAATTACAAATGTTTATCATCAATACATATACTGGTGGAAGTATATTGCACGGTCCAACTGGCGTGCATTATTCTCAAGGGCCTACATTTAATTTTCCTGCAATTGAGGGTATCACATTTGAACAACTAAGAGACGAGATTTACAACCGTCTACAAGTCTCTCAAGCAGAAAATGAGCTAGATATTCGTGTACGGATGAATATAGCTCCAAGTGGTACTCTTTTCTTTTCAGAACTTCAAATCCGAGATAATGATTCATGGAGCATGGTAATTGGAAATTTGGTTAGTAATAGTAATTGGGCAATGGTTGAGTTGTTTGTAGATGTGGTACCGCTCTGTACTAATGATGTCTCGATGCCGGTACCGATACCTAGGCATTCTAATTCTAATAGACGAAACGAGCGTGCACATACTACAAGAGAAATTAGCCCACCTGTTCCATTAGATGAAAATGAACAAGGGCTAGAGGAGATTGGAGAATTTGGTGATATTTTCTCAAATGAAGGTCATACACATGATAATGTTGCTAACTTAGTTTTCTCGGACAACACACCATTTCAAAATACATGTGGTAATGAGAATTTTTTCAATGACGATATTAATATTGATACAAATTTAGGCCCATTTGAAGGAGAAGAAGAAGATGATGATGATAATGTAGAATTAAATATTCCAGAAACCTCTAGCCGGTCTACTTGGAGACTTACCGGCCGATCTAACACCCATCCCGTACCTTCATTTAATGATGTTGAAGGTATGCTTCGTATAAGGGGAGATGGAAACTTTTTTCCAAAAGGTTCATACTCAACCAATGAATCTTTGCAAGAGGGTGATCTATACCGTTCAAAGGCACATCTAAAATGGTTTGTGCACCATTATCACATTAAAAAGAATCGTACTTTCTGTGTGAAGAAGTCAAATCAATCTGTGTATACAGTCATATGCACAGAATAGAATTGTAAATGGAGGTTATATGCAACTCGTCGGGAGGAAGATGGTGCATTTATCATAATTAAGAATGAATACCCCCATACATGTGTTCTAGAAAAAGATAGACCTCTTCACCCACATTTGACATGCTCTTTTGTTGGCACACTTATCAGAGATAATGTGAAAGCGAATGTCGAATTTAAAATTAAAGACATTCTAGTTAATGTCCGACAGAGGTATGATTTTGGCCTCGCATATCATAAGGCTTGGCGTGCCAAAGATATTGCCATAAATCAATTATTTGGAGGATGGAGAGAGGCTTACAACTTAATGGTACCTTTGCTCTATGCAATTTGTCGGGCCAATCCCGGTTCGAAACTTCAATGGTTTATTTCAGAGTCCTCAGAACCGAATGTAGCTTTATTCCGCATGGTTAGTTGGGCATTTGGTCCTGCTATTAAAGCTTTCGCGTATTGTCGTCCTGTGATTGGGATAGATGGTACGCACCTCTCAGGTAGGTACAAGGGAAAACTACTAACAGCTTATGGTTATGATGCAGATGGTCATGTAGTACCGCTTGCATTTGCCTTAGTACATGAGGAATGTAATGAAACATGGGGAAATTTCATGAAGTTTGTGCGTACAAATGTGGTGGGTAGTCGGAAGGTATGTGTCATTTCTGATAGGCATGCATCCATCTTGAGAGTATTCAAGGAACCAGATCTCGGGTGGAATGTTGATGCCAGTGAGGCTTTACATCGTTATTGTTCTCGCCATGTTGTGGCAAATTTTCAAGACAAATTTGGCAAAAGTCTCGTTCCCATGGTACGTGCTATATTTAGGCAAAATCAACCATACAAGTTCAACAAGGCATTTGAAAGATTGTATAATAAAAATCATGAAGCTTGTGAATGGTTAATGTCTGTTGGGTCTGATGATCCACAAGCTCCAAATTTAGAAATATGGTCACGTGCACATGATGATGGGCATCGATGGGGTATTATGACCACTAATGGGCCTGAATCGCTCAATAATGTATTTAGAGAAGCACGTTTATTGCCAGTTACCGCACTTGTGGAGGTTACATTCTACAAGTCGGTAAAGTTTTTCGCAGAGCGACGCAAAGAAGCAGAGAAAGCCATACAGTCAAATTTATTGAATGCACCAGAGGTGGCCCAATTATTAGAGAAGAGAAGGTTAAAGGCAAATAACCACAATGTGAAATCATTTCGAGAGCAACAAAAATATGAGGTTCTAACACCTCGGCGACAAGATGATGGTAAAAAGAAAGGAGGACGCAAGCATATAGTGTATATTGATCGTCCTGGTGGCGTGTGCACTTGTGTTAAGCCACAACTAACAGGTCTACCTTGTTCACACATACTTGCAGTTTGTGGTAAGGCCGGAGTCGATAGTAACCAATTTGTACACGGATTCTATAGTGCACACACACTGCTACAAACATGGACTCCGGAATTTAATGGCTTCGGTAATCCAGACGAGTGGCCCAGGCATAATGGGCCGTACGTGATACCCGACCCAACATTATATAAAGTTAGAAAAGGTCGTCGCCAAAAATTAAGAATACGTAATGCAATGGATGACGTGCCTACAAAAAGAAAGTCATATACTTGCAAAAATTGTGGTCAAACCGGACATAGTCGTAAGACATGCACTACGATAACAAATGTTGAAGGTATATATTACTTGTAGTATACAATTTCAATTCCTATATATGTATTTGATTACATTTATGCTAAATTTAATGTTTATATTAATCTTGAATACAGGGAATTAGAAGACACATGTTGTAACATGTATGCTAATTTGAAGACATGCTAATTATATTTTTTTGGAGTTGACAATTTAGTTAGGTTTTTTTATTTTAGCACTTTATTTGTAAGAGACTCTATTGTAGCTGACAATTTAGTTATCCTTTTTTTTTGGTGTAAGAATCCAATCTAGTATGAACTCTGTTGATTATTTTACTCGAATTTAGTATGAAATATGTGGATTAAATTTATCTTGAATTATTATGAACTCTATGGACTGTATGGATGACATGCACAAAAACTGCTGAAAAACGCAGAGTATGAACTGTATGGATGACATGTAGAAAAACCCACAGAGTATGAACATAGATAAGTATAGAAATTCATATGGGACGACGTTGGTAACATCGTCCCAGAGAGAAAACTGCTGACCGACAGGAAGTTGCTCAGTTAGGACGACGTCACAAGTATCGTCTCTTCCTAAAAGCGTTACACAACGTTATAAAAACGTTGTGCAACATTGCAGTTCTAACGGTCAAATTCTAACAGCCTTAGACAAAGACAAAAACGTTATACAACTTAGCCAAACGTTATGCCACGTTTCAAGAGAAGTTGTCAGAAATGGCTTACAACGTTATGAAACGTCAAACAAATCTGAGCCTGACAAGGCTCCTTGGTTCTCAACAACTTGACAGAAATTCCAGAGGCCTAACGTCATAAGACCGTCCAAAACGTTGTAGAACGCTACCTAAAAAAATCGTTATAGAACGCTATGTTAACGTTATACAACGCAAATAATCGTTCAAATGGAAGGACTTGGGTCTGGCTTCAGAAATTCTTGCTGTAACGTTGTGGAACGTTACAGAACGGTACACAACGTTACATGAGGCGTTACACATCGGAAGGGAACGATTTGCAACGTTTAGAACAGATTTTGTACAAAGGAAAACAATAAACTGTCTGGAACGTTATAAAACGTTTCAGAACGATTTATAACGTTTATATCAGAAAACTCAGCCTAACTTGAGCAAGACGATTTTGATGAGTTTGAGAGCCAAATCAAACTAATTGTAAGACCTTTTGTGAATAAACTAAGTCTTCTAAACCTTCAATACTTGAATTTATAATCCAAAAGCCAATTCTTTGATATATTGCCTAAAACAAATAGAAATGATAAACATGCATGCATAGAAACTAAATAGATATAGCACAATAATATGATAAGTTTCATAATACGAGAGTCAAAGTCACACATACAAATGAAAAACAAAAGTCCCAAAGAAAATAAACGATATGAAAACATAATAGATAAGCTAGATAAGGTTTCGGCATGAGAATAAGCACCATGGTCACTCCTCGTCATCCGACCAATCATCCTCAACGGCTCCACTTGATGACCCCTTTCTTATTTGAGCTCGGGTTTTCTTGAATTCCCTTTGCATGCTTCCCCAAAATGAGTGGAGGTCGGTTTCCACTTTAGTAATCTTTTCCTCTTGAGCGATGTAGCGTGCCTCTTGAGTGTCCTTCCATTCTTGGTCAACCGTCTTCCAATTTTCCCATGCAACCTCAAGATTTGTGAGCCGATCACCAAGAGTGGCTATGTCATCATGAAATGACGATTGCCCGATTTCGGAAGGTGCAACCGACTCAACATTTGGGCCACGAAGAGGACCCATAGGCTCTTGACCAACGGGGGCATATTGATTTGCTTTGGCCCCTTCTTGATGGAGATAAGAGTTCCGAATGAAGGCGCCATCGGGTGAGAGAACCCGATTTTTATGTTGATCAATAAAGATCCATCCGGTGGTGTCAAGGTAATCATAGAGATCATAGGGTGTCCCAATCTCATTTTTACGGCCAAACACTTGCATTTGAACTTCAATTCCTCGTTTGGCAAGAAGGAAAGAAATGAGATGTGCATACGGGAAAGACATGTTGAGGGTGCGAGAAGCTTTTTCCATATGCATGAAAAAGAGGTAGGCAATGTTAAGTGGAGGCGCTTTCTCTAATATGCACCGAAGAAGGAAAACCTCACGGAGCTCCACATTTGTCTTGATGGTTTTCTTGGGAGCTAGAATGTTATTGGCAATTAAGAAGAAGAGGCGGTGATAGGCGGGAAGCTCGGTGGCCGAGAATTGCTTGAGTTGGTAATCTCTCCAACAATAGAAGAATTCATGGTATTTTTCAAAGGGCTCAATCTCTGGATCCTTTGGCCAAGATTTGGAGATGTAAATTTGCTTCCCATGGTTGGTGAGGCGGAGCTCGTTGCACACTTGCTCAAGAGAAAAAGCAACCGGCGTTCCACAAATGTAGGAGGTTGCCGTGGGTACGCCGTTGTCCCATTGAACTCGAAGATTGGCATAAAAGAGCTTGATCACTTCGACATTGTAAGGTTGATCGCACCGAAGCATGGCCCAACACTTCAAGTATTCTATATGCGGCTTAATCTTATCCCAATCAAAGTCATTAATTCTCAAATCCTTATAGTTGGTGTCCGGTGGTTGCTTGAAGTAGTAGCACTCGGCAATGGAACGGGTATTGCCCGCTATGTGAGCGGTATAATCCCGGAAGGCCTTGTCATCTATGAAGAGGTGACGGTTGTGGGCCACACGAGACCAATTTTGCCTAATGGTCAGCATGGGAGACGGAACCGGTGGGTCTACTTCCATTTGTGGATTTGGCTCAGTGGCCGTACCCGAGGATTGGCCGGTGGTGGCGGTCTTTGCCTTTTTGTTGGCTTTTGTACCGGGTTTTGGTGCCATGACGAGAGAAAGAGCGAGATTTAGTGCAAACCTTAATAAAACCGAGAAGAAAAGTCGAGGAGAGCGAGAAGAGAACAAAACCACGGCCAAAAGTCGTCCAAAAACTTGAAAACTCGGAGAAATCCGAAAGCTAGGGTTTTAAGGAGTAGAGAGAGAGAGAGTAATAGAGAGTGTGAGTGGGTGGAGAACGGAGAGGGGAGTGAGGAGAGTGTTTTGGTGTAAGAGTTTGAGTGGAGAGAGAGAGTGGAGAGAGTAGAGGAGAAGAAGGAGAAAAGAAGATGAGGCGTCGGCTGGAGGAGGAAGAAAGAGAGAAAAAAGAAGGGACGCGTCCTCAAGACATAAATCTCCGCTAAAACGATATACAACGCTACGAAGCGTTGTGTAACGTTTCAGTAAAATCAACACAATTTCAGCGAAAAGAAGCGAAATCAGAAGCGATGTAAAATGTTTCAACAACGTTATGCAACGTTTCAGTTCTAACGGACAAATTTAAACAGCCTTAGACAAAGACAGAAACGTTATACAACTTAACCAAACGTTATGCAACGTTTCAAGAGAAATTGTCAGAACTGGCTTACAACGTTATGAAACGTCAAACAAATCTGAGCCTGACAAGGCTCCTTGGTTCTCAACAAGTTGACAGAAAATTCCAGGGCCCTAACGTCATAAGACGGAACAAAGCATTGTAAAACGCTACCAAAACATATCGTTATACAACGCTGGGAAAACGTTATACAACGCAAGTCATCTTTCGAATGGAAGGACTTGGGACTTGGGTCTGTAGCGTTCTGAAACGTTACAGAACGGTACACAACGTTAATGAAGCGTTACACATCGAAATGGAACGATTTGTAACGTTTGAGAACAGAATTTGTACAAAGGGAAATAGAAACTGTCTGAAACGTTATAAAACGTTTCAGAACGTTTTATAACGTTTATATCAGAAAACTCTGCATAACTTGAGCAAGACGATTTTGATGAGTTTGAGAGCCAAATGAAACTAATTCTAAGACCTTTTGAGACTAAACTAAGTGTTCTAAACCTTCAATACTTGAATGTATAATCCAAAAGCCAATTCTTTGATATATTGCCTAAAAACACTTGGAAGAAATGAGATATTCTTGTACAATGGGTTACGTGTACTCCATGAATGTTATTGTAACAAAAATATGCAACAAAATCTATTGAACCTAGGACCTGTATCAAGAAATATATTAGTTTCCATTAAAAAATCCGATCCAAAATACATTAGTTTCATTGAACATATGACTACACTATTTAGCACATCACAAAAAGCTTATAATAAACTAGCAAATCAGTCAAGGTCTGCAACTGACATAGCAAAAACCTAATCTCTCAACACAGATCTAACGACGCCCACGTCTTCGACCCCTTCCCCGTCCCCGTCCCCGCCCATGTGCCTCAGGTGATGTTGGTGTAAACACATATGGCCGTCGTGCCTCTCTCCCAAATTGAGACACATAACCTGTTTGTGGTGACGGCACTGTACCCTCATTACTCGGTCCTTCATGACCACCAGACGACCTTCCTACCTCCCACACGCCTTCTTGAGACAATTGTTGAGTTTGCGTATGGAAGATAGGAGCTTGCGGCAAGAACCTTCCATACTCAGAACCTAGGAGTTCATGAACCCATTGCACCTCTGCTGGGTTAACTTGTGTGTTCTCCTCCTCTGGAATCTTCATTTCCTGTTCTGACACATTATGGTTGGCAATGAATTGGTCAAACACATCACCTCGATTGACATCTTCTATGTTCCCTCGGCAAGCATGGAGCACGCGGCGAGCAAATGTCTGAGCTTCATCAGTGAACGTGCGGATGGCTCCTACAGCCTCACTTGCTAATGTCACATTGCGAATGATCTACAAGTTTGAGATATTGTTAATAACATGGATTAAAAATTTAAATTTTATAGCTAACATGGAATGTAGATATTGTGGTTTTCTGGAAGCAAACTTCTAGAGTAGAGTTGCCATTTTCAGTAATGCTTAAGCATTTGGTATTTTACAGAAATTCTTAGGAATCCATTAACTAATTATAAATTAAATTAAATAAAGTCAGATTAACTAACAGTTTGTTGCACTCTCTCCCCTTGTGGGTTGTATGTCCGATTGATCGGGTCAGCAACATCCTCCAATGGCTGAGGTTCATTTAGATCTTTAGCGGTCGAAGCACGCCAGAACACGGTCCGCATTCCGTGTTTATTGAACCAGGCCATGTATTGATTCCATCGCTTGTTGTCAAATGGATCGTCATTGACTACAATGTGTTGGGTTCTTGCATCCCATGTTGCTATTGAATCGGCATGCACCTCCTCCCAATCATCATTAGATAATGACGAGTGCCTAATTCCATGCATTGCGTCTGAGACCGGCAACAATGGAGGTGGCACAATCTGATTTTTTTTGAATTGGCGCATGACTCGCTGTGTCGTGTACCCCTCCACAATCCAAAACCATATAAGAGGGCCCTCATAAAAAAACAACTCCTTGTTGTTCGGTGCTCGACACAACTCAGGGAGTTCTTCCTCTATGTCATTGTATGGCGTCCAATTAACTTCGGCCTGCCGTAGCTCCTCGAACTGGCGGCGGTATGCAGCCACACTCCCACGTGGCACATCACCAAAATGGTGCTCTTCGACCCATCTCACTCCAAACGGTCGCTGGCCCAAACCATTCTCAAAGTATGTAGCATGCGGCCTCCCAATTGGAAATCGAGTCCACACCCAAATTTGCAAAAAGAGACATGGGACAGCAATCTCTTTTGAATCCCTCCTTGAACCATTGCATAATCCTCTATAAAGGTATGCCAAAAGCCCCGCCGCCCAACTAAACTGTCGCAGATTGTCAACATCTTCGATGAGGGGCAGAAACATGGAGTACACGTACCCCGAGTGATCCGGGAACATCACAGATCCAAATAGATCAAGCATGAAGGCAATGGCATACCTTCTGACTACCTCTGGTGGTGAGTTTGGAGGCAAGACGGGTCCCACATCCATGTGTGTGAGATTTTTCGTCATTCTCGCTGAACAACGGGTTTCAACGGGAGAGAAATACCCCACGAGATTCACCCTCCACGGAACCAAATTCTAGCGCAGAAATGCCTCTTGACAACAAGGGACATTAGCGAGAAATCGCCTCTGTGAAGGTTTATTATTTGTATATGGGTCCAACTTTCCAATGGGCGCAAGCCCCCATTGTTAATTACATCGGGACGAACCACGAAAACCTTTGATTAAAGGGCTAAAAGAAGTACGCTAGGAATAAAGTCGTAAAAATGGTTTAGGTCGGACTCGATTGACGGTACCAGACCTACTTAACAGGAGGGACTTAATCGAGGAGACAACACTTTTGAAGGGATACACTTTCGTTTGAAGTTGTTTGAAATCATTTCGTTTTACTGTTTTGGAGTCGTTTCGAAGATATATTTCGTTTGGAGTCGTTTTGGAGTCGTTTGTAACTCTTGGGACTTTTTAGGGTCACTTATAAGAGTTGGTTCCTGGGACTTTTTAGGGTCGCTTGTAGGAACGAAGAAATTTGCAATCCTTGGGACTTTTCAGGGTCACTTGTAAGGATTGGTTCCTGGGGCCTTTCTTAGCTACTTGTAGGAACAAAAGAGAAGAGAAATCACAACCCTTGGGGCACTTTCACCGTCCACTTATAAGGGTTGGTTCCTGGGGCCTTTATTAGCCACTTGTAGGAACAATTCTCTTGTTCCCTGAACATGTCGCACACAGCTCAGTTCAGGGAAGATATATTTGGAATTCTCGGGGCCTTTCTTAGCCACTTGTTGAGAACCCATTATTTCCTAGAATTCCAGGGCCTTTGTTAGCCACTTGCAAGGGAATCTAGTGTTTGGTTTTAGAAATCCTTGGGACGTTTCATGTCACTTGTAAGGACTCACATTTCAACTCTTGGGGCATTTTGGGAGCCACTTGTAAGAGTTGGGTTCCTGGGGTCTTTATTGACCACTTGTAGGAACACCTTTTAAAATCTCGGGGCGGGGAGGCCACTTGATGAGAATCAAACATTTTGAGTATCTCTAGGGTAATACCAATGACCACTAGAGAATGAAATTTTAAGTCTTCCGAGGTTGATCTCAACCCCGACGAGGGACTTTTCCTCATATGAAGAGGTTTTGGTTTGATTTCAGTTTTCGTACTTTTGACTTTTCAATTTCTAGAATTTCATTTCTTGTGGAATTGAGTGATTTCTTGGGCTTCCTTGCCTTTTCTATTTATTTTCTTATTTCTATTTCTTTCTATTTACTTCTTAAAGGTGAACCTTTGAAGTTTCTTATGAGATGTCGAAGGTGTTTATTTTGAAAGAAATATTAGATTTGGAGTATTTATTTATTTTTGAAAGTATTTATTTCGGGTGTGTTTATTTCATTTTTGGAAAGTATTTTTAATTTGAGAATATACCTTTGGAATTATACGGATTTTTAGAAACAATTTCTTTATGATTTTATTTAAAAGTGTTTATAAAGCGACTATCATATTATTATTTTTTTATTATTATTATTATTATTATTATTATTTTTTTATTATTTTTTTTTTATATCCTAACCTATGATCCAGGTCCTAAACCTATGATCTAGCTCCTATCACATTTTTGAAAGTACCTTGTTGGAAAATATTTGTTTATGGAAAATAATTTCCTTTTGAATGTTTTATATAGAAACTATTTTAAATTTTTATTTTTGAAATCTTATAGTAAAGGTATGGTGCAATTTCTTTTATATTTTATATTTCTATAAAATTTTGAAACTAAGCGTCTTAGTGAAAATACTTCAAAACAACGATTTCTAATTCTATCAACCATATCATAATATCAATTGAATTATTCAATTTCTAACACCCTACTAATATTTTTTATTTGTATTTTTGCGGGGCGTCCTATTAAATAAAATAAAATTTCTAAAGGGTTTGAACTCATCTGGCGCCTTCCGATTGGTCCATGTCAGCACGAGCTTGATGATGTGGCATGTGATGTGGTTGCCGTGTCAGCGTTGGGTGAAAGAGATGCGTTCCTTAGCAATTCGGGTCAAACATAGTTTGTGAACTAGGCCTTAGCGATAGATATTCGAATTTACACCTCCTGAGCCTGCACTATCCATACTAACCTTCCTTTTATTATTATTTTTATTTCCGAAATAAGCATAGGAAGAATATTTGTATATGCTTGTTAATATCCCTATAATTATGTAAGCTAGTTTACTCTTGTACTTCATCAAGTATTTATGCTTTGGATGTTACACATATATGTGCCTACACGTTCTCATGTACAATGTTGAGCAGTCACCTATTACTTAACAGGTTATGAATTACCCCACACGTGTTTATTATTTGACAAGCTAACACCCAAGCATATATTGTTTGTTGGTCAAACTGGGCATATGATTTTGTAATGCTATGGACTATATTTATATATTTGATAATGCGTTCAAGTATCATCAGGGCACACACCAAACAAAATACCAATTCATTTATTACAAACGATGATTTTCATGAATAAATGACAGTCTAGTTATGAAAAAAAATAAACCTCATACTCTTCAATAAATATCCCTGTTCAGCCAAAACAGTTAATTTTGAAAGCAAAGTAAAAGAATAGGCAACGTATGTATTAGGCCTGTCTCATGTTTACAATTTAACCCGATCCAATAACTATACATCTTTGTTGTTTAGTCCCTGTAACTTATTGATTTCTTATATCAACCAAGGCTTAGCAGTTCTTTTCCTGGAAACTGAATGATTGTACTTAATCTATGACACAACTTTTCCTATGTCTCAGCACCCAGCTTAGCTATATGGATTTACACCATTCATATTTCTCAGGCTATTACCAGGGGTACCCATGGAGCTACTATGCACTGTAACACACCAATTTCGCTTTTTACTTGATTTTTAAGGGGGTAGCAGTTATATTTCTACAACCGTCTTGGCTGTACTCAAGAAATGCTATATCAATTGTCATATGCCATATTCATGTGACAATACTGTATAATTGTAAAAAAAAAAATGAAATTTATGTAAACTATGCTAAAAGAAACCTTATGTATCTTCAAGGAGTACCTGGTAGGGACAAAGAAAATAATCACAGTTAGTATCTTTGAAATGATATGGAATGCAAGCAATAGAACTTATATTTCATTCAAAATAAACTTTTCATTTCTTCTTTTGTTGAACATCTTGTTTTAGTACATGTTTCTAGTTCAACCCTAGATCCTATAACTCGGTAATTGATAGTTATGCAGTTTACACCTCAACTTTATTAATTTATCATATTTCATATATATATATTATGTAGCTTGTTGTATTGGTACAAAAAGTGATAAATCAGTTTAAACAAGTAATCCAGCTAGTTAATTCACTTCGTCTAACTTGGATTTTACTACATGGAATCACAAGAAAGGTTCATTTACACATTTCCTTGAACAGCTAGTATCTGCCATCTAGTTACATGCAACAATCATGACAAGGCCAGGCTAAGATGGACTCAATAACCTGAATCTAAGGCACCATAAAACCAAACTTCTTTATAAAACTTAGGTGATGTATCCCTATGCTATTCCTCTAATAGGTCATGACACATAAAAGTCTATAAATTGCAATATAACACTATACTGTTATCAAATTTGTCAAATCTGGATAAAATTGGGCAGCATAACAATTCTTTTAATAGAGAATATATTTTCCTTTCAGTCATAATGGGGGCATGGTATCCCCATTTTGACTCTGAGAAAATGATGGACTGGAAAGGGATAGAATCCCTACCAGCTTGAAGACATGGCAGACTAAGAGACATAGTCCCTGTCAGGAATCCTACATTGGAAATTATATTGCACATATACAATTCTAATGCTATAATCTGATATCAAGAAATGCAAGAAATACCGCCATATTAAGGATAATACATTGTAAAGTCAGTCATTATCAGTAGAGTAATGATTTCAATACCTAAATGATATATTTTCACCTGCTATTAACTGTCAATGTTTTAATGTTCACATCACGTCATTGTTCATGTTCATTATTCTTGATGTCTAGAATGTAAATTCTCACAAGGTAATCAATTTTATGAAGATTTTAACAAACTTTCTGGCAGATTTCACATCCTTATAAAGAAATTTTATGTTCATCTAATAGCTAAGGGAACAAGGTCCCTGCCGTATTGAAAATGAATTGTCATTAGCTAAGAGACAGTGTCCCTGCTACCAGTGTGTTAATCGAATTGGCCTAAAGAGATAAAATCTCTGCCGAGATACTTATTATGACTGAATCTCATGTCATTGAAGCAAACTGTCGATCAATCAGATTATCAAGAATCTCCTCGATTAAACTAAGGGAGATGGAGATAGCGAAGGTGACAGTGTCCCTTGCTTCCAGATCAATTAATATTGACATTCGGATCAGATGCAAACTGATATTTCTCATATCAAAGATTCATCAAGAAACACTAATTTAAAAGCAATTGATATCAAACTCGATCAACAAAAGAGAAAAGAAAACAGGAATTGACTTAAAGAAGTTCAATTGCATTCAAATTCACCAAAATTTGTCAATTTCATTGCAAATTTCTCACCTTTACAAGTTTCAATCGACCTTTCTTCTTCTAATTACAGCTCTGATTTGCTACTCCGATGCCTCTCTTTCTCTCTCTCTAATCTATTGTGTATCTATTGCACAACACATGTGCAGCCTAAACTTTCTCAGAAAACAAAGGAAATGTCGGAGAAGAGGTTTTTGAAAAATGCTCGAAAACCAGGAAAAAAGATCCCAAAATCCCCCGCCCCTATTCCATTGATTTGTGGGGTTTATATAGACACACGGGGTACCTGTGAGCTTCAATTCAGTTGTAACTTCTTTCTGTTAGAGCGGAGAGCTCTCCTCGACAGCTGGCGCCAGTCGTCGCTTCTTTGACTCGAGTTTGACCAGTGTTGACTCGCTTTTGACCAGCTTTGACTGCATCGTTGCTTCCTCAATTGCCAACTGGGCTGCGTTCCTCCGCATTTCACGGGCTGGCATCTTCTTCAACAGGGCCTATTGAATCAGCGAAGCCCACATCAGCCTTCTTCTCTGCTTCTGGTATATGCCAAACTCAGGCTACCTCTGACTCGTAGGGTCACACTCTCCTCTTATCTCTCTGATTTATGGGACCCAGTGGCTGAAATATTCATTTGACAGTCTTTTCGCTGACTGGTGGACCCCTCTCTCGCATTTCACTTTTCCGACTAGCTTCGAAGGCTTTTGTCTTTTTTCATTAAAATGTCAAGCAATCAGAGCCCCACACCTAGCTTCTCAATTTCAATCCAGCGGCTATGAGTTGCCGACTGCTCTCCCCACGCTTTACTTCACTGCTAAATCTCATTCCTCCTTTCTTCTCTTGGATTGGGGACATAAAGATCTAGGGTTTCAGTTTGAGAGCTTGACGGAAGCGACGAAGGCGGCTGAGCTCTCGATCTCTCTCTCTTCTTCTTCCGCTCAGGTGAGCTTTCTTCATTCTCTCTTTTTTCTCTTTCTGATATGTGTGGTATTGAGTGATTTTTGGTCTCATCGAGAGAGACGATGGAGGAGAGAATAAGTGTTTTCAGTGGGGTGAATCCCTCCGTTCACTATCGATCCAACGGTTCAATCTAGATCAACCTTTTTGGTGCACACGGTTTATGTAATTTCATCGAGCCTGGGCTGAACTCGAATTGAGTTTGTTTCCGTATGATGAACCAATCGTGCACCAATGGTGCTGAAATTTGCATATCCTTTTTTGTTTTGAATCCAATTTGCGTATTTCATGCACCATTGAACTTGTCATGATATTTCACACATGATTTTGTGCTGCTTTTTCATGTCATTTCATATTTTATCAATTTGACCTCTTTTCTTTTCTTTTGTAGGTACCTTGTGACAATCCGTTTCGCACCTCTTGAGCTCAATTCAATCCAAAGGTAGCCGGTCTCATGTGCATCTTTCTCCCCTCCTTATTTTGCTCAATGGGAGTTTGTATTTGACCATTTGTACTTGAGTATTATGCCTTGTAATATGTACAATTGGATGAATTGTATCTTGCATTGTACCCCTCTATTGTTTTGCTCCATTTCTCTTTGTGTGATACATGTAAACATGTGTAACTTGGGCGGGGACTATGTCTCATTGCTCATTTGAGTCACTCTTGATGTCAGCGAAGGGACTCTGTCTCTTTTCGCTCCTTGGAATTCAAAACACCTTCCCAGTACAGAGGAGATGCTGCCGGAATTATCTCAGATTCTTGGCTTTGCTTATTATAGTTGCTCACTATTTTGCATGCAAATTTTCGCCATATTTTGGGGTTAAACAAATGCCCCCCATTTGAATGTGTTGCGAAACCTGCTACCTGTTGAGCAATTCATTCAAATGGTCTATTCTTTGTAATTTCAACACTTTTGCGACCCATAACCCTTCTCTTGTGGCTTTTGCTCAATTTCAGTGATGTCTCACGAGCGTTCCCCTAATTTTGAACCTGTTCTCATTGAGGATGGGGAAAGTGATGATGACTATGTCCCCGGTCGAGGCAATCCTTATGCTCCTGGGGATATGCTAACTGCGGTTAATCGCAGCAGTCAACCCGCCATTGTAAATTCTGGGGCTCCTGTGCTTGATCCCAATACCAATGCTAGGTCTCCTATTATCATTGGCAGTCCTGAGGTTCCAGTGCCCTTCCTTGTTGCTAACCCTGAAGCTCTTGCTGCAACGACTATTATATCTGAGATCTTGGCTGATGCAGGAGGTACTAGGGATGTAAGAGGTGCCAGGGAGGTTAGTAGTGATACTTATGAGAATGAGGATGACGCCCGAGAGAATGGGGAGAATGATTCTGATGATGAAGGCGAGGACATTAATTTTGTCCCCCCTGATTCTCCACGTGAAGAGGGTATTCTTTCTATACTTCCTTTTTTTACCATACTGTAATTCTTCCACGCACAACCTTTCTCTTACCATTCTTTACCTTTCCTTTATCTCATAGACTTCACTATTCAAGATGTGGAGAATGTGATCAATGAGGTAGTTGCACGTAGCGATGATGGCTACTTTCGTCTTCCCAGCCTTACTCCTGGCGCATTCTCTGCTATTCCTCCTCATGTCTCCCTCCGTGACCTGGTCCGTCGTCTCCGTGAGGAAGCTCTCAAGTGTTTTAATTTCCTTGATTTACTCACTTGGAACCGTCTCTCTGTAGAGTTAGGTAAGCGCAGTGATCGCCAAGCAAATGCCGCACGCTCATTGCGATTTACTCAAGATACTCTGAATTCTCTAACCATGGATCATAGAGAAGTCATGACTGCTCTCCGCAATACTGATTCACACCTCATGTACGCTCTCCGCATGCGTGACATCATTCAAATTCCTTCTTTGTCCGCCAAGCGTGAAAAACTCAAGAATCGTGAACTCAACATCCGCAGAGCTTTGGACCTCAATGTTCAAGCCTACCTCTCTACATTGCCTCTATACCGTGAGACTGTCAATGAAATTGAAGATTTTCACAAGGGGATTGAATCAGATGTCGCCGGGGCTAATGAGCACTACCAAGCCATGCTTGTCATTCTCAGGGATGCTCTTCGTGGCTAGGTTGTCTTTTGTATCTTGTTGTTTTTGGGGATGGCCACCGCGGTAGTTTGTGGCGGTCCTTGCGTTGTCCATCTTTTCCTTGTAATAACAACTCATTCCATGTGTGTGAGACATTAAACTTGGATGTTGTCCTTGTTTGTGGTTATGGATGTTGTATTGACTTGTTGCTTTTGCATATTGAACCTTAAACTTGCTTGTCATGTGACATTTCTTACTTGCGCTTGCTTTTCTGGGTTGGATTATTGTGGGTCTTTGTGGAGTGACCTTTTATAAGCTTGAACTCCCGTGCCTCAGGGCCTCTTCATGTGTCTTATGTTGTGGGTTTTGGAGATCTTTCTCTCCCTTTCTTCTTTTCTTAGGTGCAGGTATTCACTCTGCACTTTCTTTCTGATGTATTCGGGCTTGAATCACAAACAAGCCTGCGCCACAATTTAGGTTTAGGGCGTTTTATCCCGTACCTGTATTTCCTTGGGTTTGGACTCGTGTGGGCCCATCATCCATTTTTTTTTGGTCTTTGGCCCATAAGCACTTCAGTTTTTTGTGTGTTTCTAGACGGTTGCACCGCCATCCTGCATGTATACGACGCAACGGTTCCTTTCTCACGATACACCACTTCCACTCTTTTCCATTTCATTTCAACCCACGTCTCCACTACTTGGTGGAGAACGCCTTCCAGTCCAAGCTCTATATAAACAAGCGTCTTACGCTCTCTTCTCTTCATCCACCGCATTCATTACATCTTCACACCTTTTCGCATCTATCCACAATTCCTCTCTCAACCATGTCTTCTTACAAGCGCCCCAGGGATACTCCTGGTTCTTCTTCCTTGCGCCTCAACCCTATGGTGCCAAATTGGTCTTTTGCCCCAGACAACCGCTATCTCTTTCGCGATGAGACAGCTTTCAACAGTTACCATGATGACATGGGCCGTGACGAGCGTCCCGTGGCTGAGTGCTTCTTCTTCCGCCACGAAGGACGTATCCCCGTGGAGTGTGTCAATCTTATCCATGGTTGGCTTGATTCCTGGAGCTTACGTGGTTTGGTTAGCCTGGACAATCCTTATCACCCCCGCATCACTCGCTTGTTTTATGCCAATCTCCGTATCTCTTATGATCATTATGGTAATCCTTCAGCCACCTCTTATCTCTTTGGTCAATTCATGACCATTACCGCCGAGAGCCTAGCCGAATTTCTACAAGCCTCTAATACCCTGGCCGGCTCCACTGCATATGCTTTCTACCGTTGGCCCCGAGGTTTTGGTAGTTATCAGGAGTGTCTTCGCTGGTTCCGAGCCGTTCCTGCTGAAGGTGACATTGAGATGGCCTCAACTGAACATCTCCCCGCTCTTCATAGGTGCTTATTCTATCACCTTTTTCCCTTTTTCATGCTTTTAGATTTCTCATCTTTCTTAACATCTCTTTCTTTAAGTTTCTTTTCATGGTGGTTAATGATATCATCTTCCCTCAAGGGACTTTATCTAGTCATGCTCGTCCCGGGAGTCTATTCTACCTTCGCCATCTCATTTTGAAGAATCACCCACTCAATTTGGGCCATATGATCATCTTCCACATGCACCAAGTGGCCATGGCCTCTCGTAGTTATCGAGCCTTGCCGTATGGCCATCTCATTGAAGCCCTCATGCGTCAGGCCCAGATTCCCGTACCTGAGATGTTATGGGGCAACCGTATCTCCGAGACTCATGTGTCTTATCCCCGGAATCTCCTTTCTTTGTTTGATTGCACCGGTTGGGTGGAGTCTTCCATGAACATGCTGGTTCCTGATCCTAATCAACCCATCAACGAGTACATCTTGGCTCCTGATGCTGCGCCTAACCAGTACAGCCCGGTGAGGGTTGCTTCTCCTCCTGATGATGGTTCCGCTGCTTTGGCCCTTGAGGCTCCTGCCCCTGTTTCCATTAGGGCTCTCATTGACCAGCGGTTTGGGGAGTTATGCACTCGCTTGGAAGCGATAGAGGGAATGCTTCAAGCCATCACCACCACTCTCAACGATTTGGGCGGCAATGTTGCAGCAGCTATGGTCCCGAAATAGTAGGGATCTCTTTCCTTTGGTCTCTTGTGCCTTATGCACATGTATCTTTATGCTTTCCATAGTTTGTAGTAGTTTTTTTTTTTTTTTTTTTTTTTTTTTTTTTTTTTTGCTACTGTATCATTCCTTTCTGCACTGGTTGTACTTGTATTCCTTTATGGTTAATGAGCAACTTTTCTTTTCCCTTTTCCTTTGATTTTCTTCTTGTATTGCCTTGTGAGTCTTATGATTGTCCCAATGTAATTGGTTGGTAAATATGCCCCTGTGATTGATTGATGGACTCGCTCCAATATGTCTGGCCCGCGGACCTCCTGCAAGACAATGCTTGTGACACGAGTAACCTGGTGTTGGTGGGGGTTGTGTGCCCTCAGATAGCTTCATAGGGCGGTGCCTTGATGCCTTCAGACGCCACACAGGCTTTCTTCATTAGGCATAGGTGTCTTAGAGAACCACTAAGGCTCTCTTCGACACGGCTTCGCGTTCTCGGGGTCCCCAAGGTCCCTTCATTGACCGCGGATTAATAGGGTAAATTTCACCTTCGTGCATTTGGAGACCACACAGGTCTCCTCAGCACAGATTCCTACCAAGCTACATTTGGCTAGTGGATTCTGCGGAGTTGGGAATTTTTAGTGGAAGAAATGACTTATGGGGCCATGAAGGCAAGTCATTCTTTTCCTCACCCTCTCGTTCTCACCCTCTCATTAGGTATGGGCACTCATTGTAATGGCTCTCAATCGGCATTGGCGCATTGACACGGCATTGGCGCGGTGGACATAAGGGTTTTAGGGTCTTAGGATTTGGATAACCCTTCATGGTTTTGGGTTTTTGGAACTTTTATTGGGGCTTTGGCCGACTTTATTCTATTAGTTTGTTTGGAACCTATTGAGGTTTTTATTCACGTCGTATCATCTACTTTATTGTTTTATGGGTTTTATCAAAATGATTCAGAATAAGTTTTTGCGAAATCTCGAACTTCTAGTCATAGAACAACAAGAGGAATCAAAATGGTTTAATTTTGGATTTTATTAGGTCTCACAGTAAAGGGCTTGATTCTTACTCATGTGGTGCGGGTTTTGGGAATTTTTGGATATATTGAGTCTCATAACAAAGATCACACCTTACTCTTGCGGCACAAGCTCCCCATCTTCATATTCTTCTTTCTCTTTCTGTAACTCACTCAGTTTTAATTGTAATGCTTTTATCGTTCTTTGAAATTTGTCATTTTGTTGTTGAAGAGTAGATGTCTCTTGTTGTGTCTCTTCAACCTCCCGACGCAGTAAAGCTATCACTCGTTTTTTCTTCATAATTTCACTTCGCAACAGCCCATTTTCTTGCTTAATTCTCTCATCTTCATGCTTTTTAATGTTAAGTTCATGACGCAAAGCCTCATTGTCAACGAACAATTTAGCCATTTCTTGACCTGCTTTTTGCTGGAAGTACACACCTCTTTGATATCTCCTTTTTACTTCTTCTATTAAAGACAGATCGTCTATAGCCATCTCCTTTGAGGGTGCTATTCTTTCCTCGACTTGTACTCTATGCCTCAATTGACATCCTTCATCTCCTTCATCGTTTCCTTCTCCTACATCAATCACATGACATTCTGCAATTTGTGTCATCCATGCTCTTTCAGGGGGCGTTTGGAATCCCAACCCCTTTGTGCGTTTCATCTTGCCATCCAGACCTTCTACTATTTGGGATTTGCCATTCCATAATTCTTGAAAAGCCTTTGCTTTCCGCCTTGAAATCGGGTCTAGGCAATGGGTTTTTTGAAATAAAGGGATCAATTCTCTATTGTAATATCCTATCACCTCAAGTTGCTCATAATCATCATCTTCTTCAATCAACCACTTCTTCCATTCATTCGAGTCTAATCTTTGACCCGACGGATCTATATCCCCCGATTTGTAAAACAGAATCCCTTTGTGTATCACTATTCTCCCTTGCACCTTTTCCGCCTTAGGAGGTACATAGAAAGTTTTCAATTCTCTAACCTGATGCACTTCTCTTGGTGTGAGATCTTTGAAGTATCCAACTGGGACCTGCTCAATCATCATGGAGTCTTCACTTTCTTCATCTGAGCTTGAATCGTATGCACGTATCACAACTCTTTGTTTGTTATTCTCTCTTTCTGATTCACTTGTTACATCATAGTTGTATTCTTGATTCCATTCTTCATCATCATCTGCCCTTATGTAAAGCGGCCTTTTGACCATACTTATAGGCTTGGGCTTTTCTTTTACAACTTGCACTCTTTTCCTTATCGTGCATCTTCCTTCGCCACTCTTATCTTCTCCCATTCTTTGTGACCGAGCTTGAGGTGACGTGCTTCGTTGTGAGGCCGGGGTGAAATATCGCTCCATTTCCTCCAATTCTACCTCATGTACCCCATAGGATTGAATATCACCCTTGATTGTCTTTTGTATTCCGTCTTGGACATACTTGACACATTGGTGGAGTGTGGATGGTACCAAATGGTTTTCATGCAGCCATGGCCGCCCCAATAGAGCTCGATAAGAAGTATCGGCATCTATGACATAAAACTTCACTAATGTTTGGAGCTCGCCGAACTTCATAGGGAGTGTGATTGCCCCAAGCGCTTGCTCTGCTTTCTGGTTAAACCCATGAATGTAGATGTTCTCTTTTGCAAGAGTCCTTCCGGCCAACGCCAAGTAGTTGAGCGATTTCAAAGGAAGGATGTTAATGGATGACCCTGGATCCACCAACATTCTATCAAGTTGATTCCCATTAGTTTTACCGGTGATGTAGAGAGGTTTGTTGTGCTCGGCCGTGCCGAATGCCATGTCTTGCCCCGTGAATGTGATTTGCTCTTGTGGATTTACATAGAGCACTTCTGTCATGCACTTTTCGGCCACGTAGGCTTGATACTTTTCCGGATTTCGGAGTACTTCCATCATTACATCTCTCAACTCCTGAGACATCATAAGCGCCTCGAACACACTTATCAAGGCCGGGGTGCGTCTCAAATGGGCCAAGATGTTATATTCCCCTACTGTAACATAGTAGGAAGGTTAAATCAAATTAAATCAATTAAGTTAATTAAACAAGTATATTAGAAATTTTAATTTATAAGAAAAATCATAATTTTAATATTTTATTAAGAATCAAATCAAAAGTAATATAAAAAAAAAACAACTCGAATCCAAACTTAAATTAACAAAATAAAATTTGGAGATAAGGAACTAAATTTTTGTAAATAAATTAAACATTAAATAAATATAAAAAGAAAACTATTATAGACTATATAAATATTTGATTCATTAATCAGAAATTGAAAACCTTTTCTCGATCAACATTAAAAATAATAATAATAATAATAATAATAATAATAATAATAAACAAACAAACATTTATTCAATCAAATTCTAGATTCTTGATTAATAATCGAGTCATATATATATATATAACCTGGGAATTAATTAAACACAAATTCTACTCAATTTGGACCGTCTGATTCTAGAATTAAATTCTAAAATTATCTTATCCATTGAACAAAGTTCAGGTCCCAAACCCTCTCTTCATTTTTCTCTAATTTTTCCCATCATTTCGGAACCGACCTACCACCTCCTCCGTTCTCATCTTCTTCGATCTTATCTGTCTCCTCGCTTTCCGATTGGTTTGAGCGTAGCTATAAAAAAATTAGTCTCCGTTTGATCGAGATCGTACGGATGACTCCTAACTATTTTGAGCAAGCCCTCAAAGCTGCTCTCTCTCCCTCTTTTGCCGACCTGACCAGTGGGTCCCACTCGGTTAAATGGGCCATCTCACCTGCCACGTTGGTTGTTCCTATCTCTTGCCTTTCTTCCCACCAATCGGTGCTACTTATCTCGCCTATAAAAGGACCTTCCTCATCTCTTTCTTCTCTCTTTGGTACTGGTCGCAACAGCCTTCTTCTCCTCCTATTTGAGAGTTGTTTTGGTTTGAGGTAAAGTGACTTGTGGCTGGAGGCAGGACACAAGCGATCATGGGACACAAGATCATCTAAATCTCGGTCCTTTCTCTTCTTGACCATCCATGGTATATTGCTTCCCAATTTCCTCTTCAATTCTAATATCCATTGGAAATTGATGATGAGTTGTTGTTGGGTTGCGAGTATATTTACCCTCCTTTAACCGTACTGTAACAGTTAATGTTACCTTTTCTCTTACTGGTAGTCTGGTACGATTATGGTTCATTTCAGAACCTGATTTGTATACTTTACTCCAACAAGGACCTATTCCCTATTGAGCCTGGTCCGAACTTGAATTTTGTTGAAATTGAAATATAGATGGCCGAACTCAATATATACATGATAAGTTTAATCTATGATAAAATAAACTTAATGGCTGGGAATAATAATACCTAAATTATAAGAAAATGGTTAACAAGTTATGTCCTTAATAATTAAATATTTATATTATTTAAGAAATGGATTAAATGATCATCCAAAACTATAATACACAAGAGATCCATTTATTTCGAAAAGAATATATTAATCATATGGTAACAGCCATAACTCATGAGTTGGGTAATTTGTAATTGATCCAGAGAGCAACTGTCACATAAATGATATATGTTTCAAGTAACTTTGCTATCTAGTACGCATATATTTAAGAGACATATTGCAGTTTTAATTTAAATACATTCGTTAACCACAGCCTATCTCACTGTTCTATTCATCTCTCTTACTGGTATTTGTCACCAGTACAAAATCCACAAGAAATAAGTAATCTTTTAGTCATGAATCATGAGATAGAAAAACTTAAGAAGGCTAACGGCATAAAAGTACAACTAAATTATGAAATCTGTGTGTGTTATTGAGTCAAATTCCGTTGGTCATAATTATCAGATTAAAAAAAAACGAATTGCATAATCTATGAACCTTTTATTTTATTCAAACCTAAACTTATTTATTTTCCGTTAAAGTGTTGAATGTAGTAAAATGTGTTAGGACAAAACTCTTATATTTGAACAAGCTAGCTATAGAATATAAGGAATAATGAATTTAAGTTACTAAGTCACGTGGGTACTAAATTAATACATATATAAGACAAATAACTAATGAATGGAATAAATGTTTGGATATGGAACTTAATAGAAAACCAATGACAACATATGCAATAAGATTACAAAACATGTACGAGATATAGATATAAAACATAAACTCAATTTCATAATAAATAATATAATGGGGATAAATAAATAATAAACGAATGAACACTTTATTCTTAAATAAACTTTATGAATAATCTTTGGATATCTAGAAATATGAATCTATGATTTATATATACAACTAAAACAATCGGAATTTCACCATAACTTGATAATGACTGAAAAGTCAAAACCAATTATATAACCAAATAAAATACTTAATAATATATTTCAAAATATAATTTTATCGATCAAGAATCTGGACTTAATCATCCAAACCCAGACCAGTCTGGTTAACCACGTGTGTTAGTACGGTAACCCAAGAATCGCCTCAAAATAGGTTATTTAGGTTTTATTTTAAGTATTCTACGTCACCATTAAACTGTTGTTAAGATCATCATCTTTTTCTTATTAAGGAACCAATCTAGGACCGTTAATATAAAGTTATTAGGCTAGTTATTGAGCCTAAGGACTGTCAAGCAGGAGAATCCCGGATAGGATGGTTGTCAAGCACACGAGTCATCATATGATATCAAGGAAACGCTTAAGCTTGCAGCTCAGGTGCGGATACGTGGATTTTTATAGAGATCCGGTCCTGGTAACTTTAAATTGTGCATGGCATGTTGTGGAACTCTTTGGATGCATTACACAATATCCATGTAGATTTAGGAACAGATATTACAACTCAAAATTTCATGTTGAAAATGATCTCCTTTGTTAAAATGGTTATAACAGACAGGCAAGTTTGTATACATGTTTATTATGAATAAACTGAGTTGTCTCAGTTTAACCTATTCTTGCCTGAAGATCTTGAATTATGATTACGCGTGATTGGTACTGGAAGATGGTAAATGGATTTGAATGTCAATCAATCCACTCTCCGGAGTCGGTCGGCCACCGGCTTCGGCCAGTTCGGTAGCGCTATTAGAATATGGAATTCCCTCGTGTGCCCGGGGTTAGGGATTCGTCCCTCATGTGCCCAGTGGGTTAGGGAAAGGTTTCCTCCTGTGCCCAACCGGTTGGGTTAGGAAACCTGAGTGAGTTTGATATTATGCTTTATGATATGGAATTCCCTCATGTGCCCGGGGTTAGGGATACGTCCCTCATGTGCCCAGTGGGTTAGGGAAAATGTCTTGCTCTTGATTCAGTTGTGTGCATGTTCATGGAAGAGGAATATAAAGGAATCGTGCTTGACTTATTGATATTGCATGAATGATTTGACTAAGTCCAGTTGTTTATTTAATGAATAGATTATATATTCATATCGATTATTATGGGTCTTATTTTCGGGCTAAGATTTCAATTAGAAATCCACGTCTGGAACTAAAACCCGCACTGAGAATTTTATTCTCACTCCGTTTTTGTTTTGCATATTCCTCGACGGATGGGGGTTCCAGAGGACAAATCGCTTGCATTAGAAAATGGTTTTGATGGCCGTAATGAAGATCACCCTTGCACAGAATGCTAGTGACCATTCATGGTGTGGTAAGAGATACTGTTAGGTTATTTACCTATTTATAAATAGGTGTATGCGATCGACTGTCTGTCGATATGTTTTATTTTATGCTTTATTTTGTTTATACCTTTAGCTTGTACCTTTAGCTTGATAATATTCGATTTATATTATCAGAAAAAAAAATTAAATTATGTCTAACTTTATGTTAAGTTTTAGTTTAAGCCTTACGAGAGTACACTTATCTGTACTTTCGTGGCGGGAGCTGTCACGTCTGGCTGCGGGATGTGACACCTACGGTCTCTTTTACCTTTCGACTCGGGCCAGATTCATCATTCACATCTCGCCCTTTTCCTTTGCTTTTCTCAACTTTTTCATTTTCTTTAGGTGGTTGCCTTTCGGGAATGTAGGTACCCGAGCGCAAATTAGCATGACATTCCTTGTCCTCAAACATGCCCTTAGCGAAGAGTCCTTCATAGAGCACTTCATCTTCTTCATCTGTGTCATAATAGTAGACCACGGAATCTTCTCCTTTCTCACTTCCTTTCTTTATTTCACTTTCTTTTTCACTTTCTTTTTCTTTTTCTTTCTTATTTTCTTTCTTGTTTTCTTTTTCTTTTCCTTTCTCATTTTCTTTCTTTACATCATCTTGCTTTTTCTTTTGATTCTCATTTGATTCCATGGTCTTTGACACACAACTGTCAACTTCCTTGGACTCCTCGCATCGGATTATGATCACATTGCACTCGGCATCCTCATTTTTCCGCCTTGCCACCATATTAGTTTGGGCATGAGGTGCTGGATTTTGTTTGAATGGTTCAGGGAGGATTAGATCTCCATCTCTTATCATTCTCTCTACAATATTTTTGAAAACATAGCAATCACTCACGGGATGCCCCAGCATACGGTGATAAGCGCAATATTTAGGATCATTTGTTTTATTTTGCTCTTCTGGCCTTCGGGGAGGTGGTAACTCAATTGCCTTTCCTTCCAAAACTTGTTCTAATAAAGCCGCTGTTTTCTCTTTCTTGAATGAATAAGGCCTATTCAATCGTTCGGCCAAGGTAGGAGCGGATCGGCCATTACCATTGTTATTACCATTGCCCCTATCTCCTCGAAAACCACCACCTTGGCTCGTGGAGGCTTCGAATGCTCCTTCAATTTTGAGCGGGCCAGCTCCTTTTCCTCATGAAGCATTGTTGTTACTATTGGCATTGTTGTTTTGATAACTCTTTGGTGGTCCCATGTGTACAAGCCTCGACACACGAGAAATCAAGCTTTCATATGAGTTGACATCACTCGCCAGAAGGGCCCGCTTGAGCCAATCGTCGAGATTGCGGAGTAGGAGATCCACCGCCTCCCTTTCTGGCATTTGATGTGTGCACTTAATGTTCATATTCCTCCACCTATTGATGTATTCCAAAGCTGATTCTCCCTTTTGGGGTTTCTCATTTGCTAGATCAGCCATGGTAACCTTATGTGTGGCCATCACAAATTTTGAGCGAAAGGCATTCTCCATTTCTTCCCATGTACTTATAGAGTCATTTTCAAGAGATAGGTACCATTCAAAAGCGGACCCGGTCAAGCTTTGTGGAAATTGTCTCAACAATAACACTTCATCATGAAATGTGTTGCCACAAGCATTTCTAAATTGGATCAAATGTTGATCGGGGGTGACATCCTTCTTCCCCGTACCATCAAAGAGGTTAAACTTGGGTACCTGGTAACCTGTGGGATATGGCACCAACTCATATTGCTTTGGGTATGGCCTACCACACTTCTTCTTTATAGGGAACAATTGACTTGCCCCAGCTGCTTGCAATTGCTGATTTATCATTTCCTGGATAGTTTGCTTTGTTATCTCGCTCGCATCCATGCCAACTCGAGAGTTTGCCCCAGGTGCCTCATCTTCACGAGGAGCACGCTTGTTCTTATCTTTCCTTTCTTTGGAGGGCCGCCTCTGGTGCCTCTCGTCTTCTTCATCAGACGATTCATAGCGGCCTCGACCCTTTCTTCTTTCTTTGGATGACCTTCTTCGCGGCCGTTCCTCTTCTTCATCTGAAGATTCACGTCTATCCTTTTTCTTTTCATCTTTGGCAACTCGCTCTTTAGACCTCTCTTCTTCAGAGGAAGAGCTTCCCAAATCATCAAAGTCCTCCAACAAATTCTTATTCCCGAGGAACTTGATCACTTTCTTTATCATCTTCCTACTTTTCTCTTTGTCTTTTCTCATTTTCTCAATCTCTTTTTCATTTCTTTCTATCACACTTTTCAAACGGTGAGTTTCACCTTGATCCCAACGACCATCACCATTCATTTCATACGCATCTTCTTTCTCCTTTTCAAATTCACCATGATGCTCATCATAACTTGAAGAGCCATCATCTTTCTTTTTCTTCTTTTTATCATGAGGGTCCGAGGTAGAGGCATTCTCATCTCCTACACCCACCATGTTTACAAAAGCATGCATTTCATACCTTTCATCAATTTCTATCATATTGACCCTCGCATGCACAACTGGCATCTTTTCACGCCATACTATGCGCCTTTTCTTATTCGAGGGTTCTTGATTATTCACCTTAGCTACTCGTGTCAGCTTCTCCTTTGGTATCCACATTTTTCTTATCACTTGGTTCTTTTTCACTTGCCCCAATCTGTCCTTGACAGGGGTATTGCTTTTATTTTCCATTTTTGGCCCTAAGCGCTCCTTGACGGGAGTGATGGGTCTTTCCTTGTTCCTTCTTGACCCGAGACGCTCATGGACCGGTGTTCGAGGAAACACAAGCCGATCCTTGATTGAGGGTCTCGTTTTGGGACTCCTGCCCCGAAATTTCTCTTGATATTCCATTAGAAACTCTTCCAATGTCTTGAGTTGTGCCTTAGGAGAATTCTTTTTCACTATACGGAGAGGTGCAAAGGGATTGCTCACCGGTATCAATGGCCTCACCTCCAACTCCTTTTGATATGCCCTACGGACTTTTCCAATGGTTCTCTCGTCACTTGGTGCATGCTTATACACTTTCCTCACCAAAGTTCTTCGTGGTGGGGTGTTGCGTCTCTTGGGCGAATTGACAACCTCACGGGGCCGCTTGCGTGGCACAAGAGCCCACTCTTCATTCTCTTCAATTGTTGAGACTTCCATGACCTTGGAAGTCTCTCCTCCCTTTTCTTGTACCCTTTCCACTTGTGGCTCATCTTGCGGCATCTCCACAACGCGAGCAAGTTGATAGCTTCCATCTCGAACTTGAACAATTGGAACATATGAGAACCCATAGGGCATGTTGCCCCACATGAACTCGTGAGAATAGCAAATTGGAACACCTCCAATCCTGAACATTCCTTCGGGCTTGGACATGTCAACGGTTGTGGTAGTGAATGCCATTTCCTACAATAGAAATAGCTCCACACGTTATCGTTAGCATTATCTTTCGAATATTTCAAATTCCATATTTCATATTTCTTTATTCGACTTATTCCCTATAAAATTTTGAACTAGCCCTAAAGATGAAAGGAGAAAGATGTCCCACCGGGCGTGCCAGAGAATCTGTGTGAGATTTTTCGTCATTCTCGCTGAACAACGGGTTTCAACGGGAGAGAAATACCCCACGAGATTCACCCTCCACGGAACCGAATTCTAGCGCAGAAATGCCTCTTGACAACAAGGGACATTAGCGAAAAATCGCCTCTGTGAAGGTTTATTATTTGTATATGGGTCCAACTTTCCAATGGGCGCAAGCCCCCATTGTTAATTACATCGGGACGAACCACGAAAACCTTTGATTAAAGGGCTAAAAGAAGTACGCTAGGAATAAAGTCGTAAAAATGGTTTAGGTCGGACTCGATTGACGGTACCAGACCTACTTAACAGGAGGGACTTAATCGAGGAGACAACACTTTTGAAGGGATACACTTTCGTTTGAAGTTGTTTGAAATCATTTCGTTTTACTGTTTTGGAGTCGTTTCGAAGATATATTTCGTTTGGAGTCGTTTTGGAGTCGTTTGTAACTCTTGGGACTTTTTAGGGTCACTTATAAGAGTTGGTTCCTGGGACTTTTTAGGGTCGCTTGTAGGAACGAAGAAATTTGCAATCCTTGGGACTTTTCAGGGTCACTTGTAAGGATTGGTTCCTGGGGCCTTTCTTAGCCACTTGTAGGAACAAAAGAGAAGAGAAATCACAACCCTTGGGGCACTTTCACCGTCCACTTATAAGGGTTGGTTCCTGGGGCCTTTATTAGCCACTTGTAGGAACAATTCTCTTGTTCCCTGAACATGTCGCACACAGCTCAGTTCAGGGAAGATATATTTGGAATTCTCGGGGCCTTTCTTAGCCACTTGTTGAGAACCCATTATTTCCTAGAATTCCAGGGCCTTTGTTAGCCACTTGCAAGGGAATCTAGTGTTTGGTTTTAGAAATCCTTGGGACGTTTCATGTCACTTGTAAGGACTCACATTTCAACTCTTGGGGCATTTTGGGAGCCACTTGTAAGAGTTGGGTTCCTGGGGTCTTTATTGACCACTTGTAGGAACACCTTTTAAAATCTCGGGGCGGGGAGGCCACTTGATGAGAATCAAACATTTTGAGTATCTCTAGGGTAATACCAATGACCACTAGAGAATGAAATTTTAAGTCTTCCGAGGTTGATCTCAACCCCGACGAGGGACTTTTCCTCATATGAAGAGGTTTTGGTTTGATTTCAGTTTTCGTACTTTTGACTTTTCAATTTCTAGAATTTCATTTCTTGTGGAATTGAGTGATTTCTTGGGCTTCCTTGCCTTTTCTATTTATTTTCTTATTTCTATTTCTTTCTATTTACTTCTTAAAGGTGAACCTTTGAAGTTTCTTATGAGATGTCGAAGGTGTTTATTTTGAAAGAAATATTAGATTTGGAGTATTTATTTATTTTTGAAAGTATTTATTTCGGGTGTGTTTATTTCATTTTTGGAAAGTATTTTTAATTTGAGAATATACCTTTGGAATTATACGGATTTTTAGAAACAATTTCTTTATGATTTTATTTAAAAGTGTTTATAAAGCGACTATCATATTATTATTTTTTATTATTATTATTATTATTATTATTATTTTTTTATTATTTTTTTTTATATCCTAACCTATGATCCAGGTCCTAAACCTATGATCTAGCTCCTATCACATTTTTGAAAGTACCTTGTTGGAAAATATTTGTTTATGGAAAATAATTTCCTTTTGAATGTTTTATATAGAAACTATTTTAAATTTTTATTTTTGAAATCTTATAGTAAAGGTATGGTGCAATTTCTTTTATATTTTATATTTCTATAAAATTTTGAAACTAAGCGTCTTAGTGAAAATACTTCAAAACAACGATTTCTAATTCTATCAACCATATCATAATATCAATTGAATTATTCAATTTCTAACACCCTACTAATATTTTTTATTTGTATTTTTGCGGGGCGTCCTATTAAATAAAATAAAATTTCTAAAGGGTTTGAACTCATCTGGCGCCTTCCGATTGGTCCATGTCAGCACGAGCTTGATGATGTGGCATGTGATGTGGTTGCCGTGTCAGCGTTGGGTGAAAGAGATGCGTTCCTTAGCAATTCGGGTCAAACATAGTTTGTGAACTAGGCCTTAGCGATAGATATTCGAATTTACACCTCCTGAGCCTGCACTATCCATACTAACCTTCCTTTTATTATTATTTTTATTTCCGAAATAAGCATAGGAAGAATATTTGTATATGCTTGTTAATATCCCTATAATTATGTAAGCTAGTTTACTCTTGTACTTCATCAAGTATTTATGCTTTGGATGTTACACATATATGTGCCTACACGTTCTCATGTACAATGTTGAGCAGTCACCTATTACTTAACAGGTTATGAATTACCCCACACGTGTTTATTATTTGACAAGCTAACACCCAAGCATATATTGTTTGTTGGTCAAACTGGGCATATGATTTTGTAATGCTATGGACTATATTTATATATTTGATAATGCGTTCAAGTATCATCAGGGCACACACCAAACAAAATACCAATTCATTTATTACAAACGATGATTTTCATGAATAAATGACAGTCTAGTTATGAAAAAAAATAAACCTCATACTCTTCAATAAATATCCCTGTTCAGCCAAAACAGTTAATTTTGAAAGCAAAGTAAAAGAATAGGCAACGTATGTATTAGGCCTGTCTCATGTTTACAATTTAACCCGATCCAATAACTATACATCTTTGTTGTTTAGTCCCTGTAACTTATTGATTTCTTATATCAACCAAGGCTTAGCAGTTCTTTTCCTGGAAACTGAATGATTGTACTTAATCTATGACACAACTTTTCCTATGTCTCAGCACCCAGCTTAGCTATATGGATTTACACCATTCATATTTCTCAGGCTATTACCAGGGGTACCCATGGAGCTACTATGCACTGTAACACACCAATTTCGCTTTTTACTTGATTTTTAAGGGGGTAGCAGTTATATTTCTACAACCGTCTTGGCTGTACTCAAGAAATGCTATATCAATTGTCATATGCCATATTCATGTGACAATACTGTATAATTGTAAAAAAAAAAAGAAATTTATGTAAACTATGCTAAAAGAAACCTTATGTATCTTCAAGGAGTACCTGGTAGGGACAAAGAAAATAATCACAGTTAGTATCTTTGAAATGATATGGAATGCAAGCAATAGAACTTATATTTCATTCAAAATAAACTTTTCATTTCTTCTTTTGTTGAACATCTTGTTTTAGTACCTGTTTCTAGTTCAACCCTAGATCCTATAACTCGGTAATTGATAGTTATGCAGTTTACACCTCAACTTTATTAATTTATCATATTTCATATATATATATTATGTAGCTTGTTGTATTGGTACAAAAAGTGATAAATCAGTTTAAACAAGTAATCCAGCTAGTTAATTCACTTCGTCTAACTTGGATTTTACTACATGGAATCACAAGAAAGGTTCATTTACACATTTCCTTGAACAGCTAGTATCTGCCATCTAGTTACATGCAACAATCATGACAAGGCCAGGCTAAGATGGACTCAATAACCTGAATCTAAGGCACCATAAAACCAAACTTCTTTATAAAACTTAGGTGATGTATCCCTATGCTATTCCTCTAATAGGTCATGACACATAAAAGTCTATAAATTGAAATATAACACTATACTGTTATCAAATTTGTCAAATCTGGATAAAATTGGGCAGCATAACAATTCTTTTAATAGAGAATATATTTTCCTTTCAGTCATAATGGGGGCATGGTATCCCCATTTTGACTCTGAGAAAATGATGGACTGGAAAGGGATAGAATCCCTACCAGCTTGAAGACATGGCAGACTAAGAGACATAGTCCCTGTCAGGAATCCTACATTGGAAATTATATTGCACATATACAATTCTAATGCTATAATCTGATATCAAGAAATGCAAGAAATACCGCCATATTAAGGATAATACATTGTAAAGTCAGTCATTATCAGTAGAGTAATGATTTCAATACCTAAATGATATATTTTCACCTGCTATTAACTGTCAATGTTTTAATGTTCACATCACGTCATTGTTCATGTTCATTATTCTTGATGTCTAGAATGTAAATTCTCACAAGGTAATCAATTTTATGAAGATTTTAACAAACTTTCTGGCAGATTTCACATCCTTATAAAGAAAATTTTATGTTCATCTAATAGCTAAGGGAACAAGGTCCCTGCCGTATTGAAAATGAATTGTCATTAGCTAAGAGACAGTGTCCCTGCTACCAGTGTGTTAATCGAATTGGCCTAAAGAGATAAAATCTCTGCCGAGATACTTATTATGACTGAATCTCATGTCATTGAAGCAAACTGTCGATCAATCAGATTATCAAGAATCTCCTCGATTAAACTAAGGGAGATGGAGATAGCGAAGGTGACAGTGTCCCTTGCTTCCAGATCAATTAATATTGACATTCGGATCAGATGCAAACTGATATTTCTCATATCAAAGATTCATCAAGAAACACTAATTTAAAAGCAATTGATATCAAACTCGATCAACAAAAGAGAAAAGAAAACAGGAATTGACTTAAAGAAGTTCAATTGCATTCAAATTCACCAAAATTTGTCAATTTCATTGCAAATTTCTCACCTTTACAAGTTTCAATCGACCTTTCTTCTTCTAATTACAGCTCTGATTTGCTACTCCGATGCCTCTCTTTCTCTCTCTCTAATCTATTGTGTATCTATTGCACAACACATGTGCATCCTAAACTTTCTCAGAAAACAAAGGAAATGTCGGAGAAGAGGTTTTTGAAAAATGCTCGAAAACCAGGAAAAAAGATCCCAAAATCCCCCGCCCCTATTCCATTGATTTGTGGGGTTTATATAGACACACGGGGTACCTGTGAGCTTCAATTCAGTTGTAACTTCTTTCTGTTAGAGCGGAGAGCTCTCCTCGACAGCTGGCGCCAGTCGTCGCTTCTTTGACTCGAGTTTGACCAGTGTTGACTCGCTTTTGACCAGCTTTGACTGCATCGTTGCTTCCTCAATTGCCAACTGGGCTGCGTTCCTCCGCATTTCACGGGCTGGCATCTTCTTCAACAGGGCCTATTGAATCAGCGAAGCCCACATCAGCCTTCTTCTCTGCTTCTGGTATATGCCAAACTCAGGCTACCTCTGACTCGTAGGGTCACACTCTCCTCTTATCTCTCTGATTTATGGGACCCAGTGGCTGAAATATTCATTTGACAGTCTTTTCGCTGACTGGTGGACCCCTCTCTCGCATTTCACTTTTCCGACTAGCTTCGAAGGCTTTTGTCTTTTTTCATTAAAATGTCAAGCAATCAGAGCCCCACACCTAGCTTCTCAATTTCAATCCAGCGGCTATGAGTTGCCGACTGCTCTCCCCACGCTTTACTTCACTGCTAAATCTCATTCCTCCTTTCTTCTCTTGGATTGGGGACATAAAGATCTAGGGTTTCAGTTTGAGAGCTTGACGGAAGCGACGAAGGCGGCTGAGCTCTCGATCTCTCTCTCTTCTTCTTCCGCTCAGGTGAGCTTTCTTCATTCTCTCTTTTTTCTCTTTCTGATATGTGTGGTATTGAGTGATTTTTGGTCTCATCGAGAGAGACGATGGAGGAGAGAATAAGTGTTTTCAGTGGGGTGAATCCCTCCGTTCACTATCGATCCAACGGTTCAATCTAGATCAACCTTTTTGGTGCACACGGTTTATGTAATTTCATCGAGCCTGGGCTGAACTCGAATTGAGTTTGTTTCCGTATGATGAACCAATCGTGCACCAATGGTGCTGAAATTTGCATATCCTTTTTTGTTTTGAATCCAATTTGCGTATTTCATGCACCATTGAACTTGTCATGATATTTCACACATGATTTTGTGCTGCTTTTTCATGTCATTTCATATTTTATCAATTTGACCTCTTTTCTTTTCTTTTGTAGGTACCTTGTGACAATCCGTTTCGCACCTCTTGAGCTCAATTCAATCCAAAGGTAGCCGGTCTCATGTGCATCTTTCTCCCCTCCTTATTTTGCTCAATGGGAGTTTGTATTTGACCATTTGTACTTGAGTATTATGCCTTGTAATATGTACAATTGGATGAATTGTATCTTGCATTGTACCCCTCTATTGTTTTGCTCCATTTCTCTTTGTGTGATACATGTAAACATGTGTAACTTGGGCGGGGACTATGTCTCATTGCTCATTTGAGTCACTCTTGATGTCAGCGAAGGGACTCTGTCTCTTTTCGCTCCTTGGAATTCAAAACACCTTCCCAGTACAGAGGAGATGCTGCCGGAATTATCTCAGATTCTTGGCTTTGCTTATTATAGTTGCTCACTATTTTGCATGCAAATTTTCGCCATATTTTGGGGTTAAACACCATGTTATTCGCTTGGTTCTCGGGGACGAAAAGTTTGCGAAGCCATTCGACATTGAGGTGATAAGTGCCGGGTGGTTTGGCAAAGGTGTCCCAATCATCTTCCCCGAAAACATCCACCACTGCTTGCGACCAATTATCATCAGTCACTCCCATGATAGGATCACCATCAACTGGTAGGCCCAACAAGTAACACACGTCCTCGAGAGTAGGAGTAATTTCACCAATGGGAAGGTGGAATGTGTGTGTTTCGCGCCTCCATCTCTCTACAAGCGCTGTCATGAGCGGCCAATCAATTTTCATTGAGCCGAGACGAGCTATGTGGTCCAATCCAAAGCCACGGAGTATAGGCTCAATTTGATCGTTATATGTGAAACACATGTGCCGATTCCTCGCTCTAAGCCTAAAATTTGCCTGCAAATGAGACACCATTTCAGTTCAAGCAATTTCCATTTAATTCATCATAAAAATTAACTCCATCTTAAAGAGCTATATGAACTACATATTGAATAGTTTATATTAGCACAACTTTATAATAATAGTTTAAAATTGTATCATTTGTTTCAACAGTATCATATACCCACAGTAATTTGTTTAAACTGCCTCTTTATTCGAAAAACTGCCTCTTTTGAATAGTATCATATACCCACAGTATCATATACCAACAGTATCATTTGAATAGTATCATTTGTCTAAACTGCCTCTTTATACCCACAGTAATTTGTTTCAAAAATACTTATCAAAAAATTTTGTTTCAAAAAAATGCCCCTTTATTCGAAAAATACCCTTGTCCTATTTAGATATATGTATGTCAATACATATTTAGATAATTATCATACAAATTTAGATACGCATCTATGATTTTGTTCTATTTTAATCCAAAGAATTAATAGCCTTTGATCAACTAATAAAAAGACATAACTATAAAAAACTAAAAGCTTACCATATCATATGCACGGGTAGAAGCGTGATCGGCATTTCTCGTCAACAGTGGCGGAGCTTCATTGTTGCCCTGACTTTGGTTTCGTTGGGTACGTCCCCGTGTCATATTGTTACTGTATTATAATGCATTGTAAATTTAAGTACTACTAATTACATGGCTAATCAAGTCCTAAACTAAAAAGAAGCTATCTAAACTATCACCTATACATGCTGGAGGAAGGAGGATTAGTTCATATACCAGCATGATATGGCTCAGTTCAAAAATAGTTGTGCCTTCTAGACTTACTTATTTCCAAGCATAAAAAAATATCACCTATACCAGCAGTAACCCTTCAAAGGGGCCATATCAGTATTCAATTCTTAATATTGGATTGCCCCTCTAATCAAGTCCTAATTAAAACAACCAAATCAACTAAATAATTAGAGTTTCAAACTAACCAAATCAATCAATACATATTGAGTTATTAAACTCAAAAGAATAACAGATATATGCACCCTTCATCACATATTGAGGAATAGTCAGCATTCTAACCAAGTTAGCAGCAAACCCCATATACATCATCCCAGATATAGATCAGACACCAGTCCCAATTCCATCAAAATAACCAACCCGAGAAAAGCAATCCAATATTGTTGATTTGGTTAGTTTGAAACCAGTCCCAATTCATCAACCAGTCCCAATATCGTTGATTTGGTTAGTTTAAAATAACCAGTCCCAATTCCATCAACCTAATTAAAAAGAGTTATTTCACAACCGTTCTAATCAATCCTCAATCAACTACTAAATCAAGTTCAATAGGATAAATTACTTACTTTAGAGAGTTGTACAGGAGTAATCAATGGAGACTGTTGGCACCGGAGAGAAGAGGTAGCTGGAGACTGGTGGGGTCGGAGAGAAGAGCTAGCTAGAGATTGGTGGGGTCGGAGAGAAGAAGAGCAATCTCGAGATCAGATTGACGGAGAGCAAATGTCGGGAGAGAGAAGAGCGTAGGGTGGCGCACCTACGTGCGGAGAAGAGAGGTGTCGGAGGAGAGAGCTGGTGCGGAGGTTTTAGGTCAGAATAAGAGGAAGGAAGAGGTGAAAAAAATATTACTTCTCAGTAAATTCGGAATAAAGAGAGAGACAAAGAAGAGATATCTGTTATACAAAATTAAAGTTGGGCCGACGTTACAAATGTCGGCCTAAAAAAATAACACACGTGGCATCGTCGTGGCATCTGTAGGTGGGACAGTCTGGTTTTTCTGGAACGCAGTTAGCAATGTCGTCCTGGCGGAGGCTACTTCAGCAAATTCGACATCATATTTGGCGCTTTGCGTCTTTACTTTTTCTTTTTGGATTTTTTATACAAAAATTCCAGAGAAGACTGCGATGCGAGTCAAGGTCAAGGAGTGAAGGAGATAGTCAGATAGTGGAAGGTGGGGACCTACACCTACATGCACAAAGGGACCTACAACCTTGAATGTCATTGTTTTCTTCATTTCTCATATTTATCATTTTATTTTGAAAATGAGTAGACAACAGTTTGATAAATTTGTTATAATTTTATATTTCAGACTTGAAATTGCAGGACATTTATTTTTAAAGAAAAATGAATTTTATATCACCCTAAATTTGAAAATTAGAAAATTATCTCCTGAAAGTTGAGGCTTTGAAAATTACCACTAAATGTAATTTACTTTAAAAGCTGTCAGTATAACTGTATATCCTTCTGCACATTTATTTTTTCTGTTGATAAAAATATCCTCATCCTTTCTCTCCCTGCTTCTCTTCTCCATATCCATGACTCTACGGCTCTGCACTTTTGTCTTCATCTTCTATTAATTATGTACATATATTATTATACTAATTAATAATTATTTGAAATGTGTTGACATTTGCCAATCAAGGATGCACATATATTGGGACAAATAGATTCGACAGATTTAGTAATAAAATCTCAGAACTAGAACCGTCGAATTTAATAATAAAGAAATTTGAAAATTAGATGCTTGATTCCTCCATTTACATTTTATAAATTCAACATCACGTCGCGTCTTTCTTTCCCAAGTCTCAACAAAACTATTGGTTAAGGTTTGGAAATATTGGTTAAGGTTTTGGAATTACATGAAAAAACATGCTTGATTGGTTGATATATATAATTAATGAATACGTTAGGAGATTGGTTAAGGTTTTGGAATTACATGAAAGAGATTCACAATCAATTGGATTTGATATCTGCAATAAGCGAAGAGGAGTTTATATAACATGTAATAGCGTACGTGGCCCATCCCTATCAATAAGATTTAGTTAAACAAAAATGGCAACATAAATAATTTTTTGTCCAATACATAATTTACTTTTGTGATTTCGATATAGGACGTCGATGATGTACACTTAGCATTGTTATGTAATTCTTTCTGAAACTGAGATAAATTTAAATAAAAACAAGTCATGAATTTCTTGTGGTTGAAGCGGTTTTGGGTGCTTCTTCGAGTTAAATTACTTATTCTGTTTTTATACAATTCCCAACATTAAAATTCATCACCAGTGCAATGGAATTTAGTTCAAAATAGTACTTATTCTGACAGTTTGGTCTAATTACAGAGGTTTTTATCTTAGGCTATAATTGGCTCCAAAGCTCCTTGGGGGCAGCGCACATAAGTTGCTTGTGGAAATTCTTCAATGGGGATTTTGTAGTTGATCCGTATTAAGTTTTCCTTGCTTCTATCCGATAATTACTGGAAAGCAACGGAACTCAATTCCTAGCTTTACATTTTAGTCTCCTCCTATCAAAGAGAAAGGGAGTTGGAATTCAGTTACCTATAACAGCCATCATTGCTTACTCGGTCTACAACTTTTTGAAGTCCAGCGAAGAAAATATCTAAAGCGAAAAAGGTGAGTGGTTCGTCAATGGATTATTATTATTAAAGAATAAAAAGAAGATGGCACTAGAGATATTACTTTGGAACCTAATGCTCAGCGGCATTATTAAAATAGTTCCAACAGAAAAGAAAACAAAAGGGAACGAAATTTATGCAGCTGACCCTCAATTATTGGACCCCTGTTTTTCCTGAGTTGTAATTTATAAAAGTTCGTCTTAACAAGACAAATCAAATTAATCAAAATTTATCCTGGTTAGATTTATTGCCTTGTCAATAATTGAAATTAGATTCCTGTACCTGTAAATATTTTAGATTACAAACAAATTAATTCTCAAGGTACTAAAAATGCCTGCAGGGATTTGTCAGCCTCTTCCACGGACTTAAAATTTGTTCCATCTAACATGTGAGTACAAGTCGAAGTTGTTTACCCAGAGAGCCTTTTGTTAATGCAATTCTGTATGTGGTGCTAGCATTTCCTCAGGCTGCTAGTGCTTGGTCAAGTTTTTAACGGATCATGAAGGGATGGTGACGTTGTTAACAGATCATGTGGAGTATCTTATCCTCTGATTTAAAGGTACTATTTCTGTTACTACTTTGTGCATATGATTTGTTTGTAGAAATGCCCCAGTGATATTTTCAGATTTATCTTTGGATCTATTTGGTTGTTTTGCGAGTTCTCTATATACAATTCATATCCATCAATAGAATTCAGGCAACGGCATAGTGAAAGAGAAAATGACATTAGGCTTACATTAAAACCAGAATTCAGCTTAAGGGTCCAACAAAGAGAAGGTATAGTGAACATTTTTTTTTAAAATACAATTAATTATAGTTGGTGGAATCTAACTAATTAATTATTGTATTCAAATGTGAAGCAACGAATGCAAACATGGTGAAATTAATTGGTTTTAACTTATACTAATGCTTTAATTAATACGTAAAAGTGAAAGAAAGTTCACTCCGTCGGTCTGTCCTCATCATTATGCAGCTGTGTGTTAACTTCTTTTTTCTGACAGCTTCTTAATTTGCTACTATTGGAGGCTTATCAGCGAAATTCAAGAATAAGTTAACCTCTTGCTTTGTAATAGAAATTTTTGAAGTGTTTCCGTAGCGGCTCCTGCTCTTGCAAGAAATATATTTTGAGAAATTGAATCTCATGATCAAGGCACGTACTGGTGATGGTTTGATATTTGCAACATTGTTTAGTTTCTTACTAATTATTTTTTCTTAATGATTTTTATTTTTTTTCTCATTATTAGCAGCTGCTGCCATTATTTTTTTTTTAAAAAATACTTATACTGTGCTCCTGTATATAATTCGTTTGATTTGACTTAATCAAAGTAACCACCAATCTCTTCTGGATAAGAATATTATATTTATAGGCGATCACAATTTATTATTACTAGGGCCTAATCGATCGATTTTCGCTCGAAATTTGACATATTAATATAAATTTAAAATATTATTATTTAATAATGGTTGATTATGAATAGGTGTTATGTTTGCAACATAAAAGAGAGACATAGGCACGATAAAAATGAAAATAGAAAGGGCTCAAAAAATGAGAAACAAAACAATGTGTTGCCAAATTTTTGTATGCTGGTGAATCGGGTCAGTTTCATGAGCGATAGTACGCGACACACAAATAGTTACAAAATATCATGTTACAGAAATTGGAAAAACACTAATTTCACAATGCTTGGAGTGTCGAACTACATTAAACTAAATCATACCGACGCCCACATATTTTTATTTATATTTTTTATTTGGGGAATAATATACTTCTGACTTCTTGGTTCAAATTTAAAATCACAAAAGATGGTGAAATTCATTTTATCCAGCTAAGAAAATTTAAAATTTAATATATGCTACTGTAAGAACATAATAATTGATTTTATTGTACTCCTACAAAACAATACAACTTAATTTATTTTAATACCATTAGCTGAGTAACCACATCAGTTATTATTGATTGATCATACTAAAAGATTAGAAATGGCATGGTCATCCATCTCTTCTTTCTGGCATCATATTGCTGCTGGACATGGTGGAGAGGGTATCATAAAGGTGGTCATTGTCAGTGGAGATAATTAACGGGGTTATTAGAGACGAGGGAGATAAGTGATATAAGGATAGTTTTAGAATTTCGATAAAAAAAATGAACATTTAAGTTTTATTTTGCATTTTCAAAATGCATTTTCAACATGCTTTTAGTACCAAATTTGTGAGGTCTGTGGTGACATATATTTAACCTATTTAATTAGTTATTTTAGGTTGTTTTATTGAGAATAGAATATTTTTAGTAGCATCAGTCAATTTTATTTTAAACAATAAAAAGAACTTTTGACCGAAAAAAAAAAGATGATTCGTTTTGAGGGTGCGGTATGATTTAAGTGATTTCTTTTATAAAAAGTGATTTTTATTTGACTAGGTGCAATACACTACGGAAAACTTTTCCATGTTTATACTACGCTGGTCAAGGAGAGTGGAAACAGGAAAAGGAGTGGAAAATTCTCCATTTTACCTAAGTGCACTACGGGGCCAGTGTTTTTTTTTTTCTTCATATTTCTCGTAAGTACAGATTGTTACTTCGAAAATGGGCAGACAAAAAAGACAATAATACGGACTTTTATCTGTACTTATAATGTTATATAATTTCATGTGCAGGCCGAGGACATTAGAAAAGAAGCATGCCATTCCGAACAGAAAATTTCCAGAGGTTAGGTGTATAAAAGATTTCTCAAAAGGAAACCAAATATTATTTTTTTACTATCGGACATTGTGTTGCTTTATTCCTTGGTCCGTATCCGTAACCAATAATCAATTCATCAAGAGATGAGTGGAAGTAACCTTTCTGATATTTCTCTTGCTTCCATTCTAGTCCTCCAAACTCACGTTAGTTCATAATTTGTGCTGCAATTCTGCAAATAGTTGGATTCAGCTAAAAATCTCAAAACATCTCTCAGACTTGTTAAATCTTTCTCTGTTTTTTCCATTCCCCGTTTCTCCAAGCTTGCAATATACCAGCCATTTATCCACTTTGTTTTCCTTATTTTTCATTCCTCTTGTTTCCCGAAGAGAATTGTGTTCTCATGTGATTCTTATAACCAAAAACAAAAAACGAAAAAGCAATTTATTGTTATTTTTTTCATTCCTCTTTTTCTCCTTCCTTTGTCCCTACTTGTTTTGTAGAAACAGAATTTGTTTTCCTGTAATTGCCATTAGAAAAAAAAAAAAAAAATCAGTTTCTCTTTATTGGTAGAAAAAATAACTCTAAATTTCTTGTCATCAGAGAGAAAAAAAAAAAAGAAAACAGATCTTTGATTGATTTTTCTTTGGTTCCCTACCATAAAAGAAAAACTAATTATCAAAATCATTCTCATACATTGGCTACCACTTAAGATACTTCGAAACCTATGGAGGGGTTTTGGAACAGAGTAATTGAATTTTTAGAACCAACAATAGGTCAATCTGCTGTTGATGCGTTAAAGAATTCAGCAGTTAGCGAAAAAATCTCATGGCTTCAAGTCAAATTGCCCAGAGCAAGGCTGCTAATCGAGAGATCCGAATCCCGGGGCTTCATTTATAAACCCATAGATGAGCTTCTTCCCCATCTTAAAGAAGCAGTCAACAAAGCAGATATCATGCTAGCTGAATTCGAATCTCAGAAGCAGAGACTAGAAGGATCTAATTGGGGGATTCAAGGTGAGCTTTTAAATAATTTTAAGAATTGGATAAGTGGTTATCCAGACGCTGTGATAAGTACTCACTGTATGCTAGACCATGTTTGTAACGAGATGGAAAAAATATGTAGCATGTTAGATATACTAAAAAATCCCGATCAATATAATAAACATATCTCTAGGATTTGTGCCACATTGCCGAGGGCAAAGCTGCTAATTGAGAGATCAGAGTGTTGGCGCTTGAAACATAAATCCATTGATGAGCTCCTTCCCCAGCTTAAAGAAGCTGTCTACAAAGCAGAAATCGAGAAAGATGATATTGAATCTATGAAACGGATATTAGAAGGAGCAGAATGTAGGGTTGAAGGTGAGCTTCTAAATTATCTTAAGAATTGGATAACTTTTGTCCCAGACAAGGCTAAAATTGCTCAAGATACCCTAGATTATGTTTGTAACGAAATGGAAAAACTATGTCAGAATCATAAGATACCAGAAAACCCCAACCAATTTGGTAACAACGCTAGACCTATAACGAGATCAAGTCATCCTGTAGAACCGTATGGCCGTAATAAAGAACTGAATGATGCTATAGATTTCTTGGGAGTTTCCAGTTCTAAATCTTGTGGCACAAAAAAAGCGAAAAAAGAAAGGAAGTCTGGTTTATATATTCATGAGAGTAGCAAAAGTATGGAGAAAAATAGAAACTTAGCAATTTTACCGATTGTTGGCTTGGGAGGTATGGGTAAAACTACTCTTGCTCAAATGATTTATAAAGATAAACGTGTAAAAGACTATTTTCATTTACGAATATGGATCTGTGTGTCTGACAAATTTGATCTGGAAAGGTTGTTGAAAGAAATATTTGAGGGTGCCTCAGGAAAGAAGTGTGATCTTTCTAGTTTAAACATCATAGAAGAGAAATTAGAAGAAATGTTAAAATCCAAGAGAGTTCTTTTAGTCGTAGATGATATTTGGAGCAAAGATTGGCAAAATCTTTTGGGGCCAATGAATGAATCCTCTCAAGGAAGTGCTATCATATTGACCACGAGGTCACCAGAGCACCTTCAATGTACTGGGGTTAATATGACCATTTTGAAATCTATTTTCTTGGAGGGTTTGGAAGAGAAAATATACTGGGATTTTTTCAGGAGCTCTGCTGGTTTAGATGTTACGGCCGAGAATTATGGTCAGTTGGAGGGTATTGCTAATGAAATTTGTCATAGGCTTAAGGGATCACCACTTGCCGCAAAAACACTTGGTGGTCTTTTAAAAAGTAGAATTGATGAGCAATATTGGATTGAGATTAGAGATAGTAAAATGTGGGAATTGAAACAGAACGAAGATGATATAATGCCAGTGCTTCAATTGAGCTATCAGCATTTACCATTCTATTTAAAAAAATGTTTCTCATTTTGCTCATTGTACCCCAAAGATCACGAGTTAAGTGCAATTGAACTAGCAAAGCTTTGGATCATGGAAGGTTTCATTCCAAAAAAAGAGAACGATAGCCTGAAACATATGGAAGATGTGGCTTTGGGTTACTTTCAAGACTTGAAAAATGGCTGCTTCTTTCTCAATAAAACATCGAATAAGAATTATGAACATTGGAAATATGAGAAATATGTGATCCATGACTTGATGCATGATGTTTGTCAATCTATTACAACAGAGGAATGTTGTTGCCTCCAAGATGGAGAGATCTGCCTTACTAAAGATACTATACACCATCTATCTATACTTAAGAAAAATCCTGAGAATACAAGAGAAATGCTTACATTTAAGAATGTACACTCTTTATTAGTGGCCTCTCCGAACTATTATGGAATTAACACAATGAAAAGCTGGTGCCATAGACTAACAAGTATTCGCCGCTTATCACTTACCAAAAGCAAAATTAAAGGATTACCAGAGAATATTGGAAATTTAAAATATCTACAATATCTGGACATTTCCAATACACCTATTGAAAAGTTGCCCGATTCATTTTGCACCCTTTATAATCTTCAGCATTTAGACATGTGGTGTTGTGATAAGTTTTTGGAATCTGGTTTTCCAAATGGTTCTAACAAGTTGACAGGGTTGCAATTTTTTAGACCGCCCCTTCACTTGGTACATTGTTTAACTGATAAGCGTAACCTTGTAAGAGCAATGCAATTGTACGACCTTGAATATGATGTAGTGAAACATGGGGGAAATAAAATTGAGAATTTAAAGCACCTTACTGGAGTTCGTGGATATTTTTATATAAAATCACTTTGCACTGTTTTAAGAAAGGAAGCTGCTGAAGAAGCTGAACTCAACAAACAGGAATTTGTTGACACATTGCATTTATGTTGGGACACTGAATGGGAATTATCAAATAAGGACGATGAGAATGAGATTCACAGGGAGGTTCTTGAAGGTTTACGTCCCCATCCTAATCTCAGAGTGTTGGAAATTTCCAAATATGTGGGTTCTTTAGCAGCGAATTGGATGGGTGATAACTTATTATCTAATTTAAGAAGGTTTTCCTTAAGCATAAGTTGGTGCTGTTCTATCTCACAATTGCCTCGTTCCATTACTGAGCTAGAAATACGTGCCTGTTACAGGCTGACAAGTCTCAATGATTGTTTGCGGCCAAACCTCCTGCCAGAACTTAAGTGTATTAATATAGGATGGTGTGATAACCTAAAGTCGCTGCCTGTAGAATCCTTTCTTGGATTTGAGTCTCTTGAGAAGTTGCGTATTAAAGGTTGCCGTGAACTTACCTGCCCAGCAAAGATGGTCTTACCGCCCTCTATCAAAGTACTTGAGCTGGATACATGCGGTGAACTTGAGAACTCAATTCCCAGCTGTTTGGAGAACCTATCTTCGCTCGAGGAATTGTTGATAGATGGTTGTCCAAGTATAGTGTCTATTCCAGATGAAGTGATGAGGAATCTCAAGTCCCTTAAAAGCCTGTCCGTCCAACACTGTCCAAATTTAATTTCACTAGGAGACGAAGGGTTCCTCAAATCTATAAAGGTGTTCACTATATGGTGTTGTCCAAAGCGTAAAATAACGTGGGGGCGAAATCCAGATGGCAGGCAGTTATCAGGTAACATGTACCATCATTTCATTATTTTTCTTTCTTCCAATAAAAATTGGAAATTAATTAAGGAATTTTCTTATTAAAAAGAAACTGTTTCGGGAACCAAAAGAACAGGACCATTTCATTTCATCTGATTAAAAGCAGAAGCACTTTAAATTATTTCCACAAGTAAGAATACAAAAAGTAAATTGTGTTCTAGTTTCCTAAAAACAATAACCAAACATAAATTTATTTAAAGTATATATTTTTGTCATTGTTGTTAGATTATATCACTCCAAATTGGTCTGTTCCTGTTTTTTTTTCACAAGAATATGCCAAATTGAAATGTGAACTCTCTGGCTCTCCGCCTTATAACCCCTGTGTTATATATACGTAATAGTTATCCGTACATGAACCGATTAATTTATAAATATTCACGTAAGTTTAAATAATTTTTACAGTTACTTTATTTAGTATCTTTTCATTTTGCAGATGCCCCTTCCTCTTCAAACGCCAGGAAAAGAAAAGCACGTGCCCGAAAAGTAACTACAAAGTACAGGTGTCGAGATTTGTACACATTTATTATTATAATTATTATTATTATTATTATTTATTATTATTATTATTATTATTATTATTATTATTATTATTATTATTATAATTATTACTATTATAATTATTTGACATAAGGATTTGGGAGCCCCGTAAGCGAATTGTATTAATCAAAATGTATTAACCATATAGAAACATACATTGAGTACATATATCTAAAGAAAAAAAAAAAAAAAAAACAAATCAGAGGAGAGAACGAGATTAGTGTTCCATATTACACTTATACTCTTGAGTTGCATTATTTAAGAAAGTTTCTTGTCTCAGTAATATATCTCTCTATTCTGTACCAGGTATTAAGATTTAAGAACTCATTTTCACAGCTAGTAGTTTAACCTGGTATATATATTTCCATATCAGGTGATTTGTTTCGGTTATATAAATAAAAAATATGAAAACTAAAAGTGATTGTTATTCAATAAAAAAGGATTAGCTACATTAATTAGCTTAATATGATCTTCATATTGAAATATTCTTCGAAACCAAATTTTATACTTTTTTTTCGAATTTTTTGACTATTTTATTTTTCAATTTTTGTTTAAATTGAAGGGTCCAAAATTAATTAGATTGAAGATTTTCTAAAATTCGAAACAATTAGTAAAAAAATATAACAATTGATCTCCAAGTATATTTCATTATAGAGAACAAATTAAGTGGTTCGAATATGTCTTTGTAATCTCGAATATTGAGATCCGATCATATTGATGGGTCAAGTGAACTCTAGCATTACTCAAAAAAAAAAATAAAATAAATGAAAACCATTCACAATATGTTTTAGAAAGCAGTTGTAGATAGTGAGAATTTGGACAGCAACGTATGAGTAAAAATAGCCATCCCTTAAAAGTTAACATTTAGTTGCCAAAAAGAATAAAATGTATAAATAAATAAATAACACGAAACATGTACCACTTGCGAGATATATTTGTAAAATTCAAATTTTATAAACATGATTCTTTGAATTTCTTAATATGGGATAAAGTTTGTCCAGGTTAAAATAAAAAGGTCATAAACGTCATTTCATAATATGGAGCAAACTTTGAGGGCTTGATACCATCTTACTTAAAAAGAAGTCTTAAAAATAAACTAGTCAGAGGAAGATTCTAGTGTCATAAGTTTTTGGTGCCACAAATACCATAACTTTTATTTTTCATTAATATTTTGAAATTTTAAAATATGACTTTCGAATTTAAATTGTTGATCTTGTTCAATTTTACGAGTGATGCATTTTTATGTAATTTTTATAAATTTTGGAGTTTATTTGATATTTGATCAAGAGGCAAAAAATTGAACGAATGTTGTTAATTATAACAGATTAAGTTTAATACGTTCATTTGTTGGCCTATTGATCGAATATCAAATAAACTACAAAAATTATAAAAATTATATAGAAATGCATCGCTCGTAAAATTGAAAAAGATCAACGGTTTGAATTCGAAAGTCATATTTTAAAATTTTAAAATATTAATGAAAAAGAGAAGTTATGTCATTTGTGACACAAAAAACTTGTGGCACTATAACCTTGGTCAACTAGTCATTACATGTGCCTAGATTTGTACACAACATTTACTTGTGGTCAAGTTATTAAAAAACAATTCTGTAAGAATTATACTAGATCTATGCGTTAATTACCATGATGAATGAATTTATAATTTTTTTTTCCCTAAATCAGGTTCTAAATTGGGACTATTCTGACCACTTTTAATCTTCATTTGATTCGATTTTACTGGGTTTTTTAGATAGAGTTTATAAGATCCCTTTAAATATGTTTGCAAAATTTACAGAACCTAAGGAGCAGAGAGCCCACATAGCCAAGAACAGTGGAAGAAAAGTTACAATGTTGGGCATTTATGTGTGCTGGCAAGTGGCCATATTGACAGACTGCAGCTGGCATGACTGGTAAAGAACTGTTGTTTTGGTAAGTGAGGATCGGCTTTGGTGTGCAGACTGCAAAACAGGGGTGGGGACTCAAAATAATGGTTATTCTCGTAATGTTCTAGACCCAGCAGTTCTTTTCAACTACTGTTCATTGTGAAATTCAATTCAAATTAAGCTCAGTGGCTTGTATCTCCTGAGGCTTTATATAATCTTAGGTCCCGTGTTCTTTTAAGTTGTTTCCACTTCAATTTGGTTGTTTTAATAATTAATACTTATGTATTTGATACATTGCTACTTTGTGTGTGACTACTTTATGTAGCAAGCATTAGATGGAGAGTACATTTTTCCATATCTAATTGCTTTTATCATGCATTTGAGTATGTCTTGTAAGTAGGATCATTTATTCGTAGGAAAATGGATACAGAACCCTTTACTTAGTGGTGTTTGCATTGTTGTTTGTTTGTTTGAATTCTCTTTTCATGATTTTAATTTTTACTTGTGTTGATGTGCTTGAGTATATATGGTTGTCTGTTTTTCTATTTGTTTAATTATTTTTTGTATTTTGGATGACGATTGTGTCCCGGCAAGATTTTATCAAGTAAGAAAATTATAATGTCTCATGGTTGTTGTTTTAAACACAGTGACACATCTGATTAAATTAATAGACAGATATAATGCACCTTTGCTCTCTGTTTTGGAGCATGGTTACATCCTAGTGACAGTCAAGTCCAGCGTGTCCACCTTAAGTTAGAACCATGGAGTCGTTTAAGCTTTACAAGGGAAAAGAAAAAAGAAAAACAATATTAAACATATATATTTCCTTATAAGAAAACAAAAAGAACTATAACGTCTTTCTTTCTTTTAAAAAAATAAAGCCAAAGGCCACCATCAAACATTCCAACATTCTCCTTACTGATTTCCAATACTCAATTCTATCCCAACAGATACCAATTCCAGCTGTGCCGCATCAAGTTTACCACAGAATTTAATCTGAAGGCTGAAGCGAATTGCGCTTCCTGTTCCTAACTTCCATCGTCAAATTATAATCCCCTCTTTTCTTTTCCAATCTCTGGCCCAAAACATCCACTGTCACATCAAATTATTGTGGGACCACCGGTTCAGACTGCACTGAATCACCACTCACCAGCACATAACATTCTAATTCTAACTAACTCCGCTTGCGCTTGATGCGATTATGTTTCCAGCAAAGGTGATTCCAGATGTCTGTGTGCTACTAGAAGTGAGGTTATTACATGGAACCCACACGTGAGAGCGATGAATAGATAGATTGTCAAGGGGGTTAATAGAATGTGCAGGGAACCGTCGTGAGTATAATACGAACAAAAAGGATATGGTTTTTTCGTCCAATTATTTTTATAATAGGTTTGTGCAGATGAGGTGTTTGTGGAAATGCCTCGTAGAGATTGTCATGCTCGACCATGGGATGGGACCGATATGCTTGTTCTGTTGCTTTACCAAACTTCACATACCGTACATGGACTCGTAGGCTGATTCCCAATATGCTTTAGAGTCGGATTGCCATTTGTCAAGCGAAAGGACCAGATGTCACTATACAAGAAATGAGGTTACAAACGTGCAGCTCCTCGTGTGCGATGGCTGATTGATGAATACATGGCGAGGTGTTAACGTGTAGTGAATCTTCGTGTGTCTTGCGAACTAAAAACCGGATCCGGTATTTTGGCCTATTAGTTTTGTAACAGGTTTGTGCAGACGAGATGTTCGTGGAAATGCCCCAGAGAGAAGAGAGACGTCATGCACTCATGCTCGACCTTGTAGGCTGATTATTTTTGTAATAGGCTAGTGCAGATGAAAACGGTTCCGATTACCATTTGTGAATAGGCAAGAGTTCATTTTCTTTTCCTGTATATTAATTTTCTCTGTAAAAAGTAAAAATATGTGATTTCTAATTTCTCCTGTTGTACAGTATTTTGTTGAAAAAGACGAACTTTGTTTGAATGCGAAAATGATGCCTGACATTGTGACTGATGTTTACTAATGCACACTAAATTAGTAACAACGGCACATCAAAAATCTTCATCTAAAGACTAAAATTGTTCAATTTGCTGGGCAAGTCCAATGTCGATGGCAGGAAATGATTGCGGATATTTTTTAGTTCCTCAGGGGCTCTCATACCATGTCCGTTTTAGAGAGAGAGAGAGAGCGAGAGAGAGAGAGAGAGGATGTTAAAACTTAAAATGTTTTTTTTTTCTGGTTTCACAGAATACACGTACAAGGATATAATTATAATAGCGCACCGTGCGCACGCAGTGTACCGTTTGGCTATTTCCTAAATTACATAGATTTACCAAAGAATAATCTTTCTATTTATTTTCAACGGCTATATGATCTGAATTTCATTCTAACGGCTAGACTTTCCTTTATCGATGAACGATTAGATATATCTGGCATCATATTTGATTTTTCTTTTATTCTTTTTTCTCTTAACATCATTGCTCTCTGTTACGGGGCATTGTTCATTTGTTTTATTCTGCACAGTCAAGTCTAGCCGGGCCAATGATTTCGGCTTAGAATTATATTATACAATTAAAAGAGACAGTATTTATTCTTATTCCTAACGAAGCAAATGAAAAAAGGGTAGATAGCGAAGAAGCTTTATGGAAATTTAATAAAAATTGTCAATATTGTCATGTAAGAAACCAGTAATTTAAGAAAGGAAACCAAATAGAATACATACCAGTACTGCTCAATAAATGGGCTTGCTGCTAATACCAGTTCTGCTCTATTCTGGTAATTAATACATACCAATGCTCAATTTGATGGCCTCACATACATGCGCCTCAATGGGCTTGTTGCTCATTACGGTTCCTCTCCCCCATCACCAATACTGACTAGTGGGACCATGAATCTGGTTCAGACTCCAACACTGCTTTTGGTCGATGCTATTGTGTGTAGAGCAAGGGTGGATCCATGAATAAATAAATAGATGGTGAAGATCTTAAGACCAATTAAACGAATCTGGTTCTTTCGGCCTATTATTTCTATTATCGGTTTGTGCAGACAAGATGGTTATCAAAATGCCTCAGACTCTGGGATCGAATTGCTTGCTACGACTTTACCAACACTTCAGGCCGTTATTATTTATCTATTGATATCACTGTACAATTAGTCCTGGTACAACTACACGACGGTAGTGTTCTAAATACGTGCCGTGCCGTGTCAAACATGCGTGTCCGGATCATTTGTCGTGTTGTGTCGTGCCGTGTCTAGATATTTTATGTGTTGTGTCGTGCCGTGTCTAAATTTCAAGGGATGGACACGACACGCCTAAGAACACGGCAAGCCTCGTGTCCTCGTGCCGTGTCGTGTTTGAATACATTTGAATTTCATAAAACATAGTCATATACTTATGTTTAAGGATAAATTTGAAATTCAATTATGAAATTATCATAAAATATAGACAATATAAGAATTTTTTTGTTATTTTATAACAAATTTAACATCTTTGACCTTAATTATAAACTTGTTGTGTCTCGTGGATTTTTTCGTGTCCCGTGTCGTACCGTATTTCGTGTCGTGTCGTGCCGTGTCTGGACAATTTGCGTGTCGTGCCGTATCGTGTCTATGTTTTCAAAGTCGGACACGACACACCTAAAGATACGGCATACTTAAGTTCTCGTATCGTATTGTGTCCGTATCTTACCGTGTCGTACCACCTCAGGATCCGATTGCCATTTACGAATAGCTCATTTCTTTTCCTCAATATGAATTTTCTTTTTGATAGCCTGTGAATTTTATGTTTTCCTTTCCTACAGTATTTTGTTGAACCATTGTTCGGGTGGAAAAAGATGCCATGCATTATCTTGTTTAACCAATATTTACTAGCGCATAAAAAGCACAATATTAATTATAAACGGCACAATATAATTCCTTATCAAATCGAACAGAGAAGAGGATAATTGAGAGAATTGGTTCAAAATATTTCGTATTTCATTCCAATCTGATCTTTACAAGTGAGAGAAGGAGAGCTTATATAGAGAGATTACATTACTGTTTTACTATAGTTAAAACTTAACTAAACTATCTAATTACAGTGCCGTTAGCAGCTCAGTCAGTTCCATTATTATGAGCTGGAGAATCTTCTACGGTTTGAGTGTTTGGTTTGTCTCCAATTGTGCAGTACTGGCAATGTCCAGTACTTTGTTATCATTATCAATTTCGGTTCAATTACTGGGGAAATCCGATGTATCTAAACGAAAATCTGTATCGAACATTATGTTTCTGTAAATGAACACTTGCAATTGATGCAAAATAAATAATGTTTCTCTATTTAGTGGACTTCAATCAGACAAAACTAGACGATTTTTTGTTATCACGGAATCCAGTAGTCATCGCTGCTACTTACTCTCATGCAATACCTTATCAATAGGCCCAGGCCTAGTGAACCCAAATCCCGTGTAGCACGGGACCGTGTACCGCATCCATCCGAGTCTTTTGATTTGATCTCGACGATTAAATTTTTTCGGACCTATCAATCTAGTATTATTCATGGGCCTCCTATCATAGATCGAACGGTTGGGAGACTTGCACCACACGCTCCCACGCGGCACAGGATCTCGATTCCGGACCTAGTATGTACACTTCGTGAATATATTGGGATTCTTAAACAGAATTTATAAAATTTGTTAACCCAGAGGATAATGGAGAGCGTTAAAATACTACTTATCATTACATTTGTCATATTTTGTATTTTTTTTCTCCATCAACCCATTTAAAAAAAAAGTTTTGAATAATTCTGAACAATTTTGTATCAGCCACGTATAGTAGCACAGACAAAGCAAACAGAAACTACACAATCATTGATTAATTCGCTTGATTTATTTAAGAGTAAGTTTCGGTGTCACAAATGCCACAAGTTCTTTATTTCATGAATAATTTTAAAATTAAAAATTCAAATTTCAAATTAAAACCGTTGATCTAGTTTAAATTTAATGAGCGATGCGTTTCAATATAATTTTTTTTTAAAATTTGATATTTATTTGATGCTAGATCAAGATCCTCGAAATGAAAGAATCATATTACCTATAGCAGATTAATTCTAATACATTCATTTTATTTTTTCTTGATCAAGTATCAAATGAACATTAAATTTTATAAAAATTATATGAAAATACATCGTCCATAAATTGAACAAAATCAACAGTTTAAAATTGAAGTTAAATTTTTTTTTTATTTTACAATTATTCATGAAATAGAAAACTTGCGACATTTATGGTACCGGAACGCTACTCTTTATTTAATTAATTTTCGGAGCCTGTTGGTGCGTTGTATTAGTTATCTACAGAACTGCGATTGGGAATTTCAGGCCCAATATTTGAATAATAGACAGTTGAGGGCTATAGGGACTTGTATATATATGCCCACCAGCTGACGTGGTTTGACCTTATAGGAGGGAAAGGACGTGGAGCCTTGTTCAGGAATAAGTTAAAAGGGGCTCTCTTGCTTCACCGAAAAAATTAAAAATAATATTATAATATTTATGAATTTTGAAAATATTTCAAAAATAATATAAATTTTAACACTAGTATCGCGATATCGGTTTTTGTAAAACCAATACTAGCTTTTTTTTTTTGCCTTTTATTGCTTCGAGGAGAACCTACTGGAGCCTCTGACAAGGACAGGTTCAAATTGGTTGTGGTCACATCAGGATACATGAATTTAAGTGTGCGCTGAACAGAATGAAGCTTGCCAGATTCACATCAGGAAGGGTTGACGAGGCTAAGTGTGTGCTGAACAGAATACAACAAGAAGGGTCGAATCTATGGTCCTTTTTGTAATAATGTAAGATGTTGATTGCAAGTTTTATCAATGTTGGTATATTAATTTCGGTTGATTTGAAAATGCATGGACGCTGATTTTGTAATTGCAGTAAGGAACATAAAACTTTAGGGTTTATGAGTTTAAATTGGTACCAAATCAATTATGTAGCAGCAACCCAAACTACTCCCTAACAGCATGTGATAATGAGTTCAAATTAATCATATCTTATCGAGAGTTAATTAAGGCATAAATAAAACTGATCTTGAGGTCTAGGTTCAAAATTTTTCTGCCTACCTTTAGTTCAGCACATTCATTTATGGCTTACAGGAGAATTAATTCCTTTGTATCAACTAGCTATTCTGTTTAATGTAAGAGACGGTTATCATTATGTATGCAAGCTGTATGTTTGTGTTCAATAAATGGGAAGCAATTTATCTTCAACAAGCTTGATATTGTATACACAGTTATGCTGGAAGCTAGACAACAATTACATTGAAGCAAGTTATATAGATAACAAATAAATTGATTCCAGTAACCAAAGATCAGAACCAAAGATCACCAAAGGTGCATTATGTAAATTTAAACCACAGTGCATATATCAGAATGTGTTGTAAGTCAACATTTCTATAAACTTATAGCATTCAAAGTTGCAACTCATAAAAAGAAAAGAAAAATACCAACATTTTTCTAGAAGTACAACTCTTAAGAACTTCAAATGAAAAGCACTACAACCTTGTCATTTTAAAAACTAATAATAAGATTCTGAATTACATACTAGGATAACTATATAGGTTCACACTTCACACAACACCGTGCAGCCATGCTGTAAGCCAGTAGCAGAATCAGGTAGCACAGATTCAGATTGCATTTCTTTTTTCTTTTTAAATGGTGTAGCTGGGAATTGTACCAATGCCGAGTACATGAGATCAAATACTGCTGTGATCCAAACATGTGTTCTTAGTTCTTACTCTATGAGTATTAACAGTGTTAAGATGTATTTGATGGACCATGCAACACCAGCAATCAAACTAATGCAGAGAGACAATTATAACAGCAGTGCGATAAAAGCAAGATTGGACGAGGTCCTTGCAACTTAGGCACACTTTTAAGTTATTTGTTAGTTTTTCCAAAATAAAGTTCTTTGTGCAACTTTTCAGCAAGAGTACTATGGCTGTGTCAGGATGGAGCTGTAATCAGAAGAGGCTGATTTCAGAGGAACCCATTTTCAGAGCACTCAATTATAGTTAAGTAGATGTGGCTGCATCAGGCTTATTTGCAACTAAAACGGGAATTTAAATTTAATATAACATTATAACCTCACATCATATGTTGATGACAAAAAAAATACAACGTTAAATACTAGATAATTTGACTATGAAAGAACTTCAAAAAAAGAGTACTAGATAGTACACTTCACAACACAATTCCAACTTCATCAGTCACAATCCTAACAGACGACGTCTACACCAGTATATACTTCCAATGTAACAGGCTTCGTTTGCGATCTTAACCCTTTGTAACACTGCCGCAAAAGAAACAACTCTGCTGATCTATATCTCAGATCAATCTCCCTTTCTGGTTTTTCTTAAGCGGTTACAGCCTTTGGTATTGGAGCGGGTCCTCTTCTTGGACTTGTCAGAGTCCTTGGAGGAGCTTGATGCAGGACCAGGAGGGATAATAAGAGGCACAATACAATGCTGACTAAACAATGCAGGGAACCCAACTGCCAGGGTTCTGTTCAATTAAACAAAATGGAAAATTCAGTCTCATAATACATTGCAATACCTGCAGGGGTTCTAGCTTTCTGCAGTAGCCAGTATAAAGAGCTTAAATCACAATATTTTATAGTTCTACAAGGTTTACAAAAACAACCATATTACAGGAGTAAGTTTATATTTGCATTAGGTTGAATTCATGTTTAGTTATTGCAAATCAGGATGTCCATTCAGGCACATATACCAGAGTCAAATGGCACAGAAAAAGTATATGATTTATGTTTGTATGCATACCCGAGAAGAGTGCACATCAGCATGGTGGGGCTTCTTGCCCTTTCCTGCTGCAATTTCCTTAAGAGTGCAAGGTCTGACGAAGGGCCATATTCTCAGACATGAAACATTGAAGAGTGTGCTTTAGGCGTTAGCACTCTGAGTGAGCAAATTCTACTAATAAGTGCAGCAGCCATAGAATCTGCATCAAATCCCACTAATGAGGGTACTACTACCTTCTACCTACTGGCACTGGTACAGTCGATGTTATCCACCAAATTATTACACATACTGGCATTGCCATAGAATGTCTGTATCTCTACTCAATGCGTACACCTCTATCCTAATTATTACACAACAAACAAAAGGAGGCAGCAATTAATAGTAAATTGAACAAGATTAGAACAACATATTACACAACAAACCCTCGTGCAACTTTTATTTTGACCAAATGACAGTGTGCTATAAGGGCTCCTTGTCTTTATTCGGCCCTTATACGAGAATCAACTCTATTAACATGTTTTAGTTCTTTTGACCAAAATTAACCACATGAAACCAAAATGCCAATTACCTTTGCTCCACGCTAGTCTTTTGGGCGCAACCCTAGGCATGAGATTGCTTCGTTGGAAGGGATTCAAATCTACGAGAGTGACGATCGGGTATTGTTTTGTCTCGCTGGCTTTGGCGAGATCTGTGTTAGAGATCGAGAGGACAGAGAGTCTTCTATTTTTTTTGGGTATGGCTTTTTTTTTTGGACGGAGAGGAAGCGTCAGAGAAAGACATTGGGAGAGAGGTTTCGTTTTTTTTCCTTTTTCTTTCTCGGCGAAGGGGAGAAGAGGTGGATGGTTTGATCGGAAAGAAGAGGAGAAGCGTGAGAGAAAGACAAGTGGGAGAGAAGAGGCTTGAGCTCGATCTGATAGGCACACGAGAAAACAGAGAATCAAACGGAAAATACAATTCGATTTTAACAGAGGTGGAGGCCAAATTCGATCGATCCCTCGGCGAAAAAATCTAAGCCATTGGAATTACGATCCCACGGTTAAAAACACTTGAGTACGTCCGTTTAGATCGGACGGTTCAGATCGGAAATGACAACCTAGTTGATTTTAAGGCCCCGACCAAAGGATTTGGATGTTGATTTCTGCAATAAGCGAAGAGGGATTTATATTACATGTAATAGCGTGGTTATAGACTCCTAATTTAATAGACATAATTGGATTGATGTGACATAAATTTGATTGAAATGACAAAAGAGAAAAGGGGAGAGATTTTTGGCTAAATAGCACAGTTTATAATCGAGCTATTCCATGGTTCATTTTTTAAAAATATAAATCATGTTTTTATTAAAAAAAATCGGCTTCAACATGGAATGTCAAATAAGAATTTTTTATATATATTTTTCCTTTATTATCCAATGTCCGTAGACACTATATATATTATATATATAATAGTAACGAAATTTTCCTTGTTAGCATACGAACGCTGAGACCTTTAGAAGTTAGAATTAAAAGTATGGAAGTTTCGATGAGAACACAACATATATCTCTATCTCTACTATACTTATACTTATCAAATGCATGCATGCGAACAGGTGTTACACGCTAGGTCTAGCGTGTAAAAAAGTATTTTTACCGTTCGATCAGTTTGATTTGTGGTTGGATGTGAATTGCGATACGAAGCAACACCATTATTTAGTTTTTCATCTAATATAGAAACGAATTGAATAACACATCTATTTGTATCACTGGTAAATTAAGTAGTATATTTTTATTGTCTAACATTATTTTGTTTTTTTATTTACCCACGTACGAGAGCTCTTATGCTAGTCAGTAACAAATACACGTCGCCATCTGTAAAATTTGCACATACTTTTTCAGGTCATTTGCACATTTTTTATTTGCAACCTGTTTTTTTTTTTACAAAAAAAAAGTTTATACGTTTAAATATTTTAATATTTTATTCAATTACGTTTTTCAAGTAGTTACCCTTACAAACGCGCTATGAGTCCATGACAACTAAGCTGAAATTGGAGGATACCGATTACGAGTGTTGTTGTTGTTAATATCAAAGTCAAACGTGATTAGATCTCAATCTTTCGAGTTGTTAATGACCGATCTTGTTGTGTTTTTCACATTGAAATCCCCTAAGATACCAAATTTTATATTTTTATTATTTTTTAAGGTTTTGAAAAAATCTTTGTAATTGGATGATTAATAATCTTTTTATCAAATAATTGTTTAAAACTCTTCAAACATAGTAAAAAAAATATTCGACTGTTCGCACAAAGTAGATTTCAATGTGAAAATCATAATAATTGGTTTGAATTAATTATTTACAATTCGAAGTTTAAGGTCTAATGTGTTTGACGGATACATGTAGCATGCCTTCTTTTTCATCATCATCGTCGTCATGAACAAGAAAACCTGGAGGCTATTCTTTTATTATTCTTAATCCTTATTATTAGAAAATTCGACAAACAGTGGCCACTGCCAAGTGGAACTTGCAACAATTGCTCACGCCATTCCTAAATTTGCAAAACTCACCTCTTTTTAAATGAAAAGACATGAATACCATTAATGGTTTATATATATTAAATTATATTTCTATCTAAAATGAAGGGTGATATGGTCTTTGCACAAAAAATTTGGAGTGTTTAGCAAATTTGAGAGTGACCTGAGCAATTACCTGGAAATTTCTCTTGCATGCTTGCCTGTCTTTTTTGAAGGTTAGGTGGCGATAGCCACAATGCTTGCCTCAGTTGCCTGTCAAAAGTCTTCGTAGCATTTCTCTCCATTTGCGCTACAAAAGTTAAGGGTCAGCTAAAAGCTCAGTTCACTCTCAATCCAATCAAATCCTTCTCTGTTTTCCCCAATTCCACTACCGGTTTATCCTCTGTTTCTCCGTCCTCCTTTTCTCATATCCATTGTTTCTGTAATTGCTTTCACAAAAAGAAAAAAAAGAAAAAAAAAATCTCCTTCCCTTATTTAGTAGGAAAAGAACTGTAAATTTTTGGCCACATAGAAATAACCAGTTTCTTATTACTAAAAAGAAAAGTTAAACTCTTTATATTTCATCGGTTCCCTACCAGATAAAGAAAGACAAAACCGTAGACATCTCTCTAGCTTTTATCAAACCCCACCTCGTACATTAGCTTCCACTTTGATACTATACAAATTATGGCGGGTTTCTGGAACAGAGCAATTGAATTTTCAGAACCCATCATAGGCCAACCAACAACAGCAGATATATGGAACAGATTACTTGAACTTTCAGCAGCAGTAATTGGCCAACCAACTGTTGATGCATTAAAGATGAATTTAAATGTTAGCAGAAACATCTCAAAGCTTCGTGCCACTTTACCCAGGGCACGTCTGCTAATCGAGAGATCTGAGTCATGGGGCTTCATATATAAGCCCATAGATGACCTCCTTCCCCAGCTTAAAGAAGCTGTCGACAAAGCAAATCACGAGCTAGATCAATTCAATTCTCAGAGGCAGAGAATAGAAGGGCCTAATTGGAATATTCAAGGTCAGCTTGTTAAGAATTTTAAAAATTGGATATCTGGTTTCCCAGATAATGTGGAAAGTGCTAATGATATGCTAGATCATGTTTGTAACGAGATGGGAAATATATGTAGCATGTTAGATATACCAAATAGCCCAAATCAATTTAGCGAACACATCTCTACGCTGCATGCCATATTGCCAAGGGCAAGGCTGCTAGTTGAGAGATCAGAGTGTTGGCGTTTCAGATTTGATCCCATAAAAGAGCTCTTTCCTCAGCTCAAAGAAGCTGTCTACAAAGCAGAAATTCAGCTAAATGATATTATGTCTAATAAGCGGATATTGGAAGGAGCTAATTGGACGATCGAAGGTGAGTTTCTAAATTATCTTCGAAATTGGATAAGTGGCTTTCCAGATAAGGTGAAAACTACTCGAGTTACGCTAGATTATATTTGTAATGAGATGGAAAAACTATGTGAGAATTATAAAATACCAGAAAATCCCAACGAATTTAGTAACACTGCTAGACCGCTTACTAGTTCAAGTCATCCTAAAATATATGGCCGTGATAAAGAACTAGATGAAGCACTCAATTCACTGGGAGTTCCCAGATCAGCTGGATCTAGTGGCACAAAAAGAAAAAAAAATGAAAAATTAGCAATTTTACCTATTGTTGGCATGGGTGGCGTGGGGAAAACGACACTTGCTCAAATGGTTTATAGAGATAAATGTGTTCAATCCTATTTTTATTATAGAATATGGGTTTGTGTATCTGATAAATTTGATATGGGAAGGTTGATGAAAGAAATAATTGAGTCTGCGACACGAAAGGAGTGCAATATTACAAATTTAAACAACATAGAAGAAACTTTAGAAAAAATCATAAAATTCAAGAGAGTTTTTCTAGTCCTTGATGATATTTGGAGCAAAGATTGGCACCGTATACTGAGGCCACTGAATGAAGCCTCTGAAGGAAGTGCGGTCGTTTTGACCACTAGGTCACCAGAGCACCTTCAATATACTGGGGATAGTGTAACTATTTTGAAATCTATTTTGTTGGAGGGTTTGGAGGAGAAAATCTACTGGGATTTCTTTAGGAGCTGTGCTGGTTTAGTTGTTGCATCTGAGAATTATGGTGAGTTGGAGAGTATTGCTAGAGAAATTTGTAGTAAGCTTAAGGGAATACCACTTGCAGCAATAACACTTGGTGGCCTTTTGAGTAAAAGGATTGATAGGAACCATTGGATTAATATCAGAGATAGTAAAATGTGGGAACTGAAACAGGAGGAGGAATATCATATAATGCCGGTACTTCGTTTAAGTTATCAGTATTTACCATCTCATTTGAAAAAATGTTTCTCATTTTGCTCGCTCTTCCCCAAAGATCATGAATTTACTGCTATTGGATTAGTAAAGTTTTGGATTATGGAAGGTTTGATTCCAATAAAAGAAAACCTGAAACAAATGGAAGATCTAGCATTGGATTACTTTCACGAATTGGAAAATAGCTGCTTCTTTCACTTAAAAGGAAGTTATCCCATACCTAAGAAATATGTGATCCATGACTTGATGCATGACATTTGTCAGTCCATTACAGCAGATGATTGTTATTGCCTGGAGGATGAGTGTCACGTCCCGTACCGACGGGTCACGGGACGTGAAGTGAAACGGTATCTTCTGCATCCATCCGACGGTCCGTTAACCTACGTCGCAACAGAAAAACAAACAGATGTCAGGTACAAACCTCAGTAACCGGTTATTTAACGACGCAGCTTCTCAATACTTAATTAATATATCAACAATCAATAAGATCGGATTAATCCACAGTACAAATAATATATTTTACGGAGATAAACGGGTCTAGACAGTCAAACGGTCGAGTGGTCCCTCCCCGATCTCAGGAGGATCAGGACCGGCCCCTCCCCGAACTCAGGAGGATCAGGGCTCCAAATTCAGATCCACATCCAGTTTCCAAACCCGATATCTCGTAAAATATACCAATCACAATTCAGATAAACATATTCAATATATCAAAACCAAACGATAAATCAATCAATCAATAAAAACGGAATTAAATACGGAGAAGTCCGGTTACCTGATTTAACGATCCATAAATCACAGACAAATCAGAACGACTATCCAATCGACGGCGACGTAGGAATTCCAATCGACCGACAACTCAAAATAATCAATATCCAAATTTCTAAGTTGTACTTATTTCTCGGATGGATTTCTCGGATGGGAAAATGAACTAACCATGTGAGGTGGTTTATTGAGAAATGGTGCTTCTAATGGATATATTGGACGGTTTGCTGAAGGCATATATTGCATGGACTAGATAAAAGGATGATACATAAAGAAATGACACGTATAAGTAGGAGGTGGCAACTTTTATTTATTTATTTGTTTTTCCTCGGTGCATCCAACAACAAGCTATTCGGTTCAAGGTGCAAACAATTTATCTCGGTCAAAACTGCTCAAGTTTGGTCAAAGGTCAAATCTAGTCAACATAGTCAATTTTGGTCAAAACATTCAATGTTCAAAATTGTGGTCAAAATCGGTTCAAGCAGGTGGGGTGTTACATTCTCTCCCCCTACAAAAGAATTTCGTCCACGAAATTCAACGAACGATAACAAATCAAGTTCAATTAAACAGAAATCAAGTCGGATCATCATAACCAAATTTCAAACGAAATGACAAGGACCCAAACACAGTCCGAGGAACGAATGCTCTGATACCATCTGTCACGTCCCGTACCGACGGGTCACGGGACGTGAAGTGAAACGGTATCTTCTGCATCCATCCGACGGTCCGTTAACCTACGTCGCAACAGAAAAACAAACAGATGTCAGGTACAAACCTCAGTAACCGGTTATTTAACGACGCAGCTTCTCAATACTTAATTAATATATCAACAATCAATAAGATCGGATTAATCCACAGTACAAATAATATATTTTACGGAGATAAACGGGTCTAGACAGTCAAACGGTCGAGTGGTCCCTCCCCGATCTCAGGAGGATCAGGACCGGCCCCTCCCCGAACTCAGGAGGATCAGGGCTCCAAATTCAGATCCACATCCAGTTTCCAAACCCGATATCTCGTAAAATATACCAATCACAATTCAGATAAACATATTCAATATATCAAAACCAAACGATAAATCAATCAATCAATAAAAACGGAATTAAATACGGAGAAGTCCGGTTACCTGATTTAACGATCCATAAATCACAGACAAATCAGAACGACTATCCAATCGACGGCGACGTAGGAATTCCAATCGACCGACAACTCAAAATAATCAATATCCAAATTTCTAAGTTGTACTTATTTCTCGGATGGATTTCTCGGATGGGAAAATGAACTAACCATGTGAGGTGGTTTATTGAGAAATGGTGCTTCTAATGGATATATTGGACGGTTTGCTGAAGGCATATATTGCATGGACTAGATAAAAGGATGATACATAAAGAAATGACACGTATAAGTAGGAGGTGGCAACTTTTATTTATTTATTTGTTTTTCCTCGGTGCATCCAACAACAAGCTATTCGGTTCAAGGTGCAAACAATTTATCTCGGTCAAAACTGCTCAAGTTTGGTCAAAGGTCAAATCTAGTCAACATAGTCAATTTTGGTCAAAACATTCAATGTTCAAAATTGTGGTCAAAATCGGTTCAAGCAGGTGGGGTGTTACAATGAGAATTTTGAAAAGATCTCTAATGATGTCCATCATATGTCTGTATTTCTGAAGAAACTAGATCGAGAAAGTCCAAGAAAAATGGGGAAATTCAAGAAACTGCACTCTTTAGTGGCCTCTCCGAACTGTGGAATCAGAGCAATTAAAAGCTGGTGTGATGAACTCACGAGTATACGTCGCTTAACACTTTCTAAATGCAAAATTAAAAAGTTACCAGAAAATATTGGAAATCTAAAACATCTCCAATATCTGGACATTTCCAGTACTGGGATACAAAATTTACCCAATTCATTTTGCATCCTTTATAATCTTCAACATTTAGATATGGGAGGTTGCGACAAGTTTTCTGAATCTCCAGGATTTCCAGATGGTTCTAAAAAATTGACAGGGTTGCGCTTTTTCAGACCGCCGCTTCACATGGTGCGTTTTTTAACTAATATGCCTAATCTTTTGAGTGCAATGCAACTCTACAATCTTTCCTATAATGTAAACAGTGGCACAAAAACAATTGAGAATATAAAGCACATCAGGGGAGTTCGTGGATTTCTGGATATAACAGAACTGCGGAACGTTTCTAGAAAGGAAGCTGCTGAAGAGGCTGAACTAAACAAACAGGAACATCTTCACACATTGCGTCTATATTGGCATGATGTTAAATATGTTGTCCACCCTCCCTACCCAGAAAGCAATGATATTCACAAGGAGGTGCTGGAAGGTTTGTGTCCGCATGCTAATCTTGCCATGTTGGAAATTTACAATTATTGTGGTCAGAGTTTACCACCAAGTTGGATGGGAGATGATTTACCTAATTTAAGAAGAGTAGTGTTTGAATATTGCTTAAATTATACCATATCACAATTGCCTCGTTCCATTATTGAGCTAGAAATAGGAGCATGCTACAGGCTGACAAGCCTTCAGAATTGTTTGCAGCCAAGCCTTCTGCCGAAACTTAAGTACATAAAAATAGATTATTGTAAAGAACTAGCGCAGCTGCCAGTGGAATCTTTTTGTGAATTCATGTCACTCGAGAAGTTGGTTGTCATTAGCTGCGAGAAGCTTACTTGCCCGAAAATGATGGTCTTGCCCTCTTCTATGAAAGTACTTCATCTGGCAGCATGCGGCGAACTCGCCAAATCAATTCCCAGCTGTTTGCAAAACCTGACTTCTCTAGAGTACTTTAAATTGGCTGATTTGCAACATAAAATATCTATTTCCAGTGAAGTGATGAGGAATCTCAAGTCACTCAAAAGCCTGCACGTCTCGATTTGTCCAAATTTAGAGTCATTAGGAGACGAAGAGTTTCTTCAATCTATAAAAGATTGCTCTATAAAGTACTGTGGCAAGCGTAAAGTAACGTGGGGGAGAAATCCAGATGGCGGGCAATTATCAGGTAACTTTCCATCATTCGAATTTCCCTTTATTTTTTGTTTAAAAAATGCGAGTACTTGTAATTTCATCATCACGTGCTCCTTAAATAAGTACTGATTTCATATATGTACACAATACATTTTATTATTTTTTTAGTAAACTATATATATGAGCGTTTTAATTTCCTTTTTTATGAAAACCACCTAATTATGTATGAAGTACTTGATGTAATTTATTTAAAATTGAATGTTAGCTAGTAAAGTATTTGCATTAGAATTATTTTTGCATTCTCAGTTTATACCAAGTAAACCATCGGTAAGTTTGAAATATAGTGTCATTTTTCCACTCTAGGTGCATTGGCAGCTGCTGCACCAAGTTCATCTCACAGTATTCCATCAGCTGGTTCAGCCATTTGTACCTCTTAACTTAATCAATGTTTATGCCTTTTTTTACTTTAGGACATTTAAAAAAAATTAATAGATAGTCATTTCTAGCTATTAGGAAATAATATTATTCACTGGTCTAATAAACATGTCCTGTAAACCTTTCAGAAAACATTATTTAAATTTAATTTTCATATAGAATATATAGGAAAAAAACATAAGTAGCTACTTATAATGTATACATATGTTACTATAAATTTAAAATACAAAAAAAAAGTATTTGTACCAATAACATTATCACTCCAACTCCTCGTAGATTAAAGTTGCAGTAGGCACCAGAACATGGAGTCCAGCACAGATGGTCAGTGGCTCCGCCGTTATCCTAGAGGTGACGGGTTCAATTCCCGCTGGACGCGGATTAAGTAGATAATAAGTAGATAAATAAATATGAGAGGGATAAACTCTAATTTACAAAGTGGGCTAAAGCCTCTATAAATAAATAACCTCTTATTAAAAAAAAAAAAAAAAAAAAGTTGCAGTAGGCACCATATATACGATTGAAATATGAACATCTTTCATATCTAGGTGCACCGGCTACTACACAAGGTTCTCCTCACATTGCTCCATCACATGGCCTACAGCCACATCCCCAGAGACAATGAATGGGTACGTACAATTCCCTCTGCGCCTAAAATATTTGAAGACCAATTAATGAGAGCGCTCTAAAAATATTTTTCTTTCACACAAAAATAAAATAAATAAAATAATCATTTTCTGCTACAAATTATTTTGTACTTGAAAATTTATTTGTAGTTTTGTAGAGATTCCCCACAAAAGGTTCTTTAAACATACAATTAAGTAATTTACTTTGCATTACTATCACCTTAATTAAAACATACAGATGTTTTAACTAAATTAATTGCTTAAGAATATTGACTGTAAATTGTCAAAGAACTCCCAAATGTTGAAATCGGAAACTAGAGTTATACGTATATTATTTGGCAATTGAATGACATTAAACCATTCAATTTGAGTATCATTTGATTACATATCTAGGAAACTTAATTAAATTTAGTTTATTAAACATTCAACTTGTATGATAAATGGTAGACTATACGTTAAATATAAATAATTTTCTTTTTTAAGCATAATATATAATTATGTTAATAATGTTTACATTACATTGCCAGATTTGGGAATTAATGTAAGCATATTTTGAAATTGTTAAGGTAGTCAAGTGAGCCTCTGGGACGTAATTTGTCATTGCTGAAATTAATTCCTCAAAAGAAGAAAAGAAAATAATAATTTTGAATTATATTTCCTAGCTTGCTATGCCTATTCGTGTTACATATTTGAAAGTTTCAATTAAAATTTTCTGAGAAGAATATTTATTTAAAAGAATTTAATAAAGTTAATTTTTAGATTATGAATAATGTGAAAATTAGAAATAAATATTATGCACCATTTCATCACATGGTGCGAGTTATTTGCACTTTATTTCAGTCTTTTTATTTATTGGATGCACATTGGGAGTCGCATAACATTACTGTTTAAGTAAAAAAAAAAAAAAAAAAGTCCCAAATCCTTCCCCACCAGCGTGCAACAAAGAGAGAGAACATTTTTTTTTTTTTTTTTTTTTTTTTTTTTTTTTTTTGCTCTCTCTCTCTCGCGCACAGCCTCCTTGGTCCGTCTCTTGGCTCCATTTGATTTTTCAGAAAATCGACTTAAAACAGTAAAATTCGAAAAATTCTCAAGATTATAAGTCATTTCATGTAAGTTTCTAACTTTTTCCTATTTATTTCTGTTATTAGCTAACTAATGTATTTGAATGGTATTATGAAATGGGAAATCCAATTTTGAGTGTTGAAATGTTGCATGCAAAGGAAATTCTCTAATTTTATAAATTTTGGTCGCTTTTGTAGTTTCATAGTAATTTTTGGTTAAATAAAGGTTTGATTATGGCTCATATGTCATGTGATTAACTCTTTTGGGCTTAAATATAATTTTAACCGGTTTTATGCATGGAAAATTTTTTTGGTTGAATTTAAAAAAAAAAATTATATTTCGAATTCTATCTTTTATTTTTAGAAATTTGGTCAATGCATATGGTAAATGTTAGTAAATTTCAATATTTGTATAGTTGCATCGTAATGTTTCGTATTCATAACTTTTCAGTAGTAAAATAATTTTGCAAGCATAACATGTTTTGTTGCTAGATAGCTGCTATCTAGATGTATCGAAAAAAAAAAAAAAGCATAATATGTTTTGGACAACAAAGAAACACATTGTTTTTCACAAGTTTTAATTAGCGTGATAAATTAGTTATAATGTTTAATGTAGTAATTTTAGATATTACGTTAATATTAGAATCACCTTTTACACAAATTAGCAATTAATTTTGAAAAATTAAGATAATATCTATGAGAAAAATTTTGGTTTGTGTCAAACCTATAACTTTTTAATCTAATTATAAATTTAAAAGGATTAATTTAGATTTTTTATTTTTTTTATAGATCTAAGAGATAAGGGGTTCGTTGGAGAAGATGCCGGTGCGTCAGGTTCTTCTAGAAGGAGGAGAGGCAGGGGCAGAGCCAATAGGGTGGCTACATGGGGCTGTTGACCCCTATGCTCCGAAAAAAATATTAAATTTTTATATATATTTTTTTATTTTCTAGAAATTTCCTATAATTTGTCCTTCTAATCAATCGTGAATTGTTCAATGTTTAAAATTTTATCCCTCTACAATAATTTTCTGGCGCCACCCCTGAGACGGATACAGATTTAATTGAACTTAAAGCTTTTTATTTATTTTACTTATTTGTCATGTTGATGTATTGATGATTACATAACTATCACATGACCTTTGTTGCTGAATTATTACCTTATATTATTATTATGACGTAAATTAATAGTCACATATTTTAATTGAATTGTTTGCAAAATGTTGTATGATATTTATAATTTGAAATCGAAACATTGGATTGTGTATATTTACAACTTGTAGGGCTGTTCAGTTTCACAAAATATTGTGGGATGCCGGCTCGCTACTGGGTCCACGCTATGAGATTCAGATACCCGAGTGAGTAGTATGAGGGGAGTGATTCTGAAATGTCAAATTGAAAGATTGTTTATTAGATTCAGTTACAACCGAAATTATTATGGTCAAACAATTAGTAATAATACCCCAAATTTTATAGTTTCTGAATCAATTTGATTGAATTTTGGACATTCTGGATCATTGAATCTTAATATTTCTTCTGGAATTTTTCTCGACCATCCCATTAAAAATCTGGACCTCAAACTTTTACGCAATTTCCTATACTCTTCTCTCTGTTCTGTTTCAAATCCGATACTTATCGCCTTCTTCTCCGTCGAGCTTCTCTCCCTTCCTCTTTCCGCCTGGCTCGAACAAGGAAACATCATCTCACCGTCTGATTGAGATCGAGTGTGTGCCGCTGTCTATTTTGATGTAAGTCTTCAGATTTCTCTCTCTTGAGCCGACCTGACAAATGGGACCTATTAGCTCGATCCTTATCCCTAGACCATAGAGGAGGTGGTGTGCTCCTAACTCGGCCCATAAATAGCCGCTCCTTCTCTTTCTCTTCTCCCTTTTGGTATACTCACCCATTTCTCAAATTCCTCTTTTTCTCCTCTTTTAATTGGGTTCGATGTTGGTGAAAGGAGAGGGCATGGGCGGATAGAGGTGGAGTTGCTGCTGCCTGCTGATAATACCCTTTTACATTTCTTGTTCCTCTTTGCTTGCTATATGAAGTATTACCTAAGTATCCTTCTACTCTGCACTTCCATTTCTTTAAGACGTACAGTATAACCATGTGAAATGGATGTGGCCAACCCCTTTCCATTTACTGGTACGAAATCCTAGTGAATCACTGAATCAGGGACTTATATTGAAATTTTCTAGTATGTGGTTTCTGATGAAATTTCTATAAGTTATAAGGGCTATTTTGTTAATCTTACATCTTGAAGTGATATGACTGATATCGGATCTAATTATATTCTGTGTTGGTCTGTTGGAGCTAGACTTAACTCAGTAAATTAACTATACTCTTTAGATACAGACAAAATGAAAGTTATATTTATTAAGATTTGGAATAAGATTTAAGTACCGGATTTATTTTGCTTAAATATGCTATACTTATATTGATGATGCCTAGAACGTGATAGGTTGTAATGGCCAAGTTTCCAAAACAAAACTAATGGATTAAATATAATTAATAAAATATATTGTAAGAATTAGTTGAAAATATTATTAACCAAGAACTAGAAATGTCCGAGCAAATTGAATCTACCCTCTGTTAATAAAATAGACTCACTATAGTCCCAAAAACTTGAGCTTAACTTTCTCATGTAATTTTATAAAACAATTTATTGTCATACTAAACGATAAAATAGAATTGAGGTCAACAGAAACATTTCCTTCATAGCAATGTTCAGAATAAATCCCTTACTGAAATTTTATGAAAGTAATTCAAACTAAATCACATCCTCTTATAAGTTCTTAACCAGAAACTGTCTTGTTGTTGGAATATTAGTTTATTACACAAACATATTATGAAAAATAAAGTAAACTAAAAATATAACTGAAACAATTTGCTAAACTGAAAATTAAAATGACAAGGTTGCAAAATTAGATAACAGAAAAGGTAAACTATTAAGTAATGAGACGAATTATTTTGGTTGGCTATACAAACATAATGATGTTTATGGACACAAGTACACAATACATGAATGTTGCTAGGACGTAATAGAACAATTATAAATAACTTAAACATTGGTTTCTATTCACAACACACTTAAAATAAATTCTGCCAAATCTGTAAATAATCTTATCACCTAAGGTTAGTAATATAATAACTATGGAAACTATGTAATTAATATCATTTTAAATAACAACTTAATGAACACGAAACACTGGAACTCATATAAATTTGTAATTAGTCTAATTGATATTAAACTAAAGATGTATTATATATTACGTAGCTTCTTAAACATATAACCATAATTAATCAGAACTATGTTAAATTATTAGAAAGATCAATACATAGATTAAAAGGTCATAGACATCATTTCATTATATAGTAACTTTGGCGAATAAATTTTTTTGGAACAAAATAGTGAAGCGTACATTTATCAATGAGCTAATTTAAACTGCTAATCACCAAATATGTTGTTTAATCTGACAGTATGTTATCCAACTCTCAATGAGTAGATATTGATATATGCTCTAAATTTTCTGTAAGAGTTTTATGCGCTATTTTTTTATCTGCAAATAATGATTTCTCTTCTTACTCTTGACAGATTTAATGCCCTGTTACGCTCTGTTTTGGAATGGTTTCAAACTACAGAGATTCAAGTCCAGCCGTGAGCCGTGCCACTTGGAGTTAGAATGGTCGATTAGATTTAAAGAATTAAGATATAGCTATTTCTTGAAAAGAAGTTAGATCTATATCTTTCTAAAAAGAGAAAATAAAGTAAAATAAACATTAAGCTTCTACCGATCTTTTCTTTGTTAAAAAAAACGAAAAAAAAAATGATACTGAACTGTACAAAACTCTATAAGATATGTATCTGTTTGCATTTGTTTGTTTTTTCTATTTTTCCGTTTTGTATTTGCTCAAGATGATGACCTTTTTTTGAACCATATGCAAAGATTATATTCTTGTTGGAGTTTATACCCTCTTTTATTTTATTTTATTCTTTACTCTAGCTGTTTTTATTCCATGATAAAATTTCCTTTCTTTATTTTTTTTTCCCTTTAATTTGTGTTGATTCTGCACATGCATATAGTCACTCAGGTAAACCAATCATGCAGAATACGGTTCAATGTGATATATGGTACTGTTGTCAGGTTCTGATTATCGATTTATACAGTTACCAAAACAACATCTTTATCCTACCAGACCAAATCTATAGAGTCGACATACAGTAAAGAAGCTTAAAAAAGCTTCAAATGATCATCAACAAAATGTAAAAACCAGCGTATTGAGATAGAAAACCAAACAGAAAGCATATCAGTACAGCCCATTAAATAAAGCCCACTGACATTCTCATTACTGACTTAACAGTACTCAATTCGATTCCCTCACGTTCAAATTTCAGATGTACCTCATTTGTCTTGCTGTTGAAACTGGAAGCTAATTACGCTTCCTCTCCCCCATCTCCATCCCCTTTTCTCCCAAACCTCCACAGCGACATTACCAATCCTGACTATTAGGACCACCAGCTCAGACTTCAGTTGTATCACCATCACATCACATTCTAGCCAACAGTTCTTGCGTTTGATGCCATTGTGTTGTGTGTCAAGCAAAGGTGGGTCCAGATGTCACTATACAAGAAGTGAGGTTACGACATGCAGCTTCACGCATGCCATCGATGAATACATGATATGGTGTTAATCGATAAATCGTGTAGTGAATCTGTGTATCTTGCGAACAAATAAAGGGATCTGGGACTTCCGTAATCCGACCAATTATTTTTGCAATAGGTCTATGCAGATGAGTTGTTTGTGGAAATGCCTCAGAGAGAATGAGAGTATGTCATGCACTAATCCTCGACCTTGGGAGTGATTTGCTTGACATCGCACTATCGCAGCATGACTAACCCAAATGACAAACGGGACACCTTTATTAATTATATATTGATATCTCTTTTGTACAATACAAGTCGTAGGCTTATCCCCAATACTGTACACCATAGTTTACGATTGCCATTTGCCAATAGGCAATATTTCCTTTTCTTTTCCTAATATTTTTTTTTTTTTCTGTAAAACGTAAAACTATGTGATTTCTAATTTTTCCTGACATTGTTGAGAAGCACAAACTTTGTTAAACTTGGAAAATGATGCCTGACATTGTTGTCGATACTTACTAGTGCACGCTAAGTAATAACGGCACATCAAAATTCCTCATCTAAAGACTAATTAACTGGGTAATTTACAGCGCAGGTCCGATGTATCTAATGTTCTAAACAACAACTTGTAATCGCACATAATGTGGCTGTGAATGAAAACTAGCAATTGATGCAAAAAAAAAAAAAAAAAAAAAAAAAAAAAAAAAAAAAAAAAAACATAGTAATTTATTGAGTGGGGCATCAATCAGAGAAAATTTACCGAACTTTTGATAGCTGAGAATTTAGTAGTCATTAGTACTACTTACCAGTCATGTTTAAGTTTAAATGTTTAATACAATTAGCGCATGCAATACACCTGAGCTTCTTAACCTAGCATTTTTTTTGTGTTTTTCCTTCATCAACGCATATAAACAAAAATTGAACTTGCCCAGTAAATTTATAGAGGACTTCCCATTTTTTGGTTTGGGAACCATGCACAATGGGATTCCTTGCTTCTTGGTTCCCAAACTCGCAGCTGCTCAGAATTTATAGAGGACTTCCAATCTTTTAGCCTTTTCATCAAAAAAGCCTTTTAGCCTGAAATTAGGCTTTCTGGCCCATCCCTATCAATAAGAATTATTCAAACAAAAAGAGCAATCTACATATTTTTTTTGTCCAATACATAATTCACTTTTGTGATTTTGATATAGGACGTCGATGATGTACACTTAGCATTGTTATGTAATTCTTTCTGAAACTGAGATAAATTTCATAAAAAGAAGTCATATATGAATTTCTTGTGGTTGAATAGGTTTTGGGTGCTTCTTCGAGTTAAAGTACTTATTCTGTTTTTATACAATTCCCAACATTAAAATTCATCACTAGTGCAATGCAATTTTGTTCAAAATAGTACTTATTCTGACAGTTTGGTCTAATTACAGAGGTTTTTATCTTAGGCTATAATTGGCTCCAAAGCTCCTTGTGGGCAGCGCACATAAGTTGCTTGTGGAAATTCTTCAATGGGGATTTTGTAGTTGATCCGTATTAAATTTTTCTTACTTCTATCCGATAATAACTGGAAAGCAACGGAAATTCAATTCTATAGCTTTACATTTTAGTCTCCTCCTATCAAAGAGAAAGGGAATAGGAATTCAGTTACCTATAACAGCCATCATTGCTTACTCGGTCTATAACTTTTTGAAGTCCAGCGAAGAAAGTATCTAAAGCGAAAAAGGTGAGTGGTTCGTCAATTGATTATTATTATTAAAGAATAAAGTTGTCGTTTGGATGGGTTAGGAATAGGATAGGAATAACATAAATTTAGAAAAAAAATACTATTTACAGAAATTGTGGAAATTAGCTATTAGGGAATTGGAAATATTGTTTGGATGGTGAGTTTAGAAATAGCGTTGGAAAGTGTGAAGAGTAGAGAGAAAAGTGTTATTGGGAAGAGTGTTATTGAAAATTGTGTTAGGAATGGAATTGACTATTCCAAAATCGTTTGGATGAAAAATTGGAGAATGAAATTGCCAATTCCGGAAATTGGCCAATTCTCATATATCCCAAACGACACCAAAAAGAAGATAGCACTGGAGATATCACTTTGGAAGCTAATAATGCTCAGCGGCATGATTAACCCCCTGTTGTTGAAAACAAAAGGAAACAAATTTTATTAAGCTGACCCTCAATTGTTGAATCCCCTGTTTTTCATGAGTTGTAATTTATAAAAGTTCGTCTTGACAAGACAAATGAAATTAATCAAAATTTATCGTGGTTAGCATGTAGATTACCAACAAATTCTCAAGGTAATGACATTAGGCTACATTAAAACCAGAAATCAGCTTAAGGGTCCAACACGTAGAGAAGGTATATTGAACATTTTTTTTAATACAATTAATTATAGTTGGTGCCTTGGTGGAATCTAACCAATTAATTATTGTATTCAAATGTGAATTAACAATGCAAACATGGTGAAATTAATTGGTTTTAACTTATACTGATGCTTTAATTAGTACTTAAAAGTGAAAGAAAGATCACTCCGTCGGTCCAGACCTCTTCATTACGCAGCTGTTTGTTAACTTCTTCCTGACAGCTTCTTAATTTGGTACTATTGGAGGCTTATCAGTGAAATTCAAGAATAAGTCAACCTCTTGCTTTGTAATAGAAATATTTGAAGTGTTTCCATAGAGGCTCCTGCTCTTGCAATAAAATTTTTTGAGAAATTGAATCTCATGATCAAGGCATGTACTGGTGTTTGGTTTGATATTTGTGACATTGTTTAGTTTCTTATTAATTATTTTTCTTTAATGATTTATTTGTCTTATTTTTTTCTAATTATTGGCAGCTGCTGCCATTAATTATACTGTGCTCCTGTATATAATTCGTTTGATTTGACTTATTGAAAGTAACCGCCAGTCTCTTATGGACATGAATATTATATTTATATGCATGCGATCACAATTTACTATTATTTGGGGAATATATATATATGATATACTAGTGACGTCTCGGTTCAAATTTAAAATCACAAAAGATTGTGAAATTCATTTTATCCAGCTGAGAAAATTAAAAGTTTAATATAATGCTATCGCAAAAATATAATAATTGATTTTATTGTACTCCTACAAAACAGTTCAACTTAATTTAATACCAATAGCTGAGTAACCACATTACTTATTGATTGATCATACTAAAAGATTAGAAATGACATGGCCATCCATCTCTTCTTTCTGGCATGGTGGAGAGGGTATCATAACGGTGGTCTTGGTCAGTGGAGATAACGGGGTTATTAGTTATTAGAGACGAGGGAGATAAGTGATATAAGGATAGTTTGACAATTTCGACAAAAAAAAATGAAGTAATGAACGTAAATTTTTTATTTTTTTATTTTCAAAATGCATTTTTCAACATGTTTTTATTAAAAATAATATCATGTACCAAATATGTGCAGGTCTGTGTTGACATATATTTAACCTATTTAATTAGTTATTTTAGGTTGCTTTATTGAAAATGGAATAATTTTAGTAGCATCAGTAAATTTTATTTTAAACAATAAAAAGTACTTTTGACAATAAATAAAAAATGATTCGTTTTGAGAGTGCGGTATGATTTAAGTGATTTCTTTTATAAAAAGTGGTTTTTATTTGACTAGGTGCAATGCACTACGGAGAACCTTCGTGTTCATAATACGAATTAAAAGAATCTGGTATTTACAGCCAAATTTTTTTGTAATAGGTTTGTGCAGATGAGGTGTTTTTGGAAATGCCTCAGAGAGATTGTCAAGGCGTTAATACTTGTTCTATTTCTTTACCGAACTTTTCACACCGTCACCACGTTTGTATTTATTCCACTGCGGTACTGTACAAGCCATAGGCTGATTCCCAAAATCCCAATACGCCATAGGTTCGGATTGCCATTTGTTATTGAAATCGCTGTTGTACTGTACAAGTCGTCGTAGCCTGCTGATTCCAATACTGTACACCATAGGTTCCGATTGCTATTTCCCAATAGCACTAGTTTCTTTTTCTTTTATTAAATATTAATTTCTCTGTAAAAAGTAAAAATATGTGATTTCTAATTTTTACCTACTGTGCGGTTGTGACATACCGTTCCTTTTGGAAAAAAAAAAGAAAAGAAAAGATTGTTCGGTACTAAGTATACTTCGGTATATATATATATGTATAAATCATGTATATTCTTTATTTTATTTTCACCTCATCCGATTTTGACCAGTTTTGACTTAACGAATGAACATTGAATTTCCTTTGATTTGTTGATCGGATTTGTATGAATTTATTTGGTTTGGCACCATACTCTGATCATATCCGATTTAAAAAATAAATAAATAATAAAATAAATACCCAACCGACTTTACTCTTTGCTCCATCCGAATTTGGTCTTATCCCAATTACACGTTCCTTTTTCCTATTGGTCACCACAAACAAACAAAATAATATAATACGTTTTTTTTTATTTAGAGGCTAAGTACTGGGCCTTGTATATATATGAAGGTCGGTCCTTTCCATTTGCACACCAGAAAAAAAGTAGTTCTCAAGTTTAGCCATTTCTCTGCCTCATGTACGCATACCAAAATTAAGCACAAAAAAAAAAAAGATTAGGAAAATAAAAGAAATAGGAAAGACATAGAAGTATGTTTCCAATCGGTGGCACCATGGAAAAGATTAAGTCGTAGAGTCGGAAAGTCGCTTATCGGAGTCGGGTGGTCGACACGATTCTCAGTAGATTGTTTGCTGGCTTGATTTTCAGGTGCGGATTCCACACAACTTGATTACATGTTAGAAATTATTTACTCATAAATGCATTGCATACTTTGAACTGATAATTGCACGCATATTTGAATTGTATCATTTGACTTATGTTAGTTAATGTTATTATTGCATGTTGAGATGGTTCCGAATTGAATGGATTATGATAATTATTGGTACTCTTATACGTTGAAATGACACTGGTTGGGTTGGGCGTTGGGGTAGCTCCCTGACGTGCCAGTCTCCGTGAGTAAGCGCTTATATCCGTGGTCTGACAGTGTTCACATAATTAGCACCGTTTGTTTATCTATTTGTCTGAATTAATGATGAATGCATGGTTTCATATACAATATATGTTCTATTGTATATTCAGTCTCCTCTTATCAAGGAGAGATGGATCCTTCGGGATAATTCAGTTCAGATTTGAATGATCGATATTGAACCAGCCTCAGTATTGACCAAGTTGAACCAACACTTTTGTGCAACCATTTGAATATGACTTTTCAAATTGACTGATGTGTCGGGTTCATCTGCATTGCATCTTCGTATTGTATTATAAAATGTATTGATATTTTTCTTATATAAATTATGTATTTTCTACCTCAGTCGGTAAATAGTTCCGAAGCATGTAAGATTGTTCGTGTGGCTGGAACTGAATACCGCACTGAGATAAATTATATTTATCTCATTCTTTGCTTTTTGCATTGTTTCCACAATGGTTGTGGGTTCCAGGTTTCAATTGGATGCGTTGGGCAACAAGACGATTAGTAGACCATTGGATCATACGGTTAGCAACCTAAAGCATGTGAACCAGACTATTGTAGAACTCATCTTATTTTTAAGTTAATATTTTTCTTTTAAATTTATATTTAGATTGTAACTTAACTCTTTTAATAAATTTTGATTTGTTATTTGTATTTTAAGTTAATAAATAGAATTAATTGAGTTTTGGTAAGCCTTGCGGGTGCAAGGGCATCCGCGGCGGGCACGCCGTTGTGCACCGTCCAGTCACGGTCGCAACGGGGTGTCACAGCGGTATATTATTGAAAACACAAATTTTGTTTGAATTGGGAAATGATCCTTGACATTGTTACCGATATTTACTATTGCACATTTAAATTCTTCATTTAAAAACTAAAGTTGGTTCAATTACTGGGCAAGTCCGATGAATATAATGTTTTAAAAACAACTTTGTAATCGCACATAATGTGGCTGTGAATGAAAACTAGCAATTGATGCAAAAAAAAAAAAAAAAAAAAAAAAAAAAAAAAAAAAAAAAAAAATCATAATATTTTATTGAGTGGGGCATAAATCAGACAAAAAAAAATTCAAGTTTAACGCAATTAGCGCATGCAATATAACTGAGCTTCTTAATCTAGCAAATATATATATATATTTTTTTGTGTTTTTTTTCTTCATCAAGGCATATAAAAACAGGTTTTCGATAATTATGAACAATTTTGTAGCAGCCGAAGTATTGTCAGAGAAAAGGTATACAAAAAAATACAAAATCCTGGATTAATTCGCTTGATTTACCATGGCACATACTGGCTATCTAAGGTTGATTAGAATTAATTCGCTTGGGCTGACTTCCCAAGTGACCAAGTCATGGCATTGAATGAGACTTGGCAACTTGTGAATACAGGAAGCTTATTATTATTATTATTTTAAAAAAAGATGTCTCCAGAGGAGACATACATGCTTCATTAAGCCAAAAACCAAAAGAGAAATAAAAAGTTTGAAGGTAAAACAGTTAAAGTAAAAATCGCTAAATAGACTAACCAAACTAAAGAGATATTAAAGAACTACACAAACATTAAAAAAAATAAAAAAAAAAAAAACAGGAAGCTGATTAATTAAAGACGCTTTTTTGTTACGCTGTTTAAGTTGCATAAAGAGGTGTGTGATTTGGGAATTGCAGATCCAATGTTAAGAGATGAAGTTGATAACAGCTTCACCTTTAGTTTAGTTTATAGGATGCCCACCAGCTGACGTGGGCCTGACCTCGTAGCAGGGGTAGGGTTCTCCAATCGTGCGTGTCGTGTCGTGTCGTGTCAAACACGATCGTGTTAGGGTCTCGTGTCGTGTCATGTTGACACGAACTACTTTTTTAATCGTGTCGTGTCGTGTCGTGTTAAATGATGAGAATAGACAATACGACACGCATTCTGACACGACACGACTAACACGATCGTGTCGTGTCGTGTTGACACGTTGTGTTAGTCATGTCAAATCGTGTCATATTATTTTATTATTTTTAAAATAAAAAATATTAAAAAAATAAAATAAAGGAAAAAATATTACTAAATAATAGTTAGATTAGAACAATATGAGTCAAATGATGGTAAATGATATGATATAGTATTATAAATTATAAATTGAATTTCAATTATTAATTTTGTTTAAATAATTAACATTAATAATTAAATTTGTATTAATGTCTCGTGTTAATTCGTGTAGTGTTGCGTGTCAAATCGTGTCGTGTTGGATCGTGTTAAACTTTCTAATATCCCAACACGACACGATAGCACGATCGTGTCGTGCTAATTTTGTATTCTTGTCGTGTCAACACGCACATCGTGTCGTGCTAACACGATCGTGTCGTGTCATTTTGGAGAACACTAAGCAGGGGAAGGGAGCTCCAAGCTTGTGTTGCAAAACTAAATATTTATGGTGGCATTTGGTTGTGAAGTAAGGAGTTGCATAACTTAAGTATGCATATATATTTATGTGAAAAGTCAAAAATATTCTCATATCATAACAAATTATTATTATTATTTATAAATTATTAGTTTATAATAATAATAATTAAATATTACTAATTATTGTTAATTATGAATTGTTATGAAAATTAATTATTAATTACAATAATAAATTATTTTTATTATAATGAAATATTAATAATTACTTTTAATTAAATATTATTAATTATTTAATAATAAAAATTAATATTATTATTATTATTATTATTAATAAATCGTTATTATTAATAATTAGTAGAACTTGTTAAATATTATCAATAATTAATAATAATAATTAATCTTTATTATTAGTTATGGTTCTTTAATAATTATTGTAACCTATTAATTATTATTATTAATTATTAGTTAATTATTAAATATTATTATTTTTAAGTATTATTAAATACTTAATATAATTATTAATTTATTATAATTTATTTTATTATTGTAATTAATTAAAGGGTATATTTGGAAATGAATTGAATGTATAACTTAAAGCACCTCCCTATATGTATAAACTGAACATTTATCTTACTAAACTGAACATTGATAAGAAATAAAAAAAATAAACATATTGAACACAGTGAACAATTATGACAAAGATTGAGTATTTATATTTAATAAAATGAACATTTATAACAACGCAGTGAATAAAAAAAATTGATGTGCTAGATCGATGGGTGAGGTGAGCCTGCTTAGCGATGGCAAAGAATGACATTTCTTCGGATGGTCGAAATCAATTTCCTATAAAATCTATTGTGTCGTTTCGTACCGTATTCAGACACGATGTATTTTTTTTAAAAACACTACTTACATACCAAGAAATAAAGCATTACAATTACAATGACCGATGGTCAAAAAAATAATATTTAGTATGACTTTGGAGAAAACTTTTATGCACTGTAATCTAACCTTTAAGCTCTTTTTCTAGCAATTTCATAGCATTCTTCTTTCAGAGGCTTACCCCTTTCTGCTCTACCGGCTGACCTCATTGATTTACTGACTACTTCTTTTTTTCATTTTATGGAGAGAAAGGTGTAGCAGAATTTTCAAACAAACGGTGAAGACCACTTCTGATCTCCTATCTGAAACGCTACTGGAATGGAATTCTCTCAGGAAGCCTCCGTGAAGATCTTTGTTTAGACTACCTTTCATGTTTTAATTCTATGATTTTATTTCAGTTCTTTTATATTTATTCTTTTCTCTTCTTTTTTTAGGTTTTATTACTTTTTTTATTCTATTAGCTCCTGGCAAATCTAATCTTTGTAATGACTTTTTAATGCAATGAAAAAGGCAAGGGCTCGATCCTTGTTTTTCTTCCGAAAAAAAAAATAACAGGAAAGCAACGGAAACTCAATTCCATAGCTTTACATTTTAGTCTCCTCCTATCAAAGAGAAAGGGAATTGGAATTCAGTTACCTATAACAGCTGTTACTACCTAGCCTGGTAACAAGTCTAATGCAAATAAGAGTAACAACAAGGCCTCAAAAACAAGTGTAAATCTCTTTATTCATAATTCTTGGTGGCTTTACATCATTCTCTAAAGCTTAATAAATGGTAAACCCTAGAGAAAATGACCTAAGAACCGACCCCCCTTCTGTCCTAAAGAGGTCTATTTATACTAGTCTAGAGGAACCTTCCAGTGACGTCTGCCCTGTCAGAGGCCGGTATGCTTGTCTGCTGAGCTGTCCCTCCTGTCTGTACGATCATAACCGTTGTCCCCCCTCGAGGATCTCTCCTGGCTAGGGCGGGATGGAAATGACTACGCTGCCCCTCTTTTCCCCCTTATCCAAGTCATCCGAGGTGGGCTAATACATTGAATCTTCATTCTGGGCCTTTTAGGCCTTGTCATGTCTCTCCGTCTATTGGGCTTACTGGGCAGGTTGGTATTGAGCCCAATGAGTGGGTATTTTAGGGCCCTATCACCTGCCCCCAAGCTTTTAGTGAGCAAAACAAGGTGAAAGCTTTTAGTGTGGGCCCACCACGAGGGTGGTTTGGGATCCTATCACCTGCCCCCAAGCTTTTAGCAAGCGAAGCGAGGTGAAAGCTTTTAGTGTAGTTAAGATCTGGGCCCACCACGAGGGTGGTTTGGGATCCTATCACCTGCCCCCAAGCTTTTAGCAAGCGAAGCGAGGTGAAAGCTTTTAATAGAGTCGGGGTCATGTTGTGGGCGGGTTGAAAAGGCCGACATGACTTCGTAGGCGGCTCGAAATTCCCAATGTCGTCTCTTAGTGAATCGAGTCAGCGACTTGACCTCCTTCGAACAGGTGTCTTCATAGTGGATGACACGTGGACGATGTTCTATGGGTCTTGGGACCAAGCGATGCCTTCGAAGAGACGTTTGGTCGAGTCTTTTTGGCGGGAAAAACGAACCGACGTCCTGTAGATCTTCTGATGATTGTGTTGCCTCGGGTTTCCCCCCTTCTCTTTCATATATACTCTTCAGTCGCCGTTCTCCCATCATTTTCTTGCTCTCGAGGTTTTCTGCTCTCTTTCCCACAGATAGTTCATTCTCGCTCTCTTTTCTTGCAAGCCTTTAGCGTTCGTCATTCTTCCTTCAGATCTCTACTTTCGGTGAGCATCTCTTTCCTGAATATCTCCTTCTTGTTTTCTTCTTCTTTTTTTGCTTCTTTCCCTTCCTTCTTTATCTGTCCTGACTTTCTCTTTATGGACGAAAACTCGACAACCATGGCGTCTTCATCTGCTCCTACTCGCAACGAGGGTCATGAGACTCCTCAAAGTCCCCTCCAACCAATCGCCAACCCTTTTTCAGCCGGGGCTTCTGCTGAATCCCCCGCTGGTTTCGCTGCACCTGGAGCATCTATCCCACCGGTGGTTCCACCCCGTGGCACTGAGCCACCCTCAAAAGCGGAGCCAAGCAAGAAGCAGCGTAAGATATTAGCTAGCAAGAACAAGGCCAAGGAGAAAGGCGGCAAAGCCAGCTAAGAGGCCCGCTAAGGAGAAGACTCCTCCCCTGCAAAAAGTCAGAGAGGTTCGCAGCAGAGGTTGGGGGGATGGGTGCGCTATGAGCGATTTTCGCGAGAATATGGTCTCGCCTTCTGGCATCAAGTTTGTTGTTGCAAAGAAAGAAGATAACCCCACTGCGACCGAGCGAGGGGTATGTCTGTTTGGTCGAACAGTGCGCTGCGGCTTACTCGCTCCCTTCAGCGAGTTCCAGGTGTCTTTCATTAAGTTCGCTAGGATCCCACCGGGTCAATTGCATCCTTGTGCCTGGTGTTGTATAAACACCTTTGATCTCCTCATGCGCCCGGATCAGCTAAAGGCGCTGGATTTGCCTGTCCGCCCCGCCAGCTTGGAATTGTTGGGTCACTACTTCGACTTCTTTGGGACCTCGGACTTTTGCAATTTAAGGATGAAGACGCCTAATATCTTCCATCGCCCTGGGAAGATCTCTGATTGGCAGAGGCAGTTTGTTTTTGCCTCTAAAGAGTTATGTACTAATCTTGACATCCCCACGGAATGGAATCAAGATCTCGCCGGCAAGTGGGCTCAACTCCTCCAACTCCCCTGCCCTAGCGACCAAGCTGACAAAGACTTTGTGAAAGCGTTGGACGCCAAGCTCTTTGCCAAGGGGCCTATAACCATAGTATTTAATGGGCGATCTCTGGAAGCCTACCCTCTCATGTTCAAAAAGGTTGAAAAAATCGATGAGGAGGAGGAAGAGGGCGATACTGAGGAGGTCGGCTCTTCTCGCCGTAAACCGAAAAAAGCTCCTGTTTTGAAGGGGCGGTCTGCAGCAGGTGAGACTACAAAATTTTTTGCACCCAGGCCTTTCGCCCCTGGTATGGGGAAGCCCCCCGCTTCTGTTGTATTTAATGTTCTCTCCTCCTCTGGATTGTTAGGTGGTGTTGGCGATGGGTCGAGCTCGGACTCGGATGATCCTGCGTTTACCTCAAGGCGGCAGCCGAAAGCCGCGTCACGAAAGCGGACTCGCTCTCCTGAGTCCGAGGAGGAATTCGTGAACGTTGAGGACGATTCCGCCCGCGATGGCGAAAGGGATAGGCTCCGCTTGGCCAGGATTGCCACAAGGGTGAGCGAACAAACCCCTCCTGATCAGGTGCCGCCCAGTGGCTGTCCTCCTCTGCCCAAACCACACCCCGCTCGGTTGGGGTCCTCTCTTGATTTCACTTCTCTCGGGGCCACAGCATCCAACGATTGGCTGTCGGCCAGAATCAGTGAAGTGAAAGGGCAGAAAGATACTTTTACGGCCTGTGTCCCAGGCTACAATGCTGTCATGGCGGGATCGGCTGATCGACTTGACCATCAGCGATATGCCGCCGGGATAAACAAGATATCTGTCCCGCGGGCTGTTGCATTCGAGTGCGCCGGACTGGATGTGGAGAACAGCCTCACTCTCATAAGCGAGCACGCCCTGCGGGTTGTTAATTTGGCTTCTTACACTTTGGCTCAGTACCTCGACCTTCGCCATAAGGCTGACCAGATGACCATGGCTGCTGCTGCTCAGAACACACATTTGCGGGAGGAGCTTGGTAAAAACAAAGCCCCCCTACTCACTGCGGAGAGTGCCCCCAATGCAGTCGTCGAAGAATTTCTGTCGAGGCTTGATCCCGATCGTCTTCCTTCTCCTCTTCGAGAGAAGTATGATAGTTTTGTTGAAGCTGTCGCTTCCCTTTCCTCTCGTTGCGAACTGGCCGGCGAGGAGGTTCTTAAGGCAAAGGGGGATGTAATGATCCAGGAAAGTGCTTCTCAAGCCTTCCAGCGGTATTTCATTAACACCCGTGATAAAATAGTTCTTTTGGAGGATGAGGTCGACAAGAGCAAGAGGGCTCTTGATTCTGCTCGATCAGAACTTTTCTCGGCCAAGTCAGCTTATGAGAGGGTGCGGGATGACTTGGGTGGACTAACTCTTGAAAAGACCAAATTGTTAGCTCAAGTGGGCGAACTGAATCTCAAGGTGGAGAATTTGTCATCTGAAGCGTCTAAACGAGCTGACCAGCTTGCGCTACTCCAAAAAGACTTGGAAACCCAAACGAATCAGGCTGAGGCCGCTCGAAGGGATCGAGATGACTGCCTTTCCACTATCGAGGCCGAAAAGCGGAAGGTGTCAGAGCTAGAAGCGGCGTTGGCTCAAGAAAAGGCCAAGAATTCTCAACTCGCGGACCAAGTGAACATCTTAATGGAGAATTCCCGCGGTATTGAGGGACCTCGCCCCGTTTCTTATTCAGAAGCCGCTCGTATTGGCAATGAGGCCATTGTGAATTTCTTGAATTCCGAGGGCTGTGTCCCTACTATTGCCTATCGTTTGGCAGGCCGCCTCCGCTCTACTCTGAAGGATCAGGCCACTTTTTTGAGGCACTTTTTTTCTTTTACACTGGCCAATATCGGGCTGGAAGGCAAGACGCCCCTTGAGTTAAAACCCAGGGACTGGAGCGGATACCGTTGGGACCCTAACACGAGTACCATGTATGATCCGGCAGGCAATGTCTTCGACGGCATGCCCAGGCTCTTCAAGAGGCGCAATTCGCCCAAGTTCGCCTTCCCGCCGGATCAATGGCCTGATGAAATTGACCAGCCCGAGTTGATAGAAGAGGAGGAAGAAGAAGAAGAAGAAGATGAAGAAGAAGATGAAGAAGAATAGTTGTTGTTTGTTTTTCTTGATTGTTGTCATGTACTTGTCCGCTGTGTTGTTGGCGTTTTTACTGAACTTTTTATCTTTTGCAATTTCTTTTGATGTACTTGTATGGTCGGGGTGATGCGCCAATTAATGTGACAATTAAGATGCTTCTTTACTTGTGCGAGTTAGCAATGTTCTTTAGCCAACTGAGTACACAATTGTTTGACTTTTTGGTTGAGCGTCGCTCGACCTCTTTATTTCTGCCCGCGTGCTTGCCGTTAGTATTTTGATTCTACTTCGCCACAAGTTTTGCGTAATGCAGTAATATCACGCAATCCCGACCAAGCGTCGCTTGGTCGCTTTATTAGTGGATTCACGACGCGCGACAGAATCCTCTGTATTTGGTTAAAGCCTACTCGATTTGTCTTGAATGAAAATTTGATTTGACTTCAATTATTTCGCCTCTAGCGGATTTGCCACTGAGTCGATTACTTCAGCTGTTTTGCCAAAGCCTTAAGTTTATCAGCGATGTTAGACTTTATTAGTCGATATTACTTCCAAGAGAATCTCCACAACATATCTCATTCCTTAATAAATTTTCTGATACATTTACTTTCTGAGCATCAACATTGATTGTCTTTACCAGCTCTAATAACTAATCTCTAGTCACTATTCCCTTATACATATTTTTTTTACAAAAAATAGATTAAAGGTACTACGTCTGACTTAATGATTATTGAAGTTCGAGTAGAGCCGCCCTTTGAGAATCGAGGCGGAGTGATCTTAAAGTCGTCCTGTTGTTGGGGTCGGCTGATCTTGAAGCCGCCCTGTTTCTATACCGGTGACTGGAAACAGCCACCGTTCGTTAGAGACATACCCAGATTATGTAGGCGAGATCACATTGGTGGGGATCTCGCCATGACATTGAATGACTTCTCTGGGGTGGGAGCTGCTAGGATTCCTGGTAAAAGGATTTGACATCGGCAACTCCCGTCTCCTTCCCGCCCACCGAGCCGTGTTGATTTGCTCGGACTATACACCTTCCTGGCGCGCTGGGTACGGGCTTCGAATGATCTCGGCGCTTGACAGAAGAACTTCCTGCTGAACACACACTACGACCCGACGCGTTTTTATGCCGCTCCCTGTGTCACCGATTTCCTCTATTGCCTCGGCAACATTGGGAGACGAGCCGAGCCGGATCGCGTAGCCGTGGTGCCAGCTGTTATGCACCGGATCATTCGGGGGTAACAATCGTCGAGGTTAGCTGAGTTCTGGATCTCAGCTAACCTACGAAATTGTCTTCCCCCAATCAGCTATCCTACGAGATTGTCCGTATCTTGTCTTTTTCCTCCCTAACCTTTTTCTCTTCTTTTTTCCTCATTATTTTCCCCCTTTTTCTCGCTGTTTTCAGAGCTTTTGGGTGGTTCTTATATTCAGGGAAAGTGGAAGAATATTGTTGAGGGGATGCCTTTCTAGCGTGGGGTTGAGGGGGTATTTATAGGTGTGGGGCGTCACCTAATTCCAGCATTCATTTATTTTTAGCATTTATGCCAAATCTCTTCGTACCCTGAATATCCGGATTTTCCGGGATTCATGTTGGAAAAACCCCCTGTCAATAAATAGCATTTATTTTTCGTGTTGCCTACGGCTTCTGGTTGTCAGAAGGTTCTGCAGCCTTTTGACTGACTGGGAGAAGATTTGATTCTTCTGTCCTTATCCAGTTTGTCGCGTAGGCGCCAATTTTGTGGAGAATATAATGATTGTCGCTTAGTGATCTCGCCGCTCTTTCGTCCCTCAACAGAGGCGAGGTTGAATCTGGCGGCTGGCGGGTTCACCTGACATCTGTTGTGCTTTATGGCTCTTACCGAATCAGCGAGGATGCCGATGATATCGCTCAGATGCAAGGGGACCTTGCTCGAAAGGCAAAGTGAGGGGCGATATTGACGCGCAGATTCAATGGCCACAGTATGGCTCATGAACCTTTTCACATCAAGCATTAAATGCCTTCTGAAAAAGTGTCTTGGGCTCTGCTCCCATCACTTCATTTCAGTCATGATGAAGGAGTGCCTTGGTTTCCGTGCCTGGCTTACAATTTTGAGGTGCCTTGGGTTTCGTGCCTTGGGCGCTTCGGCTTCAGCATCTGTCCTCTGATCACACCTTCTGGTGTTCTATAAATGGGACTTGCATTCTGCGATATCTTTTACTTCTTTCTTCCCTTCAATTCCCATTATTTCCTAAATCAACATAATGGCCTTTTCTTCTTACTACTCTCTTCCCCCATCTAATAGTGTAGAGGCCGAGAGTCATTCGTACTGCGGGATTGTGCTCTATCATCCCGACCCCATTACGGCTGTCGACGTCGAAGCCGCTCTTCTGATTGTGAAGCCCAGCTTTCGCTGTGAAGTAAAAAAGATGTGCTCCAGGAGGTTTCAAGTTTGGGGGCCTCCTGAATGGGAGACTCGGGCTTCGGAGCTTGCGCACGTCAGAGCGGGGCCATATATTTTTATGACCTCTACAGTTAGTAGCCACAAAACTCTTCTCCAATCCCGCCGGTTATGGAATTACTCGCCTCCAACCCCGCTGGTGAAGTACTGGTTTCGTGCAGTGGGATCCCCCGTAGGTTGGCTGACGGGCTTCGCCGCCCGAGGCCTCTTCCCCTTTGGCCTTTACGTGGTTGTTGATCCTGCTACCCGGGCAGGGGTTGAAGGACGATGGGCGCGAGCTCAGGTAGCCGTTCCCGACAGGGAGGCTATTCCTTTGTCTCTCACTTTTTTCCGTGCAGGACCAGTCGGGTCTCTTCACGTGGAGTGTCTCCCCGTCTGGTACGCTGTTGAAGGGGAGGAATATGAAGATAGCTTCCTGCAGGCTTTGCTTAGTGAGCCTGTGGAGGCCTATAGCAGCCAGCTAGTGGAAGCGAGGCGGGCCCAACTACTGGCGGAGGCTTCGTCTGGGTCAAGCAGCAGTGAAGGGGACGACGGTGAGCCCTCAGTGAATTCTTAGGGCCCCTCCTTTTTTTTTTTTTTTGTGATGGTTGTCTTAAGTTAACGAGGGCGTTTTGGGGTATCATGCACTTTTGGCTCTCTCTTTTGATGTTCTTGCGACGAGCGCGACGCGCTCATATATGTGAAATTGCAACGAGTCGAAATTAAGTTATACTCTGCGCGAACTTTTAGCGCTAGGCGCTGACGAGTGCAGAGTTCAAGTTTAATTGAAGTAAAAAGTTTTAATTTTATTCAAAGAACTCTTATAAATACATTTTAATCTTTCCTCTAGCCTACAAGGCGAAATGAATCCTGCGGAGTCGATTGAGCGACATGGGTTTAGAAACAATCCCCAGGAAGAGGTGATTTTATGCCCCCCTCAATCTTGACTAAAATTCTTCAATCTTGTTCTCGCAGTTCGGGTAATGAGGAGTCAATACCCTTTCTTCTGCAAGAATGCGGGACTGTGTCGGATGAGCGATGCTCTCCGTCGGACACATGCCATTGTGTATTTGTGGCTCCTGTAGGGGATCGCCCATGGGTGTACCATTCAGTCATCTCTCGGCATTAATGGTGTCCCTCCGATTAGATTGTTGAATCGGAGGGAGCTTATCCCGATTCGCGAGATCATCGTTGGGGCTCACTCTTGACTATTTTATACTTACTATGACGCCCTTAATGTTGCGTCACCGAATACGCCGAACGTCTGTTAGATACAACATTAGATATTGGCCAGATCCCTAACTAAGGACCAGACTAATCCGTTCTACTAATCAGTCCGACAGTCGGGAGCTGGATCAATGATGTCATAGAGGAGCTTTTGACTTGCCTGTGGCAGGTCTGTTTTTCTTGGGATAAATTAGATTTTTCTGTTAGTTAATTTATCATTCAGTTATTCTACGAGATTGCCCATCATTTTAATAATGTATCGTAGGCACCATAGTGTGCCTGTAACGATGGTTTTTTCCTCTTTCTTTGTCTCATTTTGTAGCAATCGTTTGGATAAACTTGAAGTGAGCTATTATTTATATTCTTCATATTTTGAAACTTGACGTTATTCATGCACAAGCTGTATAACATCATGCAGCTTGGGAGGATGTCATGCCTTTCTTGCAGGGTGTCACACACATGTCTCCTTGCCCCATTACACACACATCATTTTCATTCATTTTTTCATCATCATTATTTTTTTATTTTTTTTTTTTGTTTTTTTTTGTAGCGAAGGAGAAGTGGGGACATAGTTGAAGCGGACTTGATTAATGATTACTTATGCTATGCTTGTCCATTAAGACTGGTGTCGGGATCATTGAACCTGACCATTCCCTTGGTTTAGGTGCTAAAGTATTGGATCCGACCATTCCCTTGGTGTAGGTACTAGGATTTATGAATCGTAATTTCCCTTGGTGTAGGTGCTAAAGTATTGGATCCGACCATTCCCTTGGTGTAGGTACTAGGATTTATGGATCGTAATTTCCCTTGGTGTAGGTGCTAAAATATTGGATCCGACCATTCCCTTGGTGTAGGTACTAGGATTTATGGATCGTAATTTCCCTTGGTTTAGGTACTAAAATATGGGATCCGACCATTCCCTTGGTGTAGGTACTAGGATTTATGGATCGTAATTTCCCTTGGTGTAGGTACTAAAATATCGGATCCGATCGTTCCCTTGGTGTAGGTACTAGGATTTATGGATCGTAATTTTCCTTGGTGTAGGTACTAAAATATTGGATCCGACCATTCCCTTGGTGTAGGTACTAGGATTTATGGATCGTAATTTCCCTTGGTGTAGGTACTAAAATATTGGATCCGACCATTCCCTTGGTGTAGGTACTAGGATTTATGGATCGTAATTTCCCTTGGTGTAGGTACTAAAATATCGGATCGGACCGTTCCCTTGGTGTAGGTACTAGGATTTATGGATCGTAATTTCCCTTGGTTTAGGTACTAAAATATTGGATCCGACCCTTCCCTTGGTGTAAGTACTAGGATTTATGGATCGTAATTTCCCTTGGTTTAGGTACTAAAATATTGGATCCGAACATTCCCTTGGTGTAGGTACTAGGATTTATGGATCGTAATTTCCCTTGGTTTAGGTACTAAAATATTGGATCCGACCATTCCCTTAGTGCATGTACTAGGATTTATGGATCGTAATTTCCCATGCACTTGGATCGTTCCCTTTAGTAGGTACTGAATCGGCTGCCTGGGCCTGTTCCCTTACACAAAGGTACTTAGGTTTAGTGAAGTTGTACCTTCCCTTATATTAAGGTACTAATCTTCGTGAAAACGTGCCAACACATTCCCGCTTGTCAAACAAAGACCATACAATACAAATTGCCCAACAAGCATCATTAGAAATGTTCCCGCAGGAAATCGACCAGCGAGCTGGTAGTTCTTGGCTGCCGACAAGTTTGCAACCTTAATTGAAAGTGAAAAACAGTGCTGAAAAGAAGATACAATGATATATACAATGATCCAGCTCCGCTGGGAACCTCATGGATAGAATTTGCGCAGGTCTGATGCATTCCATGAGTTCGCCAGTGTCTTGCCCTGTGCATCTTTGAGGTGAAATGCTCTCTCCCCGGCTGACTTCACAATCTCAAAAGGGCCATCCCAGGCGGGGTCTAACTTGCCAATGTGCTTTCCTGCAGCTACTGCTTTCCTTAGTACCCAATCCCAAGGCTGATAATGCCTTGGAGCTACCTTCTTGTCGAAGGCTTTCCTCATTTTTCTCTGGTACTCTGCTTGCCTCGCTGAAGCTTCCTCCCTGAGCTCATGAATCATCTCGATTTCCTCGATCCTTCGCTCCGCGTTACGCTGGGTAGAATAGCTGATGGTGCGGAGCGTTGGATGAACAATCTCCATTGGAATGACTGTCTCCATTCCGTAAACCAGAACGTAAGGTGACCTCTCTGTGGCCGATCGCGGGGTGGTATTATAGGCCCATACCATCTCGCTAAGATACTCTGTCCAAGTGTTTTTCGTTCCTTCAATCTTTTTCTTTAGCCCCTCCAAGATTGTTCTGTTTGAGACCTCCGCCAGCCCGTTGGACTGAGGGTGGCATACGGATGCAAAGTTGATCTCGATGCCCAATCCACGACAGTAGTTCTTAAAAGGTGCCCCGGTGAACTGTCGACCATTATCAGTAATGATCGTGTGTGGAATCCCATATCTGTACACTATGTGGTGTTCCAGGAAATCCGTGATCTTTTGAGAGGTGATGAGGGATAATGCTTTGACCTCGATCCACTTGATGAAATACTCCACAGCAACCACAATAAACTTGAGGTTTCCTTTTGCCTGCGGGAAAGGTCCAAGTATATCCATCCCCCAGATATCAAAGGGCCATGGGCTAGTGATCGGCTTCAATTTGTTAGGGAGCTTATGGTCGATGCGCGCATGGAACTGGCATTGAGCACACCTCCTTACCAGGTCCTCCGCATCTTTTCTTAAGGTGGGCCAGTAGTAGCCCAGTCGCATGATCCTTTTTCCTAGAGTGCGAGGTCCTTGGTGGTTTTCACAAATGCCTTGATGAGTTTCCTTGAGGAGCTCAGCGGCTTTGGCCTTTCCTACACAGGTCAGCCAAGAGTGATGATATCCCTTCTTGCACAGCTTATCCTCTATTATAGTGAATTCCAGAGACCACCTCTTGATTTTTCTTGCTAAATTTTTATCCTGTGGCAAAATCCCCTCAGCCAGGTACAACCATATCGGAGAATACCACTCCTCCTCATGATGCAACTGAAAGACGGTCGGATCTGGAAGCTCTATGCTGGGCGAAGGAATTTCCAAGACTGTTATGGGGCGTTCTTTATCCAGTCCGCTCTTGGCCAGTTTGGACAGGGCGTCAGCGGTCTCATTCTGCCCCCTGGGAACATGCCCAATGAGGACGCTGTCGAAACCGCCTATGAGCTGCTCTACCTTTTTTAAGTATTTGGTCAATGTCTCATCCTGAGTCTTATATTCCTTGAGTATCTGATTCACCACCAACTGGGAATCGGAACGGATCTTGATGCTTTTGGCCCCTGTGGCAGCGACCAATTGTAACCCAGCAATGAAAGCCTCATACTCGGCTACGTTGTGAGACGGGTTGAAATTTACCTGCAGAGCATATTTGAACCTGTCTCCCTCTGGGCTGATTATCTCAACACCCAGACCCCTGCCCTTACCAGATGAGGCTCCGTCCACATATACTTCCCAAACCGCTTCTACAGGGGTGAAACTCCCACTAGTCCCTTGGACTATAAAGTCCGCTAGGGCTTGGCTCTTATAGGCTGTTCTGGAGAGATAAGTGATGTCAAATTCCGACAGCTTAATGGCCCATTTTAATAGCCTGCCAGCGACATTGAATTGCCCCAGTGCCTTGCGGAGAGGCATATTGGTCACTACGCGGATTGAGTGGGCTTGGAAGTAAGGTCGCAATTTACGGGCTGCTGTCACAATTGCGAATGCGCTTTTCTCTATCATCGGATATCTTGTCTCCGCGTCCCTTAATATCCGTGATATGAAGTACACTGGTTTTTGAACACCTTCTTCTTCTCTTACCAGAGCTGCACTGATGGCATCATCATTGGTTGAGATGTACAAGTAAAGCGGCTCACCCTTTACAGGTCGACTGATGATGGGCGGGGTGAAGAGGTAGTCCTTGATTTTCTCAAAGGCTTCCTGGCACTCTGGTCCCCAAACAAACTCCTGTGTCTTTTTCTTAATGACATCAAAGAAAGATTTGCACAACATGGCAGATTGTGAGATAAACCTGCTGAGTGTCGCTATCCTCCCAGTGAGGCCTTGTACCTCCTTGATCGACTTAGGGGATTTGAGGTTCACTACCGCTTGGCATTTATCGGGATGAGCTTCAATGCCCCGCTCAGAGATGATGAATCCTAAGAACTTTTCGCTGGAGAGGCAGAAAAAGCTCTTTTTGGGATTAAGCCGCATTCCGACTTGCCTCATCTTGGCGAAGACTTTGTCAAGGTGGGACACGTGGTCCGGGCCAGTACAACTCTTGACTACCATGTCATCAATATACGCTTCCATTATCTCGCCCAATTCTTCCTTAAAAACTTTTGAGACCATCCTCTGGTATTCTGCACCCGCATTTTTAAGGCCGAACGGCATGACCTTGTAGCAATACAAACCCTCCTCAGTAACAAAAGAAGTTTTTTCTTCATCAGCCGGACTCATCCGTATCTGGTTATAGCCTGAGTAAGCATCCATGAAGCTAAGGTATTTGAATTCTGCTGTGGAGTAGACCATCGCATCAATACTGGGTAGAGGCAAGGGAGTTTTTGGGCAGGCCCTGTTCAGGTCGGTGTAATCTATGCACATTCTCCACTGCCCATTGGATTTTGTTACTAGGACTGGGTTAGCTAGCCATTGTGGGTATTTGACTTCCCTTATGGCGTCTATTTTCAGCAACTTTTCTACCTCAGCCTTGATAGCTTTTCTCTTTTCCCAACTCTGCTTTCTTTTCTTTTGAGTAACTGGTTTCATGCCCTGCTTAGTAGTGATTTGGTGTTCGGCTATTTCCCTGTCAATGCCTGGCATGGCCTCGCCCTCACAAGCGAAGATGTCGCGATTGCGCAGGAGGCATGCCCTTACCAGGTCTCGATCCTCTTTAGGCAACACCGTGCCCATTTTTGTAATCTTCCCATCTCCCATATCGACTTCCTCGGTGTCTTCCATTGGTCCGCCTGCCGGGCGGGCTGGATTGTGAAGCATAATGTCCTCAGCTTGATCATAAGACTTGGGCAGCTCCCCGACGTGCTCAATCTGGGCTACTTGCTTTGGTATTGATGTTTGGTAACATACTCTTGCGACCTGCTGTTCACCTCGCAATGTTCCGACTCCATTTCGGGTGGGGAATTTGACTTTGAGGTGAGGTGTAGAAGCGATGGCCCCAATATCATTCAGAGCCTTCCTGCCTAGGATGATATTGTAGGGAGACGGAGTATTGACCACTATGAAGTTGACTTGAGATACTACATCTCTTGGTGACTCTCCAAAAGTAACTGGTAAGTCTATGATCCCCATGGGCATGAGCTGATCGCCTGTGAAGTCTGTGAGTGGCGTTGCCATGCGTTTGAGAGGTTGATCATGCAAATGCAACTTCTTCAATGTTTCATAGTAGATGACATCAGCGGAACTGCCAGTATCAATGAGAATTCTACCAACCCGGGTGCCATTGACGCGAAGCATCAAGACAATAGCGTCATCACGTCCTCAGGTCCAAAGGTAATGCGCATATTTGCCACAGAATTACTCTCCCTGATCTGGAAAACCTCTCTCCTGGATGGGTTGTGGAGATTTTTGGGGCAAGCATACCTTTTCCTGGCCTTCTCAGAGTCTCCCCCTGCAGCCGGTCCTCCTGCTATATATAAAACGGGAGTGGGGGAAGCTCTGGGTTTGTCTTGATCAGCATGTAACGGGGTTCTTGGACGCGGCCGATCTGCTTGCCTGTCTTGATCCCGCGGTCGCCGTCCAGTATTGTTTCCCTGGCGCCCACCCCTGTGTCCTCTTCCTCCATTGTTTCACTGGGGCGCCTCCAGATACCTCTCGAGTACTCTGGTATTCCTGATCATTCTCTCGATTTTATATTTCAGCTTGATGCATTCAGAAGTAGCATGACCGTACCCATTGTGGTATCTGCAATATTTATTTCTATCTCCCCGATCTGTCTCCTCTCTGGAGAGGGGTTCTGGCCGCTTGAACTCTGGATCATCTTGGGCGGCCTGTAAGAGTATGTCAGCAGAGACCGAGAAGACATGATAGTTAGTATACTCTTGTCTATAATTTTCCCCCGTAGGAGGAAACCGAGGCTGTGCCACTAGACCTTTATATTTCCGGAAAGAGCGGCTCCGACCGTATGGTCGGGGAGGAGTATTCCGGCGGGTTGGCGGGGGAGAGCTCCGTCTTTGTTGAGGAGATGCAGGACGAGGGTTGCGTCGAGGCTGATCGGGACTCTTGCGGTTTGCTCCTCGACCGGCAGGTTTTCCCACAATTACTGCGTCCTCCTCTGCTTGCAAGGTTTTCTCCGCTGCAGCTCTGAATTCTGCAAACGTTTTGAAATCCTCCTCGACAGCCCTCCAACGTAAGGCGCTCCCTTGTCTTAGGCCCTGCCTTATCGCTGCCAAGATGATTCCATCATTGTAATCGGTGGTTTGATTGGCTTCTTCAGCGAATCGATTGAGAAATTTTCTTGTTGATTCTCGCTCACCCTGTCGAAATCTCATCAAATCTATAGACTTTTTGGAGGGCGGTTGGATACTCGGAAATCTTTGCAAGAGCTGATCCTCTATGTCAGCAAAGTCCCTGACAGAGTTGAGTGGCAATTCCGAGAACCACTTCCACGCCGCTGCCTCCAGGCATGTGGGAAAAATCCGACACCATACATTCTTGTCCAGGGAAGAGAGAGAGATCTTGGCCTTGAAGCTGGAAAGGAATTCCCTGGGGCACTGCAGAGTCTTGGTGGAGAATTTGGGGAGGTTGCTAAAACTGTTGACATTGATGGGGTTGTGGTAGAAATGATTTGGGAAGACCCCTTTTGCTGGGGAATGCTGCCTACGCCGCCCCGGTCCCGGAGTGTCTTCACGTCGCCTCCTTTGCGGGGAATGGGTGACACTTCCGGTACTGTGGTGGCTGGGCGAATGGGTTGGGTCTAGGGTTCGGTGGAGGGGGGCTCTAGATGGAGCTCCGCCATCACCATACGGTGGAAAATACTCTTGATATGGGGCTGCTCGACCATGCTGGTTTGGATGGAGTGAGGGGGTGCCTTGGTAATGTTTTTCCCTAATTCCTCCCATGTTTCCCTCGTAGGGAGGCGCCCTTAGCCCTGTCATAGAAGGAGCCACATGGACTTCCTGTACTGGTCCCCGCTCACCAGGCTGTTGAGCGACATGCGTTAATATTGGAGCGGGGTTAGCTCCCAGCATGGGGGAGGATAGAGATAAGAACTGACCCCATGACTGCAGCATGTGTTGGTCCCAGATTTGTCTGAAAGGATCTGCCGGAGCGGACTGGGTGGGCCAAACCGAAGGAACTCTCGATCCGCTTGGGCGAAGCGGGATGGCAGAGTTTAATTGGTTCAGCCCCGTCTGAACGTGAGAGTGGGGCGGGCAAACCGGGAGCTGTTGAGCTCCTGTTGGAACGAAACCGCTGGGTGCGGTCGAACTGGTCACATTCACTCCCGACGGCCCTGCGGCTTGAGAGCAGTAGACTGGCCAGGGGTACCCAAGAGGAGCGGATTGAGTTCCCATCTGGGTTATTGGGGTGACTGGTACGTTTTGTGCCGCTTGGGCGGTGTGTTGAGCCGCGCCCCCCACTGAGAGTTCTGGCGGCATCCCAAGGGGGGTGCGCTCACCCTGCGCAGGGGTTTGCGCGGGATGACTTGATGGGTCTCTTGCCATGAGAAAATCGAAAGACAATCTCCTGGGTTCTAAGCTTTTCGCACGATATAGCATCAGCTATAACTCTTGTCAAAGGTATGGCCCCACGGTGGTTGTTACTACCTAGCCTGGTAACAAGTCTAATGCAAATAAGAGTAACAACAAGGCCTCAAAAACAAGTGTAAATCTCTTTATTCATAATTCTTGGTGGCTTTACATCATTCTCTAAAGCTTAATAAATGGTAAACCCTAGAGAAAATGACCTAAGAATCGACCCCCCTTCTGTCCTAAAGAGGTCTATTTATACTAGTCTAGAGGAACCTTCCAGTGACGTCAGCCCTGTCAGAGGCCGGTATGCTTGTCTGCTGAGCTGTCCCTCCTGTCTGTACGATCATAACCGTTGTCCCCCCTCGAGGATCTCTCCTGGCTGGGGCGGGATGGAAATGACTACGCTGTCCCTCTTTTTCCCCTTATCCAAGTCATCCGAGGTGGGCTAATACATTGAATCTTCATTCTGGGCCTTTTAGGCCTTGTCACGTCTCTCCGCCTATTGGGCTTACTGGACAGGTTGGTATTGAGTCCAATGAGTGGGTATTTTAGGGCCCTATCAACAGCCATCATTGCTTACTCGGTCTACAACTTTTTGAAGTCCAGCGAAGAAAATATCTAAAGCGAAAAAAGTGAGTGGTTCGTCAATGGATTATTATTATTAAAGAATAAAAAGAAGATAGCACTAGAGATATTACGTTGGAACCTATTATTGGGAGCTGCTTACTCGGACTACAACTGCTTAAAATCCACCGAAGAAATTATCAAAAACGAAAAAGATAATCGATTCATCAATTGATCATTATAGAATAAAAAATAAAGCACTTTGGAACCTAATACTCTGCTTCATGATTGAAACAGTACCTTTACACTCATTCTTTATCCATCAGTCTATATCGCCAACCAAAAATAAAACAAAATTTATTGAACTCCATGTTTTCCAGAGTAGTAATGTTCAAGTGGACAATACAAATCAAATTAATCCAAATTTATCTTGGTTAGCATTTATTGCCTTGACAATATCTGAAATTAGATTCCTGTACCTCTAAACATGTCAAATTACCATCAAATTCTCAAGGTACTAAAGAACCTTATTTATTAGGAGAGCCTACTGAGAGAGGGGCCTCGACATAGAAAATTATTGGATCCATTCTAACATGTGAATGCAAGTTGTTTGTGTTATTTCCTCAGAGAAAACTTTTTGTTAATGCCGCTCTGCTGTGTTGCCAGGATTTCCTAAGGCCACTATTTCTTCGCCAAGTTTTTAACAGAGCACTAAGGATGGGAAAGTTGTTAACAGGGCTCTTAGAACAAAGTTATCAGTTGTTAACAGATCACGGTGCTTCTTGTCATCCGATTTAAAGCTATTATTTCTGTTACGACTTTGTGCATCTGGTTTGTTTGTAGAAATGCCCCAGTCAGATTTTTCAGATTTATCTTTCAATCTGTTTGGCTGTTTTGCGACTTTTCTATGTACAAATTGAAAATTTCAAATCCATCAATATAACCACATGATGGAATGCACAAGAGATGCCAAATGAGTCTTGCTTTTTGTTGCTATCCTGTACCGTGCATCTTTCATGCCAGCAGCGTGTCTTTTTTACAACAGAGAGTGGCAAATACTAAAGTGAGGGACGTGAGACGAAATGATGAAAACCTTGATTATATTTCAGTTGACTTCACAAATTACACGAGTAAAAATATAAAATGACTCATATCATTTCTAATGAAAGTCTGCTATATCACAGGCTCACGGCAGCATGTCAAATTCTGTTGGTAAATGGTAGTAAGATAATAGGCGCAAATAACTTAAATATGTCAAATTAAGTTTGTTACAAATTTATTACTGACTTTGATATCACGATGCCACCTGATTTATAATGGCGTGCAATCTGAAAGGTCAGTTTTTCATTTAGTCTAAAGATTTTCTTTTTCTTTTTTCTTTTTTCTTTTTTTTTTTTAAAGAGAAACCTTTTTTTAAGCCCGTTGCAATATAATGAAATAGAGTTCTACTATTTAGTCTAAAGCAAGACCCACAATAACTTCAATTGTTCAGCATCTCTGTTTCCTGGGCTAAATTAGATGATGTTAACAAATTTTAGTAGTAACCCCATACTACTAAAACTTAGGGATTCTTAAACGAAACCTTAATCGGTCCAACATATACGTTTTGTGTATGCTGATTTAGAGAGTTCATCAATCCCAGTAATATATTTTCTTTTGCATTGTAAAACATTTTGAACTTGTTTTAGTTTTAAAAATAAATCACTATAAATTATATTATATCAGCTGCAGTATACACACACTAATGACTACACTCTAAATTCTTAACAGTCCTCAAACATCCAATGACTACACTAGTCTTTTTTTTTGAGGGCCAGGTGGCAATCACCACACCGACAATGATTATATTAAAAAAATAGTAATATTTACAAAGGAAGTGAAAAAATAAAAAACAAAGAAAATCTAGAAAAACCTAATAAAAAAGAAAAAAGGAAAAAGAAAAAGAAAGAGCTAAGCATGTCTAGTCCAAGCGTCGATATCCTCGCAGATAACTTTGAGCAAAAAATCCACCGTAGTAATTTGATTTGAGAAAATTCTCCTGTTGCGCGCCTTCCAGAGGTTCCAAGTTGTGGCGGCCCAAATAATGTCCCAGTTTTGAACTTGAGAACGCCTGTTGGCCAACCAAAAGTTGCAGCGATCAAGGGTGAAGTTCATTATAGGTATCCTGAATCTAATTTGAACCCGGGTCCAAACAGCAACTGCAAATTGGCAATGCAAGAAGAGGTGGTCTGCGGTTTCAATGAGGCTTGCAGTGCAAGTTGTGCAGGATGTAGAAGTCGGCCATCCTTTTAAAAGGAGATTTTGTTGAGTAAGCAAGCGATCAAGGAGTAAAAGTCAGAGGAAAATTTTAACTTTCGGGGGAGTTTTAATTTTCCAAAGGAACGGATAGAACCATGAGTTAACACCCGTATTCGAGAGGAAATGATAAGCACTGGAAGAAGAGAAGAGTCCGTTTTGATTCCATCTCCAAATTACATTATCATGCAGAATAGTAGTGGAGAAAGTGAAAAAGGGTGTAAGTTGAAGAATGTCGGCCAGGCCAAAGGAAACATCGCAAGAATTCAGGATGTTGACATCTGAAGTGCCATACAATAATTGTACGGTGGAAGTCCAAACTGAGTTTGTATCGTGTAGTAGTTTCCAAAGCCATTTCACAAGTCTACATTTTGTTTTAGCCCATTTGTTTCAAAGATGAAAATGCAGTAGAAATTCCTAATTACAAAATCTATAGTATGAATTCGTATAGTTGGATTTCAAACACGCTGAATTTGAGTAAAATATATTGTTCGTAACTACTAGGTCGAAAATTAATTTTTATTTTGCCCCAGTTTTTTGTAAATTAATATGAATTTTCTTGCAAAATGATTGATGGTACCGGATTAATATAACTTTTTTTTTGAAGGTTAAATTTTTTTTTTCGAATACGTCAGCACGCAGAAAATTAAGAGTTCCAAGCCGGACAAGAAAATTGCTGATTTTTTTTTGCTAAAAGCGGGAATTGAACCGAAGATATGTGCTGTGCATTCCAACACAACTACCACCAAGCCAACTTGTCTTTGATCAAAACAAAAAAATAGTACTCCAATATGACGGTACCAATATAGAACAACCTTTTAATTTAGCAATTTGAAAATCAAAGGTGAGAAGGCAAAAAATTCAAGTCGAAAAGTTTAAAAATTACAAGTTCGAATTTATTGTCTACTAAATTGTTCGTGATTTTGAAACTGCTGTCTACCGAGCTTATTTGATTATACTTATTTTTCCTTACTAAATCATACATTTCTTTTCTCATTATCTTCTTTTTGGTTAAAAAATTTTTTCGACGAACCTCTTCTGTCTTTTACCATGTGCAATTCGGTTCTCGACGATCACATTAAAAGGATTTATTGAAAAGAAATTTCAACGAAATTTCAATGAAGTTGCAATCCCATCAACTACTGTTTAGGAATTTCACTTTTTTAATTGGATTACCAAGCATAAAAGGAAAGGAAGCTACGGACTAATTGGGTCGATCCCTCATCCCTTGCGTATACAATAAGCATTTCAGCTCAAAATTCAAAGTTAAGCGGGACTCGTGGCCGATCAATGTTGACTGTATGAAGAAAACACATCGATTGTTGTATTTTTAGTTGCAAAAATTTAGCCATGAAAATGATATCATCAAGGTCGGCACGCTTTGATGATGATCCTGCTGAGAGACTTCAGCTGGACCCCAGTTCTGGGGATGAGCTTTCGGACTAGGCACTTTGCAAGTCATTTTTTGTATTTCTTGTCTGTGATTTTTGGTAGCGGTTGTTTAGTTTTCTAATGATTATGAGACCTTTTAATTTACTTTCATGGAATGTAAGAGGTCTTGGAGATGCCTCAAAGAGAAGAGTGGTGTGTGATCTTATTAGAACTTCGAGATGTGATTGCGTTTGCTTGCAGGAGACTAAATTGAGTTGTTTTGATTACTCCTGTGTTATCACTTTACAGCCAAGTTTCTTTGATTTTTATGTTGTGAGCTTAGATGCCATTCAAACACGAGGGGGATGTTTAATTGCTTGGAAGAGATATTTTTCGTTGCTAAATTCTTGGACTACAAAATTCTCTTGCTCGGCATTACTTTTAGATACTAGAACTAGCTTGACAACTTTAATTACTTGTGTTTATGGACCCAATAATCAAGCAATGCGATCAACCTTTTTTAAAAACTTACGTGACACATTCCTGATGGCGCCTCCTTCCTGGATAGTTGCTGGAGATTTCAATGTAGTGCGTTGGGCACATGAAAGATCATCGTTATGTTTAGATTACAATTTGATGCAACTTTTTAATGAAGTCCTAGATGACCTCTCTCTGTTTGATACACCTTTAGTCAACCGGACTTATACTTGGTCAAACCATCAACCAAACCCAACTTTATCCCGACTTGATCGTGTACTGTTATCTAAAAAAAAGAAAATGATATCATCAAAATAACTCCAATAATTGAAAATTTGAAGCAAATTAACTTTTGTGAAGCAAATTATCTAGATGCCTGAATATAATAATTTCTTTAATTTCTCAAGAGAAAAATTATCCTATTTAAATCAACTAATAAACTTTATGGTATTTTTCGAATATTTGGTGAAGGTTCCTCCGACCTTCCCATGTATTCATAAATTAAACGCCTATCCGACCTTTTGTGAAGTTTCCTCGAGCTTGTGATATAGGAACCATTAATCCACTTGTTTTCCTTCTTTCATTCCTCTCGTTTGCTGAAAAGAATTTTGTTCTCATGTGATTCTCATTTCCAAAAACAAGAAAAACGAAACATTTTTTTGTTATTTCTTTCATTCCTTTTTCCATCAAGAAGAAAGTAAAGAACTTGTTTCTTGCTACCAAAAGGGGGAAAAATAATTCTTTTCTCTGTTTCTTCATCAATCCCTACCAGAGAAAATGTAGAACTCTCTCTTACTCTTTCATACTATTCGTCTAATTTTAGATTCCGTTTTATTTCGATGCTTCAAAACCTATGGAACAATTCAAGAATGTTTCTGAATTGGGGACAGCAGCATCCTCTGTCTATCAGTTTCTTGTTCAGGCATTTGGGCCAGATTCGGAATTGAGAAAAAGCATTTCAAGACTTGATGGTGCATTGACCGTTGCATCGCAGCTAATTGAGAGGTCAGAGTGCTGGTGCTTCAGGTATGATTCCATTGGGAAGCTGCTTTCCCATCTTAAAAATGCAGTTTACGAAGCAGAACTAATAATTGAGGAATTCAATTCTCAGAAGAGGAGAGCAGAAAACACTGATTCGAAAGTTACAGGTGTGCTTAAAAATAATTTTAACAATTGGGCCACAGGTTTCAAGGAAAAGGTGAAAAGTGCTCAAAATGACCTGGATAGTTTTTGTGACCAATTGGAAAAGATTTGTAACAGTTATCAAATACCACAAAATCCGCAAAAATTCAATAGACCTATCACGGTTTCACGTCCTCCTGATGTCTTATATGGTCGTGATAAAGAACTAGATGATGCATTCAGTAAGCTGGGATATCCCAGAACTAGCTTATATGCTGGTAAGAGTAGCAGCAGTACAGAGAAAAAAAGAAAAATCTCAGTTTTACCTATTGTTGGCATTGGAGGTGTAGGGAAGACAACGCTAAGTCAAATGGTTTATAAAGATAAACGTGTGCAATCATACTATGATTTAAAAATATGGACTTGTGTAGCTGAAAAGTTCGATTTGGAGAGGATGCTGAAAGAGATAATCCAGTGTGCCACGCGACAAGTGTGCAAGTTTACCAATTTAGACCTGCTACAAGATACATTGGTAGAAGCGGTAAAATCAAAGAGAGTTTTGTTAGTCCTTGATGATATTTGGAGCGCTGAGTGGCAACAACTGCTGGGCCCAATGAATGAAGCCTCTGAGGGAAGTGCGATCATACTAACAACTAGGTCTCGTGAGAACTTTAATTGTACAGAGGGTAACATGAACCTTTTGGAACCTATTTTGTTGGAGGGCTTGGAAGAGAAAGTATACTGGGAGTTTTTCAAGAGGTGTGCAGGTTTAAAGGTTGATTCGGCAAATTATTCTGAGTTGGAGCCTATCGCAAGTACAATTTGTAGTAGGCTTGAAGGATTACCTCTTGCCGCGAAAACAGTAGGTGGTGTTTTGAGTCAAAGGATTGATAGGCAACACTGGATTACTATTAGAGATAGTGAAATGTGGAAAGTGAAACAGGGCGAAGATGGTATAATGCACGTACTTCTTTTGAGCTATCTGCATTTACCATCTGAATTGAAAAGATGTTTCTCATATTGCTCGGTGTTTCCCAAAGATCACAAATTTTATCCACTTTCACTAGCAAGGTTTTGGATCATGAATCGTTTGATTCCAGAACAAAAAACCCTGAAATCTATGCAAGATCTAGCTTTCAGTTACTTTTATGAGTTGGAAAACAGGGGGTTCTTTCATTCCAGCAATACCGGCTGCGGAGTGTATGTGATGCATGACTTGATGCATGATGTTTGTCAATATCTTAAAGAAGGCGAATGCTATTGTCTGATAGAGGCTTTTGCAAATATCCCTCCTAATGTGCATCACATGTCTGTAAGTGACACCAAGCTACTAAATGCAGAGAATCTAAGAAAATTGCTCAAATTAGAAAAACTGCACACTTTATTAGTGAAAAAAAATTGGGGCAATTCTGAATTCCCAATTGCATTTAAAAGCCTTTGCGATAAACTGACGAGTATTCGTCGTTTATCACTTGGCAGTTGCTATTTAAAGGAAATACCAGAGAACATTGGAAATTTAAAGCATCTTCAATATCTAGACATTTCCGATAATAGAAAATTAAATAAATTACCCCAGTCATTGTGCAACCTATATGATCTCGAGTATTTAGATATGCGTTGTTGCGATAACTTTTGCGCACAAGGTTTTCCAAGTGGTTGTGAGAAATTGAGAGGCTTGAAGTATTTTATTCCGCCGGTTCATTTATTGTCTTCTTTTACTCGTTTCCCAAATCTTTATGGAGCAATTCAACTTTGGGATTTCATTTATGAATTGGAAAATCGTGGGAGAAATAAAATTGAGATTTTAAAGCACCTGACTGGACTTGGTGGGTTTCTGTATATAGAAGGACTAGAGAATGTTTCGAGTAAAAAGGCAGCTGAAGAGGCAGGACTAAACAAACAGGAACATCTTGATAAATTGCGTCTATCTTGGGGGGATGTACTCCCTCATCCCTTGCCAAACAATGAGATTCACAAGGAAGTGCTTGAAGGTTTATGTCCTCATTCTAATCTACAAGCGTTGGAAATTTTTAATTATGGTGGTTCGGATTTACCACCAAGTTGGATGGGGAAAGATGACTTACGAAAGTTAAGAAGTGTCATGTTTTATAGATGTTGGAGCAAAACTGTCTCACAATTACCTCGCTCCCTTACTGAGCTAAAAATACAGTACTGCTACTTGCTGGAAAGCCTTGCGAATTGTTTGCATCCAAACCTTCTTCCGAATTTGAAGTGTATTGAGATACGGTCGTGTGATAATCTAAAGTCCCTGCCATTAGAATCCATTTGTGAATTTAAGTATCTTGAGAAGCTGACAATCAAGGGTTGTCAGAGGCTTACCTGCCCTACAGAGATAAGTTTACCGCCCTCTCTCAAATTGCTTGACCTGAATAACTGCGGTGAGCTCGAGAACTCAATTCCCAACTGTTTGCAGAACCACACTTCTCTAGAGGTTTTGAGCATAAGTTTATGTCCAAATATAATATCTATTCCAAACGAAGTGATGAGGAGTCTCCCGTCACTCAGACGCTTGGATGTCTATGGCTGTCCAAATTTAGAGTCATTAGGAGACGAAGAGTTTCTTCAATCTATAGACTTCACTATAGATGGTTGTCCTAATCGTCAGATAACGTGGGGGCGGAATCCAAATGGCAGGCAGTTATCGGCAGGTAAAATTTTTATCATCATTTCAAATGTTTGATATTTTTTCCCTTGCAACAAATGGGAAGTACTCGTATTTTCATCATTATGTACTTGCTTTAATGTGAATATATATATAGTGAATGGATAAAATACACTCATGTGTATGGATCGTCTATGTACACATGAGTCATTTTTTAAGATCCAAAATTCAAACGATCAATCCGAACTGTTTAAGTTATTATCCATATTGAAAAATTCTTAGAGATCAAATTTTATATTTTTTTCGAATTTTTTTACTATATATTATGATATTTTCAAATTGGAGGGTCAGAAATACTCCAATTGTAGTGTTTTTTTTTTAAAATATCATAATATATAGTACAAAAATTCGAAAAGATGTTAAATTTGATCTCCAAAGATTTTTCAATATGGAAAACAACTTGAATGGTTCGGATTAACCATTTGAATTTTGGATCTCGAAAAACGACTCAAGTGTACGGAGACGATCCGTACATATTAGTGTTCTATATCCATTCTATATATATATATATATATATATATATATATATATATATTACCCTAGTTCAACAGTTTTACAAAAATATAGGTTCTGAAAGCCAATAATCTTTTGCGTAAAATTGCTCTTTTTTTAAATATTAAAAGCCTACCCTTGGTTCAACAGTTTCACACTATAAAATACGATAAGGGGACAAAATATATCCGAGAGGATATATTTAAGATAATAATTTGTAGAGAAATGCGCGTCTTCTCCTTTTACCAAAGTTTAATCTTAATTTTGTTCAGTTAATTTTCATTTTGCAGTAATTAGAAAGGAAAAAGAACATAAATATATACTTATGATTTGCTATCTAACTGAAGAAGCTTAAAATATTTGCACTGATAATATGATCCTCCTAACTGCCATAGAAATTTTCTAATTATAGGATCACCTCAAGTTCCAGCTTCACTCAGCCCTGGAGTGCAAACCAGAGCTCAGACAAGGAGACTTTCTGGTCAAGGTGTTGTGATTGGTGGAGTTAGAGGGGAGTACAGGGTAGAGGAAGGGTCTGGCAAAGGAAAAGAGAAAGTAGTTGGAAAGAAAGCAGAGGAATTTTCCAATCTCGAGATAGCTGCTAAGGAAAGCAGAGCACAAAGATTCAATGAGCAGAATCAAGTCTCTGGTAGGGGTCTATCCAGTCAACAACCAATCTCCAATACTGATAATACTGGTAAGGCATCATTTCAAATGTAGAGTAAAATATACCATCATTTCAATTATATAGAGTAAAATATACCATCATTTCAAATGTTTCATATTTTTTTACTTACAACAAATGGGAAGTACTTGAAATTTCATCATCATGATTCACGTCCTTGCTTTGATGTGAAACAATACAATTTGTTTTTCGCATTTGTTAAACAGATTCGCAAAAATAAAGGCTCTGAAAGGTAATGTATTTTCCATATATGTTCTCTTGATCGTAAGTAATTAGTAATGGCATTGTACTTAAAACTTTGACAATCCACCCTTCAGAACTGACAATTCTTATCAATTATTACCTTTAGATTGTAATCAGTTGTCATTTTTCCACTCCAGGTGCACTGGGAGCTGCTGGACCAAGCTCATCTGGCACTACAATGCTGATTGATCAGACGCCAATGACCGGTACAACAATCTCAATTACAATTTAACCTTGGTAGCAACTACCAAGTTTTCTAAAATAACAATCTCTATTACAACTTACAAAGTTTATGCGGTCATGCCTTTTCTCTATTATTATAGGATATCTGAAAAAGATATTTTTAAGATAATAATTTGTAGGGAAACGCTCGTCCTCTCCATTTACCAAAGATTAATCTTAATTTTGTTCAACTGCTTTACTTCTAGTATTAAAAAAAGTATAACATATATATGAGTTGCTACCTAATTGAAGAAATTTTTTTTTTGCACCGATAATATGATCCCCAACTGCTATTTTTAATAATTTATTAGTTCAACACTATTGATATATGTTCTAATTGTCATCTCCAGGTTTACCTCTTACACCAGGTTCTTCCGTTACTCCATCAAGCCTACAGAGGTCATCCACTGCGACAATTGGTTCGTACCACTCATTTTTTCTTTTGCATGAGAATGAATTCCAAGTATAAATGTATAATAGAAAAAAAAAAAAAAAAAAAAATCTTTCATCTGAAATAGAAAGGGCTTTTGTTATAATAACTTTAGAAAGATAGAAGACACATATCGAAATTATCCTTATAATAATGATCATTTTTTTTTTCACTTTAGAAAGAGAGCACATATATATAACATTTTCTCATGTGAATATTTTGAAATTATTTTATTTATTTCATCTTAAGATATCGATTTTCATTTTTTTTGGGGGGGGGGAATCCAAATGAAGGGCAGGTAAAATTTAGCATCATTTTAAATGTTTAATATTTTTCCTTATAACAAATGCGAAGCACTCGTATTTTCATCATCACGTGCTTGCTTTGATGTGAAACAATACTTTTTTTTTTTTTTTTTTGTACCCTCCGTTCAACAGTTTTGATAAAATATTGGTTCTAAGAACCAATTTTTTTTTTCCATAAAAGTGAAAAACCTGGTAAGTATAGATATAGGTTCTAACAATACATTTTCTTGATCCAATATGAAAAACCTCATAAATAATTAGTAATGGCAATCTACTTAATTAAAACTGTGACAAACCCTTCAAAACTTACAGTTCGTACCAATTATTATTACCATTGTAATCTGTTCTGCCATTTTTCCACTCTAGATGCACTGCCAGCTGCTGCACCAAGTTCATCTAACACTATATCAGAGATGACATTGATTGATCAGACGCCAACAACCGGTACAACAATCTTTATTACAATTGACTAGTTTATGCGGTTATGCCTTCTCTATTATTATAGGATATCTGAAAATATTTTTTAATATAATAATTTGTGTAGAAACGCGCGTCCTCTGGTTTTACAAAAGATTAATCTCAATTTTCTTCTGCTGCTTTTGATTTCGTGTTAAGAAAAAAAAAAGGGAAAAACATAGATATACTTAAAAAGAATTTAATCAGTTCAATAAATTCATCTTTATTTATAAATTTATAAATTTCTAGCTTTGCCCATGCTCTGGGAACCTTTCTCCAAAAAAAAAAAAAAAAATCTGTTTTTGTAAAAAATCTCTTTTTTACACAAAATTTCGAAAAGAAAATAAATTATTTCTGATACTTTATTTCCAATTTAACGAACCAAAACTACTTCCTAATGATGTTGCGCTCTTACAACATTTTCTTTTGAAAAATTCACCCACCCACTTCTAATAGCTAAAGGTCTAAAATTGGAAATTCTACCACCTAAAACCATAAGATTATCATTTTTGCAGCTCAAGGCGCGACTGCTTCTGCTGCATCAAGTGCACCTCCCATTAATCCCTCACTTGTGCAATCGATTGAGACTCCAACGACCGGTACCATTCCCTCTACATGTTAATTAACTTGATTAAGCATTTAAGCTTACACTTTTTTTATTTTAATAAGAGCTAAAACGTACCACACCTACCGTAGATCTTGAAAAAAAGATTTCCTTTCAGCTAATAATTTCCATATACAATTAAGTAGAATTTCACTGTGCAAATTAGTATGTAAACTTGCAAAAGACTGTTATTAATTAGAACCAAATAGCATAAAAAAATTTTTGTTTTCTTTTCATATGAAAAGAAGCAGTAGTCTTTAGATTATTTGCACAACTAGTTAGGAACTTAATTAAAATTTAAAAGTAATTGACAATTATTATCTTTAAAATCATGACTGTAATTTTATCAAATAATATATTATTTGGAATTTAAGTAACATGACAACCCGTCTTTTGAGTATCATTTGATGAAACATCAAGGAGATTTAATTTAGATTGTTATATGAATGGAAAAAATATACATTTTGGTAAATCAAACTGTTATTTTTTCTAGGAATGGTATATATAGTATGCAAACAATCTTTATAATGATGGATTTCAAATTTAAAGATTGCTAAGATGGTCAAAGATAAAAGTTTGTCAAGTGAGTTTCTTAGTCAATTAAGATATGAGCAAGGTTCTAGTACCACCACTTTTGATACCACAAGTTGCCACAACTTCATATTTTATCAATATTTAACATTTATAAAATTTAAACGTCGAATCCAAACCATTGATCTTGTTCAATATAACAAGTAATACGTTTTGACGTAAAATTTATAAAATTTAGAGTCGATTTGATACTCGATCAAGTGGTAAACAAATGAACAAATCTGGTTAACTATAATAGATTAATTCTAATACGTTCATTTGTTGACCACTTGATCGAGTATCAAATCTACTCTAAATTTTATAAAATTTATGTCAAAATGTATCACTCGTTATATTGAACAAGTTCAACGATTTGGATTCGACGTTTGAATTTTAAAAATATTAAATATCAATAAAATATGAAGTTGTGGCATCTTTTGGCATCAAAAAGTTGTGGCACTGGAACTTTGCTCTTAAGATATACAGTGTTTCACTTTTTTTCTAAGGTAGGGTGACAAACAAACAAAATAATAAAAAAAAGATATTTTACTTTTTCATTTTTAAAATATAAGAGATTCTTTTCGAAGAACATTTTTGTGATTATCTTAAGATATGAAACATTTACTAAACTTGAATTGTTAGCGCTTGTTAATTTTCCTACGGGAGGAGAATATATATTGAAAAAACACTTGTTCATTATTTTTAACGTACTTATTAAAGATTTTGGAAAGTTGTGCCATTTGAATCATAACATTTCTGTGTTGTGTGTGTGTGTTGGTGTTGGTGTTGAGGGGTGGGGAAGGGATTCTTTTTCTAGGATCTTCTGTGGATGCCAATAGACATCAAAGACAAGTCATTTGTCATATGTCACAATATGAAATTTTGGTGGTCTTTTTTTTTTTATAGACATACTAGGTAGCGGCTACCTAGATCATAATTTTTTTTTTTTTTTTTTGGTGGTCTTTGGTGACAATTTTTCTTGTTGTACTTATAATCAGTTTTCTCAAAACTAAAGAGACAAATTTGAACTATATTTTCTTTCTATTAGATTCTATCACTTGGAATTGATCCGTTCATGCTCTTCTTTGCCAGTAGCATTGGTGCTAATTTTTACTAAAATGTGTCAAGTTGAAATAGTAAACTAAGTCCCGAAAACAGAGAATCTCAAGTTCGCTACATCGTTAAGCATTTTTCAGAATCATATAAGAACCACAGAAAATCCCTGTAAAAATACATTCTTTATTTGGTATCTTTTTGTATAATGCAGATGACCCTTCCTCTTTTAATCCCAGAAAAAGGAAGGCGGGTGCCCAAAACTAAATGGCTATTACAGGTGCCCGCATTATTTGTACAGAATTTTATCCTTCTTACAATAGACAGATATCATATATAATTTCAACCAATTAAAAAAAAAAATTATTATGTCTCAATATTATATATATCTCTGTACCAGATTTTTAGAAAGCGTTTGCATGCATGGGTACTAGTTGAACCTGATGTCTCTGTATACCGTGTCCAATTTTCATGAGACCAAAACCAAAGTATGTGCTATTTAGTAAGGAATTGGCTATCATAGCCTAACCAAAAAAGAAAAACCTATAACAGTGTCAGTGTGTTAAGAAAAAGATTGCACATATAAGCCTAAAAGCTGATGTACTCAAAATTTGGAATGGAACCTTTGAATCAACAACTGTGAGGTGTATCTGTCCTCGAAATAAATAAAATGCTATGTATATATGTAGATAGTGTGATCATTATATCATAATTTAAAGCGTAAAGACAATTTCATTATATCGTAATTTTGGATGTAGATTTTAGTGGGGAAAATTAGTTCTGTAAGTATTTTATTGGATCGATATATCCATGTGTTAATCACCACGATGAATGAATTTGATATAGATATTTTGACATTAATTAAATTTGGCTCTAAAATAGGAATATTCTAATTGATAATTTGTTCTTCAATTTGAAGAAAAGTAGAAGAAAAGTGATGTTGTTGGACTATTCTAATCGATAATTTGTTCTTCCTTTTTGTATATTTGTAAAATGTACAGAACCTCAAGAGCAGAGAGTCTACTTAGCCAAAAACAGTAGAAGAAAAGTAATGTTGTTAGAGATTTAAGTTTGCTGGCCACATTGACAGACTGCAGCTGGCATAACTAAAAAAAGGACTGTTGATTTGGTGAGGATCGGCTTTGGTGTGAAGGCTGCACAACCGATGTGGGAAATGCAGATAATGATTAAATGTTCTGGACTCAACAGTTTCTTTTCGACACTGTTCACCACTGAATTATGAAATTCAATTCAAATTAAGCTTAGTGGTTTGTATCTCCTGAGGCCTTTATATAATCTTAGCCTTTATATAATCTTAGGCCCCCTCTTGACTGGGGTAATCCTACCTTTTAGTTATTTCCACTTCAATTTGGTTGTTTTAATAATTAATACTTATGTATTTGATACATTAATTGCTACTTTGTTGTGACTACTAGGCATCTCCTTGGGTAGCAATTATTAGAAGGAGAGTACATTTTCTCTATCTAATTGCTTTTATCATGCATTTGAGTATGTCTAGTGTGTAGGATCCTTTATTCTTAGGGGAATGGATACAGAAGCCTTTGCTTAGTGGTACTTGCATTGTTATTTGTTTATTTGAATTATCTTTTCTTGTTATTATTATTATTACTACTACTACTATTTATTATTATTATTATTATTACTACTACTATTTTATTTTCTCTATATATATTTTTTTACTATTATTAGCCCTACTTTTGACATATACTTCTTTTTTCGATGACTTGGTGACTTTGTTGGGTTTCTTTTCTAGCCTATCCCAACTTGTTTGGGATAAAAGACTTAGTTGTTGTTGTGTTGTTGTTGAATTATCTTTTCTTGTTTCCAGTTTTACTTGTGTTTATGTGGTTGAATATATATATATGGTTGGTTATGTTTGTTTAAAAATAGTAATTAAGGAATAGGCAGATATTACTAATGTACCGTTGCTCTCTATTTTGGGACATGCTAGTGACAGTCAAGTCCGATGTTTCCAACTGGAGTTTTTTCTTAGAGATACCTGATAGAGGCTACCTAGTGTGGGAAGCTTCCAACTAGAGTTAGAACCATATATAGGCGTTTAAGCTTAATTTACAAGGAAAGGGAAAAAAAAAAAAAAAAAAGGAAAACAACGTTCAGCTTCACATATTTTCTCCATATGACCGTCTATATATCACTACATTCTCATTACTGATTTACCAGCGGTCCATTCCATTCCATCACATACAAAGCGTATTAAGCTTCCTGTTCCAAAGTCCAAACTTCCCGTAGAATAAACCCATCATCAACGTTCCCATAGAATAAACCCACCAAATTAAGGATGTTGATCTTGTTATGAGCCACATATGCAGATATATCATATATTATTCTCGTTGAAGTTTATATATATGTAGGCTTTTTCTTTTTCTTTTCATTTACTCATTTATTTATTTATGTTTTTGCTAATTATTGTAGTCACTCAGTAAAAGCTTGAAACAATCTCACAGAATACGTTACAATGTGATGGTGTTGTCAGGATTTGATTATCACATTATACAATCAAAAGTAACAATAATATTATCCTCACCAATTGTTTTGCAAACCAGACCCCACATCGAACAGATGGAGCAACCAGTTTGACAATTCAATCAGTCTGGTCCGGTCTTGAGTGTCTTCAAAACATTTATCCTAACAGACTAAATTAATATGTAGATAGCTCTAATGAAATTTAAAATGATTATGAAAAATGCATATATTGAGAAGCAATTCAACGGATGGTTCTGAAAATCGGAATCGGAATCGGAATCGGGTAGTTGGTCCGAGAAGTCGAATCGGACGAATCAGAAAAAATCAGATGAATCGGATCGGAAAATCGGAATTTTAACATAAATCATATTTTATGCAATTAAAATTTAGAAAAAAATAGAAAAAAGTATTTTGTCAAATGTAAGCATGAAAATCATCAATTAGAAGTATAAAATCAATTAAGACATAATAATTATATAATTAAGGAAGCTATTATGATACCCTCAAACTTTACTGAAAATAAAATTTTGAAAATAATATAATATTTTTATTAATAATTTTATTTAGAAAAAATTTTGATATGCAAACATTCGTTAGCTTAATGTCTTAGTTAGGATTGTAGAATAACATATTTACAACTTTTCTATATTTTTTATCATCTTTTTAATCAAGCATATTTTTATTTAAATTATTTTTTAATTAAAAAAATCAGAGCCGTCCATATTATAAAAACCGAATAACTGGAGAGGTCCAGTGGGGACCTTTCTTCCTCATCTCTCATTTTCCCTTCTCCGTCATTTATACCGCCGAACCACCAACAGAGGGGAAGCCACCCTCCTACAACGTTCCACCGACCTCTCAGACGTCTCTCTCGCCCTAGACACTCAGGTTGCGTTCCCCTACATCCCTTCTCCTCGATCCATTGGTGAGCACCACCATTACAGCTAATTACATGAAGCTACCGACCACCATTCAGAAATTTATACTTCTCATTACCGATTTACCAACCCTCAATTCAACCACATCACATACAAATTCCAGCTCTTCCGCATTTGGCGTCCTGTAGAATTGAAACTAATTACGCTTCCTGTTAACTCCAAAGTCCAAACTTTGTTTATGCTTGATGCTATTGTGTGTTGAGAAATGGTGGATCCAGATGTCCTCGTACTAGAAGCAGTGGCGAAGCCACGTTGGTTTTGGTGGGTCCGAGGACCCACCTCAGAAAAAAAAAATTTACATTGAGATACAATAATTTGTATATAAAAAAAATACATAATGAGTTAGGACCCATCTCAAAAGTTTGATGGACCCAGGTAGACATTGTATTTGCTTTGAATCACATAATGGATTCTTGAAAAATTGTATAGAGATCCATATCACATTAGTTCTCAGTAAATAACCTTCTCCTTCCTTTGCAATGAAACTTATTAAAACAAAATTTATAATATAATGGGAGATGTTTGGATGAATGATTGTCTTGTAGCATATATATATAAAAAGAAAGGTGTTCAAAGAGATTCCTAATGAATCTATTATGCAAAATTATCACAAAATAAAAATTTATATGGAATTATTATATTTATTATTTTTTATTGTCTTGAATTATTATTTTGGATATTGGTATTTTTTTAGGATTTTGTGTTGATTTTATAGATATATTTAATTTTTCATAAATTTTTTAAGTTATATTGTTTTAGAATTGTTTATTTGAAAATTATTGTTATACTGTGTCTACATTACACGTTATGTCGTATATATATTTTCAACAAAAATTTTTTTATGGACCCTGCTGATATGGATTTTTGGCTTCGCCACTGACTAGAAGAGAGGTTACTATGTGCAGCCCCACAAGTGCGAGCGATGAATAGGTAGAATGTCAAGGCATCAATAGAGCGTACAGTGAACCTTCGTGCGCATAATACGAACTAAAAGAATCTAATATTTTCGGCAATTATTTTTGTAATAGATCTGTGCAGACGAGGTGTCTGTGGAAATGTCAAGAGAGATTGTCAAGGCGTTAATGCGGTTGTTCTATTACTTAACCAAACTTCACGCCATTAATACTTGTGTATTAATACCAGTATACCACTACGGTACTGTACAAGTCGTAGGCTGATTCCCAATACGCCATAGGTTCAGATTGCCATTTGTCAAACGTACCTTTTCTTTTCTTTAGTTTTTCCTTTTTTTTCTCTCTCTTTTTTTTTTGGAAAAAGGCCTTTCCTTTTCTTTTCCTAAATATTAATCTTTGTAAAAAAAAAAAAAAAAAGTGAAAACATGTGAGTTTTTAGTTTCCTAGTTGTAACGTATTTTGTTAAAACACACAAAACATTGTTTCAATTGAAAAAAAATGGCTGACGTTGCTCATCTAACATTTACTTCTGCATAAACGATAAATCACACTATTATTAACATCAATAAGTTGTAATTTATCATCTTAGGTTGCTTCAATTACTGGGAAAGTCCGAATATCTAAACAGCAATTTGTAATCGCATAGCTGCAAATGGAAATTAGCAATTGGTCCGTTTTGTTTATGTTAAAGTTCTAACGCCAACGATGCACATACATAATTTTTCTCTTGAGTGGACATTGAGTCAGATGATAATAACAGAATTTTGTTATCATCATGCCACGTAATTCTTTTACTTTCAATTTCGCATCTAATTGACTTTCTTAGACAGAGAAATTTTTCTCAAATTATAATGCACCGTTGCTCTCTGTTTTGGAGCATGGTTGCATCCTAGTGACAGTCAAGTCCAGCGTCTCCAGCTGAAGTTAGAACCATGGAGTCGTTTAAGCTTTACATGGGAAAAAGAAAAAAAAAAGGAAAAACAATATTAAACATAATATATTTTCTTATAAGAAAACAAAAAGGACTATAATGTCTTTCTTTCTTTTAAAAAAATAAAGCCACGAGCCACCATCAAAGCATTCCAAATTTTCAACATTCTCCTTGCTGATTTGCAATACTCAATTCTATCCCATCACGTACCAATTCCAGCTGTGCCGCATCAAGTTTACCACAGAATTTAATCTGAAGCGAATTACGCTTCGTGTTCCCAACTTCCATCAACAGACTCCAGTGAATCACCAGCACATAACATTCTAATTCTAACCAACTCCGCTTGCGGTTGATGCTATTGTGTTTCCAGCAAAGGTGATTCTAGATGTCTCTGTGCTACTATGAGTGAGGTTACTACATGGAACCCCACACGTGCGAGTGATGAATAGATAGATTGTCAAGGGGGTTAATAGAGTGTGCAGGGAACCGTCGTGCGTATGATACGAACTAAAAGGATATGGTTTTTCATCCAATTATTTTCGAATTAGGTTTGTGCACATGAGGTGTTTGTGGAAATGCCTCAGAGAATTGAGACGTCGTGTACTCACGCTCAATCTTGGGAATGATTTTCTTGACATCGCAGTATGAATTTACATCGTTATTAATTAATTATATAATATATTGATATCGCTGTTGTACTGTACAAGTCGTAGACTGATTCCCAATACTGTACACAAAAGGTTTCGATTGCCATTTCCTAATAGGCAATAGTTCCTTTCCTTTTCCTAAATATTAATTTTTTCTTTAAAAAGTATAATTATGTGATTTCTGATTTTTCCTTGTTGTATAGTATTTTGTTGAAAAATAAAAATATTTTTTGAATTGGAAAATGATGCCTGACATTGTTATCAGTATTTACTAGTACACATTAAGTAACAACGGCACATCAAAATTCCTAATCTGAAGACTAAAGTTGTTTAATTTACTGGGCAAGTCCGATGAATCTAATGTTCAAAAAAAACAACTTTGTAATCGCACATAATGTAGCTGTGAATGAAAACTAGCAAATGATACAAAAAAACACACAATATTTAATTGAGTGGGGCATCAATCAGATAAAACTTATCGATTTTTTTTTAGCTGAAAATTTACTAGTCATGTTTTTAGTTTAATACAATTAGCGCATGCAACACACCTGAGCATCTTAACCTAGCATTTTTTTTTTATTTTTTTTTTTGTGTTTTTCCTTCATCAACGCATATATAAAAAAAAGGCTTAAATAATCGTGAACAATTTTATGGCATAGTAAAACAACACAATCCTGGATTAATTCGCTTGATTTAGGTACGACACATGCTTACTAAAAAGTTGGGTATGGAATTTATTCGCTTGGGCTGACTTCCAAGTCAAAGCATGTAGTGATATACATGCCAGCTTATGAGTACAAAAAGCTGTTTAATTAACTTCCAGAGCCTCTTGTTACGCTGTTGAAGTGACACAGAAGAAAGGTATGATTTGGGAATTGCGGGTCCAATGTTAAGAGGTGAAGTTGACAAGAGCTTCACCTTTGGTTTGGATGTAGGAAGCCCACCAGCTGACGATGGCCTGACGTCATAGCAGGGGAAGAGATGGGAGCTCGAAGCTTGTTTCAGGTATGAGTTGCAGAATGGTTTTCTTCTTCAAGCTTTCCAAACTCGCAGCTGCTCGGAGTCCACAGAGGACTTCCAATCCTTTGGCCTTTTCATCAAAAAAGCCTTCTAGCCTGCAATTGGGCTTTTTGGCCCATCCATATCGATGTGATATAATTAAACAAAAAGAAAATTTTATTCAATATATAATTGACTTTGTGATTTTAATATAGGAATATAGGATGATGTATAGTTAGCATTGTTGTGTAATTTAGCAACAGTATGAAACTGAGATAACTACTAGGAGTTCCAAAAGTCCGTAATTTTAAATCTCAAAATTTGTGTACGAATTTGGTTAAAATGTGAAATTATCTGCTTACCAATTCCAATAAAATATTTATTATAATTTAAAGTAGTTATATAAAATGATGATCATTTAATACCTAAAAAATAAAATTTCATAGAAAAGCCATATGAATCATATAAAATCTATTAAAATTTGTTTAACTCTTTTAATTGGCTATTTATTGAGTTGATTTTTGTGGTAGTCAAATAATTTGGGTTTTTAATATAGCCGCGCGCTCTCTTTTTTGTCATCTTTTTTTTTGCCGATATAAATGGTTTCATAATTAACTTAAATAAACAATTTTACATGCAATAAACAAATAACATATGTCTTGGTCAAACGATCATGAACCTTTCATGAAGAAGTAAAATTCAGGTGTAGTGCATTGGTGCTCTTTTGTTCAAAAAAAAGTACTTAGTTCTGACTGTTTGGTCTAATTACGCAGGTTTTTATGTAGAAACATTAGGTTATAATTTGCTTCAAAGATTCTTGGAGCCAGCGCACATTAGTTGCTTGTGGAATTTATTCAATGGGATTTAGTGGTTGATCCGTATTAATTTTATCTTAGTTCTATCAGATAATAACTGGAAAGCATCAGAGACTCAATTGCATAGTTTAGTTGGTACACTTTAACAGCAGAACTCCTGTTGCTGTTCATACTGTTACAGTTTTAGTCTCCTCCAGACTCCAGTCCCCCTATTATTGGGAATTCAGTTACCTATAGCAGCCATGACTGCTTACTCGGACTACAACTGCTTAAAATCCACCGAAGAAAGTATCAAAAACGAAAAAGATAATCTATTCGTCAATTGATTATTATAGAATAAAAAATAAAGCACTTTGGAACCTAATGCTCTGCTTCATGATTGAAAGTTGAAACATACCTTTACACTCATGCTTGATCCATCAGTCTATATTGCCAACCAAAAATAAAACAAAATTTATGCAGCTGACACTCAATTATTGAACTCCATGTTTTCCAGAGTTGTAATGTTTAACTGGACAATACAAATCAAATTAATCCAAATTTATCGTGGTTAGCATTTATTGCCTTGACAATAACAGAAATTAGATTCCTTTACCTCTAAACCTGTCAGATTACCATCAAATTCTCAAGGTACTCAAGAACCTTATTTGTTAGGAGAGCCTGCAGAGCGAGGAACCTCAAAAGAGATAATTATTGGGTCCATTCTAACATATGAATACAAGTCGTTTGTGTTATTGCCTCAGAGAAAACATTCTGTTAATGCCGCTCTTCCTTGGTCAAGTTTTGACAATTAAGGATGGGCAAGTTGTTAACAGGGCTCTTAGAAGAAAATTATCAGTTGTTAACAGATCATGGTGCGTCTTGTCCTCTGATTTAAAGCTATTATTTCTATTACGACTCTATGCATCTAGATTGTTTGTAGAAATGCCGCAGTGAGATTTTTCAGATTTATCTTTCAATCTATTTTGGCTGTTTTGCGACTTTTCTATATACAAATTGAAATCCATCAACATAACCACATGATGGAGTGCACAAGAGAAGCCAAACGAGTCTTGCTTTCCGTTGCTGTCATGGACCGCGCATCTTTGATGTCAACAGCGTATCTTTTTCACAACTGAGAGTGGCAAACACTAAAGTGAGGGACGTGAGACGAAATGATGAAAACCTTGATTATATTTCAGTTAACTTTACAAATTACACGAGTAAAAATATAAAATGACTCATATCATATCTAATGAAAGTCTGCTATATAACAGGCTCACAGCAGCATATACGTTTTGGGTATGCTGGTTTAGAGAGTTCATCAATCCCTGTAATATATATATATATATATATATTTGCGTTGTTAAACATTTGAACTTGTTTTAGTTTTAAAAAACAAATCACTATAAATTATATTATATCAGCTGCAGTATAACACACTACTGACTACACTCTAAACTCTTAACAGTCCTCAAACATCCAAGGGCCACTATTCACAACTCACAAGCCATAACATTTTGTTTTAGCCCATTTGTTTCAAAGATGAAAATGCAGTAGAAATTCCTAATTACAAAATCTATAGTATGAATTCGTATAGTTGGATGGACTTCAAACACGCTGAATTTGAGTAAAATATATTGTTCCTTACTAGTAGATTGAAAATTAATTTTTATTTTGCCCCTGTTTTTTTTGTAAATTAATATGAATTTTCTTGTAAAAAGATTGATGGTACCGGATTAATAACACTTTGAGATGGTACCGGATAAAAAAAAAAAAATAGTACTCCAATATGTCGGTACCAATATAGAACAACCTTTTAATTTAGCAATTTGAAAATCAAAGTTGAGAAGGCAAAAATTTTAAGTCGAAAAGTTTCAAAATTACCAAGTTCGAATTTATTGTCTACTAAATTGTTCGTGATATTGAAACTGCTGTCTACCGAGCCTATTTGATTATATTTATTTTTCCTTACTAAATAATACATTTTTTTTCTCGTTATCTTCTTTTTGGTTAAAAAAATTTGTCGACGAACCTCTTCTCTCTTTTACAATGCGCAATTCGATTCTCGAGGATCACATTAAAAGGATTTATTGAAAAGAAATTTCAACGAAATTTCAATGAAGTTGCAATACAATTAATCAACTACCGTTTATGAATTTCACTTTTTTAATTGGATTACCACGCATAAAAAGAAAGGAAGCTGCGGACTAATTGGGTCGATCCCTCGATCCCTTGCGTATACAATTAAGCATTTCAGCTCAAAAAATTCAAAGTTAAGCGGGACTCGTGGCCAATCAATGATAACTGTATGAAGAAAACACATCGATTGCTGTGTTGTTAGTTGCAAATATTTAGTCATAAAAATGATATCATCAAAAGAGCACTAATAATTGATAATTTGAAGCAAATTATACTTTTGTGAAGTGTCACACCCCAGTACCGAGGGTGCCGACAGCCGCCGCGTATGCACGCTTACCTTCGCGCACACGCAAGGCGTACTTTACTTTTAAAACTTTTAAGAATCACGTAAAATATAAGTCACACAAATTAACTATGAGAATCCAACTCAAATTATGCAACCAATAATCATACATGAATGTCTAAAATAAATAAAATAAAATAAAATGTGAATCGTCTACAGTTTAAACATGACCATTACAATTACATAAGTACTGTAACAAAAATGCAAGTATGCCTATCTATATTTGACATGTAGGTTTATATTAAAATTAAATTAAAGCTAAATATACAAGCATTCAAAATAGGAAGTACAGGTTTGTTAAACCATAAGTCCTTAATATACATACATGTGTATACACTGTATGCACAACAACAGATGAAAGGAAATTTCAAACGTATGATTTTTAAAACTTAAAATATGAATATCACGAGTACTAATGAAAAGTAAAGGCTAACATTGCCATTTGAAAATTTCATGCCATTACAAAAATATAAATATAAATGAGTACAGTCAAATATATACACCACCAAATGCCAACGTGTTTTACAATTTAACGCCACTTTTATATATACATTCCAAGAAATAAAAACAAGTAGCCATATAATTTAGATATGGAGTTTGCCAAACAGTAAAGAAAATAAAAGGTAATGAAGAATCAGATTTACATAAGACAAGCTAACTATTTACATATATATATAGGGTAGAAACCTATTAAGACAATTAACAAGAGTAACATTTTCAAAGATGCATTTTAGATAAATAAGTTCATGCACTCTCAAGTACATAAGAACTATAACAAGATTTAAGTATGCATATTTAATTTAACACATGGGTTTCAGGTTAAATCAAAATAAAACTAATAAGACAAGCATCCTAAAATATGCAGTTTGGATTGCAAAAGCATATTTACCCAATATACATAACATACATGAACTGTATGAGCACCAAATGAAATAAAATTTCAAATGCATATGGTTTTAGAACTTAAAACATGAAGATTACATGTACTGTTGGAAACTAAAAGCCAACGTGGCCAATATAAAAAAAAAATGTTAATGCTACTAAAGATATACAAGTAAATACAGTCAAATATATGCACTATCAAAAATGCAAAGTAATGTGCTTAGGTATTAAAAACACTAGGTTAACATATGCATTTAAATAAATATAATACAAGTAGACATGGAGCTTAGCAAGAAGTATAAGTGAAAGCTTATCAAAATCTCAGATTTACATAGGCACACGATACATGTACGATCATCACAAAAAAAATGTAAGTATCTGCTTTTATACATAAAGTAGCATTTAATATACAAGAATGTAAGCTAACTAAACTATCATCTTGAAATTATAAAGTCAGAGACAAATAATTACAAGTATACAAGTGTGATCCAGAAGAGAAATATACACAAGGAGCTTACAAGTTACTCACCAAGTGACAAACAGAATGGCTTACTCCCTTACCACACGACCCCGCTCGCTAAACCTGGAACCCACAAAGTGGAAGAGTGAGATAAATTAAATTTATCTCAGTGCGGTATTCAGTTCCAGCCACATGAACTTCAAGTACATGTTTCGGAATCAATTACCGACTGAGTAAAGAAAATACATAGCAATTATACAATCAATATATAAGCAGGTGATACGAACATATTATGCAACAATTATCAAGCAATTACAGATTTATGCAATGCAAGTGAGCCCGACATTTTATTCAATTCAAAATTCAAATACAAATGATAATACAAGAATGTCGGCTCAGTTTGGTAACTTTCAATGCAAGTCTGGTAATCATAAGTCACAATCACAGATCAATCAGACAGATACAGTTGTCCCTCCCCGAACTTAGGAGGATCAGGACCAATTTCAGATTTCCGATACAATTTAGACAATCAGATAAACAAATATACTACAAGCTGAGAACACTACCACTCCACGGACTGGGTACCGTATAGAGTACCGGACTATAAGCGCTCATGACCGGAGTCTGGCCAGTTGGGGAAGCCACTCCCCGACTCCAAACTTGAAAACGAGTGTCTATATCAATCACACAAGTAGTATAACTCTTCCATATCATATCCATTCTTTCAAATTGAATAACCATTCAACATGCACATATAATAATAAATAATATCAACACGACATAATGCGAATATGCTTGCAATTACAAATAATTCAAAGGATGCAATGCAAGTAATTAATTTCTAACATGTAGTCAAAGTTCTTGTGGAATCCGCACCTGAAAATGCAATCAAAATCAGCAAGCAAGTTTCAAGCAAGCAAGCCTAGTGCCTCTCTGATGTATCGGTTGCACCCGTTCCGACACTCGACCCAATTCTACACAAATAAGTTCTAAGCTAAGTCCTTATTCAAACAAGCAAACAAGCAAGCAATAATAATTCATTTTCAAACAATCTCTAACTAAAATTAAGATGTGGCCAGTTCCTTGGTTATACCTCATTATAAGCATCTTTACTGGTACCATGTACCATATACAAGAGCTATTCCAATTTGTATTAGGCGACATCAATAATCCACCAAATTTGGTACCAAATATCTACTGGTTACCCTATATGGATATACATAAGTAATTATATAAAACCCAACTAGTCAATGGGTGCTAACTTACTTCAGCTATTTCAATTTGTGTCAAACGAAAACAACAATCCATCAGGTCAGTTTTATACATGTACCAAGGTTCAACGATTTATATTTTCCTATTCCCTTAATACTAATTACTAGCAATAAAATCAGCAACAAAGAACTGAAATTTCAGCGCCTATTTACCAGCAAATACATAATAAAACAACACACAAACTGAGATTCCAGCAGTATAAATCAAAGTTCCAGCAATACCCTTAGTAAACCCATAAAAGCAGCAATATAGACTGAAATTTCAGGACCTAATTACCAGAAAATAAAGAAAACAACAACGAACTGAAATCTCGACAGAAAAATCCAGCAATAAAAATCAGTTTCAGGTTATTCTTTTAAATCAACCTATGAAAGAATTAAGTTTCCTAAAATTCACACGTGGCTGGTTTCAAAGAGGTAAGAAAATATAGGAAAAAGCTTTGAAATTGATATTACTTATAAAATTTCAGCAATAATCTATTTGACATGGTTGCTGCCCCTAATTTGGACTCGGTTCCAACAGATTTTCAAAACTGTTCATAAACCCTAACTCAAAATCAAAGCTAGTTTTCCCCACGGATCAGAAAGATAAATGTTGTCTCAACAAAAATGAACTAAAATCACTTAGAGATACTCAAATGGATGATGATTCTTACTGTTTTTTTTTTTTTCAAGATGGCCCTTGAAGAGAATCCGAATCAGAAACAATAGCTCCAAATTTCGGTTTTGCAAGAAGTTGAAAGAGAGCTTGCCTTCACTATCCATTTCTCATTTTTCTGTAACTTTTACTTGAATTTTGGAGGTACAAAATCTGGTGCGTTATTGTAAGAGAGAGAGCTGATTTGGGGAAGAAAGGGATAGGTACAAAAACGATTAGGATAAGCTAAGGAAACAGCTCCCTTGAACTTAGTGGCTGGACCATTCTAGAATAAGAATTTATAATTTCGGTGAACATGGTGCATGCTTGAACAAATGGACTATAGAACATGGTTAAAACATGGAGGTCCCACATGTAATAGATACAAATTAGTAAGTTAGAATGAAGCCATAAAAGCACAAATAGAAATGTAAAAATCTGATTTTCATTTATATAAACCGACCATCCCTTTCTAAAATCATTATATATATATATATATATATATTAAAACTACTCTTTTATAATTACATCTAAATTAGTACCTCTGTTACATAAAAATCTTAGGAAAAGCACGACTATATATATATATATATTTTATAATCTATGAAGCTGAATTTTAAAATCTTCAAAAATAAATTCTAAACATAATTGAGCAACAAAATAATCATTCAAGCATCAACCAATAAAAGAAACAATAAGGAAAAATTAAATCACCAAGTCAAAGAAAACAATTTCAGAAATGATAGAAAAATCATAGTATTACATCCCTCCCCCCTTAAAAATCTCGTTCAGTCCTCTGAACGGAACTCGTACCTGAGACGTCAAACCTCTCTAGAAACTCTCTCAAGAGACCGTACTGACTGATGTTGCAGATCCAAACAATTAAATCCCAGAAGAAGACCCTGTACAAGGTGAAGAAGCTGACACAAGGAAGATCCAGTGAACTGATGCAAGCTTGAAAAGTAGGCTATGTCATATGTCCCAACACCAATTTACTGGAACAGCTCAATCAATAGATAAAATGGAAATTAGATTATGCAAAATCTCTGGACAACTGGCTCCTCTATCCAAAAGAATCATGAGTCACACATGCTTATCTCCTTTAAACTTACAGATTGTTGATGCACGTTGTTGCATCCCTTTAGCAATTCTTTCATGGATTAGCTTAAACTTTATAACCACCTGAAACTACTACTTCAATATTACTGACACTTGCTAACTTCTTATTAGTTTACATGGATTCTTGGGTACCATCCAAATTCCATCTCCAACTTAGTTCAAGGTTACGGTTGCCACTATAGTATAAACAATAGGTTCAGGGTAAAGAATAGGATTAGGTGTAGGGTTAGTGTAAAGAGAACTAGGTGGGTTTCGGTTGACAGAAGAAAGATTACTAACTTTGAAGACACTCACACAGTCTCAATTTGTACACCTTTTTCAAAATTGATTGATTGAAACCTATGCCACTATATCCATCTTATCTTTCCTGACTTAACACATCAGCTATCAACTTGGTCTTGCCAGCATCAACAACTTCCATTTTTTTTTTTTTTTTTTTTTTTTTTTTTTTTTTTGGCAATTACAACTTCCAGGTTATAGTCTTTATGCATAGGTTAGGAGGTGATTCTTCATAAACTATCTGTAGTGTTCAACCAACTAAAGACAATTGCATGCCTAATAATGTCTCTAGTTATTTGTAACTCAAATCTCAACCTGAAATCAAATTGACATGTGCTATAACATGTGAGAGATCAGCCTCAGTGACTCTACTACAGAAAGAACTCTTACTCTAGCACCTCCTCGACCTCTTCTTTAGTTCCATCCCTCGATGATCTCTATTAGTTTAAATGCTTTCCAATTATGTCACTGAATAGTTTGTACAATCCCTTAACCAATGACCTTTATTTCCACATTTGAAGCAAGCTTTGTTGAGATGTCGACAGTTTGACTCAGCATGATTCTTATTACAATGCATACACCAATCTGCTGCCACTACACCCTTCTTGGCTACATTCATGGAAGAAGAGCTTGGTACTCCTTTCTTGCTCAACCCTGATTCTGATAGACTCGGACAATCTCTTTTCCAATGATCAGAACTGCCACATACAAAGCAAGTTTTGTTGAAAAATCTGCATCTCGACTCAAGATGCGACTTCTTACACTTCCGACACCACTGCTTCTCTTTTCTCTTTATCTTGGGTGCTACAGAGATGCCATGCATTTTACCACTGCCTCGACTCGAGGGCTGACCCTTATTGCTCTTGTGGCTCACCTTCTTTTCTTGGTTTTCTTCATCTTCTTTATTATGATGCACTTCTATTTGGACAGCATAATTCATCAACTTCCGTAAATCCTGTACTGCTGGGTCATCTACCACTCCTGCAATTCTCGGTTTCAAACCATCAATATAATATCTCCTGTAGCGATGTGAATCAGCCCGAATGTCTGGGGCATAGTGAGAAAGGTTGACAAACTGAGAATTATACTCGGCCACAGTTTGGTTTTCTTGCTTCAAATTCACAAACTGCTCTCGCATTAACTCTTGTTGTAATTCTCCTATGTACTCTTCTTTAAATTTTTCCTCAAACCACTCCCATGAAATCTTCTCATGATCCCCGTCAAACTCTAATTTTGTGTTTTCCCACCAAAATCGAGCTGAATTCTCAAGGTAGTGTGTTGCAATCTCAACTTGATCCACTTCTGGTGCCCGGCAAATCCGGAACTTAGCTTTAACACTAGCTAACCACTCTTCAGCTGCCTCGAGACTGCCTCCCTTAAATCGGGGTGGCTTCAACCTCCTAAAAGAGTCAAAGATAAGACCAAATTGATCTCTCACATCCTTAGGCAGAATTGTGGAGCTACCTCTGTCTTGGCCAGCTGCCAGAAAACCTTCCTTAATGGCATTAACAATCTGAGCCTTCAAATCATTTTGGCATCGAGCATGCGAGACCGGGATCTTTGTTGATCCGGACCCGACAACTGAGCTCTCAGTCTCAACTCCAGAACTAGAAGACCCGACATCAGTCGAGTACTTGTGTGGTGTACCACGAGAACGCCTCTCACGTCTTAAACGACGATTCATCTCAAACCTGCACTAACAATCAATACCATAACAAAAACCAAACATGAAATAAAATCGACCTCACATCCCAACTAGAATCTAGGCCCCACTCGACATTAGAAAAGTCTGGTTGGGTTTGCCTAACCATGCTCTGATACCACAAAAACTGTCACACCCCAGTACCGAGGGTGCCGACAGCCGCCGCGTATGCACGCTTACCTTCGCGCACACGCAAGGCGTACTTTACTTTTAAAACTTTTAAGAATCACGTAAAATATAAGTCACACAAATTAACTATGAGAATCCAACTCAAATTATGCAACCAATAATCATACATGAATGTCTAAAATAAATAAAATAAAATAAAATGTGAATCGTCTACAGTTTAAACATGACCATTACAATTACATAAGTACTGTAACAAAAATGCAAGTATGCCTATCTATATTTGACATGTAGGTTTATATTAAAATTAAATTAAAGCTAAATATACAAGCATTCAAAATAGGAAGTACAGGTTTGTTAAACCATAAGTCCTTAATATACATACATGTGTATACACTGTATGCACAACAACAGATGAAAGGAAATTTCAAACGTATGATTTTTAAAACTTAAAATATGAATATCACGAGTACTAATGAAAAGTAAAGGCTAACATTGCCATTTGAAAATTTCATGCCATTACAAAAATATAAATATAAATGAGTACAGTCAAATATATACACCACCAAATGCCAACGTGTTTTACAATTTAACGCCACTTTTATATATACATTCCAAGAAATAAAAACAAGTAGCCATATAATTTAGATATGGAGTTTGCCAAACAGTAAAGAAAATAAAAGGTAATGAAGAATCAGATTTACATAAGACAAGCTAACTATTTACATATATATATAGGGTAGAAACCTATTAAGACAATTAACAAGAGTAACATTTTCAAAGATGCATTTTAGATAAATAAGTTCATGCACTCTCAAGTACATAAGAACTATAACAAGATTTAAGTATGCATATTTAATTTAACACATGGGTTTCAGGTTAAATCAAAATAAAACTAATAAGACAAGCATCCTAAAATATGCAGTTTGGATTGCAAAAGCATATTTACCCAATATACATAACATACATGAACTGTATGAGCACCAAATGAAATAAAATTTCAAATGCATATGGTTTTAGAACTTAAAACATGAAGATTACATGTACTGTTGGAAACTAAAAGCCAACGTGGCCAATATAAAAAAAAAATGTTAATGCTACTAAAGATATACAAGTAAATACAGTCAAATATATGCACTATCAAAAATGCAAAGTAATGTGCTTAGGTATTAAAAACACTAGGTTAACATATGCATTTAAATAAATATAATACAAGTAGACATGGAGCTTAGCAAGAAGTATAGAAGTGAAAGCTTATCAAAATCTCAGATTTACATAGGCACACGATACATGTACGATCATCACAAAAAAAATGTAAGTATCTGCTTTTATACATAAAGTAGCATTTAATATACAAGAATGTAAGCTAACTAAACTATCATCTTGAAATTATAAAGTCAGAGACAAATAATTACAAGTATACAAGTGTGATCCAGAAGAGAAATATACACAAGGAGCTTACAAGTTACTCACCAAGTGACAAACAGAATGGCTTACTCCCTTACCACACGACCCCGCTCGCTAAACCTGGAACCCACAAAGTGGAAGAGTGAGATAAATTAAATTTATCTCAGTGCGGTATTCAGTTCCAGCCACATGAACTTCAAGTACATGTTTCGGAATCAATTACCGACTGAGTAAAGAAAATACATAGCAATTATACAATCAATATATAAGCAGGTGATACGAACATATTATGCAACAATTATCAAGCAATTACAGATTTATGCAATGCAAGTGAGCCCGACATTTTATTCAATTCAAAATTCAAATACAAATGATAATACAAGAATGTCGGCTCAGTTTGGTAACTTTCAATGCAAGTCTGGTAATCATAAGTCACAATCACAGATCAATCAGACAGATACAGTTGTCCCTCCCCGAACTTAGGAGGATCAGGACCAATTTCAGATTTCCGATACAATTTAGACAATCAGATAAACAAATATACTACAAGCTGAGAACACTACCACTCCACGGACTGGGTACCGTATAGAGTACCGGACTATAAGCGCTCATGACCGGAGTCTGGCCAGTTGGGGAAGCCACTCCCCGACTCCAAACTTGAAAACGAGTGTCTATATCAATCACACAAGTAGTATAACTCTTCCATATCATATCCATTCTTTCAAATTGAATAACCATTCAACATGCACATATAATAATAAATAATATCAACACGACATAATGCGAATATGCTTGCAATTACAAATAATTCAAAGGATGCAATGCAAGTAATTAATTTCTAACATGTAGTCAAAGTTCTTGTGGAATCCGCACCTGAAAATGCAATCAAAATCAGCAAGCAAGTTTCAAGCAAGCAAGCCTAGTGCCTCTCTGATGTATCGGTTGCACCCGTTCCGACACTCGACCCAATTCTACACAAATAAGTTCTAAGCTAAGTCCTTATTCAAACAAGCAAACAAGCAAGCAATAATAATTCATTTTCAAACAATCTCTAACTAAAATTAAGATGTGGCCAGTTCCTTGGTTATACCTCATTATAAGCATCTTTACTGGTACCATGTACCATATACAAGAGCTATTCCAATTTGTATTAGGCGACATCAATAATCCACCAAATTTGGTACCAAATATCTACTGGTTACCCTATATGGATATACATAAGTAATTATATAAAACCCAACTAGTCAATGGGTGCTAACTTACTTCAGCTATTTCAATTTGTGTCAAACGAAAACAACAATCCATCAGGTCAGTTTTATACATGTACCAAGGTTCAACGATTTATATTTTCCTATTCCCTTAATACTAATTACTAGCAATAAAATCAGCAACAAAGAACTGAAATTTCAGCGCCTATTTACCAGCAAATACATAATAAAACAACACACAAACTGAGATTCCAGCAGTATAAATCAAAGTTCCAGCAATACCCTTAGTAAACCCATAAAAGCAGCAATATAGACTGAAATTTCAGGACCTAATTACCAGAAAATAAAGAAAACAACAACGAACTGAAATCTCGACAGAAAAATCCAGCAATAAAAATCAGTTTCAGGTTATTCTTTTAAATCAACCTATGAAAGAATTAAGTTTCCTAAAATTCACACGTGGCTGGTTTCAAAGAGGTAAGAAAATATAGGAAAAAGCTTTGAAATTGATATTACTTATAAAATTTCAGCAATAATCTATTTGACATGGTTGCTGCCCCTAATTTGGACTCGGTTCCAACAGATTTTCAAAACTGTTCATAAACCCTAACTCAAAATCAAAGCTAGTTTTCCCCACGGATCAGAAAGATAAATGTTGTCTCAACAAAAATGAACTAAAATCACTTAGAGATACTCAAATGGATGATGATTCTTACTGTTTTTTTTTTTTTCAAGATGGCCCTTGAAGAGAATCCGAATCAGAAACAATAGCTCCAAATTTCGGTTTTGCAAGAAGTTGAAAGAGAGCTTGCCTTCACTATCCATTTCTCATTTTTCTGTAACTTTTACTTGAATTTTGGAGGTACAAAATCTGGTGCGTTATTGTAAGAGAGAGAGCTGATTTGGGGAAGAAAGGGATAGGTACAAAAACGATTAGGATAAGCTAAGGAAACAGCTCCCTTGAACTTAGTGGCTGGACCATTCTAGAATAAGAATTTATAATTTCGGTGAACATGGTGCATGCTTGAACAAATGGACTATAGAACATGGTTAAAACATGGAGGTCCCACATGTAATAGATACAAATTAGTAAGTTAGAATGAAGCCATAAAAGCACAAATAGAAATGTAAAAATCTGATTTTCATTTATATAAACCGACCATCCCTTTCTAAAATCATTATATATATATATATATATATTAAAACTACTCTTTTATAATTACATCTAAATTAGTACCTCTGTTACATAAAAATCTTAGGAAAAGCACGACTATATATATATATATATTTTATAATCTATGAAGCTGAATTTTAAAATCTTCAAAAATAAATTCTAAACATAATTGAGCAACAAAATAATCATTCAAGCATCAACCAATAAAAGAAACAATAAGGAAAAATTAAATCACCAAGTCAAAGAAAACAATTTCAGAAATGATAGAAAAATCATAGTATTACATGAAGCATCCGTACAAGAATTTTAAATTTTGTTTTTTGTGTTAACTTCTAGATGCCTGAACATGTCAACATGAAAGAAGTAAAATTTAGCATTACTCGATCCGATCCCAGCGAATACAAATTCCAGATCTGCTGTATGCATTAGGCTTCCCCTAGAATTCAACCTGAAGCGAATTACGCATCCTGTATTCCTGTTCCCATTTGAAACAAAGCACATGGGTTTTCTGTCTTCTCTGCACGGAATAAGCAATTCGTCCATATAGGTGGTTTTAGAATAGAGAGTGAATAGGCTAATTCAAAACGACATGAATAAACTATTCAACGTTTGGGTACGCGTGAACAAACTCTATTCCGAACAAGTCTTATTCAAGGCGCAAACAAACACACCCAAAACTCTCCCCTTTTCTCCCAAACTCACGGCCCTAAACTTCCACTGCCACAAGCTTTCGAAAAAAAAAAAAAAACTTTCACTGCCAGTCTGCCACATCACCCATCCTGACTCGTGGGACCACCTTTTCAGACTGCAGTGTATCACCGGTACATCACTTTTTAATTCTAACCAACTCCGCTTGCGATTGATGCTATTGTGCTTCCAGCAAAGGCGGATCCAGATGTCTCTGTACTTGAAGTGAGGTTGCTACGTGCAACCCCACACGTGGGAGCGATGAATGGATAGATTGTCAAGGCGTCAATAGAGCGTGCACTAAACCTTCGTGTGTATAATACGTACTAAACGGATATGGTATTTTCGGCCAATTATTTTTATAATAGGTTTGTGCAGATGAGGTGTTTGTGAAAATGCCCCAAAGAGATTGTCATGCTCGACATGGGACCCATACGCTTGTTCTGTTGCTTTACCAAACTTCACGTACTTTACATGTCGTAGGCTGATTCCTAATACGCTGTATATTCGGATTGCCATTTGTCAATAGCAGTATAGCACCTTTTCTTTTCTTTTTTTCCTTTTTTAAAAAAATAGGCCTTTCCTATTCTTTTCCTAAATATTAATCTTTGTAAAAAGTGAAAACATGTGATTTAAGTTTTCTTATTGTAGCGTATTTTGCTCAAATACACAAAACATTGTTTCAATTGGAAAAGGATGCCTGACATTCTTTATCTAATGTTTACTGTAGCATAAATGATAAATCACACTATTAATTGACACTGGTTTATAATAATTCATCATCGGAAGCTGTTTCAATTACTGGGCAAGTCCGAATATCTAAACAATAATCGCACAGTATGTAGCTGCGAATGGAAATTAGCAATTGATCGGATGAAACGGTCATAAACGTCGCACAGTACGTAGATTTTTAACTGTAAATTTCTTTGAATATCTTACTTTGGAGCTAAATTTAGCCAGGTTAAAATTAAAAAAGGTTATAAACGTCGTTTCATTATTTAGTAACTTTAAGGCGAATAATTTTTAGGGAAATAAAAAGTGAAAGAGCACATTGATCAATGTGTAACATGTGTTAAACTGCTATTCACCAAATATGTGGTTTAAGATGATAATATGTACTCCAATTCTCTTATGGGTATATATTGTTGTATGAGCTAAATTTTCTTAAGATAATAATAATAATAATAATAATAATAATAATAATAATAATAATAATAATATGTATCTATTTCTTGAAAAGAAGTTAGATCTACAACTTTCTAGATAAATAAAAATTAATAAACATTAAGCTTTCTAACGATTTTTTTAATGTTAAAAAAAAAGGGAAAATGATACTGAACTGTACAAAATTCACTTTGTATATGTTTGCATTTGTGTGTTTTATTTTATTCTTTACTCTAGCTGTTTTTACTCCATGATAAAATTCACTTTCTTTATTTTTTCCCCTTTAATTTGTGTTAACTCTGCACATGCATATGGTCACTCAGGTAATTAAAGCAATCATGCAGAATACGATTCAATCTGATATATATGGTACTGTTGTGAGGTTCGGATTATTAATTTATACCGTTAACAGAACAACATCTTTATCCTAACAAGCCCAATGATCATCAACAAAATGTAAAAACCGGTACAATGAGATAGAAAGCCGAATAGAATGCAAACCAGTACAGCCCATTAAATGAAGCCCACTGACATTCCCATTACTGATTTAACAGTACTCAATTCGATTCTCTCGCATTCAAATTTCCTCTCCCCTATCTCCAAGTATCTCTCCTTCAATAAACTTACCACCACATCTCCATCCCCTTTTCACCCAAACCTCCACTGCGACATTAAACTGACCACCGCTTCTCCAACCCCTTTTCTCCCAAACCTCCACTGCGACATTACCAATCCTGACTAGTAAGACCACCGGCTCAGACTCTAGTTGTATTACCAGCACATCACATTCTAACCGTGTTAGTGTTTGATGCTATCGAGTGTCAAGCGAAGGTGGATCTAGATGTCACTATACAAGAAGTGAGGTTATCACGTGCATCTTCACGCGTGCAATCGATGAATACATGGTAAGGTATTAATGGACAAAGCGTGTAGTGAATCTTCGTGTGTCTTGCGGGCTAAAAAAGGATCTGGTATGCCGACCAATTATTTTGGTAATAGGCTTGTGCAGAAGAGGTGTTTGTGGAAAAGCCTCAGAGAGAACGACAGATGCCATGCATGCACTCACGCTCGACCTTGGGACTGATTTGCTTGACATCGCAGTATGACTTTACCGAAAGTCACACCGTTATTAATTATATATTGAAATCGCTGTTTTATTTTGTTTTATTATTATTATTATTTTATTTAAATTGCCTCATCGTTATTGAAATCGCTGTTGTACATTGTACTGTACAAGTCGTAGGCTGATTCGCAACACTGTACACCATATGTTCCAATTTCTATTTCCCAATAGGCAATAGTTCCTTTTTCTTTTCTTAAATATTAATTTCTCTGCAAAAAGTAAAAATATGTGATTTCTAATTTTTACCTACTGTGCGGTATATTGTTGAAAAACACAAATTTTGTTTGAATTGGACAATGATCCTTGAAATTGTTACCGATATTTACTAGCGCACATTTAAATTCTTCATTTAAAAACTAAAGTTGGTTCAATACTCCGCAAGTCCGATGAATATAATGTTCTAAAAACAACTTTGTAATCGCACATAATGTGGCTGTGAATGAAAACTGGCAATTGATGCAAAAAAAAAAAAAACATAATATTTTATTGAGTGGGGAATCAATCAGACAAAAAAAGGTTCAAGTTTTACGCAATTAGCGCATGGAATAAAACTGAGCTTCTTAACCTAGCAAATCCGAAAAAAAATAATTAAAAATTTCAAAAAAAAAGTAAAATTTGATGTGCATGGATATTTCAATATGGAGATCATACTGAACGGTTTGGATCGGTCATTTAAACTTTCAAAATTGAGATCTGATGGGGTTTAACCGGAACTCCGGTCAAACCGCTTTGATTGAAAGCTTTCTCATATCGTTCGATATGATCTCCATATTGAAATCTCCATGCACACCAAATTTTACATTTTTTTGAAATTTTTAAGCATTTTTTCGGATTTTAGAAAATCGTTAATCTAATTTGTTCTGAGCCCTTAAAAAACTGCAGTTTTTAAAAATCCGAAAAAAATAATTAAAAATTTCAAAAAAATGTAAAATTTGGTGTGCAAGTAGATTTCAATATGGAGATCATACTGAATGGTTTAGATTGGTCATTTGAACTTTCAAAATCGAGATGTAACAGGATTTAACCGGGACTCTGGTCAAATCGCTTCGATTTTCTAAATTTCTAAAAAAATAGCAAAAAGATTCAAAAAAATTAACGATTTTGTATGCAAGGAGATTTCAATATGGAGATCATGTTGAGCGGTTTGGATCGGTCATTCGAACTTTCAAAATTGAGATCTGACGGGTTTAACCGGGAGTCCGGTCAAAGCGTTTTGATTGAATCATTTCTCTCTTTCTATATATATATATAGAGATAGGCTATTGTCCTATGGATAGGACTGAGCCCCTTTCCTATTCATTTTTGTACCATCGGATGACTTTAAAATTAGTGCGGAGATGAGATTTGATGGATCAGAAGCATTGAGGAGCTCTATTTGTTCGTATATTCTTAATTTTTCCTTCCATCGGCGTTAATTCCTCTCCCTTCTAACCTATACACTCTCCTTCGAAAACAAAAGAAAGAAAAACCCAGGCGAGCCTCTTTGCCCTTCTCACGGCCCTCTTCGCCTCCCCTTCTTCTCGATTTGCCCTCTCTCAATCGTTCGCTTTCTCTATCTCGAATTTCCTCTCCTAATTTTTTCGTCTCTCCTCTCTGTTTCCTCTCTGTCTCTCCATCTCTCTCCCACTCATTTCTTCCCCTCTCCGTCTCACCTCCCTCTTCGCTCTCGCCTTCAAAGTAAAAAGAAAATCCCAAAAACTTAACTGAATAGACTATAATATTCTGTCCAGAGAAATCCAAACGGATCCGTTCGGAATGGACGAATAGTGCAGTGCTCTCGGGTTGATTTCAAACGGACCCGTTTGAAATCGAACGGACCTGTTTTGACTGTGCAGAACGGTCTGATCTCATCATCTCTTGTTTGCATCCACTGGTTGCGCCTATTTAGTGACCTTCTGCCCTATATTTACCTCTGTTCTGATGGAGAGCAGTGTGTAGATGATCTCTATCCCTCATATGGTCAGATCATGAGAGAAGCATATAGAGAACACATGGGAGACAAGTCTGGGCCGATATCCTGGAGTTTGCCATCAATTCAAGGAAAGTGAACTTGGCTTAGGAGTTGTCTCTCACTCTTCAATCTGTCGGAGAACCGATCCTGGGACGTCATCTAATCGGCAATCAAGCGACGGTAATGGCTGGAGGTAATTTAATATTCCTGTGATTTATTTCCGCATTATCCCCTAAAGTATTTATAGTTGGTATCAGAGCGGTCTACGCTTCTGTCTTGCCATTAAGTTTGTCGTTTTGATCAATTAGATGATTGTTAGTCGTAATTTGTTGGTCTTTTCTGATTAATTTCGTGATTAAGGAAAGAATTAGGGGAAACCCTAATTTTATTAAGAAAAATAGAATTTGTTTTTTATTGTCTGACTTCGTGAAGTGATATCTCATGATTCATGTATCCGATTCAAGTGAGGTTTTCGAGATTGGAAAGATTATTGAGTCTACTTTCCATAGAGACCAAGATCATCAAAATCAAGTAAGTATACAGTGAGATATTGTGGTCGCAATCAAAGGATGTCAGTCTGTATTTGTTCTGAAATTTCTGACTTTTCTGGAGTACGGGCCAGTTTACTCTCATTCTGTAATTCGGATGCAAATGAAATTTTTTTGGTATATAGTCCATTCAGAGATCTATCAATAGAATCTGAATTTGCAAAATTCCGATTAAGTATGAGTGAGTTTTGCTATTTACAAGATAGATCGGACTGTCTGTCTGTCTGAAATTACCAGTAAATGTCCGAATTTCGAGGGGATGAACTTTTTATCTAGAAACTTGTTTTCGTTGAAACTTGCATTGTTGGAAAGAGCATTGAGTCTAGTTTCTGGAATGACTAAGAACGCAGAAAACAGACAAGTATGGAAAAAGTTAATGGTATTTTACCAGAAGGTGTGCAGTCTGTCAGAAAATTCTGGATGCAACGTTTCATATTTGAAATGACCCGTTTGGATTTCAAACGATCCGTTTGGATTGGATATGATCCAAAACTTAGGTTTTACATGAAAATTAAGGTAAAATTAGACTAATAATGGTTCTTCATTGCTTAAAGAGGGTTGAAGGATTAGTTAATTATTATAGAAGTCTATATAATAGTCACAATTCGCTAAAATACGGAATTTGTGTGGTTTGATGGCATCTTTGTTGGAGACATATTAGTCAATAATGTTATGATAGTATAATACTATAGTAGTTAAGTACTGATATAGTCCACAGACCATCATACATTTAGGAATACTCTATTAGTATTAGTACTACATGCATTAATTAGACTAATATGAATTACTATCCATGTGGTATAGTGATATTACACAAATTGTATTTATAAAGGATATAGTGGAAATTGTGCATATGGTAATTATTCATATATAGATATTAATAATTAAATAATCCATTAGATTATGTTATATCAACTTGCTTGTATAACTAGTTCTTCTACTAGCGTAGACATCTTGGATGAAGTCCAGACGGACTATTTGGTTTGTGTCTACATTAAGATAGTTGACAAATATACTAAGTATCTGTCAGGAGATTTTCGAATGGATCGCTTGAAACCAGAACGGGCCGTTTTATTTGGTGACAGGTAATTTGTGTCTATCGGTTGGTCTTCAATCGGACCGTTTGAAATTCAAACGGACCCGTTTGAATTAGGACAGATGATGAAGTACTATGTCTAGTGATGAGCATATTTTAGTATAGTTGTTGAGTAGCCACAACATCTTCAATTATATTAAGGGTATATATACGTATAGTTTATAAAGTCACATTTAGTTATAAAGGCATAAATTGTGATAAATTATATTAACGAAGTTAATATCGTCCCACAGGACTATTGACTGAAATTGATATAATTTATCAGGATATAATAGTTAATTATAATATCTTAATTTGCCCACAGGGATTAAGATTAAGCATGTAGTTAACTAGTTATATCATACAGATATAGATATATACATATGTAAAGTATATAGAATCAAAACGTGTATTAACCTGCGGGTAATACTATGAAGGAATTTGATTCATAAAGATATATACTATTTTGATGTGTATAGAGTCAAAGTATAATATTATATAGGAATTTGATTCATAAAGTTTTACATTTGGTAAATTAAGTATAAAGTTCTAGTCTCAATATTAAGTATAAGCATATATAGGTTTACTTTCATAATGAATAGCTGATCCCCATTTAGAAATAAAATGTATTAGTTTTCCGGAGTCTTGGATGAGAATTATAAGGTTTAGAAGAATTTGTTATTCTCCATTAAGCAAAAGGATATTGATTTTGCCATTTGGAAGAATCAACTAGCGGAAACAAATTTTAAGGATAAACTTGTGTGAGATGTACATATAGAGCAAGTTTTCTTAATAATTTGTGGTTCGATTGATGAGAAAAATAATGTAAAATCCTTATTTAGGTATTAAATGAGCATTTTGTCTTGTTTGATAAGGCAAATGCAGCAATGCTCATTATAGATTTATCTATTATGCTTATTACCGTTATAGATGTGCAAGAGCACATAATGAAAATAAAATTCATATGATTGTTCAATTAAAGAGTCTAGCATTTGATATTTCTAAGTCATTTTCTTGTACATTTCATTTTAAACACTAGTCCAATCAAGTGTAGTCTCATAAGAATCTCCTGTAAAGTTACAACACATATACAGAGAAATGGTCAATCAATGAACCTATGACCATATGTGTAAATTAAGGATGATAATAGATTATGTTATGGACTAATCTGAATGTGTTCATACAGTTGAAATTTTTGATAACAAGCAAAATTATGATAAGTAAGCAAAGCAATTAAATAAGCATAAGGATGAAAGGTCATATTCTTGTGACTGCTTATATAAAGAATATTTGCATCAAGTACAAAGCTTGCTTTGATCTCTTTTGTCGGTGATTACTTACAATGTATGAATCTCTACATAAGTGAAAGTAAAGACACAATGCTGTAGGAAAATGAAGATTGTAAAGTTAGATAAAAGAGATTTTAGAAATATGACTAGGGTAGTGGATTCAAGATATGTATGTTTCTGGAAGATGATCAAATTAGTGGGAGCGATCAGATTGATGATCATTATAATAACTTCCTCTAATGTAGAAGTGGATGCTATTTCATCTAGTTCAAACGGACCATTTAAAGTCTAACTGGACCGTTTGAGAAATATAGAAAATCCATTTAGTCATATTCCATCAAGTTCAAACGGACCGTTTGATGTCCAATCAGACCGCTTGATGAAAGCCGAAACATTCCATAATTAACTAATTTTATAAATTTAGATCACTACAGCATAAACGATTTTTAACAACACCATATTAACACCTGTTTTTTAAAAAACCGGTTTTAAAAATAGTCAGTGGCAATTTCGTAATTGTAAGCATTTATCTTTAGCACCGGTTTTTTTAAAAAATAGGTGCTAAAGAGTTGACAAAAAAAAAAGAAAAATCGGTTTATCTTTAGCACCGGTTTTTCTAAAAAACCGGTGTTAAAAAGATAATCTTTAGCACCTGTTTTTTAGAAAAAACCGGTGCTAAAAAGTTGCAAAAAAAAGCAAAAATCGGTTTATATTTAGCACCGGTTTTTTAGAAAAACCGGTGCTAAATGCTAAAAACCTTCTGAAAAAAAAATCGGCTTGATTTTTAACACCGGTTATTTAATAAAAAATCGGTGTTAAAGATCCATCCATTTTGTTTTTAAATTTCTAAGTTATCTGCCTCCTTCACTCATTTTTTTTATGCAAAAAAATTATAAGTTCTGTGTCACTCGCATTTTCTTCTCTCCCTCTCACCACCGCTCTTCCTTTTGAACCCGAAGCAACCCACTCGCCCCTCTCACAGTTTCTTTCCCCCTCAATCTTGAGCAACCATGGCTCTCTACTCGGCGATAAACGGGTCAAGGTTGTTCTCCGATATCAAAAAGAAAGCAAAAGGTGAATGAGATCCTCTCTAAATTGTTTTTATTTGAAGTGTTTGATTTACTCTGGCATTAATCTTTAATTCTCAATTTGTTTTTTGCGATGCAGATCTGCTCAACAAATACTACAACTATGATCACAAGTTCACAATCTCAACTTTTAGTGCCTCTAGCATGGTAAAATCCTCGATCTCCTTTTTCGATCTCTTCGTAAAACTCTCTTCACTCCACTGCGTGGAGGTAGTGGTTGAATTGATTGAATTTGTGTTGATATCAACTATTTGTCCATGTACTTTTCATAGGCTTTTATTTAAATTTAAGTGAAATATTAAATGTTTCAACTTATTTCTTTGCTGGATCGAGATATTAAAAGGTGCCAAGCAACAAACAGGAAAAAAAAGGGGCTAGCCCCAAAATAATTTTTTTTACGTCAATCTTTAGCACCGGTTTTTAGTTAAAAACCGGTGTTAAAGACATCTTCTACACCGGTTTTTAGTTTAAAAACCAGTGTTAAAGAGTTACAGAAAGTTTTGAAAAATCGATTTTTGACTGCACCTCTTTAGCACCGATTTTTTAGAAGATTATATTTTTAACATCAGTTTTTACTTAAAAACCGGTGTTAAAGAGGTGCTGATTTCCTCGCCAAGATTTCAGATGATTTTTAATACCGGATTTTTAACACCGGTTTTTAATATATTATTAACACCACTGAACATTAGCACCACTTTCTAACCGGTGTTAGTAATATGAATTTAACCGGTGTAAAAAAAATAAAATGCAGTAGTGGATCAAGTTGAACAATTATGTTCAACATTATAGTGATCTAATTAAGTATAAAGTTGGTTATTCCTAGTGCTAAGTATACAAGACTCTAATGAAGTTATCAATGTTGAATAAGTAATAAATTACAGTATATCCATATTATTGTATAATGTCATGAAAAATCAATAGAAATAGTGAGATATAGTGAAGTCTGAAGTTTGTTAAGTTACTTGATGGTTTTATAACATGTTGGTTATATTCATAAAACCAATAAAGATTCTTTGTGTAACATTAAAGATATGTCAGACTTGTCACTGATTCATTTCATATGATTTTGGCATTAGTAACTCATTTTAGTTTTGAGTTACATTGGATGGATGTGAAGACTGTAATAATGTATAAGAGGTTATATGAAATAACCATAAGTTTTCTCTCCGGTAGAAGTAAGCATTGAGTGTGCAAGTTTTAAAAAAGTCACATAAGGATTAAAACAAGTATCATGCTATAGGTATTTGTAGTTTCATGAGGCATGTTTTCATACAATCTTGAAAAATGTCATGAACTATTGTATATACCACAAGGTCAGTGGGAGTCGTGTTTGTTTTCTTGTTTTAGATGATATTCTTTTTTTTTTTTTTGAAACGAACAAGCCCGTAGGCATGTTTTAGATGATATTCTGCTTGCATGTATTAGTGAAATAATTTCTTTCTAAAATTGATATCAATATGGGTAAAGCCATATTTCGTATTGGATTAAAGATCCATAAAGATAAACATTAAATAATTTTAAGTTTATCTTATCAAGCATATATCAATTAAGTCTTAGAAAGATTCTGGATAGAAAATTATTTATCAAGTTTAGCACCTATTTAGAATACATAATAGATATAGTGTAGATTGATATTCTCATAACAACTCAGAAAAAGGAACATTTGGTTAAAATTCTGTATGTTTCGACAGTTTCAAAGCATATTGAATGATCATATTTGTGCACAAAATCTAATATAGCTTTGTCGATTAGAATGTTATGTTGATATCATTGATATCATTGAAATCCTGGGGATATACCACTAGAAAATAGCTAAGAAAGTAATGAAACATCTTTAAGATATTAAAGATAATATGCTTATGTTTCAACGAATGATAAGTTGAAGATATTAAGTTATATAGATTGGTTGTATCGATTTTAGGAATCGAATTAAGAGGACATATTTTATGTTAGCCAATGGAACTATATAAAGAATAATCGGATAGGCACTGATTGCTACTTCAACTATAAAGAATAATTCATTGTGTATTTGAGACTGATTCCCGTGATGGCAGAAGAGTTTTATTTGGAGGTTTAGAATTTTGAGTACTATATCTAAACCATTAAGATATTCTGTGTGATAATTCTCTCGCAGTCTTTCTAACTAAGAAATGAAAGTCATATTAAGTTATTGACATTAAAAGTTTGGTTTTAAAAGAATGCATTAAGGAGAATTAAGTGGTCATTAAGTATAACCATACATATGTGATGCTAATTGATCTCTTCATTAAATGCATATTAAGGAATTCAAGGATCGTGTAGCAATAAATAGGAATTGGTCCTATTATGATGTAAATCAATCGTACGATTGTATAAGTGAATCTCTTCAATAAAGATTAGATGTTATTCATGTTGTTTGCGCATTAAGTTTATTTGTTTATACGGATTAATCATATGGTATAGAATGACATCATTAAGTTATAGACTTGGAATAAATATCAGGTTTATTCATAATGCAACAGTAGGTCACATTAAGAGTAAAATTTGAAAGTTTCAAAGTGTATCGTAATTATGAGAAGTAATATGCACTTAAAGATGACTTACTTCCATGGTTCATATATTATGTTACTTTATTTTTTCATTCAGTTAATAGGCTATTAAGTTATTTTGGATGCTGAGCTCAAGTGGGAGAATGTAATATTCTGTCCAGAGAAATCCAAACAGATTCGTTTGGATTCAAACAGATCCGTTCGGAATGGACGAATAGTGCAGTGCTCTCGGGTTGATTTCAAACGGACCTGTTTGAAATCGAACGGACCCGTTTGGACTGTACAGTGAATCTGGACAGAACGGTCTGATCTCATCATCTCATGTTTGCATCCACTAGTTGCGCCTATTTAGTGACCTTCTGCCCTATATTTATCCCTGTTTAGATGGAGAATAGTGCGTAGATGATCTCTATCCCTCATATGGTCAGATCATGAGAGAAGCATATAGAGAACACATGGGAGACTAGTCTGGACCGATATCCTGGAGTTTGTCATCAATTCAAGGGAAGTGAACTCGGCTTAGTAGTTGTCTCTCACTTTTCAATCTGTCGGAGAACCGATCCTGCGACGTCATCTAATCGACAATCAAGCGACGACAATGGCTGGAGGTAATTTAAGATTTCTGAAATTTATTTCCGTATTATCCCCTAAAGTACTTACATAGACATGTGTTCAATTGAGAGAGAGGCTTCATACCGCTTCATCTCTCTCTCCGTTCTTTCTTTCTTTTTTTTCTTAATTCCGTACGTGGGTCCCAAGAGCAGGAGGCAATCACAGCTAATTATATAAACAATTCCTTCTCTAACAATATCTTCTCGAAATATCACCCCAAAAAGTTCTTCTCTAACAATATCACCCCAAAAAAAAAAAAAGCTAATTATATAAACAATTCCTTCTCTAACAATATCTCTCCTTTGATCTGTCGTTCATCTGTGAAAAAAAAAGGCCATAGAGGATGTTCTATTATTATGTTTATTATTAGTCCATCTAGAGGATGGATTAACTTACAAAGGCCATAGAGAATGGATTAACTTAATTCTGGGACATATTCGGTTTAAGAACTCATTCGCTAGTAGTTTTGGTTTTGAAATATATCAATATTGTACGACATATCTGAAGGTGTACCATATCGTTCGTAATGTTGAATTAATACATGTACCAAACTAGTCATGTCAAGTGCTATTTAATTTATTCTCATTATATGTTTCTAGCATTTCTACTAATTATTTGACATACACTAATTGCTACATAGAAAATGGTATTTTACATACATTTCCTGTACGTTTATCAAAGCAATCCAACTAGAAACACACTGAACCTCTACTGTTTCTACCAGTACATAATTAAAAGCAGAAATTAAACCAAATTAACCATTAATCAAAATAGCAAAATTAACCAAATTAAACCAGTACACAATCAAGAAACAACAATGGAGCGATCATCCCATGCCAGACCATACTATTTAATGAAATCAATTTCCATTAAACATATTTAGTACTTAGAACCAATATTTACTAGTTGAATAAAGAAAGAAAGACAAAAGCAGTGGTACAGGATTAAAGTAAAAAAAGAAAAAAATGAACCAGTCGCATGAAAATAAGATTAGCCCCACATCAAAATAAGATTATATTACTTAAATTGTTTCGGATTCCACAAAGATTCTCCTGACAAGGATTACGAAGCAAAAATGCACAAAATTAACCATCACAATTGCTAATTTGGCCTCAACCGCACCAGTCTCAATTAGCGAATCTAGGATTTTGTGGTTCGCTTACCTCTCCTTTCGGAAGTGAGCAGAGTCGAAGTTGTGCGCTAGGAGAATCTGAGGCGAGAAAAGGATGAGGCGAGTTTCGACGCTAGGCGGAGAAGGGAGAGTTCAGCACTGAGCGAAGCGGGAGGAGGAGGCGAGTTGTGGAGCTGGGCTTCTTGGAGTGGTTCAATCGATCTAGGTTTCTCGGAGAAGGCGGGGAGATAGATGTGCCGAGTACCGGACAAATTTACGAGAGAAGCATAAAGGGAGAGAGAGGTAGGAGCAATGGACATTATAAGGTTTCTTAGCATGTTTAACAGAATGAGAAATTGAGAGCCGCACAGATGGATACGAAACGGAGAACAGAAGCCTGTTTAACAGAAGGAAATTAACACCATCGCTCTCCTCAGCGCAAAAATCGTGGCCGTCGGATCTGATTTTGTAAAGTCATCTAACGATTTAGAAGTGAATAGGACAGGGGCACAGTCCTATCCAAAGTACAATAGCCTAACTATATATATATACATAATGAATATAGAATACTAATGTGCATTGAGACCTCATACACATCAGTTTTGTGCCATTAGATCACTTTAAAAAATCGTGCTGAGATATGGATTAAGAGCCCAGATTTTGGCGCTGGCTGTTAAAATTTCTCCGTTTGTTTTAAAAATTTTCCGTTGCCTCTCTTCTATCGCGCCTTTCTCTTCAACCAGCACGAGCTCACTCTCGTACTCTCTCTCCGTCGTCTGCACTCGGCACCAAGGCACTGAAAATATTTCCCCAATTCCCCTCTTCTCTCGTACTCTCCTCTCCCCTCTCCTTCTCTGTCTGTTTTTCCCTCCGTATGAACCTCTTCTTCTGCTTTCCTCGTCTGGTCATTACAATTCAAGTAATGGGGTGGCAAATTAATGGTCGTTATATTGATTTCCCCTCTTTCTGCAATTCTGCTTTCGTTGTCGTCTGTTTTCCCACTGCTTGTGTCATTGTGTGTATGGGTAAGATGAGGTGGCAAATTAATGGCCATAATATTGATTTCCGTGTACTCTATGCCTGATTTATTTACTATTTAATTCATCAATAGCAAATCAGAATCCATCTTCAACTTTAACAAGTATTTTCACCTTTTGTCGTCAGATCTTTGTATAAATTAATTCAAGAACTCCTTAACAGCAAAATATTGGCCCGTCCAGGGAACAAGCTCTTTGTTTTGGGGATGCCATGTAGACATCCATGTGCTTTCTAATTATTATATTGAATACTATCAACAACCAAATTGGGATCGACTAGTACAGAAAAATTTCCAGCTACATGCAAACCAGTAAAAACCAAAATACTGTCGAATTTGACAGCTCAATTTTGCACATTAAAAACTGTTCGGGAGCGATATTGGAAACGAAATAAAAAGTTCAAACGCAAATGGTGCCAATTTCATACTATTGTCAAATCTAGGGATTACTGTTCACATGCTCAAAAACCAGTGATATTCAAAATTAGAAACAAAATTTTAAAAAAAATTGAGACCCAAATTGAACAAATTAAAATCGAATGGGAACAATTTAAAACTGAAATTGACTAAATGACAACAGAAAGGAAGAGAGGGATCGCCTACCTTAGATATTTTACTCAACAAAAGGAAACAGATTGGCTAGGGTTTGAAAAGAGGCAGAGATGATTCGAGATGAGGCGCTTCGAGAGGTGCAGATCGAAGTGCTTCTAGATGAGGTGCTTCGAGAGGCGCAAATTTGAGAGAAGACGAGGCAGAAGTCTAGATTGGGCTGTGTTGGAATATGATGCCGCAGATGATCCTACCCGAGATCGGATGGCATGAACAAATGCGGGTGATGTCGCAGAAGATCGTGGCTTAGATCTAATGTGACACTTGACTTGGCAAGAAAGAAACGCCAGACTTGGAGCACAAGAAACTCTTGACTTCTTGTCAAAGAAATATTTTCTATTTATTGGCTTTCTCTCCTTGTATTGTATCAACTCAAATTATTCAGAAAATAATAAAAATAGTGTGCGTGTGTGTGGAGGACGTAGGCACCGAGTTGGTACAGAACCTCGTTAAATCTCGTGTTTATCTGTGTGTTTAATTGATTTCTGAGTTCATTGTATTAAGATTCTAAGGGGCACGGTCCATGTGCAGATACATTGGATCGTGCCTCCCCATACCCGATTTGATGAAGAATTATTTCCGCTGCGACGACTGACGATAATTTTAACATGGTATCAGAGCGTGGTTTTCTTCTCATGCATTGATTAGGTGTATCAATATTGGTGATTGCTCCGAAGACCTGTCGCTTGTATTGTTTCTCTGATTATTTCTTTGCCAATGCATAGTATTGCATGATTAAGAAGTTTAAGTGTAGTTGTGCACTTGTGCTGCTTCGATCACCGCCTAGTCCTTCACATTGGCTACATGTTACGGCTAAAGATCTCGAAAATTTGCTGGGAGCATCAATTATATCATGATCATGGTCATAGTGAAGTCAGGTAGAGACAAAGGTGGACCAAATAGGGTCAATGTGATGACCCAGATCGGGTCAGGATCGGGGCCCTAGTCGGGTCCAAGAATATGCTCTAGATCGGGTCACAAAGACTCTTCATGTGTCGAAGAATTTGATGTCTTCATATTGAGGACATTTGAGGTCAAGAAACATTTGTGTATGCAAGCCACCAAATATCCCTTTCAGGGGGAGAGTCTATATGAGAGGTATATTTGATGTCAACAAAGAGAAGATGATCCAAGTCGGGTCATGTGGTTTGAAAGAAGAATCTCTTGACTGATGTGGTGCACGGGTCGTGTCAGGATGGACACGGACCGGGCATATATGGGCCGGTAATGTTACCGGTTTGGAACAAGAATTTGAGACCGACGTGTGTCGATTTGGCGGCGGTATCTTTCGCTGTTTTGGATCGTAGGTGATTGCCTGCGGTTTTTGACCTATTTGATGGGGTGGATCGTCAATAAGAACTTGAGATCGGTGTGTGCCGGTTTTGGCAGCGGTATGTGTTCGTTGCTTTGGGTCGTAGGTGAGTGCTTGCGATTGTTGACCCAGTTGGCGGGGTGGATCGTCAACATGTCTGTCAAGATTATTCAGCAGAGGTTGCATTGAATATGCAACCATGGGCTGGTCCATTGATCAGTTTTGGACTTCATCACTTCTTAGGGAGTCGTGCGAAATCTGCTCGTTCTGAATCTAGAGTTGAGAGAGTTGCGTATTTGGTTGTTCTGAGATTAATTCCCTGCGCAAGTTACCACACAGTTGAACTTTTATCCCTGCACAAGGAATTCGTGTAATTGACATTTTTCTCTGTGCAAGTTACCGCACAGTCGACCTTTCATCCCTACATGAGGAATTCATGCAGTTGACCTTTTAATCGCGACCGGAAGAATAGTTACTCTCTTGAAAATAAGATTTGGAGTTGCTTGACGGAGGAGTTAAGATGGCGAGTGTAGGATTCAAAGACAAACTGGCAAGTTGTCATGACAAGACTGTACATGTCAACTTGAGGGGGAGTGTTGGAATATGATGCCGCAGATGATCGTACCCAAGATCGGATGCATGGCATGAACAGATGCGGGTGATGTCGCAGAAGATCGTGGCTTAGATCTAATATGACACTTGCCTGTGCAAGGAAGAAACGCCAGACATGGAGCACAAGAAACGCTTGACTTCTTGTCAAAAAATTATTTTCTATTTATTGGCTTTCTCTCATTGTATTGTATCAACTCAGATTATTCAGAAAATAATAAAAATAGTGTTCGTGTGTGTGGAGGACGTAGGCACCGAGTTGGTGCAGAACCTCGTTAAATCTCGTGTTTATCTGTGTGTTTAATTGATTTCTAAGTTCATTGTATTAAGATTCTAAGGGGCACGGTCCATGTGCAGATGCATTGGATTGTGCCTCCCTATACCCGATTTGATGAAGAATCATTTCCGCTGCGACGACTGACGATAATTTTAACAGGCTGCTTTGAGAGGAGGTGAAGGCAGATGTGTTGATCTTGGCAATTAGAAGGAGAAGTAGGTGCTTCGAGGATGCAGAAATGATTCGGAGAGAAGGCGATTTTTTTTTTTGGGCGACCAGAGAGAGGAGAGAGATGGCTACACTCAAGAGAGGAGACGGAAGATTAACGTGAGAAATTTGCACAGACAGACAAATCGAAATAAATCAGCGCCATAATCTCAGCCGACCATCAAGATCTTAGCACGATTTTTTTTACAGTGATCTAATGGCACAAAACTGATGTGTATGAGGTCTCAATGCACATTAGTGTTCTATATCCATCCTATATATATATATAGGATGACTAACGCGTCATCGATGGCATGTGCCATCGATTTTTAATTGATTTGTTTTTTAGGATCCAAAATTCAAACGATCAATCCGAATCGTTAAAGTTGATCACCATATTTAAATATCCTTAGAGACCAAAATTTACATTTTTTCGAATTTTTTTGCTATTTATTATGATATTTTCAAATTGGAAGGCCTAAAATACTTTGATTATATTGTTCTTGAAAATATCATAATAAATAGCAAAAAAATTCAAAAAAATGTAAAATTTGGTCTTCAAGGGTATTTCAATATGGTGATCAACTTGAACGGTTCGGATTGAGCGTTTGAATTTTGGATCTCGAAAAATGACTCGATGACACGGGACCCTCCATGCCATCGATGGCGCGTTAGTATTCCTATATATATATATTGTTCTTTCTTCATCAAGACATATAAAAAACAGGTTTTCGATAATTATGAACAATTTTGTAGCAGCCGAAGTATTATCAGAGAAAAGGCATACAAAAAATACAAAAACCTCGATTAATTCGCTTGATTTACACCTGCTTCATTAAGCCAAAAACCAAAAGAGAAATACAAAGTTTGAAGGTAAAACAGTTAAAGTAAAAGTAGCTAATTAGATTAACCAAACTAAAGAGATATTAAAGAACTACACAAACACACACAACAAAAAAAAAAAAAAAAAAAGAAGCTGATTAATTAACTTCCAGAGCCTTTTCTGTTACGCTGTTTAAGTTGCATATAAAAAGAGGTGTGTGATTTGGGAATTGCAGGTCCAATGTTAAGAGGTGAAGTTGATAACAGCTTCGCCTTTTAGTTTTATAGGATGCCCACCAGCTGACGTGGGCCTGACCTCATACCAGGAGCAGGAGCTCGAAGCTTGTGTTGCTAAACTAAATATTTATATATATACACTGAACATTTCTCTTGTTAAATTAAACATTTATATTTCTCCAGTTAAATATTTGGATAAGATATAAAAAAAAACAAAATAAACATATTGAACATAGTGAACAATTATGACAGAGAGTGAATATTTATATTTAATAAAATGAACACTTATAACAACAGAGTGAACAAAAAAAATTGACACGCTGGATCGATGGGTGAGGTGAGCTCTGCTCAGCAATGGCAAGGAATGAAATTTGTTCCGATGGTAGAAATCAATTTCTTATAAAATACATTGTGTCGTGCTGTACCGTATTTAGACACGCCTTATTTTTTAAAAGACTACTTACAGACCAAGGAATAAAGCATTGCAATGCCCGATGGTCAAAAAAATAATATTTGGTATGACTCTGAAGAAAACTTTTTATGCACTGTAATCTAACTTTAGTGGATTGGTTATACCTACGTCCAATAAAAGGTTAGATTATAGTGCATAAAATGATAATAAAAACGTACTTTTTAGAATAAAACCAACGCTAAAGGTTAAACCAACCCGCTTTCCACTTTCCTTTTTTTCTAAAAAAAAAAAAATAATAATAAAACATACTTTCCACTGTCCTTCATCGGCACCGGCCAAGGATAAACAATGGAAAAGTTATCCGTAGTCAATTGCATCCTAAAGAAAACAAACACATTTTTTTTAGGAAAAAAATAAAAAAAAAATTTAAAACAAACCGCACTTTCAAAACAGTGCTAATTGGTGGCATCTAGGAAGTAGGAAATGATCATCCCGTCAATATCCCAATGTCATTGAGCCTACGCGCCGTCTCCCAGTCTCCCTCACAGTCCGCCTAGTGTTCTTCAAAATGACACAACACGAGCGTATACGACACGCACGTATATTGGCACGACACGACACGTTTATGAAATTAACATGACACGTGCGTGTCGGTGTGTCGTGTCAAAGTCGTGTCGTGTTGGAGATTTCCAAATATTAACACGTCTTAACACGAGACGAGTTGACACGTGACACGACACGTGACACACGGGTTGTCACAACAAAGTAATATTATTTAAAATTTAATAAATTATATTGAATTTATATTATGAATTTAATGACTTTTGATTCATAATCTTTTTATTCAATCATTCATTTTTATTTTAATATATGAAATTTCAACAATTTATTATATTTTTTTATTTTAAAATTATTTAAATATTTTTTAATGAATTTTTAGAGAATAAATTAAAATAAATTATAGTATGGCTTGACACGTTTAACACGTCATGTCACTACGCGTGTCGTGTTAACTAATTCCTTCATTTGACACGACACGAAACGACACGTTGAAAATATTAACTCGTGTCGACATAACACGACACGAGCTCTAACACGCGCGTGTTTAACACGACACTGCACGACACGACACGTTTACAATACACTAAGTCCGGCCCATCCTTTTTATCTTTCCCACTTCGGTTCCCTGTTTCTGCCTTCACCTTCTCCCTCTCTTTCCACCCTCACCCTTTTCCACTCCCGTTCCCTCTTTTCTCTTCATCACCAGTCACCACTTCTCTTTAAACTTTCCTTCTTTCATTCCTCTTGTTTCCTGAAAAGAATTTTTGTGTGATTCTCATTACCAAAAACAAATATATTATATTTTTTGTTTTTTCTTTCTATCCCTCTTTCCATCAGAAAGAAAGTAAAGAACTTGTTTCTTACTACCGAAGCAAAAAATCAATAAATAAAAAAATAGTTCTTTTCTCTGTTTCCTCTTCATCAATAATCCCTACCAAAAGAAACTGTAGAACCTCTCTTTCTAGTTTCTACTACCATACCCTTCGTCTAATCTTGGATTCCTATGGAACATGTAAAGACAATTTTTGGACTTGGGGCACAACTACCATTTGTCTATCAGTTTTTTGATGAAGAATCTGTGCAAAATTCGGAACTAAGAAATAGCATTTCAAGACTTGAGGCCAAATTGATCAATGCATCGCAGCTAATCGAGAGATCAGAGTGCTGGTGCTTCAGGTATGATAACATTCAAAAGCTGCTTTCCTATCTTAAAAATGCTGTTTACGAAGCAGAGTTGACAATAGAGGAATTCAAATCCCAGAGGAGGAGAGCAGAAAACACTGATTGGAACAATACTGCAGGTGAGCTTATTGAGAACTTAAAGAATTGGGTCACAGGTTTTAAGGAAAAGGTGATTAGTGCTCAACGTAACCTGGATCATTTTTGTGACCAATTGGTAAAGATTTGTGACAGTTATGAAATACCACAAAACCCGAAAAAATTCAGTAGACCTATCACGGATTCACGTCCTCCTGTTGTATTTTTTGGTCGTGATAATGAACTGGAATATGCAATTAGTGTGCTGGAAATTCCCAAATCTGAGAGTAGCAGCTGTACGGAGAGCCAAAGAAAAATCCCAGTTTTACCTATTGTTGGAATGGGAGGCATAGGTAAAACAGCGCTAAGTCAAAAGATTTATCACGATGAACGTCTCAAATCATATAATAAAAAAATATGGATTTGTGTACCTCAAAAGTTCGATTTTGAGAAGGTCCTGAAAGAGATGATCCAGTGTGTCACAAAAAAAGAGTGCAATTTTACAAATGTAGACCTGTTAAGAGAGGAATTGATAAAAGAGATAAAATCCTCAACAGTTTTGTTAGTCCTCGATGATATTTGGAGCACTGACTGGCAACAACTGCTGGGGCCAATGAATGAAGCCTCTGAGGGAAGTGCGATCATATTGACCACTAGGGATCGTGAGTACATTAATTGTACAGATCATTTAAGGTATAAAGACCATTTCATTGTATCGTAATTTTGGATGTAGATTTTAGGGGAAAATATAGTTCTGTAAATATTTTATTGGATCGATATCTATGTGTTAATCACCATGATGAATGAATTTGATATAGGAATTTATTGGATCGAATGATCGATATTAATTAGGCTCTAAAATAGGGCTATTCTACTCAGATATATATATAGCTGTCTCTGTACCAGATATTAAGAACTCATTTGCATATATACTAGCTGTTCTGTAAGTATTTTATTGGATCCATATCTATGTGCTAATCACCATGATGAATGAATTTGATAAAGGAATTTATTGGATCGAATGATCGATATTAATTAGGCTCTAAAATAGTGCTATTCTAATCGGTTTTGTTCTTCAATTTGAATTTATTTTACAATAGGTTTCAAGTAGAGTTCATAAGCTTCCTTTGTGTATATTTGTAACAATTTACAGAACCTCAGGAGCAGAGAGCCCACTCAGCGAAGAACAGTAGAAGAAATGTTACAATGTTGGACATTTAGGTGTGCTGGCCACATTGACAGACTGTGGCTGGTATGACTGGAAAAGGACCATTGCTTTGGTAAGTGAGGATTGGCTTTGGTGTGCAGACTGCACAACCGGAATGGGGACTGCAGACAATGGTTGTTCTCAAAATGTTCTAGACCCAACAGTTTCTTTTCAACAACTGTTCACAATAGAATTGAGAAATTCAATTCAAATTAAGCTCAGTGGCTTGCGTCTCCTGAGGCCTTTATATAGTCTTAGGTCCCCTCTTGGCTTGGGGAATCTACCTTTTAGTTGTTTCCACTTCAATTTGGTTGTTTTAATAATAATTAATACTTATCTATTTGATACATTGCTACTTTGTGTGTGACTACTAGGCATCTCCTCGGGTCGTAAGCAATAGAAGGAGAGTACATTTTTCTCTATCTAATTGCTTTTATCATGCATTTGAGTATGCCTAGTAAGTAGGATCCTTTATTCTTAGGAAAATGGATAGAGAACCCTTTACTTAGTGGTACTTGCATTGTTGTTTGTTTGTTTCAATTCTCTTTTCATGATTTCAATTTTTTCTTGGGTTGATGTGCTTGAATATATATGGTTGATTATTTTTGTTCAAAATTAGTAATTGAATCGATAGACAAATATAATTAATGTACCTTTGCTCTATATTTTGGGGCATGGTTGCATGATTGATTGCATCCAGTGAAGTTTGAGTCCAGCATTTCCACCCGGAGTTAGAACCATGGAGTCCTTTTAGCTTTACAAGGGAAAAAAAAAGGATGTTCTGCATCCACTGTCGCATCACATCACCAATCTTGTAGAACTTTTAACCATGGAGTCGTTTTAGCGAATTATGTTTTCTGTTCCCAACTCCTTGTCTCCACCCCTTTCTGCCCAACCTCTCGCCCCAAAATTTCCACTGCGACATCACCAATCCTGACTAGTGGGACCACCAATTAAGACTCCAATGAGTCACCGGCACATCACATTCTAAATCTAACCAATTCCTTCTGCGATTGATGCTATTGTGTGTTGAGGAATTAAGGTGGACCCAGATGTCTCCGTACTAGAAGTAAGGTTACTATGTGTAGCCCGACACGTACGATCGATGAATAAGATGGTCAAGGTGTTAATGGATGGAGCGTGTAGTGAATCTTCGCGTGTCTTGCGATCTAAAATAATGTAATTCTCTCGATCTATTATTTTTGCAGTAAGTCTGTGCAGATGAGGTGTTTGTGGAAATGACCCAAAGAGATGTAAAGCTTGACCTGTGATCCAACTGCTTGTGCTTTGATTACAACTTTACCAAATTTCAAGTCGTTATTATCAAGGGCAAAATGTTCCTTTTCTTCAGTATTTTCGTTGCAGAGCAAAATTTTTTTTGACGGAAAAATATTCCTGACATTGTTTACCCAATATTTTAGGAGTGAACAAATCAGACTATTAGTTAACAATTGCACATTACAATGCATAATCTACAGTTCAATGTCTGGTCAAGTCCGATGTATTTAAACAATAATTGTAATAATTGAAAAATTTTGCGCTTTGAATGAAAACTAGCTATTGAATGGTTTTGTGATTGTCCGTTCTAAAGTTTTGATGCCAGCTGCGCAATGCTGACATGCGTAATTTAGCAATTCAATTGAACTTTGAATAAAACGGACTAATAGATTTTTGTTAGATGGGGGTATTCATTAATCTTTTTTTTTTCTTAGCAGATAATTGGGCCGTAGCCAGTAGGTGGATGCAAATATGCAATACCACACTGATAATTGGGCCGAGTGCAACAATTTGGGCTTCATAATTAATACAATAGATATATAATTTTCTTATTAAACTCAGAGACGGCCTAACATGTGGTTCTTGAAGTTCATCAACCGTCCGAAAAGAAATGTTTTAAAATTTGAATAATTAAAAACAATTTTGTAGCAACCGTCCTTTCACAGTCTGACAGGCAAACATTTAAACCCAAATATATAAGGGCTCGTTTGGATGCTTCCCGGAATAGGGGAATAGTGGGAATAGTCACTCTTCCCACTCTTCCGGCCACTCTTCCCACTCTTCTCAATAACACTCTTCCCAACAACACTTTTCTCTCTACTTTTTCACACTTCCCAACGCTATTCCTAAACTCACCATCCAAACGACCTAGAAATAGCACTCTTTCCACTCTTCCCACTCTTCCTACTCTTCCCACTTTTGCACACTATTCCCACACCATCCAAACAAGCCCTAAGAAATAGTAAACCCAAATTAGAACATGTCTGTACCCATCTATTACGGCACAGAAAAACTAATTTGCCGTTGGGATGATAACTGTGAATAGACATTAGACAACACCATTCAGATCCGACCACAAACAAATCCAATTACGCATCGGGCAACTACTGTGCTAGGCAATGTTTCAAAGAAGGTAATGTATTCTGATCTATAATCATTTATCAGATCATCAGATGTGTCGAAAGTTGAACTACAATTTGTCAATTTGACCCGTTAAAGATTCAAGATCTAAGGCCTAATTAAACTACGAGGTGCCATTGGCATAGCCCGATATCATGCAATAGATTATAGATATATACGGACTCGACTCCAATGTTGCACTATAAAAAGAAAAATATTAATTAATAGGTTACAGAGTCGAATCATGAATTGAAAGCATTTTGTTTGCAGACGACAATATTTATTTTTTTATTAGAAAGTGTGGGGTTATACGCAACGCCTTTTCCATTAATTGAAAGGGTATATATGGTAGATTAGTATATGGAGTTTTATATCATCATATTTGAAAATTTGGATGTAATGATGCTGGGACACCGACTAAAATGAATGTTCCTTTTCTAAATGGACTTAACTATAAAAGGACAAAATTATGCAATACTACATACAAATTTACGTACATGAAAACGTGATTAATTATTTATATATTCTGAAGCTAATTTCTTATCGACGTCGGTTAGCTTAATTTAAAATTTTAATCAATAATAGAAGCATATATCAAATAATAAATTACATTTATTAGATAAATAATATATTATTACATTTATTAGTTTTTTTTAGGGTCAGGTGGAAATCACAACTCCGACAATAAAAATATATTATTACATTTATTAGTTACTTTCATTGCTTACTTCTTTGTTTCATAACCAATTTTAAATTAGTGTACTATGCAATGCAATAGTTATGACTATGATATGTTAACATGTTATCCACTATCTTTCACAACATAAAGCTACGGAGTAATCAGAATTATCTTAAAAAAAAATTGTCCAAACGAAGGCTATTTATACTGTACACGTCGGAAGTTTTTTTCATAATTGATAACAACAAAACCGATAGAATAAAAAATAATAATTATCACGAGAAAAAAAGGGAAAAAAAAATACAGTAACGTGAATACTGGCGGGTTCAGTTTGTGGACAGTAGTTTTGAAGGCGGAGGGATCAGAAACAGAAGCACTGGAAGAGAACGCGGCACATGAGATCTGATCGTGCGGGTGCCCAAAGCCACAGAGGAAGTTGTATGCTCTAGATTACCTGTCGTGAATTGATTAATGGTCCACTTGACATTTTTATAATTAGAACAGACCGGGTACTTCGGTACTTCTGCAGTTGCGCTTTACGTTTTCAAACTACCAGCTGTCCAGCCTTGTCCAAAAGTCCACTCTTATCTCGCGACGACTTTGGAATGATAACATGCTGACACAATATGACAGTCGCACGTTATGCCTTACTATATGCGAGTAAGTACATGCATGGGCCACTCTGGTTGCTTCAAGTTGATTTAAATTTAAAAAAATTAAAGTTTGAACCCTTCAAGTTGATTTAAATTTACATAATTGATGAAGTTTGATCGGTTTTTGATTAAAATAGTACGTTTTTTAAAGTTCGTACACTAAGAATTGCTCCAATTTAAACAACTACTCAGTATATATATTGATACCAAAAATATTTTTAGTTTTGTGCATATTTGGTGAAAGTGCCTTCCAACGTTTAAAGTACCGTACTGGAGATCAAACCGGCCGAGCTATTGGTACGAGATTTATCGATTTTACCGGTTAAACCGGTTCAAAAAACCGGATGATGTTATATAATTATAATTATTTTAAAATATATTAATTAGTTAACAAATGTTCATCAAATATATATATTTTTTTAAATCCTAAAACATTCATCTAATATAGGAAAATGATTAAATGCCAATTAATTAATTAATTTCCGTTCAAATTGGAATGAATTAATTAATATCGATGAGCACATAGTTTCCTTTATGTTCCTGTGAATTGCAAGACAAGTTAGGAATTTTTTCCTAATAATCCTAAATTAAAATCGAAATTTCACGTCCATCCTAACGTCACTAAATAATATCACAAGTGTCCTAAATCTGGCCACCACTTCAGTTGGCGGCCTGGTTTGCCACCTGGACGCGCCACGCGGGACGTCACCTGTAACATCCCTGAATTTTAGGACCTGTTCGCAATACTTCAAATTCTAAGTTTCTATTTGAAAAATGTTTATTTTTATCTATTTGATCTTATCCATTTGATTTCTTAGTTGTTAAGTAATCCATATTTTCATAAATAGTAATCTATATTTTCAAAAACAGTAGCTAAGTAATTGATATTTACTTACTTAGCCATTAAGTAACTTAATATTTACTTTTTTAGCCACTAAGAAACCTCCACTATAAATATAACCTAGCCTCATTCCATTTCATTTCAGATCTCTCTCTCCCACTATTTCTCTCTCCACCTAATTTTGAATACCGTTTTGGCTTTGGATAGTCGGCCGTTTGGGATTCGAGTTCTACGTCGCAGTTATGTCGGGAAGTCGTATAGATTTGCTTATTCTTGTGGATCGCTCAGTCAGGTAACCGGACTTCTCTATATTTAGTTTCGTATTGCTTGATTTGATTATTGCTTGGCTTTGATTGCATGTGTATGATCGTTTGTGGTATGTTTTGCGGGATATCGGGTTTAGAAACTGGATTGCTGAATTTGTATGTGTATGTGGATTTTGTGCCCTGATCCCCGAGACAGGGGAGGGGAAATTGCATGTGAATTTGAGCCCTGATCCCCAAGAAAGGGGAGGGGAAACTGGTTCTGATCCCTCAGGAACCGGGGAGGAACCTTATGCCTGATTGATATGACTGATCTAGACCCGTTTATCTCCGCAAAATATATGTTTGTTATGTGGATTAATCTGATCCTGATTGATGTTGCTATCTTAACTAATATAGAGAAGCTGCGTCGTTAAATAACCGGTTACTGAGCTTTGTAGCTGACATCCGTTTGTTTTCTTGTGTTTGCGACGTAGGTTGACGGGCCGACTGATGGATGCAGATGATACCGCCCCACCCTCGTGCGCCCGCGACCCGTCGGTACGGGGTGTGACACCACCTCAGCAAGGTCTGAAAATATGAATTTTTTTCTTCCTTGGCTGCCATTTGAGATGTCGGCCAACATTTTCTGCGCACTGTTTCGTATTTGAAGTGTTTCTTTCTCATACGATGTCCGATTTGGATGATTCAAATTGCGTTGGAATCTTAAAAAACAGATCTATAACTTTTATGTTTTGAGTATCTTTCAATTCGAAATTTATAATAATCAAAACTTTAAGTAAATATAAGACGTTAGGTTCTCCAACACTTACAACGACTTTTCAATCATCATTCATTACGAATTGGAAGATTCTCAAAATATATGAGTTGTAGACATTTTTATTTAGATTTTAACTGTCACGCCCCGAACCAAATCTGAATTCGAGGAGGACAATCCCGCCACGTGCATACACTCTATTGTACACACGTAAGTCTAAATTTTAGTGTCTCAGATACAGTAAATCACAAGATAATGTCACAAGAATAATACAAAATAAAAAGTACACAATAGAACGACATCTGAAGCAACTCAGATATCATATGACATCTCCCAGCAGCGGTAAGCGATCTCTAACTTTGGATCGTCTTCAATCAGACCTGAACCTGTCTCCACAATCAAAGTATGTGGGATGAGTATGTGAATACTCAGTGTGGTAATAAGGTAAGCCAACAAGGTCCTAGTTAAACTACAGCTAGAACTAAACCATACTTAAGTTAAACACTTTTAAACTCCTAAAATTATGCAATTCTAAGTGTAAGATTTGATGTACTTATGATGATTTCCTATCTAACATGATGTGCCCAAAGATAGAAGAGAAAATATCTGGTTTTCTGGAAATATAAGATAATACGAGTAAGTCATATACATATATATACGAGAGTCAAGCACCCGCACTCAATAGTCAGTCATAATCATAACAAATCCAAAATCAATCCTCACATATCCCCATATGACATGGACCTTGCCTAAGTAGATCTACCTACATTCTTTATAAAGAATCATAGCTCGGTAAAATATCATAGCTCCAAGCCTATAGCCCCCGTCGAGGAGTAGGTCAATACCGGCATTGAATCGTGGGAGATCGAGAGGTAGTCTAATAGATAGCGGCAAACAAACCCCATAGGGTCCAGTCTAATCAAGCGGACATATAACAAATAACCAAACAATGATAATAACTACCAAGTGACCGCAGTACCGCCTAACGGTCGGTCTGCTGAGTGATCATCAGTAACGCTTCGTCCGTGATTGCCATTATAAGAAGACACCGGCATTCAGCTTGGGTGCAATCTTCCGATAATAGAAATCCCAGTCAAAAACGCTCTTATCTCACTCGGTCTCACTATCTTGTACCATACCAGATGCAAGTGTTGATTAAGGGCACTTTTAAGTATTTAAATCACTTTTATTAATATGGATGATAACCTATCCATGCAAAACTAATGTTTAATAAATGAGATGTGCTTAACTGTTTACTTAATGTTAATGACATGCTATGCACACATTAAATTAAAGATCTAATTCTTAATCTAAAGTTTAAACAAGACCTAAGGCATCCACACCTGGAATGACGGGCATAGAAAGAAGGTTGCTGCTAACATCAGTGAAGTCTTGGTCTCCACTTTGCAACCCTTACTCAGATTGGTAGTTGGTAAACTACATCTAAATAGTCTGACTGAGTACCTGACGATAAAAAACGTAAGCGTTAGACTAGCGATCTACCCAATTGTCCCATAATTAACATCAAGTGCTGGTTATGTGTTCTAAACCGTACTTAGAAGAAAGAAGGTTATATTTTGAAATACATTATTAAATTGACTTAAAACACTTTGTAAGATTTCGGCAGAGTTTCCTTTATAAAATAGGTGTGAAGGAAGACGTTATGACGAATTTCCTACAGTCCAATCTACGCGTTTGAGTCGTATAAAATCAATTTAAAGTTTCGAAAATCAAACAAATAGTTCAGTTACAAATATAATAGTGTTTTGCTCAAGTATGAAATATCTATGTAAAAGAAACTCAATAATATAAAAATATTATACAAGAAATCAAATTAAGCAAGTTAGATAAATATTGAAATAACCAAATAATACTAAGATATAATTTATAGTGTTGTTTAATGATTTATGTTTGCCTCCAAATTTTGCTGCAATAAATAAAATAACCAGGGCATCGTGAGATGAGGGTCGTCGAATTTTAACGAGGGTACAATTTCATAACAGGCCCAAAACAGGCTCGACTTAAAACCAAGCAATTAATCTGGGTGATACAAGGCTTAGATTAATATTCAGAGTCGGTTCAGAAATTTGCCAGGCCATGCAGTGATATATTTCACCAAATATAGGGATTGTACTCACGAGAATCGGGCCTATATCAATTTGGTTAATAGTACTAATCAAATCAATAATAAGTGGGCCATTTACAAAATATTTCATTTCAATCAAACAATCCATTTTGGCCCAATCCACATCTCGGCCCAAAGGAACAAATTCGAATCCGAATCCATCGGACCCAAATCGAGCCCCTCTTCAGGCTCGCGACATATCAACGCAACCAAGTCCAACAGTGACTAGTTGACTTGATCGAACCCAAACCCGGACTCGACACGTGGCAAGACCCCGTTGGGTATTACCGGTGGACCCCAGGTTTCCGTTAAAAGAAAACAAAACAAAAAAAAGAGAAAAGAACTGACAGTACCTTCGAAGGAGAAACTTCTCCTCCGACGAAAGCACTTCCCTCGCCGCTGCAACACGCCGTCTCCGCCTCAGTTAGTTGCACCATTGGAAAGACGACGCTAACCTGAGCGCGACGACATCAAACTCGAGAGTACTCGGTGACTAGAAAAGAGAAATTTTTTCGGAAGAAAGTCAGACGGCCGGAGCGAAAGAAGATTGAATTGCAGCAAAATTGTTGAAAAGATAGTTAAATTGCGCACCTGAGAGACTTCCCTGGAGTGGTAATTGCGAAGCTCTGGTGTCAATTGGGGTTAGTGCTGGAGAAAATGGATGACAGCGCCAACAGCTACGAGTGAGAACTTGAGAGCATGAGGGAATTGGTGATGAACAACACCTCCTATGGATTGAGGAGAACAGAGGTGTTCAATTGAATTTGAAATAGCGAAAAGAGAAGTTTAGGGAGGAGAATTAAATGAAGTACTTGCCTAGAGAAACTCCGCTGGCAGCGAATGGACGTCTCCAGTGGAATGAATACTCAAAAGACGAGAGAGAAAGCCAAATGGAGGACATCTCTTTCCTCTGCGACCTACGACCTGAAAAGGTTGTTATAGGCCTGAAGAGATTCCTGGTACCAATGGCAGGAGGCATGAGAAGAGTGAGTTCACCTTCTGGTTCGACCGTTGGATCAATTGATGATGGCCTTAGGGATTTCCTCATAGTACACCCCAATTAATGCAGCAGAACGAACATAGGAAAGATTAAGGTGTAGAAGCATACAGCATGTGGAACGCCTACATCTGTGCCTTTGATATCAAGCCTAAGATAACTGAACGGACAGATTATGGGGAGTAGCATCTCTTTGCAATTCCTGAGCTTCATAGAATTCAAAGAAAATAAAAAATGTTCAGAAGACAGATACCAACTGGAGGTCAAAGATGAATTATCGGCCATATTCCTTCCCTTAGAAACCATGGGCATATCTGTCATATAAAGGAAAAGCCATGGAATAAGGAAGTATATGGACAAAAGAATTATAGCACACGGCGAACTTATAATTCCAAATTTGCCCCTGATTCCTCTTGATGATGTATATCGCCTGGAGAAAACAATACTGGGATTTAATGTGAAATTTGTTTAAAGCAAAGAATGTGCAGACATGCTAACTGGAAATCGTCAAAAGATAATAATATTACAAAAGGACAGTTAACCCTTTTGCAAGTTGATTATACTAACTATGCCATCTGAGTTAATCTATGATCCATAGTTGATAAATGAAAAAGGGAATACGCCCAACCAATGAACTGAAATGAGATTGAGGAAAAGGAATTGATGATTAATATGCTAATGGAGAGGGTTGGCAGTTAACCCCTGTGTCTCCTGACACAGCAATGCATTTCTTGCGATTTGAGTCAACTAGTGTTCCCCAGCCAATAAGAGATAAACACAACACATTCACCTGACATGTAGAACAGCAAACAGGAAAACATAACCGATTAGAGGCTTCCATTTTGTTGCATCATCAGCATATGAAACTATTATTCCAACACTGCCCCTATGATGGAAAGGCAAACTGATGGTCACAGAAGGGTATTTATGACAATTACATGGTCCCTCCAGTCCAAATTCATAGGGAAGAATGGACAAATGAAAATGGAGAAGAGAAGGATGCACTTCTGGTAGCTGTAGCTATAAGCCCAAAGTTAAGCATGTTCAATCTGTACCTTTCACAGCCTATAACAATCATGGATGCTTGCCACCTGTATCCTCTGAAGTTGGCGCCAATGTAACCCCCTCTCCAAGTACCTTATCCAGCAGATAAGGATAAGAATGCTCTTACCTTCCCAAAGCCTGACAACTTGGGACCTCCATGTCAGTCACAGCTGAGATGTCAAGTGAAAAGAAGTAGAATGAGTGAGATTCTCTTTGCGCTATTCTCCAATTAATGGATCCAAATGCCAAGTGTCAAACAATGATTGCACTGCAGGGATGAGTAGTAGAGAACAGAAGTGAGTTTAATTCCAAAATTGATGGACTGAAGACTGGCCTTTCATCCTAGCCCTTGATCAAGACTTCAAAAATCAGGAGACATGCCATGTGGCAAGGAAACCAAGCTGCAAACCCTAGAAATTCCTTATAAAAAGACCCTCCTGCCGAAGGAAGAGGGAGGACAGACCCTCAATTTTTCTAAGTTGAAGTGCTGTCAAATCGTTTTTGGAAAGTTTTGTAAGAAAAAAAGGAAAAACAGGGATTTTGTGAAAGAAAAGGTAAAAATCAAATGTGTATTTATCACTCATTCTGATAATAAGAATCATTTTCTATCAACTTTTTTTTTTGAATGCTCGATTTCTTCCCTTTCCTTTTGTTTTTTGCTTTCGTGCAATGTTTAGAGTAATTTTTTTTATGGCACTTAATAATCTGTTTAGCTTTGAACCATATACGGATTTCATTGCCAAGGAGCGTGTATCTGCATGTGGGGATACAATCGAACATTTAAAGTATTTGCATCTCATTACATACTCAATAAGTTGTTCAGTTCACCTCATGTACAAATTTCATTACCTTGGAGTATGTATTTGTACGTGTGGGCTTGGCTGGATCTTAAAAAGACACTGCATCTAATCATTCACTTAATAAGTTGCTCAGTTTTTGAACTACATATGGGTTTCATTGCCAAGAGCATGTATCTGTGTGTAGGGATAAGATTAGACGATTGAAATGTTTGCATCTAGTTACCCCTTTTACAATTTGTTCAGTTTTGAACCACACACAGGTTTCGTCGCCATGAGCATGTGCCTGTATGTGGGGATGAGACTGATTAATAAAAATGATTTGCATCTAATTAGATTAATAAGTTGTTTAGTCTTAAACCATGTACAAATTTCATTGCCTATGAGTATGTGTTTGTACATGCGAGTTTGACTGAATGATTAAAGTAACCGCATCTCTAACTGTGCATCTAATAAATTGCTTAGTGTTGAAGCATATACAGATTTCATTGCCATGAGCGTGTGCCTGTGTATGTGGATAACATTGACCATATGAAGAGCAATAAGAATCAGGTTTATGTAAATGTTCATTTTAGAGATTGGTTTAGTTCAAGCGGCATACATGTTTTCTATTATCAAGGAGCATAGATACGTGCATATCTGTAGTCAAAAGTAATGGAAGTCTCCTTTGTTAAGACTTTGAAGAATCTGAAATGTGCTCAATTGCTTAGTATGCAAAGTCATGAAAAAGAGGGAAAAGTTTAATACGTTAAGATAATAGCAGGGAATGTTTAAATAAAAATGTCGTCCATGAGCCTTATTCATACGGCTCAACCATATAAACAATCCCATATAGTCATGTATATTCTGGTCTTTGTAATCTTGAATCAACCAAATGGAAAATTTGAAATTTAGTCTTCCTCGAAATAGTTTGTTATATCTAGTCAAATTTTTGGTCATCTTATTTCATAGTTCTCAAAAAAAAAAATATATACACGACATTAATGCTTATTATGTGGTCATACAAGCTCTCGAATAATAAAGACGATAGAAAATTTTGAAATTTAATAAAAGTTGGCAAAAATGATGAAGCTTGGCTTTGGCATTAATAAATGTTCCCTGGATCACCGCCTGAATAGAAGATCGCAACACTCAAAAGGGATCCAACTAATGGATATTTTCAATGTGTATTCATATTCAGAAATGCATCAACTAAAGACAATTATCATTAATTGCAATTAAATCAACTTGGTTATCTTGTCAGACCAAAACCTGACTCGAGATCAAAAACACAACCGAAATGCTATAAAATAGGTTATACGACTTCAATTGTTAATAACAGTAATTCCAAAACCTCCTGTGATGCTTGAATAACCTTCTCTGGTAAGAAAATCACCGTCGACAGCCTCAAATCACCGCTTCCCCAATACCCTGGCAGGTTCAGTCGAAGGTACGGCCAAAACCCTAAAATCGAGAAACGCAACTCAAATGAACAGCGCTGGGGAACTCAGGAGACTCCCACGACACTCATCGTCATAAACCCGACCAAAAAAGCCGTCGAGGTTGGCCGGCGATAAATAACTGGACTTCTCCAGTCGGCGAGAGAAACCTGCGAGGGAGGAGGATCGAAACGAATGAATATTCAGAATGAACTCAGCTCACAGATGCACATATGGACCGAACGGTTTAGCCATGGATCTTTTGTGACTCCATTCGTGTGGCGAGTCCCTGACTAGCAGAACACGAAACATGGAAATCAGGACCAATGATAATTTTCTAAAACCACAGAAACTTCAAAAATACATGAAAAATGGCCAGAAAGTCCAGAAAATTTCCATAAAATACCAAAATGTCCAGAAAAATGTGAGGAACATTTTCATATATCATTCCAAGTTCGAATTCCCAATCAAAAAAAAAAAAAGAATTAAAATTAAAGTCATAAAAATGATTAAAATTGATAAACACAAAACACTCAGTGCGTAAAAGTGCAAGGGTATGAACCCCTTTGACAGCAGGTACCTCAAAATGACAGATATGTCTGGACAGCAGGTACTTTGAAATTTTTTTTGGACAGCAGGTACAATTAAATGGTAACCACCGTTAAGGACAAATCTTGTGGGAAGTCAAACTCAAGCTCAAATCCAGTCAAAAATCCATATTCAGTCAAATCCAGAACCCATACTCAAATCCAGTCAAACTCGAAATCCAGTCAAATCCAGAACCCAAACTCAAATCCAGTCAAAATCCAAATCCAGTCAAATCCAAGACCCAAACTCAAATCCAGTCAAATCCAAGACCCAAACTCAAATCTAGTTAAAATCCAAATCCAATCTAAATCCAAATCCAGTCAAATCCAAAACCCAAACTCAAATCCAACTCCAGAAAAAAAAAATCCAAATTCAAATTAAACTCGAAGTCTAGAAGACCCAAACCCAGAAAATCCAAACCGAATCCAGATCCAGAAAATCAAAACTCAAGATCCGGACCTAAATCCGAAAGCAATACAAACCCAGAAACAAAAATCCTATAATTATACAAACTTCCAGAATCCAGGGACCAAACTTTAAAGATGTCTGAAAATCAAGATTTGGTGAATTCTAGAACATATGAAGACCAAAGTTTAAAATGTCCAAAGTGACCAGAATTTCTAAGCACGCCTTAATACCAGAGTTTAAAACGTTTTATAACATAACTCCTGCACGTTACAGGGCCAGAAATTCGATACGTCAATAGTTGACCAGAATTGACACACGTTCAAGGGCCGGAACCTCTACATGCCTTAATGCCTGAGATTCCAGAAACGTCTGATAACCTCGGTTCTAACATGTCAACAAACAGACCTAAGTTTTAAAACGTTGATAAATTGAAGTTTTAAATAATTAAAACATCAATATGATCTGAATACCGAAACTTTACAAGTCTATGACTGTCCTCTTTGAGCTTACAATGCGTATAGTTTAAAGACAACAAATCAAAAATCATTAAATATAAAAATATGGTTAAATAAGGGTTAACAGATAACTACCCGGGACCAAAATTCCAGAAATCTTGAAACTCTAAACATAAATTAAATTCCTTTGCATCATATTTTGCATTATGTTAATTCTCTCATTTCTACATCATCTGCTCCATTCGTGTCACCATTTGTTTGCGTTCTTTGATGTTAAACGTCAAGTGTCTTTTGGTAAAAAAATGCTATAATGCTAACTGGTATGCCTAATCCATTGACTATCCCGATCTAGAGGTGCTCTTGACTTGGTTCAGAGGTAATTAACAGTAAGGGCTTGCGCCTACTGGAAAAAAAGGACCTGCAGTAAACAATCAAACTCTTGAGAGGTTCGAGACCACGTCAATACCCACATCCCTTTTCAGGTGGGTGCCGATGTCTGAGTTTTGAAACGATCGAGGGGTATCTCGTCCGCAATATCTTTTTCCCCCGCGGAAGCATCCGGTCATTTCCCCCTTCCGAGGATCAGGGTCCAAAAAGGTGCGAGACAGATTCTGGCACGCCCGGTGGGACATTTTTCTCCTCTCATCAGGGAATAATCAATGGACCAGGCATATCGACATAGCATATCAACATAACGTGAAATACATTTAAAATATACAAAGATACTGACGTTAACTTTAAGTGCTTTCCATTTGCAGGAAAACTCATCCGAAACCAAGAATCAACATGGTGACCTGGAGTGAAATCGTGAGCGGTGCACACCTCAAGAAGGCCAACAAGTCGGTGGCCGGGACTCTCACTGTGCCCGTCCAGGTGCCCTTGACTGCGCTTGCTGGTGAAGCGCCAATGACTGCAACCATCTCTCTCAACAAGAAGGCTGGGGCTGGTGCCCAGCGTCTCAAGGTCTCTCTCGCCCCCAAGAAGGCGAAGGAAACCCGAGTCAGGCTCTCGAGGTCTCAAGCCCTCCGCCTGGCCCAGGAAGAAGAAATTGACACTGATCTGCCTCTGAACAATGCGTTCGCTCCTCTCCGCATTGTGAAGAAGAATGCTGACGGTCCGCGCCTGCGCGAAGACTGGGAGCTACCCCAGTATGCTCCTCTGAAGGTTGAGGTGGTTTCCGCTCCCAAGAAGCACCAAGCTGTGGAAGCCATCCATGCTGCATACAAGATAGTCAAGAAACTCCGCGGGGCCCGCAAAGCCTTCGCCATACCTGCCAAGAATACCCAGAAGCCCTCAATCAAGGAGAGGCTCCGGTTCCCAGTCTTTCAGCGCCTTCGTTTCCCCTACTATGAGGATACCAGGATCGGAGATGCTGATTACAGCGCCTCGGAGAAGAAAGTGGAAGTCACACCTCCTTCGGTCTTTGATCGGCTCACTTTCCCTCCTCTCAAACCCAACACCAAGAATATGAAAGCCAAGGGGAAGGCTGCTCAGGTTCGGAAGCCCAAAAATGCTTCTGAGCCTCAGCAGGAAGGCGCCATATCCCCGAAGGAAAACAAAAGGAGGAAGAAAGCCTCCGAGATATCTGATATTGTGTCATACATGACGCAAGCCCCAGGAAAGAAGGTCCGCGTGCCCAAGAAAAGAAAGGGTGCAGGATCTGCGTCTGTTTACCATGTTCATGCTGATGTCGATCATGATGATGACCTCACTGAAGTTCACATGGTCGGAACTGGCTCTCAGGAACCCCCACAGTCCGAGAGCATACCAGTTGAAACCCGGAGCCAGAAAAGCAAAGCTTCTGCCTCCGCCCCACCAAAGAAAAACAATTGTCCCCAGATTCCCGAGCCCATTACAGAAGAAAGGGTCAACCAAGCCAGCGATCACTCTGCTGGTGAGGAGGAAGATAGGGGAGAAAACCCCGGTTCGAACAGAGATGAAGCCTCTGATGGAAGTGCAGACGAGGAAAATGAAGTCCTTGGAGAAGTTGCCCAGCTCCGCAAGGAGCTGGAAGAAAAAGACAAGAAGTTGAAACAGTTGCAAGTCGACAATGTCCGCATAGCTGAAGCCTGTGCGGAGATCCAGAAATACATGGCCAAGAAAGGAGCACGGCCAAGCCCAAACCCAGTCACTTCAAAGCAAGGAAGCGCCCGACACTCGGTGCCCGAGCGCAAGAAGAAAAGAAAGAACAAATCCAGTCGTGACTCAAGCGAAACCTCTGATGAGGGGTCATATGGTAAAAAGAATGCTTCCAAGGTCGATCCAATTGACCTCATGGAAGAAATGAGAAAGCAGATGGAACAAAAATTCCAATACTTGGGAGTTGACGGACCTCAATTCCCCAATAACTTCACAGGAAGACCATATCCTGAGAGGTTTGACAAGGTTGAATACCCAAGGGGTTATGTTGTGCCAAAATTCAAGCCGTTTGAAGGAGTCGGCAGTAAAGTGACTCCCGACCAACATTTGTCTCACTTTCTGACATCCTGTGGAGACACTACCAGAAGACAAGAATGGCTGTTAAGGCAATTCCCCCAAAGCTTAACGGGAGTAGCCTTTGAATGGTATGCCTCGCTGGAGGAAAATAGTATCAAGAACTGGAAAGAAATGGTCGCCGCTTTCAAGACCCGATTTAGAGTCACACCTCGTCGTGTCACTTTGACCAGCTTGGTCAACACTAAACAAAACAAAGGAGAAACTGCCTCGGACTTTGTCGCGAGGTGGGAAAACATGTACACGCGATGCCAGTCAAACATCTCTGAAAAGGAGGCGGTCCGCATGCTCATGAATGGGATCCGTCCACCTATGAAAGTGCTCCTGGCAGGACATAACGTCGCCACTTTCGAGGGCTTAGTGACTAAAATCATTGAGTTCGAAGGGATGGAGGATGACATCAACCTGATGTATGCTCTCCCCAAGGAAAGGCCAAAGAAAGCTGAAAGCAAAACCGTGAAAACAAAAGCGGCCAGCAATCAAGTCGAAGGCACGAGTGGCGTACAGTGGGGAGAAAGTGATGAAGAAAAAGACGGGACTTCACAAACCCGTGCCCCAAGACCGACTTTGAAAGAGTTGCAAAACAAACCATACTCTTTCAAGAAAGAGAAAACCAAAAAGTTGTTCCAGCAAGCAATGAAAGTGCTAGAAATACGACTCCCGAGGTGCAAAAGGCCTGAAGAAGAAAACAAGGTCAACCACCCGAACTATTGCCCATATCACCGGGTCTTAGGCCACAGTATCGAAGACTGTTATGTTTTCAAAGACTGGATCGAGAAAAGAATCCAAGAAGGAGCAATCCCACTCCATGATGACGCTAGGCAAGAGCCGGCACCTCATGCTGGGCCAACCAGAACACCAGTTGCCAGCGCGAATCGCGTCTCTGCTTGCTCTGACGGCAGACCACCCACCACTTGGAGTGTAAGCCTCAACAAGAGCACCAAAAAGAAGTTGAAGGTGCTTCAAGCTGAACCCAGGCTCAGATGGAAGAATACCATCACCCCCATCGTGCCGAGAAACGTTGTCATACCAACGAGATTGCCTCCCAAACCGAGACGTGGTTATGTCCCGGTAGCACGATCAAACAACAACAGACCGTTCTGGAGGAAAGTTGCGTCTCAGGAGATCGAAGAACAATATATTCAAGGAAGACCAAGGCAAGCCACCCTGGCTGACTTTCTGTCCCCCAGGGATTTTACCAAAATTACTGGTAAGGCTTGGAAAGATGTGACAGAAAGAAAGGAACGTGAGAATGCGGAATCTGAAGAGTTCTGGACGGCTTCGTGTCGTCACATTTCCAGCAATGATCAAGGGAATGAGGATCTCTCTGATAAGAAGGCATCTCAGTCAACCCCTGACCAGTCAAGTCAGCAAGTCCAAGAAACATCGACACCCTCCGCGGCTGTGCAGTACAGTCAAATGGGGTCATCATCGTCTCGAGGAACACAAACCGAGACCACCCCTGCCAAGACCAAGAAAACCCACAGGGGCCGCAGAAACAGAAAATCCAGCACTCGGGCAAATACGCCTGGAGAATCTTCCGGGTACCAAGGTCCCGGGGCTCCGGATTCAGAGCTAATGGTCCTTCCAGTGACCGTCAATGGGCAAGAAAGAAGGGTATATGTGGAAATTCCCAGAGAATGTCAAAGTGAGGACGGCGGTTTAAACCTAAACAATTTGGGTTTCAACTTGCTTGTGGAAGACAAAACAGGACAACCTGAACTCCCTCCTTCTGTGATACAGACTCTAGCCCAGCACGTGTCTGGTCTAATGAGTGAAGCCATAAACGCGACAAAGCTTAGGAGAGAAAGGGAGGCAGCGGCAGCCAAAATGGCAACCACTTCAACCAAAACTCCAGCTAAAACTTCAGGGCCGGAAGAATGCTACTTCGAAGATGAATATTCATGGCCTGGTTCCAGTCCTCCCCGTGATGACATGGATAACAATTATGACTTTGATTGTCACTTCAGTAGTGACGAAGAAAGAGGTGGTAGTGCCGCCGGTGCATGCTGCAATGTCTTCGCGACCTCTGATACTGAGTATGAAGGAGATGGCAATGAAAATTATGATGATTTCTATGAAAATGCCGAAAATGATGCAGTCCAACCATCTGAAGAAACGGAGGTGGAAGATAAACATGTGACGGAAGAAACAGCTGTTGCGACTCCGTCATCACTCTTAAGAGGTGAGGGGTCGACCGCAAGAAATGGTGTCTTTTACCAGGAGGTAGAGCCCCGCGGACTCCCCACCCGGCAAAGGATGAATATGTTTCTAAGAGCACGGAAACAGTGGCGAGAATTGGCCACTTGGTACCGCAAGGTTATATTTCACCCCGAGCTAGAAACGGAAATTTTGGCGGATCCCATGTGGTGGGTCCACGAATTGATGAAAGGAGATGATATCGATCAGTTGCTGGCCGCATGGCTGGTTGGCAAATATCAACTGAGAGTGTCACTCAAGAAACCTCAAAGCACGGAGACTACAGAAACCTGCCGGCATCTAAGTGCTTCTGATGAATCCGAGGTAGAAAATGATAGTGATTCCGAAAGGATCATAATTCAAACCTCTGCTCTCAATTTCAATGACAACTCTGACGATGAGTCGCCACCAGAAGTGACATTCGAAGCGGTGTCTGATTACATCGACTTCTTAATGGACTTGAAAGTCCAAGACTTTGACCTATTCCAAGACGAACTGAAAGTGGATGAAGCCATAGATAATGCCACTGACTTGGATCGTGATGGTATCGAGCATTTGGCCGTGAAAAAGGTGGCCGCTGATATCATTGTGAACAATGGATGGGATAAAATAGGCGTGAGTGCGGTCAGTGCCATGACTAACGACCAGATCGCCTACGAGCATGCCAAGGTATTGGATGCACGTGAGAAACCACAACAAGAGACTCCGTTTTTCGAAGGAGGCCTAGGCCGGTGGTTGCGTCCTAAGCCCGGTGATAATGGATGCTCCACCCGAGAAGAGTTGATTGATGCATATGTCCAGTACCTCAAGAGCTTGAAAATGATAGCCCCTGAAGAGTTTCACAACATGTTGAATCCAGAAGACTCCTCCGAGTTGGAAGACTATGAAAAGGAGGCTATCGCAAGAATGTTCAAAGAAGAGGCTGAAGGTACTGGCCTTGAAGAAGGTGAAATCACCCCAGAACCCAGTTCCCCGGAAGCCAATCAGGAGCCATGGATGTACGGCTATAGGCAGCACCTAAGGGAAGTAAGAACTGGAAGACCGATGGTGGAAACCTCCAACCAAGTAGAGACAAGCCAACAAAGATCGCCGGAACAACCACACGACTCTTGGCAATACGAACATGATGAAATGGTAGAGTTCTATGTCTCCTACCTCAAGGATTTAAGGGTCTCTGATCCCAGAACCTTCAAATATGTTATGGATCCTGTGCACTCAATGTTTGCTAGCGAATTTGTTGAGGATTTTGAGAGAGAAGCTGTTGAGATAGTACGGAAGGAGTTGAGAAATGGAAAGACTCCCGCGTACGTATCCGATTCAGACAATGATGATGACGCGCCCTCAGCATCTTGCCGTCATATTACTGCCGATGATGACAGCGATGATGAAAAGGATAAAGGTGAATCATCAAACAATGAGCCACAAGCGCCACCGCCACAAGAAAGAGCTGGCTCTAGGCGGAATCCCAGGCGAAGACCCGGTGAGCTCGGTCCCAATGATGTAGACCCAAATGCGCGTATATTTTTCACAGGAGGGCCCAACTCCTCAGAGCCCATTCTAAATCTAACCCCTGCGCTCGAAAACCTCACTATACATCAATCGGCTGGGGTGGTTGCGTACCTCAGTCATCTGAAACAAAATGATCCAGGATTCATCGACATGATATCGGATAACACCGAAAATGCTGAAGTATGGGGCAGTTTCATGGAATACCCCGAACATGATCCTGACCGAGCCCGGAGAAGGAGGCGGGAGAAATTTATAAGAAAACACCCAGCTGAGGCCGCCCGTATGAGAGAGGTAGCCGCCACTTTCCACAGAATCGTGACTTCTGTTGCGAGTGATGATGACAGCGACGACGATAATTCAGGTGCCGGTCCTTCCGGGTTTTCACACCACATCAGCATCAATTGGGACGATGATTCGGACTCTGAAAGCGAATCTCATGAACCATCCCATCCTCTGAACGAAACTCCTGCTACCTCGACAGAAGATACAAGGCGTCAGAGTGCTGAACTGCACAGATACTTGCAAAATTTGAGGAGAAGGGAAGCTTCTTTCTTTAGATTCGCGAACACCAATCTCCAGATGATAATGCGGTATTTGGAATACCCTTACAACGACCCGAGTCCTATTTGGGTCAGAAATCGCGAATATTTTGTGCGAAGTCAGCCTGTTGAAGCCGCATTGGTGCGGCAGATTGCCGAAACTGCAAGGCACATCTTCACATCAAACGCACCAAGCGACGAACCCAACACTGCTACGGCTTCTTGTCATAAAACTTCTCACGACGGGGAAGAAAGCGATAGCAGTGAGGAAGAGCAAGGAACAGGTTCCGGGAACGATACTACCGGAGAAACTTCACAGAATGAAAGCACTCCCAATCCTAGAACACCTAATCCCGGAGCTCCCACCTCCAGCAGCGGATACTCAAGAGTAAGTGTGTTCTATACCGGGGATCGCGACTCGACTGACCCGCCACTGCGTGTATACTATGATGAAGACCCTGGCTCTGTATGCCCATTGGAAGATGTCTCGGACGCCTTTGAAGGCCTCTCCATGAATCAAACTGTTGATACCTTCTCATACCTCAACCACTTAATTCGGGATGACCCAGAATTCCTGGATATAGTGGAAAGTCATACCCAAATTTTCACTCGTTGCTTGGAGCACCCACATCGTGAACCCAACCCGGCCTGGAGAAGAAGGCGAGAAAGGTTTACAAGAGACCATCCCGCCGAAGCCGCTCGGATTAGAGAGGTAGTTGAGATTTTCGACAACATAAGGCATCCTACTCCATCCAGCGGTGATAACAGTGACGGAAGGAACTCAACCAATACCTCTGGCAATTCTCACCACATCAGCACCAGCTCAAACCGAGAAGATAGCCCAGCTCCCGATCAGACTGAGTCAGCAAGTCAGCTGGATCCTACAGTTGAGGAAATGACAACACGAGCGAGAGTCGAAAGGCACAGGATGGTTAACTTGGATAATTATTTACGAAACCTGATGAGCACCGAACTCGCGTTTGCCCGATTTGCAGCAGCACATTTTCCAATGCTCCTGAGACACATAGAGTATCCCATGGTCGACCCTGACCCCACGTGGAGAACGGATCGCGAAAGGTTCATACGCAGTCACCCTGTCGAGGCTACTCGCATGCGAGAGGTTGCAGAGACCACTCGACGCATATTTGGGTTGGATGACAACAATAATCTTGACCCTAATATTTCTGGTACCTCCTTTTATACCGGTACCAGCCCAAACGGAGGAAATGCTCCTAACCCGAACCGAAATCAACCACGCAGGCCAACCAACCCTTTGGTGGAAGAAACGGTGGCCCGCACTGGAATCACGAGGCACCAAGGCATCGACCTACACACATATCTCCAGGATCTGAAGAATAGTGAGCCAGCATTCTTCCGGTTCGCAACAGAAAATTTTCAAACGCTCATGCGATACTTGGAATATCCCATCACGGATCCTGATCCCACATGGAGAAGGAGTCGTGAAAGATTTGTGCGCAATCATCCTGCTGAAGCCATTCGCATGCGAGAAGTGGCCGAAGCCGCCCAGCACATTTTCAGGCCTGATGATGACAACAACCCTGGAGTCGGTTCCTCCGAATCATCTCGGTACATCAGCAGTGATGAACCTGAGAGCCCCAGAGAAAGGAAATCCAGCCGTCGTGCAGCTAAGATAGCAGAGTGGACGGACGATGATGAACCTTCTCCCAAGTCTCGGGGCAAGTCCAAAGAGAAGAAAGCCCATAGGAAGAATGCACGTATGTCGGTCCGGCCACAACCCGAATGGACTGAAATGTTTCCCGAAGGATTAGCGACTCTTATAGCCGCCACCGAAGGGAAGACAACAAGTGAACTCTTGCGAGAACTACAACTAACTGACGAGGAGGACGTTCTCTACCTCTCTGAAGAAAATGAGTTCCCGGAAGAAGAAGGCACAACCAAACCTCTCTTGATTTACCAGAGGAGAAACAAGAAGAACCAAAAGAAGAACAAGGCATCAAAAGGTGAATCCTCTCGGAATGTTAGTTCTTGCTACCGAATCACCTGTGAAGATGCAAGTGATGATCAAGAGGAGGGATCCGAAATACCTCAACCACAGCCAGACTCACCTCCACCGCAGTCTGGAGATGCTCAGTCTCAGCCTGCTGCACCTGAAACACCGCGGCCACAGCGCGAAATGCCGCAACCCCAACCCGAAACTTCTCAACCACAATCAACAACTCCTGGCCCGCGCTCTGAAAACCCCCAGTCACAACAGGGGGCAGGATACGGTTCAGATGAAGAAGATGACAGAATCCAGTACGATTACGAGTTCGTATTGGATCCCGAATACCAAGTAAACTCAGCGGATCTAGAAGGACAGCAAGTCAGAAGAGTAAATCTCGACATACACATCTCTAATATCCCGGGTCATCCTGAGCTTACCTTGGAAGACTTGAGCGAAATTGTGCGCCAGTTGGTCAACCAAACAAGGGAAGCTATAATCATGGAAGAAGAGGACGCCCGCCAAGGACAGGGGGCAGCTGAAACTCCATCCACCAGCCAACCAAATGACACAACTCCGCCTTCCGATCCTCCTCAAGAAGGGGAAGAAAAAGAGGAAGAAGATCAAGAATCCGCGTCCTGCAGAGTCATATACATTTCTGATGATTCATGCACTGAGGAATCCGAAAGGGAAGAGTTTTCAGATGAGAACTATGAACATGACTTGTCAGATCCGATGGGGTGGACAGGACATCTGATAAAAAATGTAGAAAAATCAGGTGAACAAGTCGGGTGGCAAGGCAGTGATGAAGAACTTGAACCCGAACATCCACACTTGACCAGTCTTCGGCCATTCATACTTGACCCATGGCCCACAACTCGTCAACCAACAACGGTAAGACAAGAAAGCGAAATTCGGACTGCCCCACTGCCCTGGGTAGAAAGAATGAGGTGGAATAGGTCTCGCCGAGAAATATGCAACTTGGAATATGGCCGAGTCAGGAGACTGGTATACCCAAGTCAGCCTGAAAAGAAAGAGACTGAGAAAGAGCTTCTCCAACAGTTCCTCCAATCTCCAGTCACAGAAGGAGTGGAGGGTCATGAACCATCTCCTCATTACCCTGTTCCGACAGGATGGGTTCGACACTACATAAATGAAGAATTCCACCGGTACTATGACCCCGCCATATGGGAGAACATCCAAAAAGATACCTTGCCAGAGGCACGAAAATTCAAGAACGCCTCAAAGAGAATTGAAACTTCTCGCTTCATCACTGTCTCAGAACCAGACTCGGAAGGTGAAGGAAAGTCTCCGGACAGACGCTCTTTTAGCCTAGATAGGCCTGTTCCAATCAGACCTGAAAGCAGGAGAGCGCATTACCCTCTCCGAGCGAACAGCTCACGACATGAAGCCGTCTCGATGCCAGATGAACAACAATGCACGAGACCTGAAGAAGGCGGCCCTGCCACTCGCACTCGATCGCGGCAAGCACAACCAAGCCCTGTCCCGGCCCATGGACAGGGGGCATTGCAACCAGACCCGGTTAATGACCGAAACGAAATGGCAAGGATTCAAAGGAGACTTAGTATTTTGCAAAATGCCCTTGCTAATGTACTTAGACAAAATGACATCATCCTTGAGTTCTTCCGCACGCTGCAAGCGACAAGCGTAGGGGAATGGGCTGACAACCGAAGATCACTCATGGAAATAGAGCGCAAGTTGGCTCACGTTATGGAAGGACAACGCCTTGAGGCTAAAACCCGGAGGAAAGAACGGCGGAAACAAGACAAGGAAGAAAAGCCAACTGAAGTACAACTTCCTCCTAGGAGGAGAGAAGTAGGCATTTCTATCCAAGAAGGCCGTCAACCCACAGCCAAAGCTGATAAATCCATTGGCAAAGGCAAGGCACCAATGCCAATTGCAGAAAAGAAAAAGAAGCGCGACAAGGCCCAAACTTGCCTTCCACCCGGTGGTTCAAATGGCAGCAATATGGAAAAAGGTGAAAGCTCGCGTAGCCGACCCTCTAAAAGCGAAGCCAGCGCCGCGAAAGATGGGCCTCCCCGTAGAGGGAGATACTACATCGATGTAAAGATGCGTCGAATGGAAGAACCTTCCTCTGGGGGTGAAAAGATGCCGAAATGGATTCATGTCCATGGTCAACTTCAAAGAAATAAAAAGAAGACCTCTGCACCGGCTGCACTGCCTCTATCTGGAAAAACAAAGCCCGACAAACCAAAAAAGAGCACTCCACAAAAACACCAGCATGTCGTGGAACGAGCCCATAAACCAAAGAAACCCAAAGAATGCGAAAAGTATTGTGAGCATCACGAAGAATGGGGCCACACCATAAATGAATGCTTAGCCTGGCCCACTGATGGTGACAGCACCTCAGACGAAGAAACAGAAAAAGAAGAGTGCCACGTCACAACCTGGTACCCGGACTCTGAAAATTCAGAAGAGGAAGAATCCGGAAAGTCAGACTATGACAGCCCGGAGGAAGAGCCAACTGTAATGGTGACTCACCCCGTAACAATCATGCCTTTTGGGAGTGATTCTGATGAAAACGAGACCGAGGAGGAAGAAGGAATCATGCCGTCTTCCCTGAGTCAACCGAACCCAACACCTCAACAAGTCCAAGCCAAAGCCCAACAAAAGCAAAAGGGACAATGCAATGTCAGCTTGAGGTCTGGTACCAGAATACCTGAAAGGCAACCCCCAAGGGAAGTCCCTCATAACAGGCGAAATACTCCGGAAGAAATAGTCACTGAAAGAGAAACGAGGTCAAACGGCGGCAGGCCCAGAATGACCGTAGGTGATTACAACGTGGTAGCACACTTGCGCAAAATACCGGCCTTGCTAAGTGTCTTTGATGCTCTCATGGTGTCACAAGAGCTTCGTGAGTCTCTCATCTATGCCTTACAAAATCCCGCCAGCTTCCAAGCATACTTTGCTCAAGAAGTCTGAGAGGAGGTAGCACAAATCGAGCCAGAACCACAAATTACTTTCACGGATGATGATCTGATGGCCGGAACAGCAGACCACAACAGGCCTCTCTACACCACCGGCATCATATATGGCAAAAAGATCAACAAGATTCTGGTCGACCCAGGGTCTTCTATCAGCATCATGCCATTGAAAACCTTGGTTCAGCTCTCCCTTAGCATCAGGGAAACCAAGAAAGATAAAATCCGGATTCATGGGTTCAATCATCAATACCAAAAGGCCTTGGGATCTACCATCATCGACATAGATTTCGGTGAAATTGTCACGCCTGTGAAATTCTTTATCATAGAGGCTGACACCACTTATAAGGCACTATTAGGGAGACCATGGCTTCACGAAAACGGCCTAGTCCCCTCCACTCTACATCAATGTGTCAAGTTCACTCGCGATGGCAAACAGTGTGTAATCAAAGGTGACGACCGGCCTTTTGAGGCACATGAAGCTGAACTGGATGATGCAAAATATTATCAACCCAGGATTGAGCAGGGGGCAGCACCCACAAAGAATGCCTCTTCGTCAGACGCTGTCAGAGAGGCGGTGAAGAGGGTGGTACTCAAGGCAGCCATCAAGGCGCAAACAACCCAAATGTTGTGGGGAAGTGATAGTGAGCCAGAATCTTCTGAAAAAGCTGAAGATGATGTTCATACCCCAGTTCGCCCATGTAAAGACTCAGGGAGCGAAGGAGAAGGTCAAAGCTCTTTAGCTGTGGAGTTCATGCCCATGGAACATTGCAAAGATCTCACTCCTCGCGAGAGAGAGAGAATCTCCAAGTTGAAAACATTCACCGTCCCACCGAAAATCGAAGAAGTGGAACACGGGACCGTGATCCACCCTAGCATTCACTTTGTCAAAATAGGAGAAGTTGACCCAGAGAATGGCCAAACTCCTTCTGAGGATTGCAAACGATGGCTAGAAGAAAGTGAAAGTGAAACCAAAATGTCTCCCAAGTTGCAAAGAAATACCGATGCTCGCTTGAAGGACCTGTTCCGACGGACTCATTGTTTGGAGCCAGTCTCTAAAAGGCGGGTCGAGATGTTCCAAAAGCTTTGGAATGGTGATTCAAACGAAGTGACCAAGCTCAATGGAAAGACTTCCAACACCCGGAGCCTTGGTTTCGATACACAACCAGGAACATCAAAACCCAAAACATCTAAGAATACTCAAGTGCACACAAGCCGACACATCTCCTCCACGGAGACATGGAGAAGAAGTGGCTCCAGGAGACAGGCATCCAATGAGATAACCATGTTCGATGTGCTCCAAAGGCGCTTCCAAGAGATGGTTCGCTCGCAACAAGATGTCGAGCGCTCCATGGAACGTCTGATTGCACGAAACCAATATCTTAGTCGGCAGATAGCAACAAAAGAACAAGAGAATCAAGCATGCCGAGAGAAGATAAAGGAACTCCAACGGCGAGTCAGCAAACTACGTCAGGAGATAACCCGACTCCAAGACGCTGGCGAAAGAATCAAGGATAGAATAATTCTGGTATCTCAAAAGAACTTGTCTTACCAAAAAGAAATAGAGACACTCAGCCGAGTGGTAAGGGAGACCAAAGAAGCCTTAGTCTCTGCTAAAAATCAAGCCCAATCGGAAGATGCTCAGTTGCACACATGCCACAGGGTCACTATATCCGACATGCTAGAAGAAAAGAATGAGAATCCTGAAGCTAGCAATGAGAAAGATGGTCCTGACGGAGGCTTGCCAATACAAGAGGTGATCTCAATTGAAGAAATGAAAGAATGTTTTCAAGATGTTCTTCAGAATCTGACTCAGTCCCATAAAAGGCTCGAGTGCGAAATGTCCCGCCTTATAGTCGAAAAATCAGACCTACGCGCCCAATTAGAAAGGCTGTGGGAGAGGTACCAGGAAGAAAGGAAAGTTTCTCAAAGAAGAGAACAACATCATGTGTATCAAATCCTCACCTTAGAACGATTGAGGCAAGAAACAGCCAATAGTCTGGAGAAAGAGTACAAGATAAACGACAAACTCCGAGAAAAATGTCGGCGAAGTGCACAAGGCGAGGCCGCCTGTCAACAAGAGATCCTCAAATTGCAGGATCAAATGTCGCATCATTGGGCAGAAGGTCGAAGTAGCAGATATCAAAAAGGGAAATCTCACTCCTATGCAAAGAGAGCAGAAACAGAAGGGCCACACGATAGGAATCAAGGCTCACACTCCGGTAGGTCTCGATACAAGGGAGCCAGAAATCAAGGGCATACTTGTCATCGGGTCACCATAACGGAAGCCGAGGGGGAAGAAGAAACCCTCGAGGTTGGACCCGAAACATCAGAAGGCGAACAGTTTATCTTAGCTGTCAAGAATGCCCCGAAAGAATTGGAAGAAGGAGGCCAAAACACCATTGATGAACTCAAGTCAGTAAATCTGGGCACCGAGGAAGATCCTCGACCTACCTTTATCAGTACCTCTCTCAACCCAGACATTGAAGGAAAACTGACGGAGCTCCTGAAAGAATATCGGGATTGCTTTGCTTGGAGTTACAGTGAAATGCCCGGGCTAGACCCCGCTGTAGCTGTTCATAAGTTGAAAATAGATCCAGGAGTCAAGCCTGTAAAGCAAGGTCCTCGGAGAATGAGGGTTGAACTTGAAGAAAAAGTGATTGTTGAAGTCAAGAAATTGATCAACGCCGGCTTCATAAGAGAAGAAGAAACTCCTGATTGGGTTGCCAACATTGTCCCAGTTAAGAAAAAGAATGGACAAATCCGGGACTGTGTGGATTTTCGAGACCTGAACAAAGCATGCCCAAAAGATGATTTTCCTCTACCTGTGACAGAAATCATAGTGGATCATACTTCCTCCTATGTGGTATACTCATTTGTAGATGGGCACTCTGGATACAACCAAATCAAGATGGACGAAAATGATCAAAAGCATACAGCTTTCCGCACTCCAATTGGCATTTTCTGCTACAAAGTCATGCCCTTTGGGTTGAAGAATGCAGGTGCCACATATTAAAGAGCTATGACCAAGATCTTCGATGACCTGATACATAAAGTCGTGGAATGCTATGTTGATGATTTGGTGGTGAAATCCCACTCATACGAAGAACATTTAGCCAACCTTAGGCTGATGTTTGACCGTATGAGAGCTCACACGTTGAAACTCAACCCCCTGAAGTGTGCCTTTATGGTCTCCTCTGGCAAGTTTCTCGGCTTTGTGGTGCGACATAGTGGCATAGAAATTGATCCGGAGAAAATCAGAGCTATCCAGTAGTTGCCGCCTCCTAAAACACTCAAACAGCTCAGATCCTTACAAGGACGATTGGCGTACATCAGAAGATTTATCGCCAATCTTTCAGGCAAAATCAAACCTTTCACTCAACTCACCAAGAAAGATGTACCATTCAAATGGGATGATGAATGTCAGAAGGCGTTCGAAGATATTAAGCAATACCTGTTAAACCCACCAGTTTTGGCAGCACCTATCCCAGGGAAGCCTCTCATCCTATACACCACAGCATTGGATGGATCTCTAGGAGCACTGTTGGCCCAAGAAAATGAGGAAGGAAAGGAAAATGCCCTCTACTACCTCAGTCGAATGCTAGTCGGAGCAGAACATGCCTATACCCCAATCGAAAAACATTGTTTAGCCCTTGTCTTTGCAATCAAGAAACTCAGACATTATATGCTAGCGCACAAGGTCACATTGATCTCCAAAACTGACCCCCTGAAATACCTCATGACTCGACCCATGCTCACAGGCCGATTAGCAAGATGGGCGGTCGCATTAATGGAGTTCGACATAACCTATGCACCTCAAAAGGCGATCAAAGGGCAGGCGTTAGCCGATTTCTTGGCCGCCCATCCCATACCGGACGACTCTCCGTTAGCATGCGACTTTCCAGATGAAGAATCCTTACATACAGACAACCAAGAAGAATATTGGAAGATGTATTTCGATGGCTCTTCTTCTATCCAACCAGCCGTGAAACCAGATTTACCCAAACGACAAGCCGGAGTGGGCCTGATCTTTGTCACACCTGAGAAGGGCATCATCAGATATGCCCTGAGTTTGACAGAACCACGCACCAACAACGAAGCCGAATATGAAGCCCTCATCGCGGGACTTGAAATGGCTCTAGATATGGGTGTTGAAAAGATGAAAGTTTTTGGCGATTCCCAGTTGATACTCAGTCAGTTGGAGGGACAGTTCAAAATACGAAAACCAGAATTGGTAAAATATCATGAAAAGGCTCTCGAGCTTATGGCCAAGTTCACTGATATTATACTGGAGAAAGTGCCTAGGTCTTTGAATGGAAAGGCCGACGCTTTGGCTCGCCTAGCCAATGAACTCAGTGACCCCGACCAAGACGAGATTCAAATCTTGGTTCATAGAAGAAGGGCGCTCTCTCCCTGCTTCCCAAAACTTATGGAAGAAAATGAAGAAAGCGCACTGTTCATGGAGGTAGCAGCTTGGGAAGAGGAAACCATACAAGAATGGGGAGAAGTCACTCAAGCCATGACTATCGAAGATACTGAAGACGAAGACTGGAGAAAACCCTTTCTCGAGTTCTTCCAACAAGGGAAACTTCCCTCAAACAAAGGACTCAGAGAACAGATCAGAAAAAGGGCTCTAAGATATGTGTATGTCAACAATACTCTATATTGGAGGTCATATGATGGCGCATGGTTAAGATGCATTACCAGAAATGAAGGCCACCAAGTCATGAAAGAAATACATTCCGGGGCATGCGGATCCCACCAATCGGGTTCCAGGATGCGAGTCCACATCAAATTGTTGGGCTATTACTGGCCCACAATGATTGCTGATTGCGAAAACTTCTCCAAGCAATGTCACATGTGCCAAATACATGGAGACTTCATACACCAGCATCCGAATGTGTTACACCCGACTGTGGTGTCATGGCCTTTCGAGATATGGGGAACGGACATCATAGGTCCCATTGACCCTCCAGCCTCGAATGGGCACCGCTTCATCTTAGCAGCAACTGATTATTTCTCGAAATGGGCCGAAGCCCGATCATATAGAGAAGTCAAGGCCTCCGATGTAGTGAAATTTTTCACTACAAACATCCTCTACAGATATGGCACCCCCAGGAAGATCATCTCCGACAACGGGACCGCCTTTAAGAATACCAGAATCGATGAATTCACCAAGAAACACAATATTGAGTGGAGATATTCCTCTGTGTATAACCCCAGAGCCAATGGCTTGGCCGAGGCGTTCAACAAGACATTGATCAAAATCCTCCGAAAGACGGTCGGGGATAATCAGAAAGATTGGCACAACAAACTGTCAGAAGCATTGTGGGCGTATAGGATCACACATCGAACTCCTACTCAAGCCACGCCCTACTCTCTTGTATACGGGACCGAAGCGGTTCTCCCCATTGAGATCGAGCTACCCTCATTGAGAGTGGCTATGGCCTCAGAAATCCCCATGACCAAACAGATGCAGCTCAGATTTCAAGAGTTGGACGGAATGGATGAAAGAAGACTCATTGCACAACAGAACCTAGAGTTATATCAAGCTCGAATGACGCGGGCCTATGAAAAGCTTGCAAGACCAAGAGCGTTCAAGAAAGGTGAGCTGGTGTTGGCATTAAGGCGACCAATCACTGGCCGGCACCATGGCCCAAAGTTCGCACCAAATTGGGAAGGTCCCTTCATAGTCGACCAAGTCTATGATGGAGGAGCCTATCTCCTGGCCACAGAGAACGGAGAACACCCACTGCCAGTCTTAAATGGAAGATACCTCAAGAAATATTACAGCCAAAATCAACTCCCGGAATACACAAAGCCTCGACGGCACCCAGACAAAGACTTCATTGCCAACTGGGCCGAAGCCCACGAGGAAATGACACAACTGTTCTCACAACTGTGAAACGCAAAATTGGTGAAACTTACCGGTGAAATTTACCAAACAAAGATTCCATGTTGAGGGAGCCTGTGTGGTTCCTGAATACGTGGAGCATGGTGAAACTTACCCCTAAAATCCGCTTAATGAAGGAGCCTGTGTGGCCCCCGAAAGCGAAAAGGATATTTTATGACGCTAAAACCTGTGTGGAAAGCTGAAAATACCTAGACCACTCCCCATGAAGCCTATCTGAGGGCGTGAGTCTAAAATCCCAACCTGTGTTGAGGAAGACTATGTAGCTTCCGAATACACTGGTTGCAAACATTTACCCAATACAACTCCCTAATCCGCTTTATGAAAGAACCTGCGTGGTTCCCGAAAGCGAAAAGGTACTTGAGGAGGCTCAAACCTGTGTGGTAGCTGAAAGTACCGAGGACACGTCCCATGAAGCATATCTGAGGGCGTGAGCCTCACCAACCCACCATGTTCCCTAGTAAGGTAGGGATCTTAAAAAGGCGATTTGTCTCATGACCCCATAAGTCGACCTTTACACCTAACAATATATCCAAACAACAAAATCCTACGGTTCATGCCTAAGCTGTACCTCAAACAGCCATATATCCCTATAACAATAACAACCCCACGGTTCATGATCAAAGTTGTACCTCAAACAACTATACCTATATGCATATTTTATAACATATGCATATATCCAAACAACAACACCACGGTTCATGCCTAAGATGTACCTCAAACAGCCATATAGCCCTATAACAATAACAATACCACGGTTCATGTTTAAAGCTATACCTCAAATAGCTATACGTGTGCGTATATCCTCATAACATACGCATACATCCAGATAACAGTCCCACCAACTATGCTTAAGACTTACCTCAAACAACTATACTTACATGTATATTTCATGATATATGCATAGATTCAAACAACAATACTACGGTTCATGCTTAAAGCTATACCTCAAATAGCTATACATATCCACATATCCTCATAGTATATGTGAGTATCCTGACAATAAACCTTCGGGCTATGTCCTACCCCCAAACACCTATACATGTATGCACATTCTCAGAGCATATGTGTATATTCAAGTAACAATCTCACGGTTCATGCCTAAAGCTATACCTCAAATAGCTATATGAGCACGCACATTCCTATAATGCGTGCAAATGACAGATCCCACCAGCTGTGTTTAAGACTATGCCTCAAATTGATCCGTATAATGCATACACATATCCAAACAACGACCTTATGAGCTGTACTCCAGTTATAATCCAAAAAGACCCCATATGCCTAAAATATATCCAAGCTATATTCTTGCAATTCACTTTAAGGCAGATATATCATTATCCAAACAAACAAGCCATAATCAATAAACAAAAGATCCAGTAACAAGAACAAACAGTCAATCAAACGACCAAAACAACAAACAACGTTACCAAAATAGAAAAAATGAAAAGAGGATGCCTACGCAGGGGGCAGGGCCATATTCCCTGCCAACTTGTTAACAGCATCGAACAATGATTGGAGCATCACCTCTATAGCCTCCAAACGAGCGTGCAACTCCCCAAGCTGCTGGTCCAATGGAACCTGAGCCGGTGGAGGATCTCCAATGGCAGACCCGTCATCTGAAGGAGGAGAAGCTTCTCTTATTGGACTATATTGGTTCACAGCAGCATTTTCCTGCAAAATATAGCCATTGATCAAATGATTGGGGTCAGGTGCCAGATGACCGTCCTGATCACCAACCCACCCAAAAGAAGGCAAGACATCCAGGAGATTGCGGCAGTACACCATGTCCCTCTCGGATACAGGTCTTCCCCACAGCATATCAGGTATTGGGATCTGGGCTCGATTCATTAAAGCCGTTATCAGATGACCATAAGGTAAACACCCGCTTGTGAACCTTACTGTCTGATGCATGTGCTGAAGTATCAAACTGGCCAGATCGGGCTTGTCACGTTTACGGATAAGCGGACGAAGATAAAACAAACCCCCTGGCCGAGAAAGATTGGTCAAACTTCCCTGTGGAAAGAGAATTTGAGTCACAACCAAGAAAAGAGCCCTGCAAACAAATTCAGCATACTTAGCAATGCTCAAGCAAAAGAAAGATGAAAAATTCAAACACACCTGTGAAGCGCGGGTAAATGCTCGGTGGATACAACCTCAGCACCTCTCTCATAAGGATGAGCTTTGAACCAACGACGACAAGCGCCAAAGGTCCCAAAACCCTGAGGCCAATACTCATAGGCATACACGGCCATGCCACCTAGACCCTCGGTAGCCTGGATAAGGGCAGCCAAATCCTCCCTCTCTATATGGAACTCTCTGCCGAATAGATAAGAGGAAGCAGAGGGGACCCCGAAGTGATCAAATGTTACCCTGAGATTGGCATAAAACAGACGCACAATCGAAGGATAAAAAGGGCGATCGAACAAAGTCAAACCCTTGAGGTTCCAAGCATTTAACCAACCATCAAGCAGGCTCTTAGGCTGACCCGCTATGGCGCCGTCAGGAGTAAAGAAAAAACAGTCGGCCGCTGGGCGCCGATCGCCTCCGGTATTATGCATGTGACAATCAAAGGCTTTGGCATCCCGAAAAAGATAGCGGTTGTCAGGGACTAAAGACCAGTTGGGAACAGTCGGGCCTGGGCTCGCCACCGAAGAACTAGAGGTGTCTCGGGGACGTTTTGGGTTCGAGACAGACATGGTGAAAGGAGACTGCAAAAAAGCTAAACCCTAAAAGCAAAGCAGAAAGGGCGGCGTCGCCGCGGCGTTTAAATAAGGAATAGAAGATAGTGACGCCAGGATTCTGACCTAAAGGCGTTTGATTCTCATGCACTAATCGCTTTGTGATTAAGGGGAAAATATCACAAAAGATATACAAGATGAAGAAACATAGAAAGATATAATCCAGAAAGATATCACAAAAGCATAAGCAAAGCGCTACAGATATCCGGTCTCATATAGTCATACAAAATAAGACAAGCATAATGTCATAGCTAACTAAAGACTAAAAATGCGATAAGGGAAGATACAAGGAGCGCAACAACTCCATAAATTTCTATCCTGTATCAAAGATATCAAGAAGCTGGCGACTCGACCTCAGGCTCATCCTGAAGATAAGGCTCAGTCCTACCACTACCTCCCGAAAGTGGCTCAGTGTCCCCTGAAATCGGCTCTGTATCTCTGCTGCCGACCGGACTATCCACAAAGGGGACTCCAGGACAAGAGAGGGCTAGCACGACATCAACAGCTGCACCCTCCATGTCATCGTCTTCTGACATCAACTCATCATCATCAGTCCCACCGGGTGGCACAAATCCTACATCCCCAGGGTCAGACAAGTCTGTCAACATAACTCCGGATGTAGGAGTGTAGCTCGTCCCAACATCCAAAGGTGGGACAAAGTCAATGGGGTCCACACCTAGCAAAACGGCCGCCCACTCAGGATAATCCAGTAACACCTCTGACAAAGGCACTGCCCCCATATTCGCATCTGTCATGAGGATATCGTGAAGAGTCTGAAAATCACGATCATCAAATAGCTCGTCAATCATATCCTTCCCTAAAAAAAAAGGAGAGGAGGAAAAGGTCAATAAACAAGAACTTCACCCTGTCTGTTCTCACAATTACGCTCATAAGAGCCATAAAACTAAGGGTACCTGAGGAAGGCTGAACAACAAGAGCAGCATCCTCCTGAGTCTCCGGCTCCTCGTCATCCCGAGTCTCTGGTCCCACATTCTCTTGAATCTCCAACTCCACGCCAGGGATAGCACCTGAAAGCTCGCCTACGCTAGCAAAGCTACGAGCCGAGAACTGATATTGACAGCATAGCTGCCGTAAGCCGGAAGCCCAGAGATCAACATCGAAGGCCCCTAGCCAAGGAGGAAGTCGACCTGCAAAGTAGTTGACTCACAATGAATGCCAGGAAAAGCAAAACAAGTAAAATACAGCAGATAAGGGAAGTACAGTACCTAACCCTCGAAGTATAGGAGGAATCTGAGGTAAAGGGGCCGGCTCGCATCCCAATACCGTCACCGGAACAATAGCTAGGGAATCATCCGAGACCGGGTCCTCATCCTCTATAAATGGAGCAGGAATAGCTGAACGAGGGTGTAACATCTCCTCAAATGGCACCTCCAGTGTCTCTATCCCTACCATCTCCACCTCAACTCCCCCAGCCTCAGCTTCAGCGGGCACAATCTCACTAGCCTCTGCATCAGGCTCAATAATTGATGCCGTAACTACCCCTATAGTCTCTTGCGAAGTCGCCACCTCTGTCTCACCGGCACTAGACTCGGCAATAAGAGCACTACCCCACAACCCAGAACATGAAGTACCTGGATGTAAAACATGAGACAATACCATAGAAACAAAATAAAGTGAAAGAAATGTAAGAAAAAAAAACATACCCGTGAAAGGCATAAGCAAGGGAGGCTCCATAGAGAATCTGATGCCAGACGATCCCTCTCCCAGTCTCGGCCGCAGCTCATAGCGAGATACCTCCTCCAAAGACGGAGAATTCTCGCGGCACCTCTTCCCCAGCTCTGCGCGAGCCTCCTCCTCCGCAAGCTCCTCAGGGTACTCCGGTGAAGGACATGAGGATAAATCCGGATCACCCTCAAGAACGGGAGAACCAGACACAGGCTCGAGCACAGGCTCCGGCTCAAGCTCAGGCTCAGGAACGCCTGACATAACGATCCCATGAGCCTAAACACATATAAGAGGAAATACGAAAGTCAAAGAAACACCGCATACCTGTATATGTGGCCCAAAATCTATAACTCTCCGGCCCGTAGGAAGGTGTCCGCGATGACTCGCCTTCGGCTGGAGGATCCTCTGCAAGTACGAAGTGGAAATGGCCAAAGTCGTATCTCCCTAGACCTGCAGCAAAACAAATTAGTAGGTGATACTCAATCCCCATCTACAATAAAACAAAGAGACATGAAAGGCAAATAGACGAGTAAAAGAAAAGAAACCATACCTGGGAACTGTCCAGCATGCAAAAGTGGAGGCTCTCGGTATCTCGCAGGTCTATAAGTAGAGATGACAGAGCCATCAGCCCCCAAGAAATTCCTCAGCGGTCTTGAACCACTCTTACGCGTCCCTTGCCTACTCTGGGAAGACACCCTGGGAAGATACACCTTCTCCTTCAACACTGAAATAGAGATGCCGTGGGGTATCCTTGCCCAATCCCTAAACCATTTATCATATCTCCCTGTCAATTTTCCCCTCCGAGAGATGGCAGGGACCACATCGCAAGTACCGGTGCCTAGGCGAAGGGAGAAAGCCCCACGGGTAGCGCATGACTCAAGAGTGGCTTCGGGAGCCCGAGGAAGCGTGAAGACAGAAGGGATGTCTTGGTCATAACCAAATTGCCAAGCGCATCGCTGAGGAGCATAACTCTCGTGAATCACCCTATTCCCCATCCTCATAGACAAACACCCAGGCCTGATGCTAACCGCAAAGTCACGATCCCTCCTAAGGTGGATAGAACTGAGCCTGGGACGAGTATTCGGGACGTCAGGAGCTGCATCCCTCACTACATACTCCCTCCCCGAGCCTGAATCTTTCGGCCAATCTCCTACAAAGGCCTCGGGACGATAATCAGAGATATGACGAGAACTCTGGGAGAAGAATAAGTGAGCAGTAATCTGATCTGGATCATGCATGGTGCACCCGGCAATATGAATCAAAGCAGGTAACAGCGACCTCATACCAGCCGAGGACGAGGGAATATAACACCTCTCCCAGAAGATATAGAACCACCCATGCAAGATGTGAATAGGCATAGCTACCTCAGCACGAGAAGGATCTCTGGAGGAAGTCAGCTCACGCATGGATCGATAAAGATTTACTAAAGCAGGGACAGCCAATGAAAACCGGTTACCACGAGCCAGTGCGTTGGCCACTATAAAGACCCCGGGGCGAATATATCCCACGGGCTCGAAAATGATCAGGAAATAGCATAACCACCAGGCTAGGTAAGCTGTCAACACAGTCTCAGTGTCTAAAACAAGGGAAGAGATGTCTGAGAACTGTACCTGCTCAGAAGGAGCGTATGTCCTGTCGGAACCCAATACCACCGACTCCAAGGGGTCAGCAAAACCCGCTGCCTGACGCTCCGGAACTTGGTCAGTAAAATATCGAACCCAATCTCTCAAGGGGACGTCCCTGCTCAAGCCGCGCTGTGAGCGTGACATGGCGATCTCATAATAGATCCGAAAGACAGTCCTGAGTGAATCCGGGTGCAAGTCAGAACCACGGTTATCGGGACCATAGAGCTCTATCTCAGGAGGTACCCTCTCCTCATAAAATAAACCCTCAACTGGGACCCCTAGTAAGCGAGACATCTGCTGAAGATCGATTGTGGCATTGCGATCCTCCAATACAAAAGTGTTGTGAACATAATTCCAATGAGTGGCCATAGCGCGAAGGAGGTTGGAACCCCATGAATACTCAAACAAAGCAAGGGCTACACCCCCGAATAACTTCACCTTCTCTAACTCCTTCCACATGCGACGCAAGATATACCTCGTCCACTCTACTTGGCCAGGACTCCACTCTAAACCTCCTTGAACCCTCAAATGCCCAAAAGACCAAGGAACGACTCGACCCTCTATCATCTCAATGCTCAAAAGATGTAGGTCTGATGAAAAAGTACTTCGACCGGTGGGGCCTAAAAAAAGACCCTCAAAACTCTGAGTAGGAGGCCCATGCCTGTCATATGCCACAGGATGGTGAGAGTCATAAGTCCAATCTCTGCGCTTCTCAACCCGAGTAGGTGGGTCAGCAATCAGGCGAGGATAATGGTAGAGGGGAGGTAAAGGCAGACAATCATGACGATCCAGCAAGCCATGAAAGTTGTCTCTACCTTGGAGAATCTTCTTCTTCCATCTGGCGTGAAGATGACGATAGATCTTCTGAGGATCCAAATATCGATCGATATAAGAAGTAATGGCCTCATCACTAGGACCATAGAAACCCGTCCTGGCAATACCGAAACGAGGAGTGGTGCTGTAAATTTCTTCTGCAGGTCCCATAACAACCTGTGAATGGAACCATTAAAGAAATGAAAAAAAAAAGAGAGGGAAAGACAGAGGCAACTGGGGGCACCAGAGTAAGTTGTTACGCATGCAACTTCACAACTCACCCTGGTGGGGGGCATTTGTTTGCCTCCAAATTTTGCTGCAATAAATAAAATAACCAGGGCATCGTGAGATGAGGGTCGTCGAATTTTAACGAGGGTACAATTTCATAACAGGCCCAAAACAGGCTCGACTTAAAACCAAGCAATTAATCTGGGTGATACAAGGCTTAGATTAATATTCAGAGTCGGTTCAGAAATTTGCCAGGCCATGCAGTGATATATTTCACCAAATATAGGGATTGTACTCACGAGAATCGGGCCTATATCAATTTGGTTAATAGTACTAATCAAATCAATAATAAGTGGGCCATTTACAAAATATTTCATTTCAATCAAACAATCCATTTTGGCCCAATCCACATCTCGGCCCAAAGGAACAAATTCGAATCCGAATCCATCGGACCCAAATCGAGCCCCTCTTCAGGCTCGCGACATATCAACGCAACCAAGTCCAACAGTGACTAGTTGACTTGATCGAACCCAAACCCGGACTCGACACGTGGCAAGACCCCGTTGGGTATTACCGGTGGACCCCAGGTTTCCGTTAAAAGAAAACAAAACAAAAAAAAGAGAAAAGAACTGACAGTACCTTCGAAGGAGAAACTTCTCCTCCGACGAAAGCACTTCCCTCGCCGCTGCAACACGCCGTCTCCGCCTCAGTTAGTTGCACCATTGGAAAGACGACGCTAACCTGAGCGCGACGACATCAAACTCGAGAGTACTCGGTGACTAGAAAAGAGAAATTTTTTCGGAAGAAAGTCAGACGGCCGGAGCGAAAGAAGATTGAATTGCAGCAAAATTGTTGAAAAGATAGTTAAATTGCGCACCTGAGAGACTTCCCTGGAGTGGTAATTGCGAAGCTCTGGTGTCAATTGGGGTTAGTGCTGGAGAAAATGGATGACAGCGCCAACAGCTACGAGTGAGAACTTGAGAGCATGAGGGAATTGGTGATGAACAACACCTCCTATGGATTGAGGAGAACAGAGGTGTTCAATTGAATTTGAAATAGCGAAAAGAGAAGTTTAGGGAGGAGAATTAAATGAAGTACTTGCCTAGAGAAACTCCGCTGGCAGCGAATGGACGTCTCCAGTGGAATGAATACTCAAAAGACGAGAGAGAAAGCCAAATGGAGGACATCTCTTTCCTCTGCGACCTACGACCTGAAAAGGTTGTTATAGGCCTGAAGAGATTCCTGGTACCAATGGCAGGAGGCATGAGAAGAGTGAGTTCACCTTCTGGTTCGACCGTTGGATCAATTGATGATGGCCTTAGGGATTTCCTCATAGTACACCCCAATTAATGCAGCAGAACGAACATAGGAAAGATTAAGGTGTAGAAGCATACAGCATGTGGAACGCCTACATCTGTGCCTTTGATATCAAGCCTAAGATAACTGAACGGACAGATTATGGGGAGTAGCATCTCTTTGCAATTCCTGAGCTTCATAGAATTCAAAGAAAATAAAAAATGTTCAGAAGACAGATACCAACTGGAGGTCAAAGATGAATTATCGGCCATATTCCTTCCCTTAGAAACCATGGGCATATCTGTCATATAAAGGAAAAGCCATGGAATAAGGAAGTATATGGACAAAAGAATTATAGCACACGGCGAACTTATAATTCCAAATTTGCCCCTGATTCCTCTTGATGATGTATATCGCCTGGAGAAAACAATACTGGGATTTAATGTGAAATTTGTTTAAAGCAAAGAATGTGCAGACATGCTAACTGGAAATCGTCAAAAGATAATAATATTACAAAAGGACAGTTAACCCTTTTGCAAGTTGATTATACTAACTATGCCATCTGAGTTAATCTATGATCCATAGTTGATAAATGAAAAAGGGAATACGCCCAACCAATGAACTGAAATGAGATTGAGGAAAAGGAATTGATGATTAATATGCTAATGGAGAGGGTTGGCAGTTAACCCCTGTGTCTCCTGACACAGCAATGCATTTCTTGCGATTTGAGTCAACTAGTGTTCCCCAGCCAATAAGAGATAAACACAACACATTCACCTGACATGTAGAACAGCAAACAGGAAAACATAACCGATTAGAGGCTTCCATTTTGTTGCATCATCAGCATATGAAACTATTATTCCAACACTGCCCCTATGATGGAAAGGCAAACTGATGGTCACAGAAGGGTATTTATGACAATTACATGGTCCCTCCAGTCCAAATTCATAGGGAAGAATGGACAAATGAAAATGGAGAAGAGAAGGATGCACTTCTGGTAGCTGTAGCTATAAGCCCAAAGTTAAGCATGTTCAATCTGTACCTTTCACAGCCTATAACAATCATGGATGCTTGCCACCTGTATCCTCTGAAGTTGGCGCCAATGTAACCCCCTCTCCAAGTACCTTATCCAGCAGATAAGGATAAGAATGCTCTTACCTTCCCAAAGCCTGACAACTTGGGACCTCCATGTCAGTCACAGCTGAGATGTCAAGTGAAAAGAAGTAGAATGAGTGAGATTCTCTTTGCGCTATTCTCCAATTAATGGATCCAAATGCCAAGTGTCAAACAATGATTGCACTGCAGGGATGAGTAGTAGAGAACAGAAGTGAGTTTAATTCCAAAATTGATGGACTGAAGACTGGCCTTTCATCCTAGCCCTTGATCAAGACTTCAAAAATCAGGAGACATGCCATGTGGCAAGGAAACCAAGCTGCAAACCCTAGAAATTCCTTATAAAAAGACCCTCCTGCCGAAGGAAGAGGGAGGACAGACCCTCAATTTTTCTAAGTTGAAGTGCTGTCAAATCGTTTTTGGAAAGTTTTGTAAGAAAAAAAGGAAAAACAGGGATTTTGTGAAAGAAAAGGTAAAAATCAAATGTGTATTTATCACTCATTCTGATAATAAGAATCATTTTCTATCAACTTTTTTTTTGAATGCTCGATTTCTTCCCTTTCCTTTTGTTTTTTGCTTTCGTGCAATGTTTAGAGTAATTTTTTTTATGGCACTTAATAATCTGTTTAGCTTTGAACCATATACGGATTTCATTGCCAAGGAGCGTGTATCTGCATGTGGGGATACAATCGAACATTTAAAGTATTTGCATCTCATTACATACTCAATAAGTTGTTCAGTTCACCTCATGTACAAATTTCATTACCTTGGAGTATGTATTTGTACGTGTGGGCTTGGCTGGATCTTAAAAAGACACTGCATCTAATCATTCACTTAATAAGTTGCTCAGTTTTTGAACTACATATGGGTTTCATTGCCAAGAGCATGTATCTGTGTGTAGGGATAAGATTAGACGATTGAAATGTTTGCATCTAGTTACCCCTTTTACAATTTGTTCAGTTTTGAACCACACACAGGTTTCGTCGCCATGAGCATGTGCCTGTATGTGGGGATGAGACTGATTAATAAAAATGATTTGCATCTAATTAGATTAATAAGTTGTTTAGTCTTAAACCATGTACAAATTTCATTGCCTATGAGTATGTGTTTGTACATGCGAGTTTGACTGAATGATTAAAGTAACCGCATCTCTAACTGTGCATCTAATAAATTGCTTAGTGTTGAAGCATATACAGATTTCATTGCCATGAGCGTGTGCCTGTGTATGTGGATAACATTGACCATATGAAGAGCAATAAGAATCAGGTTTATGTAAATGTTCATTTTAGAGATTGGATTAGTTCAAGCGGCATACATGTTTTCTATTATCAAGGAGCATAGATACGTGCATATCTGTAGTCAAAAGTAATGGAAGTCTCCTTTGTTAAGACTTTGAAGAATCTGAAATGTGCTCAATTGCTTAGTATGCAAAGTCATGAAAAAGAGGGAAAAGTTTAATACGTTAAGATAATAGCAGGGAATGTTTAAATAAAAATGTCGTCCATGAGCCTTATTCATACGGCTCAACCATATAAACAATCCCATATAGTCATGTATATTCTGGTCTTTGTAATCTTGAATCAACCAAATGGAAAATTTGAAATTTAGTCTTCCTCGAAATAGTTTGTTATATCTAGTCAAATTTTTGGTCATCTTATTTCATAGTTCTCAAAAAAAAAATATATACACGACATTAATGCTTATTATGTGGTCATACAAGCTCTCGAATAATAAAGACGATAGAAAATTTTGAAATTTAATAAAAGTTGGCAAAAATGATGAAGCTTGGCTTTGGCATTAATAAATGTTCCCTGGATCACCGCCTGAATAGAAGATCGCAACACTCAAAAGGGATCCAACTAATGGATATTTTCAATGTGTATTCATATTCAGAAATGCATCAACTAAAGACAATTATCATTAATTGCAATTAAATCAACTTGGTTATCTTGTCAGACCAAAACCTGACTCGAGATCAAAAACACAACCGAAATGCTATAAAATAGGTTATACGACTTCAATTGTTAATAACAGTAATTCCAAAACCTCCTGTGATGCTTGAATAACCTTCTCTGGTAAGAAAATCACCGTCGACAGCCTCAAATCACCGCTTCCCCAATACCCTGGCAGGTTCAGTCGAAGGTACGGCCAAAACCCTAAAATCGAGAAACGCAACTCAAATGAACAGCGCTGGGGAACTCAGGAGACTCCCACGACACTCATCGTCATAAACCCGACCAAAAAAGCCGTCGAGGTTGGCCGGCGATAAATAACTGGACTTCTCCAGTCGGCGAGAGAAACCTGCGAGGGAGGAGGATCGAAACGAATGAATATTCAGAATGAACTCAGCTCACAGATGCACATATGGACCGAACGGTTTAGCCATGGATCTTTTGTGACTCCATTCGTGTGGCGAGTCCCTGACTAGCAGAACACGAAACATGGAAATCAGGACCAATGATAATTTTCTAAAACCACAGAAACTTCAAAAATACATGAAAAATGGCCAGAAAGTCCAGAAAATTCCCATAAAATACCAAAATATCCAGAAAAATGTGAGGAACATTTTCATATATCATTCCAAGTTCGAATTCCCAATCAAAAAAAAAAAAAGAATTAAAATTAAAGTCATAAAAATGATTAAAATTGATAAACACAAAACACTCAGTGCGTAAAAGTGCAAGGGTATGAACCCCTTTGACAGCAGGTACCTCAAAATGACAGATATGTCTGGACAGCAGGTACTTTGAAATTTTTTTTGGACAGCAGGTACAATTAAATGGTAACCACCGTTAAGGACAAATCTTGTGGGAAGTCAAACTCAAGCTCAAATCCAGTCAAAAATCCATATCCAGTCAAATCCAGAACCCATACTCAAATCCAGTCAAACTCGAAATCCAGTCAAATCCAGAACCCAAACTCAAATCCAGTCAAAATCCAAATCCAGTCAAATCCAAGACCCAAACTCAAATCCAGTCAAATCCAAGACCCAAACTCAAATCTAGTTAAAATCCAAATCCAATCTAAATCCAAATCCAGTCAAATCCAAAATCCAAACTCAAATCCAACTCCAGAAAAAAAAAATCCAAATTCAAATTAAACTCGAAGTCTAGAAGACCCAAACCCAGAAAATCCAAACCGAATCCAGATCCAGAAAATCAAAACTCAAGATCCGGACCTAAATCCGAAAGCAATACAAACCCAGAAACAAAAATCCTATAATTATACAAACTTCCAGAATCCAGGGACCAAACTTTAAAGATGTCTGAAAATCAAGATTTGGTGAATTCTAGAACATATGAAGACCAAAGTTTAAAATGTCCAAAGTGACCAGAATTTCTAAGCACGCCTTAATACCAGAGTTTAAAACGTTTTATAACATAACTCCTGCACGTTACAGGGCCAGAAATTCGATACGTCAATAGTTGACCAGAATTGACACACGTTCAAGGGCCGGAACCTCTACATGCCTTAATGCCTGAGATTCCAGAAACGTCTGATAACCTCGGTTCTAACATGTCAACAAACAGACCTAAGTTTTAAAACGTTGATAAATTGAAGTTTTGAATAATTAAAACATCAATATGATCTGAATACCGAAACTTTACAAGTCTATGACTGTCCTCTTTGAGCTTACAATGCGTATAGTTTAAAGACAACAAATCAAAAATCATTAAATATAAAAATATGGTTAAATAAGGGTTAACAGATAACTACCCGGGACCAAAATTCCAGAAATCTTGAAACTCTAAACATAAATTAAATTCCTTTGCATCATATTTTGCATTATGTTAATTCTCTCATTTCTACATCATCTGCTCCATTCGTGTCACCATTTGTTTGCGTTCTTTGATGTTAAACGTCAAGTGTCTTTTGGTAAAAAAATGCTATAATGCTAACTGGTATGCCTAATCCATTGACTATCCCGATCTAGAGGTGCTCTTGACTTGGTTCAGAGGTAATTAACAGTAGGGGCTTGCGCCTACTGGAAAAAAAGGACCTGCAGTAAACAATCAAACTCTTGAGAGGTTCGAGACCACGTCAATACCCACATCCCTTTTCAGGTGGGTGCCGATGTCTGAGTTTTGAAACGATCGAGGGGTATCTCGTCCGCAATATCTTTTTCCCCCGCGGAAGCATCCGGTCATTTCCCCCTTCCGAGGATCAGGGTCCAAAAAGGTGCGAGACAATTTAATGTGTTGGTATTTTAATGCGTCTGGGATCATACGAGTCCAAATTGGTTTTTCCATTGTATCTGTGTTTTTGAAATATTTCTGGACTATTTGAAATCATCTCCCGTCTTTAAGTTTACTTATAATCTGATTTATTTAGGCAACAATTTATCTTTGGGTCTAATACCTTAACATCGGTCCACTTAGCTAATATCAAAGTATTTCATTAATTCTCACATGTTTAAGTTAACTTTAAAAATTAACTTAATTATCAAATTATTTGACCTGGCCCAGTCCGGAAAGTTAAACTCAACAGAGGAGAATAGGCTCGGTTTATTGAGCCCACACAGAAACAGAAAAGAAAGAGGGCCCAACAGGAAATCACGCCACAAGGGCCAAGAAGCACACATAGCCCAGCCCAGTCAGCATATCGGATCCAGATCGGGTCCAGTGGGTTTCGGGGATCAAATCCAAACCCACAAAAGTCAAACCCGACCCACTAGTCACAGAATTTACAGAAGGACCCTAGATCATGTTTATTCTCACAACCTTCACACTTTAGACCCTATTAACAGAAAGGATTACAGAAAGGTCCTAACCCAGTTATAAAAATATTTACAAACAAGTGCAAAATTCGAAAAACTTAGCAAAATAGTCCCTGAAAAGTTACACAGAGGTTTGAGCACTGATACAGCGTACCAGTAGGTGGTACAGAAGGGTACATAGCTGGTACCAGGCCTGAACCAGCCTGATAACCAACTAACCAAGCCGAGAGCATCACACAACCAAGAAACAACCTGCCCAACAAGTATTTAGCTTAACTACAGCTATACAAGCTACTTAACCAATCAAATAACAAGGATTAACCTAGAACAACAAGCACATAAACTCTATTTGAGATATCCAACTATGGACAGACAAGGAAACAACCTTATTCAAGCATTTGTCCCACTGAACAGACTTAATTGAATCTTAACAACTAGTATAACAGATCAAAGCCAATAACAAACACAGATTTAAACAAGGGCATCTAAGGATTAACATATCCATCCATAGCCTTAACTAAGCAATAACAACAGTCTAATAGTTCAGATGGAGCAAACAACAAATACAACTATCATATAGCAGTTCACATCAACAACCAAAACTTCAATCGAATCAAATCAGTAAGCAAGTGCATAACAGATCAAATTGGGGCAAAGCATACCCACATCAAACACTCGATTGACACAACAAGCAAGCAACAGTCAAATATCAAGCCTAAGGCCAACACAGATCGGACCCAACAGAGGCAAGGCACAAACAACACAGTTCAATCAATCGAGTTACTAAGCAAACGCATAGAGCACAGTTTGACAGATCAAAGCAAGTTCATGCCTCTGACATTCGACCACAACACAGAATAGAGAAAGAGAGAGAGAGTCAAACCGAGATGGCAAGCAAAGGGGAAGGAATGAAGTCGTTGACGCTACCAGCTACCACCACCGAGTGCCACTAGCTGCTAGCCTTCTCCATTGTCGGCCAAGTTGCAAGAAAGAAGAGGGAGAGAGGGTGAAACAGTGCGAGAGAGAGAGAAATAGTGAGGTGGGGGGGTTTGGCTTGAGTTAGAGGAGAAGAGGAGGTGAGTGTGAGACAGTGGAAGTGGAGGTTAACGGAGATGGAAGGAGAGGCGTTTCGGTTGAGCTCGAGTGAGGCAAAACAATGGCGGGGAGAGAGAGACAGTGAGGGGTTGTGTGAGGGACGGAGAAGAAGGGGGACGATTAAAAGAGAGAGGGGAAAGGGAGGAGGGGCCATCTACGGTGGTTTTGCAGAGAGAGGAAGGCGGAGAGGAAACCGAAACCACCTGGTTTCTCTCCATCGCAGAGGAGTGTCAGGAGGCGTGGGGGTCTCGGACGCGAAATGAGGGAGGAAATCGGGTGAACTGGGGAGAAGAAAGGTTTGGAGTCCGGGATTTTATGTGGCATGAGTTAACTTGAGAAGGTGTAAAGAGTGCAAAAGAGATAAATCCAATGGTGCAAATAAATCAAGGAACCAATCAATAGATCGGACGGACCAGAAAGTTTAGAACTTAAAAATTCTAGTGTTCTTCTTAATGTTTGATTTATCTTAATTTAATTAGAAGTTATTTCGTTTTCATATCATAAAATGTTATATACTCATAATTTCTGAAAATTTCTCTAACAAGTTTTTAATAAACCATTATTTCATATAAATTTTATTTAGTTTACATCTTCATTGTTATTTTGAAATAAATTTGTTTTTAGACTTTTACGGGTTTTTACATTAACAAAATTTGAATCATATTAATCGAGTATTGTATAAGAAAATACACTTAAAATAAGAATACAATACGTGATAGATTGAAAACAATGAATAATTCAATTGAAATACAATACATAATATACAAATAGTCTTATGTCAATTTAGGTAATTAGTATCTAAATGAAAAATATAATAATTTATTATAATAAACATATATAATATTCATATATATCTGAGATCTGCGCTATAGACCAGACCAAAATAATCCATTTTCTAGCACTCAACGATGGCTATGTTGCACAGATTTTCTCATGCTGAAAATGACCTTCTTGATGTTTTTTTTTGCAATCTATTGTGTAAAACAGGTTGTCCAAAAATTTTAAAATTTTAGAATATGAAAATAGATATGTCAATGTTCATAGTGTAATTTTTTTTAGATTTGTTTGACTCGTCCTTCTTCGTTTTCTAGTGCCGAACTTTTGTTACCTAGTACAATTTTTTCGTCTGAAAATGAACTATTTAGCTGCATTGTGCAATTTATTGTGATGCAACGATTTATTAAAAAAATTTAAAATTTTAGTATATGAAAATAGGTATACCAATGTGCATTACGTATGTTTTTTAGATTGTTTCGAAACTTATGATCGGGGGGTTTCATGCACGCATTTCAACCCCTTTTAGGCCCTAATTTCAATCGAAAAGGTTGTGTTTTTAGTTTATTTTATGTTATTTTTGTGTTAGATTCGTGGTACTGCTATTACCTCTGGTATTTTGCAGGTTTTGGAAGATTTGGCGCTATTTTGGGCTTGAAACGAGCATTGAAGACGAAGAAAATTGCTGCTGCCAGCTTTCCGGCGGACCCGCCAGGATTCTGTCGACCCGCCTGGTTTCTGACGGACCCGCCTGGATTTAGACGGACTCACCAGAAACAGTCCAGCAAGCAGATTTGGAAGCCAGTTTCTTGTCCAGGAAGTCAGGCCAGCTTTGGAAACTGCCTGGCTGTCGCCTGGGATGCGTCCCTGGGTTGATTAGGCACCCAGGAAGAGAGAGAAAACATTATTCCACGTTTAGGTCAAGATTTGGAGCAGCTTGGGAGAAGGGCAGCCGCCGGGCGATTCAGTCGGACCCGCCGGAACCATTTTTGCTATAGATATGCACCGTTTATTGTTGTAATCTCTATATACTTGTTTGGTTTGAGTATTGATACAGTAAACATGTTTGTTTGTGGATGTTTTATGACGATTTGTACTTGTTTTATGACTATGTGTGAGTAGTTTCTAGTTTAGGGGCAATTGTAGGGAACCGATACTTGGTAGCTATGTGATATTTACTCTTGTTGACGTTTTTATTTGATTTGCTTTGACTTTCTTGATTGTCTTGTTGAATCTTGTTGTTTGTGAATTGTTTGGATCTATGGTTTGTACCCAATAGACGTGGTCAAGTCTAGTTTGCTAGGTAGTAAGAACCAGAACTCTAAGCCATTTTACAAACACTTGCTATAGGATTGGTAGTAGCCGAGAGGTGAACCCGGGACTTAGTCGAGAGACATGTCTCTACCTGAGATCGAGAGAAGAAGGTTGTCCTACCGGTAAGAAAGTCAAACCTAGAAAACCTAAGCCATGGAACGAGAGTTGAAACTTAGGGTGTTTAGGAGGTTTAAAGAGTTGAATCCAGTTGTTTAAGCCAAGAACGAGAGTTAGCGCTGTAAGTCCTGGACCAATTCGAGAACCTGCATATCATTTAGAACGTTTAACAAAGTAATTTTCACTAGCGGCGTGTTCTGGAGGATCCGTCTGAATTCAGTCGGACCCGTCCAAACACGGCCAGGAGTAGGAACCCGTAGCAATTGACCCTAACTCCCTCAATTGTTGAATTTCGTAATTTAAACCTTGTTTGCAACTGTTTAGAACTGTTACTCTTATTTATTACTTAGTTTAATTGCTTTACTTTTAATTATTATCGGAAAAACACCAAAAAGATAACTTCTACCAATATTTTTACCACCGACTTTTATTCGCCAAATTAGACCAATTAGATTTAGTTAAGTCCTAGAACTTGAACAGTCCGTCCCTGTGGATTCGACCCTTAAGCTACTACTACAAACGATTAGATCGGTAGTTTGAGGTATTTGTTTTGATTTGGTTTTCGAGCCGATCAAAAATGGCGCCGTTGCCGGGGACGGTGACCAAGTTTTAGGATTTATTCTTTTTCTATTTGGTTTAATTTGTTCTCTTTTCACCTTTCTTTTGTTTCTCTTATATTGTAGGGGTGCGCATTGGCCGGAAGAAAGAAAAAGACAATCAAACCTTTCAGCGAGCACGAGTACAATACGAGATTGCGCAAGAAGCGTGAAGAGAGCCAGCAGCTTCTCGCCTTAGTTGCACCTCCAACAATTCTTTTCTTGGAGGGACCAACCGAGGACCAAGGAGCAACAACTTCGCTTCCTCGAGAACCGAGACAACCCACCACACTGTCCAGCGATTCGGAAGAGGAATTTGTCGAAGCCGAATCCGAGCTAATGGGTGACAGAGTTGACGAGGAAGAGGTACCGGACGAAGAGGAAGTGCCTATTGATGAGGCCGTGTTCCAACGAGCATTCCAACGTGCTATGAGAGAGATGAAGGAGGCAGCCGACAACCGCCCCTTGAAGGAATTCAGCACTCCGACGGCTAACAACATCAGGCTTGGAGTGAAACCTCCTAAATCTAAGAGGCTGAAGGATCTCTTCTACAACCCCAGCCTTGTCTCATTGATCAAGAATGACATGTTCGGAGGCTCGCCATCGGAGGATGCAAGCAAACACTTGCACATTTTCTTGCAAAATTGTGCAACCGTGCTTCCTGAGGATGTCACACCAGAAATCACTCAACTGACTCTTTTTCCTTTTTCTCTTAGGGATAGAGCCGCCGATTGGTTGAACAGTTTTAATGACAAACTGTTTGAGTCCTGGGATGACCTGACCAAAGCTTTCTTAGAACGGTTTTACCCTAGGGTTAAGACCGCAAAAATTGTTAGAGAACTGTTGACCTTTAGGCAAGAAAGTGATGAGAACTTGTTTGAGACTTGGGAAAGGTTCAAGGATTTGCAAAGGATGTGTCCCCACCATGACATAGCTGACTCTAGGTTAATCACTACTTTTTATGACGGTTTGACTCATCTAACCCATCAAAGTGTTGATTCAACTGCAGGTGCATCATTCCTCAACATGGGGTGCAAAGACGCAAAGGACCTGGTAGAGAACATGGCGAGTGTCCAAACCAATTGGTTCGTGAGGAACAAGAGCAGTGGTGGTGGCGGAAGGCTAGAAGTCGACAAGAGCACGCACCTCCAATCTCAGCTGGATGCTCTCACAACCATGATAAAGAACATGAATTCTAGGCCTGAGCCAATGAACCAGTGCCAAATCTGTGAAGAGGAAGGGCACACAGCGAAAACTTGCTATATGGTGGAGCGAGATGAGCCAATTGCGGATGTGAATGCTCTCATGGCACCCCCGCAATATCTCCCAACGAACAACCCGCCAAGTCAATACACTTACCGCGACAAGAGGAATCATCCTGGCCTCTCCTATGGAAATCCTAGCGGTAGTGCTAATCCAACTCAAGCACCACCGTCGAATCGAGGGGGATTCAACAATGGCTCTTCAAGCAACAATCAAGGGGGTTATTGGGCTCAATATCGCTCAAATGTTGATGGGTTTATGCAAGATCAGAGCAAGTTTAACTACTCCGTGCGAGATGAGATGTCTAAGTTGAGAGAAGATGTTGGATACCTTGTGTCAAGGTTCAAGAATGAGGAGAATGCTCAGAATCAAGGGACAATCACTAAAACCGGTATGTTTCCTGGTCAAGCAGATGTGAACCCGAGGGAGGAATGCAAATCCATAACTCATTGTTTGAGGAGTGGAACTCAATATGTCGGGCCAAGAATGCCTGAAGAGGTCGCTGGTCCAGTTCTGGCGGACCCGCCAGAAAACAGTCGGACCCGACAGAATGAGACCAGAGAGGAAAATGTGCCTGCTGAGCCCGCTGGACCGATTCTGACGACCCGCCAGGATTTGGACGGGTCCGACAGAAGTGAGGCAGAGAAGAAAAATGAAGACGAAGCGTCTGGTCCGGTTCCGACGAACCGCCAGGATTCAGTCGGGTCCGTCCGAAATGAAACTGAAGGAAAAAAAGAGGTACCTCTGACGACCAAGTATGCTCCAGTCGTCCCCTTTCCTCAGAGATTGGCCAAGGCAAAGGAAGAGAAAGAATATGGAAGGTTCTTGGATATCCTCAAGCAAATTCAAATCTCAATTCCTTTCACGGACATGCTCACTCGAATGCCTTCCTACGCCAAGTTTCTAAAAGATCTCATATCCAATAAGAAGAAACTGGAGAGTTGTGCAACAATTTCGGTAACTCATGAGTGTAACTCCTACACACTCAAGAAGATGCCTCCTAAGTTGGGAGACCCTGGGAGATTCACCATACCGTGCAAGATTGGCCATGCAAGGATCAAGCGAGCTTTGTTGGACCTGGGAGCTAGTGTGAGTCTCATGCCGGAAACCGTCTTCAATCGAATGGGCATAGGAGAGCTTAGGACGACTCGCATGACTTTGCAACTCGCGGATCGGTCGGTAAGGTTACCTTTGGGTATTGTCGAGGATGTGCCAATTCAGGTTGGGGATTTAGTTTTTCCTTGTGATTTTGTCATTGTGGATATGGATGAGGACCCTGAGGTACCTATTATTCTTGGTAGACCTTTTCTAGCGAAAGCTGATGTTTTTATTAAGTGCAGGACAGGCAAGATATCTTTGAGAGTTGATGATAATGTGGTTGAGTTTGAAATTGAGAAAGCCATGAGAGGACCGAGTTATGCTGACACTTGTTTCTCTATGGAGGGTTTAGATGAACTGATTAAGGATAAGTTTTATGCAAATTTCATTGGGAATTATAATCTTGAAATTGAGGAAGGATTAACTGTGGAAAAGGAGTGTGAAAATGAAGTGCAAGAGTGTGTGATGGCCGCTGAGGTGTCTGAACCCGAGCGAGATTCTGACGACCCATCGGAATTGGAGCGGATCCGCCAGAACTCAATATCGGAGCCGCCGAAGCTTGAATTGAAGCCACTTCCTTCCAATCTCCGGTATCGGTTTCTTGGGCCGAATGAGACATACCCTGTGATTGTGAGTGCACACTTGAATGAAGAGCAAGAGGAGAAGCTTTTGAAGGAATTGCGTGCCCACCGCAAGGCCATAGGGTATTCAATTGATGATCTTAAGGGAATTGACCCAAGCATCTGCACACATAGAATTTTACTTGAGGAGGATTACAAACCCTCCATTGAGCACCAAAGGAAATTTGAATCCGGCCATGTCTGAGGTTGTGAGAAAGGAGTGCCTAAAACTTCTCCAAGCAGGCATCATCTACATGATCTCTGATTCTGAATGGGTAAGTCCGGTTCATGTTGTACCCAAGAAGGGTGGAGCCACGGTGGTCAAGAATGAGAAGAATGAGCTAATCCAAACTCGCGTGGTGACGGATTGGAGGATGTGCATTGACTATAGGAAGCTCAACAGTGCCACCCGAAAGGATCACTTTCCACTTCCTTTTGTTGATCAACTCCTCGAAAGGTTGGCTAATCATTCTTATTTTTGCTATCTTGACGGGTACTCTGGTTTCTTTCAGATTCCTATCCACCCGAAGGACTAGGAGAAGACAACATTCACGTGTCCTTATGGGACGTATGCCTACAGGAGGATGCCCTTCGGCCTTTGCAATGCGCCAGCGACCTTTCAAAGAGCGATGATGGCAATCTTCTCCGACATGATCGAGAAGGACAAGGAGGTCTTCATGGACGATTTCTCGGTTTATGGAAATTCATTTGATCATTGTTTGACTAATTTATCTAAAGTGTTGCAGAGATGCGAGGAAGTCAACCTGGTCTTGAATTAGGAGAAATGCCACTTCATGGTGCAAGAAGGGGTGGTGCTCAGACATGTGATATCGTCAAATGGCATCTCGGTGGACAAAGCAAAAGTGGAAGTCATTGAGAAATTGGCGCAACCCTCATGTGTGAAGGACATCAGGAGCTTTTTGGGTCACGCCGGTTTTTTACCGGCGGTTTATAAAATATTTCTCAAAAATCGCAAAACCCTTAATCAATCTCACTATGAAAGATGTAGAATTCGATTTTAATCAAGATTGTGTTAATGCTTTTAATCAAGATTGGTGTCGGCACCTATTCTTCAACCGCCGGATTGGTCGTTGCCTTTTGAGTTGATGTGTGATGCCAGTGACTATGCGATCGGAGCCGTCCTTGGGCAAAGGAAGAACAAGAGGCCCTGCGCGATTTACTATGCAAGCAAGGTCCTGGACGAAGCACAAGTCAATTATACTACGACGGAAAAGGAGCTATTAGCGGTGGTCTACGCCCTCGACAAGTTCCGGCCCTATTTGGTGGGGTCGAAAGTCATTGTCTACACCGACCACGCCGCGCTCAAGTATCTCCTTGGCAAAAAGGATGCGAAACAGCGCTTGATACGGTGGGTGCTGCTCCTCCAAGAGTTTGACTTGGAAATCCGCGACAAGAAGGGCACAGAAAATTTGGTTGCAGACCATTTGTCAAGAATCCGAGTTGAGGAGACAAAGGACCAAGCTCTGCCCATAAATGATGACATTCCTGGTGAGAAATTGCTTCCTGTCCATGTTCAGTCGGTCCGTCCGGATTCAGTCGGGTCCGACTGGAATGATCCAGAACAGGTTTTCAACTTCACCACAATCCAGACGAGTCGCCAGAATTCAGGCGGATCCGACAGAACTCCTTGGTTTGCGGACTTTGCCAATTTTCATGCGACCGGGATTCTCCCACATGGTGCCTCTTATCAGCAAAAGAAGAAATTCTTTGCGGATGCCAAATACTACTTTTGGGAGGACCCGATACTTTGGAAGAAAGGAGTTGATGGAATGTTCAGGAGATGTGTACCAAGCGAGGAAGTGGAAGCCATTCTTCGAGAGTGCCATTCATCGGCTTACGGGGGACACGCTTCAACCTCCAAAACCGCAGCAAAGGTGCTGCAATCTGGGTTCTTTTGGCCATCCATCTTCAAGGATGCAAGAAACTACGTCTTAAAGTGTGATCAGTGCCAGAGGGCCGGGAACATCTCGAAGCAACAAGAGATGCCCCAGCAAGCGATCCTTGAGGTAGAAATTTTTGATGTATGGGGAATTGATTTCATGGGACCTTTCCCGCCTTCTTTTGGGAATAAGTATATTCTGGTTGCGGTTGACTATGTGTCCAAATGGGTGGAAGCTATTCCAAGCAAGCATGCCGATTCGGCCACTGTCAAAAAGCTCTTCAACAAGGTCATATTTTCTCGTTTTGGCATTCCAAAGGTTGTCATAAGTGACGGTGGTAAGCATTTTGTCAATAAACAATTTGATAACCTTTTGAAGAAATTTGGAGTTACCCACAAGGTTGCCACTCCTTACCACCCGCAAACAAGCGTGCAAGTTGAAGTTTCAAATCGCGAGATTAAGAACATCTTGCAAAAGACAGTGGGTAGCACGAGAAAGTATTGGGCCTCGAAACTGGATGAGGCGCTTTGGGCCTATCGGACGGCATTCAAAACGCCGATCGGTATGAGCCCCTTCAAGATGGTTTATGGAAAAGCGTGCCACTTACCTGTAGAGATCGAGCACAAGGCTTATTGGGCGGTTCGAGCCATCAATTGGGATGCCCAAGCTGCAGGAGAAAGGCACATCTTGGATTTGCATGAGCTAGAAGAGTGTAGGCTTGACGCCTATGAAAATGCTCGCATCTATAAGGAGAAAGCAAAGCGTTGGCACGACAGGCACATTCAAAAAAGGGAATTCAAGGAAGGGGATCGGGTAAGGAGAAAGCAAAGCGTTGGCACGACAGGCACATTCAAAAAAGGGAATTCAAGGAAGGGGATCGGGTCTTGCTCTTCAACTCAAGATTGAAGCTGTTTCCGAGCAAGCTCCGGTCAAGATGGTCGGGCCCTTTCGAGGTGAAAAAGGTCTTTCCCTATGGTGCTGTTGAAGTTTGGGGAGAGAAGCAAGGCTCATTCACAGTGAACGGACAAAGGCTCAAGCTCTATGTGGATGGCATGGAAAAAGAAGAGCTTGCATCTGGGTCTCTCGACGACCCATCCCCGCTCAAGAACTGAAAAATTACGAGGGTCGAGCTCAAGACCTTAAAAGAGCGCTTCTTGGGAGACAACCCAAGGGTTTAGGGAGTTTTCATTTACTTTTTATTATTTTTCATTTTAAGTCTTGAAAATCTGAAAAATACAAAAAAACGAAAATTTTATAAAAATTGGCTAAGTCGTGTGTGTTTTCAGGCTTCTGGAGGCATTTAGGCGGATCCGATTAAATTCTGTCGGACCAGTCGGAAACGAGGCAGAGAGCAAAATGGAGGAAGGGAGGCTGATTTCAGCTCTGGAGCGATTTGGACGGATCCGCCAGAAACTGGACGGACCCGCCTGGAATTGAGGGCTATCTCGGCAAAAAAAAAAAAAAAAAAAAAAAAAAAAAAAAATTTCTCGCGTCGCTTCGGATTCGGACCCGACCGACTCGCTGCCTTATGCGTCCCGACTCAAACCCTTTCTCTCCATTCGCGACCCCTACCCCTCTCTTTCTTTTTCCTCTTTCCACTCACAGCCGACACACAAACCCCTCCGTCCGAAACCCTAGCCGCCCCATTCGCCGGCGATTTCGGCCGCCGCTCGACAGCCGAAGCACATCTTCGTGCTCTCCTCGACGTGGAGAATCCCGATCTGGTCTTGTTCTCGGCCATCTCCGCCCCTCTTCGTCTCTACACCGAAAACACGCGCACCTCCTTCCTCCACTCCGTTCAAGCGAAAACCGACCCGCCTCTTTTCGACCGGACTCGCCGATACTCAAGCGACTCCGCCGAAAATCTCCACTGCCGAAAACCTCCACTGTCCCGGTTCTGTCGGGTCCGCCCGATTTCAGCCGACTCCGTCGGAAACCCTTTAGCGACACACCAAATCATCCCAGCCATGCCCCGCACTAAAAATGTTAGTTTTGGAGGGATAGCCAAGCGTCTCCGCTCCTCCGTGTCCGGTGCAAGTTACTCCCGCCGGGACCCGACTCCTTCTCCCTCCCGGTCTTCTTCTCAATCAATGGATGAGGGAGATGATGAGATCCTTGGCCCAATTTTCTGCACAAGCACCAAGATGACCGAGGCGGTTCAGTTTTTCCAGACTAAGAAAATTGAGAACTCCCGCTTCATCGACCTCGACACACTCGAGATGATGGGAATCCTGGAGGACTTCCTCCTTGTCACTCAGCGAGAGGGGGTTGAGAGAAGATTCTGGGAGATGAGGAGGCCGACATACAAGAGGCTCACTGTGGAATTTTTGGTTTCGTTGGAGGTGAAGATGGAGGAAGGTGAGTATGTCATTTACTATCGCCTATTGGATCAGGACTATTCCTCCACTGCTTCTGAGATCTCTGAGCTATTTGGGTTTACACCCGGGGGTGAGTTCAAGGGCAAGATCGATGGGGACCTTTGGAAGTACTTGACTGGAATGGATGAGAAGCCAAAACAACCAAAGGGCAAGTTTATTCAGCACCCTGTTTTTTCGGATGATTCAGAGAGGTTTGGGCCACACAATCTTTGTAAGGGGGGAGTCCGCCGCCAAAATGAGAAAAGAGGAATTTATGGTTGTCCCGTATGGCATTTGGAGGAATTTACAAGCAGCTTGACCTTGCTATCATGATGATCAAGTACTGGGAGAAGGTGGCCAAAGGAAGGAGAACCGGAGAGGGACAGATTACTTTGGGAGGGTACATCACGTGCCTTGCAGAGCTCAAGGGGATAGATCCAGCGAAACTTGAGCAGTTGACAGAGGCCACAGCGCCTAGTTTGATGGATGCCCCCTACCTCAGGTCGATCGAGTTTTTGGCCGGTCCGGATGAGGGACCATGGGCATGGAGGAACCATGTGCGAGAGCCTGTGCCACTACCCCTCTCCTGGCAGTTCTCATTGAGGGAGGAGTCGACTTGGCTCATACCACCAGCGACAGGAGCGGCAGGACCTGATGCTCCACACCACCGAGTGCCGCCACAACACCAAGTGCCACCATCGTTCAACCCCTTCGCTGCATCGGGCTCAGGATCTCGGTCTGACCAGGTACCACAAGAGTTCGATTATTCCGCTTTTGTTGCTAACATGCAGGAGATAGCACGGCTTTCCAACGAGTCTCTGGAGCTTGGGAGGCGTATAAGCGACAAAGTTGATAGCATCGAGCGGGAGCAAGCCGCAGCATGGCGCGATATCAATCTCTTGCTGGAGAAGGAAAAGGAGGATGAGGTGGCGAGGACCAGAGTGAATGAGATGTACGGCTGGCTCTTCCCTCACTACAGCCCGAAGCCGGGTGATCCAGCGTACTAGACGCCCCCGCCACAAGCACCACGACTTTTTGTGAGTTTTCCTTGACTTTTTCTATTTTTTCTTTCCTTTAAACATTGATTCCTTGGAGTTTTTGTGCTGCCTTCGAGCAGTTTGAGGAGGGAAACTTGAGAAGTTGGGAAAAATTCACGTGTATCTAGGTTGCACCATGCATGTAGGACTTATTTTCGTTTCTGGACCCATTTGGGCGGACCCGTCTGATTTCAGGCGGATCCGCCTGAATGTGTTTTGCTCTCGGCCAGGATTCGGTCGGTCCGTCTGTTTTCAGTCGGATCCGCCTAAAATCTGGTCCTGAGCTGCATTTCATGTAGGAAACTTGTCTGCATTATAACTTCATGTAAGTTTGCATTTAGGAGAGTTTGGAGATTGACTTTGGCGAGGTTTGAGTTTGGTTTTTGAGAGAATTTGGGTTTGGAAATTGTAAGCAATCTTTTATTTTGGAAATGAATTTGAGGAATCCCAAGTTTGAACTGCTTAGTGACAAAGAGCGGGTAATCATTCGGGAATTGTTTTTCTAATTAATGGGATGGTTAATTTGAAAAGAGTATCATTTAAATTCGTTGGTTAGAGCCGGCAAAGGGCAACCACCATTTGTCTAAGATCATTCTTTCAACTCAAGGGTTTGCCTAACCGTAAGTTGTGTCTTGCATGTTTAGAATAGTCGAACCACCACTTTAATTTAATAAAAAAAAAAACGAAAACAAAAACACACAAACACAAATTAAATAAAACTAGTTGCGAACATGAGGGTGCGAAGGAACATGAAATCAAACAAATATTGCTAGGAGCCCTGGCCCAAGTGTACCGTGGCCTTGGTCGTGCGATATTGGAGAGATGACGACCTGGCGCGAAAGTGTTGGTAACGGAGTTGCTAGGAGCTCTGGCCCAAGTGTACCGTGGCCTTAGTCGTGCAACACCCGTCCGATCTCCCCGGTGCGTCATGTGCCGGTAGCCATATCCGAGTTCCAATAGCGTAAAACCCTAAGCGATAAATCGCCGCAACTCAACTTAAAATTTTGTTTTTCTTTTCTTTTATGGTTCGAAATGTCTAAACATGTGGTTCACGACTTAGGGTTAGTTCAAATCACTTGAGTTGAGGGGGTTCGATCCCGTTTCTACCTGATTTGAAATTGATTGAGACTTTTTGAGAATTAACCAACCCATTAGTTAGGCAAATAATTCTTGATCGATAACTCACGTTTGATTCTAGGTTTGTTCACTAAAGGATTGTCTCGGCTTGAAACTTTTAAAGTGCTTTATTGAAGATTGTCTTGTTATTTCTGATTCCAAAAACTCTCAAAGGCATGACTTTAACTTTTCCGAAATTATCTTCTGACTTGCAGTAAACCAACCTTTCAATTGTAATTCGGTCCTTTATTCTTCTGTCTAGTTTTAACTGTTGCTTAGGGACAAGCAAATTTTAAGTTTGGGGAGATTTGATCGGGGGGTTTCATGCACGCATTTCAACCCCTTTTAGGCCCTAATTTCAATCGAAAAGGTTGTGTTTTTAGTTTATTTTATGTTATTTTTGTGTTAGATTCGTGGTACTGCTATTGCCTCCGGTATTTTGCAGGTTTTGGAAGATTTGGCGCTATTTTGGGCTTGAAACGAGCATTGAAGACGAAGAAAATTGCTGCTGCCAGCTTTCCGGCAGACCCGCCAGGATTCTGTCGACCCGCCTGGTTTCTGACGGACCCGCCCGGATTTAGACGGACCCACCAGAAACAGTCCAGCAAGCAGATTTGGAAGCCAGTTTCTTGTCCAGGAAGTCAAGCCAACTTTTGAAACTGCCTGGCTGGCGCCTGGGATGTGTCCCTGGATTGATTAGGCACCCAGGAAGAGAAAGAAAACATTATTCCACGTTTAGGTCAAGATTTGGAGCAGCTTGGGAGAAGGGCAGCCACCGGGCGATTCAGTCAGACCCGCCGGAAAACAGTCGGACCCGCCTGAACCATTTTTGCTACAGATCTGCACCGTTTATTGTTGTAATCTCTATATACTTGTTTGGTTTGAGTATTGATACAGTAAACATGTTTGTTTGTGGATGTTTTATGACGATTTGTACTTGTTTTATGACTATGTGTGAGTAGTTTCTAGTTTAGGGGCAATTGTAGGGAACCGATACTTGGTAGCTATGTGATATTTACTCTTGTTGACGTTTTTATTTGATTTGCTTTGACTTTCTTGATTGTTTTGTTGAATCTTGTTGTTTGTGAATTGTTTGGATCTATGGTTTGTACCTAATAGACGTGGCCAAGTCTAGTTTGCTAGGTAGTAAGAACCAGAACTCTAAGCCATTTTACAAACACTTGCTATAGGATTGGTAGTAGCCAAGAGGTGAACCCGGGACTTAGTCGAGAGACATGTCTCTACCTGAGATCGAGAAAAGAAGGTTGTCCTACCGGTAAGAAAGTCAAACCTAGAAAACCTAAGCCATGGAACGAGAGTTGAAACTTAGGGTGTTTAGGAGGTTTGAAGAGTTGAATCCAGTTGTTTAAGCCAAGAACGAGAGTTAGCGCTGTAAGCCCTGGACCAATTCGAGAACCTGCATATCATTTAGAACGTTTAACAAAGTAATTTTCACTAGCGGCGTGTTCTGGCGGATCCGTCTGAATTCAGTCGGACCCGTCCAAACACGGCCAGGAGTAGGAACCCGTAGCAATTGACCCTAACTCCCCCAATTGTTGAATTTCGTAATTTAAACCTTGTTTGCAACTGTTTAGAACTGTTACTCTTATTTATTACTTAGTTTAATTGCTTTACTTTTAATTATTATCGGAAAAACACCAAAAAGATAACTTCTACCAATATTTTTACCACCGACTTTTATTCGCCAAATTAGACCAATTAGATTTAGTTAAGTCCTAGAACTTGAACAGTCCGTCCCTGTGGTTTCGACCCTTAAGCTACTACTACAAACGATTAGATCGGTAGTTCGAGGTATTTGTTTTGATTTGGTCTTCGAGCCGATCAACTTACTTCTCGGTTTTCTAGCGCCTTACTTTTGTTACTTAGCATAGTTTTTTCATTTGAAAATGAACTGTCTTAGTGTATTGTGTAATTTATTATGATAAAATGGCTTATCCAATATTTTCTGAATTTTAGTATATGAAAATATGTATGCCAATGTCCATTGTATAAGTTTTTGAGATTTTTTTTAATCTTTCTTCTCGTTTTTCTAGAACCCAACATTTGGTACCCAACACAGTTTTTTCGTTTGAAAATGAATTATCTTGGTGTATTGTGTAATTTATTGTGATAAAATGACTTGTCCAAAAATTTCTAAATTTTAGTATATGAATGTGAATTGTATAAGTGTTTGAGATTTTTTAAAATCTTCCTTCTCGGTTTTCTAGAGTCCAACATTTGATACCCAACACAGTTTTTTCATTTGAAAATGAACTATCTTAGTGTTTTCTGCAATTTATTTTGATAAAATGGCTTGTCCAAAATTTTTGAAATTTTAGGATATTAAAAAAAGTATGTCAATGTGCATTATATTAAAAAAAGTAAGGCGCTAGAAAATCGAGAAGTAAGTTTCGAAACAATCTAAAAAAACATACGTAATGCACATTGGTATACCTATTTTCATATACTAAAATTTTAATTTTTTTTAATAAATCGTTGCATCACAATAAATTGCACAATGCACCTAGATAGTTCATTTTCAGACGAAAAAACTGTACTAGGTAACAAAAGTTTGGCACTAGAAAACCAAGAAGGACGAGTCAAACAAATCTCAAAAAATTACATAATGAATATTGTCATATCTATTTTCATATCCTAAAATTTTAAAATTTTTGGACAAGCCGTTTTACACAATAGGTTGCAAAAAAAACACCAAGAAAGTTATTTTCAGCATGAGAAAAACTGTGCGACATATCCAATGTTGAGTGCTAGAAAATGGATTTTTTTGGTCTGGTCTATGGCGCAGATCTCAGATATATATATGAATATTATATATGTTTATTATAATAAATTACTATATTTTTTATTTAGATACTAATTATCTAAATTGGCATAAGACTATTTGTATATTATGTATTGTATTTCAATTGAATTATTCATTATTTTCAATCTATCACGTATTGTATTCTTATTTTAAGCATACTATACTCGATTAATATATTCAAATTTTGTTAAGATCTTAATAAAAATGTCTACAACTCTTATATTTTGAGAATCTTTCAATTCGTAATGAATGATGATTGAAAAGTGGTTGTAAGTGTCGAGAGAACGTACGTCTCATGTTTACTTAAAGTTTTGATTATTATAAATTTCGAATTGAAAGATACTCAAAATGTAAAAGTTATAGATCTCTTTTTTAAGATTCCAACGCAATTTGAATCATCCAAATCGGACATCGTATGAGAAAGATACACTTAAAATACGAAACAGTGCGCAGAAAATATTGGCCGACATCTCAAATGGCGGCCAAGGAAGAAAAAAAATCCATATTTTCAGACCTTACTGAGGTGGCGTCCCGCGTGGCGCGTCTAGGTGGCAAACCAGGCCGCCAACTGAAGTGACGGCCAGACTTAGGACACTTGTGATATTATTTAGTGACGTTAGGACGGACGTGAAATGTCGATTTTAATTTAAGATTATTAAGAAAAAATTCCGACAAGTTAGAATACAAATTTATCTTCTCCATTTGTCACACTTATCAAGTTCTTTTTTGGAACCCATTAACTAATATATGGCTATGAAATGGATATGTCCTTTCTGATATAGTTGGAGGTAATTTAAAAAAAACAGTTGCCAAGGTCCTAACCTCTCTCTCCACCTTTTACTGTGCTTCACGTGGCCTGAAGTTTATAAGCTTTTTTTAATGGTCTGAGCCTCTGAGGCACCGACTCGAAGAGTTAACCCAGAGAAAGGAAAAACCACTGATCCGGTAGGTATTATTATTCCGGTTTTACCGTTTTTAGCCGGTTTTTCACTATTTTTGTACCTTCCGGTTTTTAGACTTAACCCTGCCGGTCCAGGGTCCGGTTCCCGGTTTACCCGGTTGAACCGGCCGGTCCAGTAGGTATTTTAATCATTGCTTCCAACGTTCTTAAATTTGTCTTTCTAAATTATGCCGTAGGTACTTGATTCATTCAACGGAAATCACTCTTATAAATGATTTAGTTAATTTGGCGATCTAATCCATTTCTAATTAATTAATTAATATTGCGTTTGATAGCCTGCAGTTCCAATCAAATAGCTTACAGAGCCAAGATAATATTATAATTATGGTGTTGACCTAAATCTCCAAGTCAACAAATAAAAATTTTGGTAGTGAAAAAAATGTACGCTCAAAATATTTTTTTTAACAGGCCATGACATTATGTATTATTCATATGCGTCATTAATTAACTTAATTTAATAAGTTGAGTAATTATATCTACGATTTCGAAACTATCCTTTTTGGTAGTCAATTTGAATTGGTGTGTCCTTATATATTATCTTATATATTTTGCACTCTTTATACTATAACTAAAGCGAACACAAGAGATCACTATGATTTATTACATATGTATATCCATCAAAAAGTTTTACACCATGATTTATTTCTTGTTTAGTTCTAATTTGCTTTTATTTTCTATTATCTATTTTTCTGCAACAAATTAAACACACCCATGGAGATATTTTGGAATAAAAAACCTTTGGAATTTTGATAAACATAATAACGATACACATTATTAGTCATTATTTAAAATAAAATACACTTTTCCGAGGTCGGGTTTTTCTTCTAGTACAGCTAGGTCACAATTTACAAAATTCCTTATCAATAATCTTGGTTTCGAAAACTATTCAGAGGAGAATGTTAAGAATTGAAGGAGAGGAAAAAGGAGCGGCATCTTGGGTGGGCCCAGTCACTATTCTTGATTTCTTGTTATCTTGTTAGCGGCCCGCCGGCCCCTTCTTTGGTGAAATTCCGATACCTGTTACGACTTACGAGTGTCGTTCTTTTATTATTAAACAATTCGGCGCACGTTACCGTTGACGAGCGGAACTTGACTGGGATTTTCGAGTGCTCCCCTTGTCACTATGTCAGGAATCTCCGTAGTACTCCATAATCTCCATTTGCGCTGCAAAAGTTAAGTCAGCTAAAACTCAAAAACACTCTCTCAATCCTTCTCTGTTTCTTGCATTCCCAGTTCCTCCAAGCTCGCAATGAAATGAAAAGTTTATCCTCTTGATTCCCCTTTTAGTTCTCCACTCATAATTTACGCTGCAGAAAGTTGCATTCAGCTAAAAATCTCAAAACACATCTCAGTCCAATTAAACCTCTCTGTTTTTTATTTTATTTTTTATTTTTTTCCATTCCCTCTCTCCAAGCTTGCCACTATACCAGCCATTAGTCCACTTGTTTTCCTTCCTTCCTCTTGTTTCTTGAAATAATGTGTTCTCATTAGTCCACTTGCTTTCTTTCATTCTTCTTTCGATCAAGAAGAAAGTAAAGAACTTGTTTCTTACTATCAAAATGGGAAAAAAAAAGTATTATTTTCTCTGTTTCTTCTTCATCAATCTGTACCAAGAGAAAATGTAAAAATCTCTATTACTTCTATCATACCCTACGTCTAATTTTAGATTCCATTTTATTTCGATGCTTCATAACCTATGGAAAAATTGAAGACATTTTTTGAATGTGCGATAGCAGTACCCTCTGCCTGTCTGTCTCTTGTTGAGGCATTTGGGCCAAATTCAGAATTAACCGGCAGCATTGAACGACTTGAGGCCACATTGGTCGTTGCATCGCAGCTAATTGAGAGATCAGAGTGCTGGTGTTTCAGGTATGATTCCATCAGAAAGCTGCTTTCCTGTCTTAAAGATGCCGTTTACGAAGCAGAACTAACAATTGAGGAATTCAAATCCCAGAGGAGGAGAGCAGAAAGCCATGATCAGAACATTGCAAGTGAGCTTATTAATAATTTCCATAATTGGCGCACAGGTTTCAAGGAACAAGTAATAAGTGGTCAAGGTAATCTGGATCATTTTTGTGGCCAATTGGAAAAGATTTGTAACAGTCATGAGATACCACAAAACCCGAAAAAGTTCAGTAGACCTATCACGGTTTCACGACCTCCTGATGTATTATATGGTCGAGATAAAGAACTGAATGATGCAATCAGTAAGCTGGGAAATCCCAGATCTAGTTTATATGCTGGTAAGAGTAGTAGCTGTACAGAGAACAAAAGAAAAATCCCAGTTTTACCTATTGTTGGCATTGGAGGTGTAGGGAAGACAACGCTAAGTCAAATGGTTTATAAAGATAAACGTGTGCAATCATACTATGATTTAAAAATATGGACTTGTGTAGCTGAAAAGTTCGATTTGGAGAGGATGCTGAAAGAGATACTTCAGTGTGCCACGCGAGTAGTGTGCAATTTTACCAATTTAGACCTGCTACAAGATACATTGGTAGAAGCGGTAAAATCAAAGAGAGTTTTGTTAGTCCTCGATGATATTTGGAGTGCTGACTGGCAACAACTGCTGGGGCCAATGAATGAAGCCTCTGAGGGAAGTGCCATCATGTTGACAACTAGATCTCGTGACTACTTTATTAATTGTACAGATGATAACATGACTCTTTTGGAACCCATTTTGTTGGAGGGCTTGGAACAGAAAATATACTGGGAGTTTTTCAAGAGGTGTGCAGGTTTAAAGGTTGATTCGGCAAATTATTCTGAGTTGGAGCCTATCGCAAGTACAATTTGTAGTAGGCTTGATAGATTACCTCTTGCCGCAAAAACAGTAGGTGGTGTTTTGAGTCAAAGGATTGATAGGCAACACTGGATTTCTATCAGAGATAGTGAAATGTGGAAAGTGAAACAGGGCAAAGATGGTATAATGCACGTACTTCTTTTCAGCTATCTGCATTTACCATCTGAATTTAAAAAATGTTTCTCATATTGCTCGTTATTTTCCAAAGATCACGAATTTTATCCACTTTCACTAGCAAGGTTTTGGATCATGAATCGTTTGATTCAAGAACAAAAAACCCTGAAATCTACGCAAGATCTAGCTTTGAGTTACTTTTATGAGTTGGAAAACAGGGGGTTCTTTCATTCCAGCAATGTTCATCCCGGCCGCAGAGTGTATGTGATGCATGACTTGATGCATGATGTTTGTCAATATCTTAAAGAAGGAGAATGCTATCGCCTGAAAGAGGCTTATGCAAATATCCCTCCTAATGTGCATCACATGTCTCTAAGTGACACCAAGCTACTAAATGCAGAAAATCTAAGAAAATTGCTCAAATTAGAAAAACTGCACACTTTATTAGCGGCCAAAAATCGTGGCAATTCTGAATTCCCAATTGCATTCAAAAGCATTTGCGATAAACTGACGAGTATTCGTCGTTTATCACTTCGCGGTAGCTATTTAAAGGAAATACCAGGGAACATTGGAAATTTAAAGCATCTTCAATATCTAGACATTTCCTATAATAGAGAATTAAATAAATTACCCCAGTCATTGTGCAACCTATATGATCTCGAGTATTTAGATATGCGTTGTTGCGATAACTTTTGCGCACGTGGTTTTCCAAGTGGTTGTGATAAATTGAGAGGCTTGAAGTATTTTATTCCGCCGGTTCATTTATTGTCTTTTTTTACTCCTTTCCCAAATCTTTGTGGAGCAATTCAACTTTGGAATTTCATTTATAAAGTGGAAAATCGTGGGAGAAATAAAATTGAGATTTTAAAGCACCTGACTGGACTTAGTGGGTTTCTGTATATAGATGGACTAGAGAATGTTTCGAGTAAAAAGGCAGCTGAAGACGCAGGACTAAACAAACAGGAACATCTTGATAAATTGCGTCTATCTTGGGAGGATGTACGCCCTCATCCCTTGCCAAACAATGAGATTCACAAGGAAGTGCTTGAAGGTTTATGTCCTCATTCTAATCTACAAGAGTTGGAAATTTTTTCTTATGGTGGTTCGGATTTACCACCGAGCTGGATGGGGAAAGATAACTTACCAAAGTTAAAAAGTGTCATGTTTAATAGTTGTTCGAGCAAAACTGTCTCACAATTACCTTGCTCCCTTACTGAGCTAAAAATACACGGCTGCTACTTGCTGGAAAGCCTTGTGAATTGTTTGCATCCAGACTTTCTTCCGAATTTGAAGTGTATTGAGATATGGTGGTGTACAAACCTAAAGCCTCTGCCATCCTTTTGTCAATTTAAGTTTCTTGAGAAGCTGGAAATCAAGGGTTGTGAGAGGCTTTGGTGCCCAAAGATAAGTTTACCGCCCTCCCTCAAATTGCTTCACCTGAGTAACTGCGGTGAGCTGGAGAACTCAATTCCCAGCTGTTTTCAGAACCACACTTCTCTAGAGGTTTTGAAAATAGGTTTATGTCCAAATATAATATCTATTCCAAACGAAGTGATGAGGAGTCTCCCGTCACTGAGACGCTTGGATGTCTATGGCTGTCCAAATTTAGAGTCATTAGGAGACGAAGAGTTTCTTCAATCTATAGACTTTACTGTATCATGGGGTTGTCCTAAGCTTCAGATAACGTGGGGTCGGAATCCAAATGGCACGCAGTTATCGGCAGGTAAATTTTTATCATCATTTCAAATGTTTTGATATTTTTTCCCTTGCAACAAATGTGAAGTACTCGTATTTTCATCATTATGTACTTGCTTTAATGTGAATATATATATAGTGAATGAATAAAATACACTCTTGTGTATGGATCGTCTCTCTGTACACATGAGTCGTTTTTTAAGATCCAAAATTCAAACGATCAATCCGAACTGTTTAAGTTATGATCCATATTGAAAAATCCTTAGAGATCAAATTTTATATTTTTATCAAATTTTTTTACTATATATTATGATATTTTCAAATTAGAGGGTCTGAAATACTCCAATTGTAGTGTTTTTTTTTTTTAAATATCATAATATATATTACAAAAATTCGAAAAGATGTTAAATTTGATCTCACAAACAACTTGAACGGTTCGGATTGACCGTTTGAATTTTGGATCTCGAAAAACGACTCAAGTGTACGGAGACGATCCGTACATATTAGTGTTCTATATCCATTCTATATATATATATATATATATATGTATTACCTAGTTCAACAGTTTTACAAAAATATAGGTTCTGAAAGCCAATAAACTTTTGCGTAAAATTGCTCTTTTTTTAAATATTAAAAGCCTGCCCTTGCACTACAGGAAACTGCTTCAAGTGCATCAACCACTCCGGATGCTATTGAGGTCAGTTGCATCTGTTTGCTGATGCCACCGACCTGTGGCATCAACTTTTTTCCGATGGGACTGCCCTTGTTGCTACTGATTCAATAGCATCAGTATTTCAATAGCATGGGCATTAAGCCCATGTAACTGCAATTATCAATTGCATCAACTGAAACGGATGCCAAGGTTCATTCTTTGCATCCACTAAGCGGATGTAATTAATTTTGTTAACATCAACCAAGTGGATGGCAATGTATGTTCTTTGCATCAAAAAAATTGATGCTACTATTTTTGTTAGCATCAACTAAAGCGGATGCCAAGGTCCATTCTTTGCATCCACTAAGCAGATGTAATTGATTATGTTAGCATCAACCAAGTGGATGACAATATATATTCTTTACATCAAATAAACGGATGCCATTGTGTCCAGTAGCATCAACCATAATGATGTCAGGTACATGGTTTGACAATCCACTAAGCGGATGTTATTCTTTCAATTAGCATCAAGCATGGTGATGCATTAGAATAATTTGTCACCGTAGTAATTTTCTTTTAGCATCACAAATAAAATAATATAAAATACTTTCAAACACAAAAAATAATATAAAATCATCAAAATTTAAATTTTAAACATCCATTATCCATAATACTTCAAATTAACCAAAACTACATTGATATCATACAAAACACTTCTAGATAACCCGAATACCAAAATAAAAATATAATAGTACCATCATATAATAAACTAACCAAATCAATACCAAACAAAATCCCCAAATTCTATTATCTACCCAAATTCAAATCTACTAATATAGCTTCTTTGCGTACCATCTTTCTTTCAAAACATGAAATATAATCGACATCTTCGTCATCGTCCGTTGTCGTCGTCATAAATAATCTTGCGTACCTCCTATCTTTCAAAAGGTGGAACCTAAATCATCATCGTCGTAGTCATCTTCGTAATGGATCAATCAATTAGGACTCCTAATGACCAAAGACTAATGTTGCTTAACACCCTACAAATGAGAATGAAATATCAAATTATTACTTAATTTAGTACCCATTATTTAATTTGATTAAAAAACTAATACTAACTTGTACTATCATGTATTTCCAGAATGACTTGTCTAATAACAAATAAACATCAAATCATGTATTTTATGGTCTAATAACTTGTTGACTGTCTAATGACAAGGATAATTTTAGTTCTGCCGAGTCTCTAAATTTTTAGCAACTTATCTGCCTCTATTGGGTCCTAATATAGGGAAAAGGAATTTTTTGCTGTACTTCCTATGAATTTATCATAAAGAAGAAATTTGTTGGTTGTACTTCCTAAAATTTTTCCAAAATTACTGCCAACTTTTATATTAAGAAAGAGATACCTGAATTTTGGTAATAGCATCAGACAATGGACCATGGTTGGGTAGCATTAAACTTGGATTTCATGAATCTCTAAACAATTTCTGATAATTATAAAGACTCTACACATAAACAGAAATATAATGAGAATCAATGCTCTTACTGACAATGCCATCTGAGGCCATGATTCTTCACGACTGGAGAGGCATAATTGTTCAATAAAATTTTTACTTCACGATTGATCACTCAACTCAAGCTAGATAATAATTAAAATAAAATATTAAAATATCATGAAAAATAAAATTAAAATAGCACAAAAGACTAACAAAAGTTGGAAAAGTTAACTCACATTGTCAGATGGTTAACCAACCTTTATATGTATAGAATAGTTCATTCTGCACTTACTCAAACATATGCCTGCTACGCAATATAGAAAAACAAAAAGTTAGATATAATGAGATTAAACTGCCACTATGTCATATAAGCTAGCAAAAGTATGAAGACAAAAATCAAAGCATCCCATATATGCCTAATTCTTGTATAACTACTACAGATAGTGATATCTCAATAGGATAAAATGAACAGAACATACCTTTCTATTGAAATAACGAGTCTTCTTTCTAGTTATTTCAACAAAGTTAAAACACAAAGCCAAAATTTCAAAGAACTGAGTTACAAAGCTAATCGGCTTCTAAAATTAAAGATCTACCATAATACCCTCTCAATTTCATTGAGCCAAGGGGGCACATCACCCAACTCCAAATGATACTTGAAACAACAATAAAAAAAAATAGATTTCAATTCTAGAATATAGATCCGTATAAGACATGCATTTGTTAAACCCTAGTGTTTTCCTCTTCTGTTAGAACAAACTAATAGTTGCATACGCATCACATTTCTTCACAATCTCACAAGTGAAAAAAAAATAGATTTTAATAAAAATAACTTGTAGCAGCACAAACCTTGAATACTGTTGTTACAGGACTTGTCGTTGCTGAGAATCAATCCAATGTCAGAGGCTAAGAAAAACAGAACCAGTTGATAAGATAATTAAATTAAATCATAACATACCTGCCCAAAAAGCGAGAATAAGCATTATTGATGCACGGATTTGACGAGAGGCGTGGCCACCAGTGGGATGAGAAGATCGAGATCGAGATCTGAAGAGACGAGAGATAATGAAAAGCGACGAGGTGCCTTGCGATTCAGATTAGGATCAGAGGCGATTTAGTTTTTTCATAAAAACTTTTTAAGTAGTGGAGAGATGGGGGCGACGAAAAACCCTAGCCAGCGGAGACTTCTTTTGACGAGAGAGAAGCAAAGAAGTTTGAGAAAAAAAAAAATGCAAAGCAATTGGCATAGTTTAAGCAAACTAATTAAATTAGCGGCCAAATTCCATAGCGAGAAAAAAGATGCAATTCTACCGTTTGCAATTAACATGTTACTCTCATATTTTTACATTTTATACGACTACAATTATATGGGACTTATATCTAGAATATTTAGGAGGGAAAAAGTTTAACATCTGGCGCCTAAGAAATATTATTTCTTTACATTATTTCCTTAATCATATGTAAACTATAAGTGCATAATTTTGTTGATGTTAATACTTGATTTTGTGAAGATTAAATTATTTTAAGTACCGTTAATTAGTAGTTTAATATATTCTTATGTTTGAGATTTGATAAAATATTGATTAATTTTTTTCTATATAAAACTTTACTTGGAACATATTAAAGAACAACTGATTTTAATTGTTGAAGTATATGTATGCTCTCTCTAAGAAGTAAATATCACGATGATGCAATCATGTGCTAACTAATAAAAAAAAAAAGACGATGAATAAATTTTGAAGAGAGTTTCAATGATAAAAAAGATAATTAATGGAGCACTTTAGAAAGATGACATATGTCTTTCGAAAGATTAACTTAATTGATAATTTATTAATTTTGATAATACATAACTTTATTTTAAAATTTCTTATCGTTACTTTTATGTAATTGAAAAGCTTTGTGTGTGCAGCTTCAAGCCTTCAACCACGATAATTTCATCTCACCATGCACAACAATAATCTGACGACTTAATTAATATATAATTCTCAAATATGTTAAGCGTAAAATACATGTCTCAAGTTACGATGTTTCATTAAAACATTATATTTTCAAATGATAATATCTCATACTACTAATTTAATTAAAATGCCACACTTTGCTTTTTAAATTTAAAATTTTAAAATTTAAAATATAATCATCTGATCTGAACAGTTGATTGTATTTTAAATTTTGAAATTTTAATTAAAATTAAAGTGTACTATTTGTGGCACCGGAACCTTACTCTATTAATAATTTATATCATGAGCAATATTAAAGTCAAATGTGTTTGATACTTGAACCCTTCAAATGCGATTGAATCGCAATTTTTGAGATTACAACGGTCAATTCGAAGAGCTTAATTTTTTTTCTTAATAATAAAATCTCTTTTGAGATCAAATTTTTCATTTTTTTCGAATTATTCTATTAATTTCTTTCAATTCTCGAAAATTCTCAATCTAATTAGTTGTTGACAGTCCAATTTTTTTTTAAAAAAAAAATATCCAAAATAATAGTTAAAATTTTCAGAAGAATACAAAATTTGGTCTCTAATAAAATTTCATTATGAAGATTACATTGAGTGGTTCGGATCGGCTGATTAAAATGTCAATAGTTAAGTCTCGATTCACGTTTGACTCTAGCATTATGTGATGAGTTTGTCTTTGTTACATAAAAAAAAAAAAAAAGTTGGTCCAATGGTACGTGTATTAGTATTTGAAAGAAGTTATCTCGAGATATATTTTTTATGTTAATACATCATTTAACTTGTACGCAAATTAGTAATTCATTTAGATAAATATTTTTTTGCGAGTTTAATTAAAATATATAAATTCCAAAATGTTCATATTGAAATAAAAATTTCAAGTGATGCACTTCATTGAAACATCATTTTTTTGTTTGAAATTATTTATATTACTAATGCTATATAATAACATGATGATCTACTAACTTTGTTTCAACTATAATGAAATGGCAATTTAAGTTGATATAAAAAAATATAAGCATATCATATTTTAAATTGTCATTATTAAAAAAATCATAGTTTGTCATTACCACAAATTAAATTTTAAATTTTATGGTGTATTGTTTGATAGTTTTTGAAGATTGATATTTTTCAAGTGGTAACTCAATATTAAAGATCAAGAATAACGTTGAAGTAATTTTTTTTGACAACCATAAGAAATAAAATTATCAGCTAAAAGAAATTAAAATAAATCCAAGTTTGTTATATTTTAAATTGTCGTAATATTAGAAAAAAAATCTAAGTTTGTCTGTATCACATATTTATAGTTCAACTCATTGATATTAATATATGATAATTTTTGAAGATTGATATTTTTCTAGTTGTAATTCAATATTAAATGAACAACAATAACGTTGATGTATTTTCTTCCACAACCACATAAATAAGTTTATCAGTTAAATAATTTAATATTTTTAACTTTGTCAAATTTTAAATTGTTACTATTTTAAAAAGATCTAAGTTTTTGTCTGTGCCACTAATCAATAGTTTTATTCAATATAATTTCATTTTTAAAAGATATTAAATAACTAATATTTTCATCAAAGTTACTGATAAGGGCATTGGAAACCATTGGATTTGATCTAACGTTGTAAAGGTTGGAAAAATAATTGATAAGTTCATGAAAAATGATAAATGAAAAAAGTGTTTAATGAATGCTTTATGAGAACGCTTTGGAAACTGGTCCAAGAATGAAGATGCGTTGAATAAGGACATTATGAAAGGGTTTCATTTACCAGTGCCTTCTTGATTGAATCAAATATATTATTTCATTCCTTAAATGTCTAGAAATATATTATTTCATTCCTTAAATGTCTAAAAATTTTGGCGGGATAATAATAGGAGTTTGGCGGGAAAAAGAGAAGGAAAAATCAGGAAAATTAAATTATTAGTTGAAAACTGCTCTTTTGTTTCATTGGCCCTTTGTCATATCCGAATCATTTGGATTTACTGGTAGTAATAAGAAACAAAAATAGTGATCAGACATCAAATTCATTCCTTTTTCATTTGAGCATGGAATATAGTCTTGTTGGTTATTTTCGAATTTCGATTATTAATTGGATTTTTTATGTGCTGCTCTTTCCCGTTTCTAGACCTCATTTCTATCACCTCCAACTGAGAAGGGGATTTCTCAACTCGCAACTGGACCTAATTTGTAGGGAATTTTTATTTTTAAAAAAAGTAACATCGACCAGTCAGATGCATCAACAAAACTTATTCACTAAAATAAAAATATACTGGCACGCATCAACAAAACTTGATCATAAAAAATATATATATACATATATATTGGCATCAGCTAGTTTGATTCAATTGATTTTCAGTTGCATCAATAAAACTCATGCAATAGAGTTAAGTATACTGCCATCAGTTAGATTGATGCAGTTGCTGTTGTTAGCATCCGTAAAATTAATGCAAGTGCCATAAAATTATTTTTCGAGTAGGCATCCAAAATGTGCTGATGCCATTGATAAAAGCCTCATGCCATTGTTAAAGGGCTGATGCTATTGCTGCAGTTTCCTGTAGTGTTGGTTCAACAGTTTCACACTATGAAATACGATAAGGGGACAAAATATATCCGAGAGGATATATTTAAGATAATAATTTGTAGAGAAATGCGCGTCTTCTCCTTTTACCAAAGTTTAATCTTAATTTTGTTCAGTTAATTTTCATTTTGCAGTAATTAGAACGGAAAAAGAACATAAATATATACTTATGATTTGCTATCTAACTGAAGAAGCTTAAAATATATGCACTGATAATATGATCCTCCTAACTGCCATAGAAATTTTCTAATTATAGGATCACCTCAAGTTCCAGCTTCACTCAGCCCTGGAGTGCAAACCAGAGCTCAGACAAGGAGACTTTCTGGTCAAGGTGTTGTGATTGGTGGAGTTAGAGGGGAGTACAGGGTAGAGGAAGGGTCTGGCAAAGGAAAAGAGAAAGTAGTTGGAAAGAAAGCAGAGGAATTTGCCAATCTCAAGATAGCTGCTAAGGAAAGCAGAGCACAAAGATTCAATGAGCAGAATCAAGTCTCTGGTAGGGGTCTATCCAGTCAACAACCAATCTCCAATACTGATAATACTGGTAAGGCATCATTTCAAATGTAGAGTAAAATATACCATCATTTCAAATGTTTCATATTTTTTTACTTACAACAAATGGGAGTACTTGAAATTTCATCATCATGATTCACGTCCTTGCTTTGATGTGAAACAATACAATTTGTTTTTCGCATTTGTTAAACAGATTCGCAAAAATAAAGGCTCTGAAAGGTAATGTATTTTGCATATATGTTCTCTTGATCGTGAGTAATTAGTAATGGCATTGTACTTAAAACTTTGACAATCAACCCTTCAGAACTGACAATTCTTATCAATTATTACCTGTAGATTGTAATCAGTTGTCATTTTTCCACTCTAGGTGCACTGGGAGCTGCTGGACCAAGTTCATCTGGCACTACAATGCTGATTGATCAGACGCCAATAACCGGTACAACAATCTCAATTACAATTTAACCTTGGTAGCAACTAGCAAGTTTTCTAAGATAACAATCTCTATTACAACTTACAAAGTTTATGCGGTATGCCTTTTCTCTATTATATAGGATATCTGAAAAAGATATTTTTAAGATAATAATTTGTAGGGAAACGCTCGTCCTCTCCATTTCCCAAAGATTAATCTTAATTTTGTTCAACTGCTTTACTTCTAGTCAAAGGTTTAAATTGCGGATAGCGGGTTCATAGCGGACAACCTCAAGTCATAGCGGATAGCGGATGGCAGTCATTTAGCGGCCGCTATGGGATCATAGCGGACATTTATAAATGTACTTTTTTATTATATCATATACAGATTTTAATTAAAAATTAAATATCATATCACAATATATGCATATTTTAATAGTTAAATTTAATACTTACACTGGAAAATATATTATTTTAATAGACAAATCTCATTGTATTTAATATTGAATCAAGTCAGTGATAAAGTAATATGTTCGTAATACTATTATATATTAGCAGGTAACAAATTGTGTCATTATATTTCATTAAAATACAACTAAAATGCATATATATGTTGTTAATTTTCACTATTTTAGCCACCATAAGAAATAAAACACCAAAATAGATACTTTTTTAAGTAATATTATGGTATATCAATGAATACCGCTATAGCGGCATTTTTAGTTTAGCACCGTAGCGGTCTACTAGGTCGTACCGCTATAGCGGGGCTATTGCGGTTCATAGCGCCGCTATTTAAATCATTGCTTCTAGTATTAAAAAAAGTATAACATATATATGAGTTGCTACCTAATTGAAGAAATTTTTTTTTTTTGCACCGATAATATGATCCCCAACTGCTATTTTTAATAATTTATTAGTTCAACACTATTGATATATTTTCTAATTGTCATCTCTAGGTTTACCTCTTACACCAGGTTCTTCCGTTACTCCATCAAGCCTACAGAGGTCATCCACTGCGACAATTGGTTCGTACCACTCATTTTTTCTTTTGCATGAGAATGAATTCCAAGTATAAATGAATAATAGAAAAAAAAAAAATCTTTCATCTGAAATAGAAAGGGCTTTTGTTATAATAACGTTAGAAAGATAGAAGCCACATATCGAAATTATCCTTAAAATAGTGATCATTTTTTTTTCACTTTAGAAAGAGAGCACATATATATAACATTTTCTCATGTGAATATTTTGAAATTTTTTATTTATTTCATCTTAAGATATCGATTTTCATTTTATGTGTGTGTGTGTGGGGGGGGGGGGGGGGGGGGGGGAATCCAAATGAAGGGCAGGTAAAATTTAGCATCATTTTAAATGTTTAATATTTTTCCTTATAACAAATGCGAAGCAATCGTATTTTCATCATCACGTGCTTGCTTTGATGTGAAACAATACTTTTTTTTTTGTACCCTCCGTTCAACAGTTTTGATAAAATATTGGTTCTAAGAACCAATTTTTTATTTCCATAAAAGTGAAAAACCTGGTAAGTATAGGTATAGGTTCTAGCAATACATTTTCTTGATCCAATATGAAAAACCTCATAAATAATTAGTAATGGCAATCTACTAAATTAAAACTGTGACAATAAACCCTTCAAAACTTACAGTTCGTACCAATTATTATTACCACTAGCATACTCTGTCGTCGCGGCTTCGCCGCGACCACCCTCATAATTTGTATTTTTACAAATAATATGTTGGAGTAATATATATTATAATAGCTTAGGCGTCTCTGATAGAAATATGGTTATGGATTATAAGTATACGCTTCCTTCCTTTTATAGACATTACAATTTCATTAATAGGCAATAAATACTATGCTTAAAGATGTATGGTACTATGGGTTTTTTTTTTTTTTTTTACGTTGGAACATAATAAATAATAGCTGGTTGGTCAGACTTAAAGTGCACATAAATGCACATTATCGCAAATTTAAGCTCTATAGATTTCCTCGGAATTAACATGTACATCATAATGATATGCAATAAGATGCTGGTACAACAAAACGCAGAAAAAAAAAGAAAGGAAAAAAGGAACTAATTTGTAATTTCTACATAATCTCACAAATTGCTCAATGGACTGAAGTACCATTGGTAAAAAAAAAAAAACGGTACAGAAGAAAAAAAAATGTTAGCATTTGTAGAGTTCCAATTGGCCCAAGTTACCGCAAGCCAAACTTGGATCCACAATTATTGCTTAGATGCTGATACCATAGATGCATTTCTCCAGCAATGAACATGTGGATGATGTACGTGTCACCGCCTTCATCAATTAAAATGCATCATATACCAGCAAGACATCCATGAACTCATTTTTATTTTACTTCCTTGTCAGCATATTGTACCCAATTGGATTTGAGTTTTCTCCCCTAAGCATTGTTGGACTTTGTCAGTACAGGATATACTGTTAAAAAATAATGATGAATATCTTATTAGCAAACACATCTGAAGGGAATAGAGGTTATTCAACTAATAGTACAAAAAAATCAATATATAGACAAGCATAAAATTTGGCAAACCATTAACAAAAAACCCATCTTCATTTACTTCTATCAACTAATTACCTTCATGTCTGATTATAAAATAAAAATTTTTAAATACCCATGAACTATTATAAGTTTATAACTATTACCTTCATCTTGCACCCTCACTGTAGATAGATAAGGAAATGATTTAAAATAAGAAATATTTGTTATTGGTCATATCAGCAGACACTTATATTCATCTATCCAACTTAAATAAAAGCAATCGACTAAACTTAAGGTTAAAGCTAAAATGCCGAAACCCTGATTTAAGTCAACCGACACCCAATCTGATCATTGCAACTACAGTGGTTGGATATCCTTTAAATACTTTTATGTTCACATGAGCCCCAGTATCATGATTATAATAAAAAATTAAGTTTACCGATTGGAGATATTATGTTATTACGAGACATGTCGTGCTACTAACAAATAAACCCTTGTAAATTCTAACATTCGTAATTTTCATTTAAATTTCCTTCAAATTTTGAAAAGCCACTTCACAATTTTGTATAGACTTTCAAATATATCATTATCAAAAGAGGTAAAATAAAGAATTTCCACATTGAATTTATGTAATTATTCTACTCACCTTTGCTAACCTTGACCCCGACTTCTATGCCACTTGAGTTTTCAATCAAATATGAAGATTTTCAAATATACATAAGTCATATACAGAAACCTATTTAAAAGTCGAAAATCAAGTCCAACCTGTAGTATTTTGATTCATTTGCATGTGAGGTAATTTGGGTAGGCTGGTGCTACAGACCTTTTCTTTCTTTTAGAATTGGCAAATCTTCTTTTACCGAGCTGCGTAAATCAAAACCCAAAGAAGAAATAGCAAGAATAAACACATAAATAAAAGTAAACCATATATAAAAATGACAGGAATTTTAAAATAAAAAATTCAAATATCTTCAAATCATTGATCCAATTCATCATATTACTGACAGTGGCCCATGCAAGTCGGGTGCCTCTTTTCTCTGGTAAAACATTAGAATTTTCCTTCTCTCTATCTCCATGAACTCTAAATCTAGAAAATTCTAATTAAAATCACAAAAAAAAAGCTTTAGCAACTAAAAAGTTTTATTTTTTAACTTTGTCATCAATATTGAGAAATTTATAAGAGGAGAAAATCCAAAGAGCTTATAATAAAAGAGAGGGAAAAAAAGAAAGAAAGTACATATTTGACACAGAGTACATATCTACTGGTAACAACTTCCCAATTGATGCTGCTATTGCAACTGTCATGGATCATTGTTTTATTTTAATTGCAAGAGCAATCCAAAAGGGGAAAAAAGCTTGATATCCATGACAATTGTTTTATTTTAATTGCAAGAGTAATCCAAAAGGGGGAAAAAGCTTGATAAAGAAGGGAGCAATTCAAATTATAAAAAGTTATTTTCAACTATGGCCATTGTAGTCACTAATATAAATTTTGGCATTAAGCAAAAAAAAAAAAAGAAAAATAATATTATAATTATAATACCTTGGTGTAAAATTTTCCACTTGCTTGTAGTCTATCAACTTGAGCTAACATTCAGCATTGTTGAGGTAGCGAAATGCACTGAGAAACTTTGATTGTTTAACATCCTCGTTATTGAATGAACCATCATACTGAATGAATTGTTGCCTAAAAGAAACAAATGAGAGTAAATAGATAACTAATCTTAAGACTTCACAAATAGAATTTTGGTTTTTGACATTAATTTTTCTAGGCTGGTTTAATAATTTTACACAATTTTTGAAATCAGGACATTGTACTGGTATATGAGTTCCATGACAGTTAGATATCGTTTTGAATGTTTATTTAGTCACTGATTGGAATTATGATTTGAAAGATCTAAACATAGATATAAAGTGGCATTTGGTCTGATTTTTGTAGGAACTGACCCTACTAACATGACTGTCCTACCTGCCGGCAATACTAAAATAAAGACACACCTGACTGCCTTGACCTCCCAATCAGACTGAATTGACCCTCACAACACCCGACTGCCTTAACCTGCTTGCTAGATTGAACGAACTTGTCGGCTTTCCATCAGATTATCAAATGTCCATCAAATTTGTCAAGCCAATGGAACTTTACCGTCAGAAAAGCACATGGCCTGTTCTTTACAATATAAAAGTATTTAAATGCACACAACTGTCTGTATTTGATCTGTACAAAGGAGAACTAACCAAGGACTTGCTTTACTGGTAAAGGTCCTTTGCATCATCAGAAATTTTTGACCAGTGCCCATTCTTCTAATCAAATACTCCACTTATGATGGCTTCTTCGTCTTCGATATGATTTTATATTTTGTCAAGACAACAGAATAATATTAGTGGCTTTACCAAAGAGAAAATAAAAATTACAAAAAAAAAAAAGAAAAACAATGAGAAGAATGATACTATCTAATACCATATGATAATGGTGGGTTTCCACATAGAAGAATAAAGAGGATGTTCCTTGTACTCCAGATGTCAACCTCCTATCCACAGTTTCATAATACAATCTCAACTGCCATGTAGCAAAAGGATCCCACCTGTTCATGTAATCTCTGCCCTAGCATTAAACAAATAATATGCTGATAATTAATTGCCAATTCAAGAACAAAACATGGTGCGTGCTTTGCAATTATCTTTGTTTATGATGTTTCCATATATTAATTTATATACATATTTAGCCTCTGAACTAACCTCAAGCACATGCAGTGTACTATTTTCTAGCATAGAATAAATCATTAGTCTTGAGATCTCAATGCATTAAAGCATTTTCATGATAGATTTATTTTCCAAAACAACATAGATAAACATTTAATCAATTAATTGATCAATTAAAATGGATGCCTATCTAGTAGTGGATTCTTTTGGTTAGGTGAGAAAAGCAATACAGAATTAATTCTGATTAGCTCATGTGGGAAATGATGTCATATATAACATCGTTTAATAACAACTCCATTTGTCATAGCAAATCTTCATTTGCTATTTATAAAGAAAATGCCTGATTTGTTAATTTTGCTAAGCATTGAGAACTGACAACAAAATTAATTAGAAAAAATAGTCAAGGCATGCCGCATGCATGCACTGCCTTACTAAGGAAGCTCCAAAAACTTATTGATGAAAGCACCAAATTCTGTGTTGCAATGAGAGAGTGAATAGCTAATTTGGGCTTGTTCAACTAAATTGATATTTACTTGAGTCTGAGCAACGCATCGAGTATCTTTTGGTTAGATGCTCACATATACTTCATAAAAACAAAAGTTAATTAAAAAAGTCAGAAGTTGCTTACAGCTCAAAATTTAGAAGAGGCGATTCCTTTGCAGCTCAGAAGAGGCGATTCCTTTGCAGCTCTGCTAGCTCCTTTCCCTCCGCCCTGCTTCGAGAAGAGACAAGAAACATTAGTCTCTATTGATCGAGATCTTACGACGAGCCGATGGCGATTGGGCTGAGACGAGGAGTGATGTAGCTAAGGCGAGAAGTGGACAAATAGCAAGGGGTTCTTGATGCAGGCGGAGAATGTGAAGGAGCTGCCGGCTTCATCGCTACCATCCGCCGCCGTCTCCCTCTCCGTTTCTGTCTCTCGCAGGAACGGCATGAGGTGCGGCCGTCGCAGAGGAACGAAAGGAGAGACGCCGCGAGGTTGCGGCGGCAAAGAGGCGGCAGGGGAGGCGTCGACTTCAAGTCTAGGTTTAGGAAGCGCACAGAGAAAGGAATGGCCGGATGGGGCGCACCATGTATCTCCATCTCCGTTGTTGCTTCGTGAAGAAAAGAAAAGGAAGAGAAGAAAAGGAGACCACATATATTCTCCAAGGCAGAAAGCAAATGATATTAAGCGGCATAGATGTGGAAATTAAAAAGACAAGGAGCAACACTTAGTTCCATGAACCAAACGCGGAACGCAAGAAAAAAAAAATGCACAAACGAACGGCCTATAATAATTGAAACACAACATGCCTACCGAATGCAAGACCCACCGACCCATCTGTTGAATCTTGCACAGTAATTTAAGCCAAAAAAAAAAACACCCACCTAGTCGTTGACCCTGCACTGTGATTCAATCCATGTAATCCAAACCGAAAAAGAAACATGCAGTGTGGCTAGAAGACAAATTTGAAATGCCGCTGACTTTGTATGGAAATTCAACAGGAAATTCAAGTCTAAAAAAAAAAATTGTACTGTAGATAAGAAAATCGATGGGGGTATCAAGGATTAATATGTTCAAATTGTAATCTGTTCTGCCATTTTTCCACTCTAGATGCACTGCCAGCTGCTGCACCAAGTTCATCTAACACTATATCAGAGATGACATTGATTGATCAGACGCCAACAACCGGTACAACAATCTTTATTACAATTGACTAGTTTATGCTATTATGCCTTCTCTATTATTATAGGATATCTGAAAAATATTTTTTAATATAATAATTTGTGTAGAAACGCGCGTCCTCTGGTTTTACAAAAGATTAATCTCAATTTTGTTCTGCTGCTTTTGATTTCGTGTTAAGAAAAAAAAAAGGGAATAACATAGATATACTTAAAAAGAATTTAATCAGTTCAATAAATTCATCTTTATTTATAAATTCATAAATTTCTAACTTTGCCCATGCTCTGGGAACCTTTCTCTAAAAAAAAAAAAAAATCTCTTTTTTACACAAAATTTCGAAAAGAAAATAAATTATTTCTGATACTTTATTTCCAATTTAACGAACCAAAACTACTTCCTAATGATGTTGCGCTCTTACAACATTTTCTTTTGAAAAATTCACCCACCCACTTCTAATAGCTAAAGGTCTAAAATTGGAAATTCTACCACCTAAAACCATAAGATTATCATTTTTGCAGCTGAAGGCGCGACTGCTTCTGCTGCATCAAGTGCACCTCCCATTAATCCCTCACTTGTGCAATCGATTGAGACTCCAACGACCGGTACCATTCCCTCTACATGTTAATTAACTTGATTAAGCATTTAAGCTTACACTTTTTTTATTTTAATAAGAGCTAAAACGTACCACACCTACCGTAGATCTTGAAAAAAATATTTCCTTTCAGCTAATAATTTCCATATACAATTAAGTAGAATTTCACTGTGCAAATTAGTATGTAAACTTGCAAAAGACTGTTATTAATTAGAACCAAATAGCATAAAAAATATTTGTTTTCTTTTCATATGAAAAGAAGCAGTAGTCTTTAGATTATTTGCACAACTAGTTTGGAACTTAATTAAAATTTAAAAGTAACTGACAATTATTATCTTTAAAATCATGACTGTAATTTTATCAAATAATATATTATTTGGAATTTAAGTAACATGACAACCCGTCTTTTGAGTATCATTTGATGAAACATCAAGGAGGTTTAATTTTAGATTGTTATATGAATGGAAAAAATATACATTTTGGTAAATCAAACTGTTATTTTTTCTAGGAATGGTATATATAGTATGCAAACAATCTTTATAATGATGGATTTCAAATTTAAAGATTGCTAAGATGGTCAAAGATAAAAGTTTGTCAAGTGAGTTTCTTAGTCAATTAAGATAAGAGCAAGGTTCTAGTACCACCACTTTTGATATCATAAGTTGCCACAACTTCATATTTTATCGATATTTAACATTTATAAAATTTAAACGTCGAATTCAAACCGTTGATCTTGTTCAATATAACAAGTAATACATTTTGACGTAAAATTTATAAAATTTGGAGTCGATTTGATACTCGATCAAGTGGTAAACAAATGAACAAATCTAGTTAACTATAATAAATTAATTCTAATACGTTGATTTGTTGACCACTTGATCGAGTATCAAATCTACTCTAAATTTTATAAAATTTATGTCAAAATGTATCACTCGATATATTGAACAAGTTCAACGATTTGGATTCGACGTTTGAATTTTTTAAATGTTAAATATCAATAAAATATGAAGTTGTGGCAACTTGTGACACCAAAAAGTTGTGGCACTGAAACTTTGCTCTTAAGATATATAATGTTTCACTTTTTTTTTTAAGGTAGGGTGACAAACAAACAAAATAATAAAAAAAAAAGATATTTTACTTTTTCATTTTTAAAATATAAGATATTCTTTTCGAAGAACATTTTTGTGATTATCTTAAGATATGAAACATTTACTAAAATTGAATTGTTAGCTTGTTAATTTTCCTACGGGAGGAGAATAAATATTAAAAAAACACTTGTTCCTTATTTTTAATGTACTTATTTAAGCTTTTGGAAAGTTGTGCCATTTGAATCATAACATTTCTGTGTTGTGTGTGTGTGTTGGTGTTGGTGTTGAGGGGTGGGGAAGGGATTCTTTTTCTAGGATCTTTCTGTGTATGCCAATAGACATCAAAGACAAGTCAGTTGTCATATGTCACAATATGAAATTTTGGTGGTCTTTGGTGACAATTTTTCTTGTTGTTGTACTTATAATCAGTTTTCTCAAAACTAAAGAGACAAATTTGAACTATATTTTCTTTCTATTAGATTCTATCATTTTGAATTGATCCGTTCATGCTCTTCTTTGCCGGTAGCATTGGTGCTAATTTTTACTAAAATGTGTCAAGTTGAAATAGTAAACTAAGTCCCAAAAACAGAGAATCTCAAGTTCGCTACATCGTTAAGCATTTTTGAGAATCATATAAGAACCACAGAAAATCCCTGTAAAAATACATTCTTTATTTGGTATCTTTTTTTAGGGTTAATTAGATTTATGCCACTGTGAAAATTTGAAATTAGCAAAATGCCATCACTAAATAACAAATTAATTTTATGCCATTATAAAATAGTAAAAATTAGTTCTATGCCATCACAAATTGATTTGTCAATTTTACCCTTTTAAATATGCCACTACAAAAATTTTAAATTAGAAAAATACCATTACTAAATGACAAATTAGTATTATGCCACTACAAAAATTATAAATTAGAATAATACCATCACTAAATAACTTAGTTTTATGCCACAACAAATTAATTACAATGAGTTTTGTGCCCTGTCAAAATTTTTTTAAAAAAAAAACAGTTTTTTGCGCCACTAGAACGATGCATGAAATTCAATATAGAATGTGTATATTCTAATTGGAGTGGCTGGTGCCAATATTTATCAAGCTAAATATAAAGAACGCAAATAAATAATGTCACGATGCTTTTCAAAAGAACAACGACACAAATACTAAGAATTAGTATGCACGTGTTATCATGGCGGCATCATGATGCATAAACTTAATAAACTCATGATCATCATATCTCTAGTAGAACATACAACATGGTACAAAGAGCTACCAGTAAATCCAAGCCGTATATGATATCAAACTATCAAATTATAACATTCGTCATGAACTTCTGTCAAGTCCCCCCAAATAACTTTTTGGAATGTAAAATTTGATTATTTCTTTCCTGGAATTAGACATGAATATAAGCGAAGGTCAAAGCATGGATTCAAACGAAGGAACAAAGGTTAAGAGTAATAACATAATTTGAAAATTCGGAAATATGAAATTTCCAGCGCCGTCTTTTTATATTTTAGGGTTTAGGATTTATTCAAATAAGGGCAATTTGGACATATTTAAAAATATTAACAGATTTGACGATGGCATTTTTAGAATTTACAATTTTTTTGGAGAAAATAATGGCATAATACTAATTTTAATAATTTTATAGTGGCATAAAAGTAATTAGCAATTTAACAATGGCATATTTCAAATTGATAACTTTTTGTAGTGGCATAAATCTAATTATTCCCTTTTTTTATTTTGCAGGTGACCCTTCCTCTTTTAATCCCAGAAAAAGGAAGGCGGGTGCCCAAAACTAAATGGCTATTACAGGTGCCCGCATTATTTGTACAGAATTTTATCCTTCTTACAATAGACAGATATCATATATAATTTCAACCAATTAAAAAAAAAATTTATTATGTCTCAATATTATATATATCTCTGTACCAGATTTTTAGAAAGCTTTTGCATGGGTACTAGTTGAACCTTATGTCTCTGTATGACTGTATACCGTGTCCAATTTTCATGAGATCAAAACCAAAGTATGTGCTATTTAGTAAGGAATTGGCTATCATAGCCTAACCAAAAAAGAAAAACCTATAACAGTGTCAGTGTGTTAAGAAAAAGATTGCACATATAAGCCTAAAAGCTGATGTACTCAAAATTTGAAAAGGAACCTTTGAATCAAAGTAGCCATAACTAAAAGGTGACATAAGATTAGTTCTATCGTTGTATGTTCTAACAACTGTGAGGTGTATCTGTCGTCGAAATAAATAAAATGCTATGTATATATGTAGATTGTGTGATCATTATATCATAATTTAAAGCGTAAAGACAATTTCATTATATCGTAATTTTGGATGTAGATTTTAGGGGGACAAATTAGGTCTGTAAGTATTTTATTGGATCGATATATCCATGTGTTAATCACCACGATGAATGAATTTGATATAGATATTTTGACATTAATTAAATTAGGCTCTAAAATAGGAATATTCTAATTGATAATTTGTTCTTCAATTTGAAGAAAAGTAGAAGAAAAGTGATGTTGTTGGACTATTCTAATCGATAATTTATTCTTCCTTTTTGTATATTTGTAAAATTTACAGAACCTCAGGAGCAGAGAGTCTACTTAGCCAAGAACAGTAGAAGAAAAGTAATGTTGTTAGAGATTTAAGTGTGCTGGCCACATTGACAGACTGCAGCTGGCATAACCAAAAAAGGACTGTTGATTTGGTGAGGATCGGCTTTGGTTGTGAAGGCTGCACAACCGATGTGGGAATTTTAGATAATGATTAAATGTTCTGGACCCAACAGTTTCTTTTCGACACTGTTCACCACTGAATTATGAAATTCAATTCAAATTAAGCTTAGTGGTTTGTATCTCCTGAGGCCTTTATATAATCTTAGGCCCCCTCTTGACTGGGGTAATCCTACCTTTTAGTTATTTCCACTTCAATTTGGTTGTTTTAATAATTAATACTTATGTATTTGATACATTAATTGCTACTTTGTTGTGACTACTAGCCATCTCCTTGGGTAGCAAGTATTAGAAGGAGAGTACATTTTCTCTATCTAATTGCTTTTATCATGCATTTGAGTATGTCTAGTGTGTAGGATCCTTTATTCTTAGGGGAATGGATACAGAAGCCTTTGCTTAGTGGTACTTGCATTGTTATTTGTTTATTTGAATTATCTTTTCTTGATTTCAGTTTTACTTGTGTTTATGTGGTTGAATATATATATATGGTTGGTTATGTTTGTTTAAAAGTAGTAATTAAGGAATAGGCAGATATTACTAATGTACCGTTACTCTCTATTTTGGGGCATGCTAGTGACAGTCAAGTCCGATGTTTCCAACTGGAGTTTTTTCTTAGAGATACCTGATAGAGGCTACCTAGTGTGGGAAGCTTCCAACTAGAGTTAGAACCATATATAGGAGTTTAAGCTTAATTAACAAGGAAAGGAAAACAACGTTCAGCTTCACATATTTTCTCCATATGACCGTCTATATATCACTACATTCTCATTACTGATTTACCAGCGGTCCATTCCATTCCATCACATACAAAGCGTATTAAGCTTCCTGTTCAAAAGTCCAAACTTCCCGTAGAATAAACCCATCATCAACGTTCCCATAGAATAAACCCACCAAATTAAGGATGTTGATCTTGTTATAAGCCACATATGCAGATATATCATATATTATTCTCGTTGAAGTTTATATATGTAGGCATTTTCTTTTTCTTTTCATTTACTCATTTATTTATTTATGTTTTTGGTAATTATTGTAGTCACTCAGTAAAAGCTTGAAACAATCTCACAGAATACGTTACAATGTGATGGTGTTGTCAGGATTTGATTATCACATTATACAATCAAAAGTAACAATAATATTATCCTCACCAATTGTTTTGCAAACCAGACCCCACATCGAACTGATGGAGCAACCAGTTTGATAATTCAATCAGTCTGGTCCGGTCCTGAGTGTCTTCAAAACATTTATCCTAACAGCCTAAATTAATATGTAGATAGCTCTAATGAAATTTAAAATGATTATGAAATATGCATATATTGAGAAGCAATTCAACCATATAGAATACATACCAGTACAGCTAATTACATGAAGCTACCGACCACCATTCAGAAATTTATACTTCTCATTACCGATTTACCAACCCTCAATTCAACCACATCACATACAAATTCCAGCTCTCCCACATTTGGCATCCTGTAGAATTGAAACTAATTCCGCTTCCTGTAGAATTGAAACTAATTACGGTTCCTGTTAACTCCAAAGTCCAAACTTTGTTTGTGCTTGATGCTATTGTGTGTTGAGAAATGGTGGATCCAGATGTCCTCGTACTAGAAGAGAGGTTACTATGTGCAGCCCCACAAGTGCGAGCGATGAATAGGAAGATTGTCAAGGCATCAATAGAGCGTACAGTGAACCTTGGTGCGCATAATACGAACTAAAAGAATCTAATATTTTCGGCAATTATTTTTGTAATAGATCTGTTCAGACGAGGTGTCTGTGGAAATGCCCAGAGAGAATGAGAGATTGTCAAGGCGTTAATGCGGTTGTTCTATTACTTAACCAAACTTCACGCCATTAATACTTGTGTATTAATACCAGTATACCACTACGGTACTGTACAAGTCGTAGGCTGATTCTTAATACGCCATAGGTTCAGATTGCCATTTGTCAAACGTACCTTTTCTTTTCTTTTGTTTTTCCTTTTTTTTTTTCTCTCTCTCTTTTTTTTTTTTGGAAAAAGACCTTTCTTTTTCTTTTCTTAAAGATTAATCTTTGTAAAAAAAAAAGTGAAAACATGTGATTTTTAAGTTTCCTAGTTGTAGCGTATTTTGTTAAAACACACAAAACCTTGTTTCTATTGGAAAAAGATGGCTGACGTTATTCATCTAACATTTACTGTTGCATGCATAAACAATAAATCACACTATTATTAACATCAGTAAATTGTAATTTATCATCTTAGGTTGCTTCAATTACTGGGAAAGTCCGAATATCTAAACAGCAATTTGTAATCGCATAGCTGCCAATGGAAATTACCACTTGGTCGGTTTTGTTTATGTTAAAGTTCTAACGCCAACTATGCACACATAATTTTTGTTCTTGAGTGGGCATTGAGTCAGTTGATAATAACAGAATTTTGTTATCATGCCACCTAATTCTTTTACTTTTAATTTCGCATCTAATTGACTTTCTTATCATCTCGCCGCTCGATTGTATTAGCACTCCAAACTATGTCATTATGTGCAATCTGCAGGATAGTTTTTATCGTTTAGTCTGAAGTAATTAAATACGCCAAAAAAAACTTCATTTTTTTTTTTTTGGGGGGGGGGGAGGGGGGGATACATATGACTTTATAAGATTTTAACAGTTTTTAGCACCAATCTAATTCTAACACTCGCCTTTGGAGCAATTTAACAAGAACAAATGGACAATACCTTAAACAATATATGGGCGGACATGTTGTGTTTTGGGTGATACTTGAAAATAACAAATTGCAATAAATCATTAGAATAATTCTGGAGCCAAACGTCATCCGAGTGTTCGACTTTTTGAAATTTCAAACGGTCAATCCGAACCTTTTAATGTGATCTTTATATTGATTTTTTTAAAAAAATTTTAACTATTTTTCCAGATCTTTAAAATTAAAGGTTCCATAATTAATTATATTGAGAATTTTTAAATTAAAAAAGTAATTATAAGAAAATTGACAATTATAAATTAAACTTGATCTAAAAAGATAAACTATGATTGAGTGGTTTGGATTAACTTGTACCGTTGTACGTTGTACCAACTTTGAAATGTATCTGTCGTAGACATAATTAAAAATGCTATGTACCGCGTGATGATTCTATCATAATTCATAATTTAGAGCGTAAAGACTAATTCATTATATCTTAACATTGGATGTAGATTTTGGGGGAAACGAAAATGTTCTCTAATAGTTTTATTGGATCGATATCTAGCTATGTGGTAGTCACCACTACACCACATAACATTTTTAGAGGCTGTTTTTTAAGTATTTTTAGAGACGGTTTGGCACAGTCACTAAAAATAGGAGGTGTTAAAAATACTAATAAACCGTCTCTAAAAATGGCGTGGCTAAAAATAAGCCAGATTTGAAAAAAAAATTCTAGATCTTTAGAGGCGGTTTTTCTTTAGAGGCTATTTTTTTTATTAAAAACCGCCTCTAAAGATCTATAATTTTTTTCGAAATTGGCTGATCTTTAGAGGCGGTTTTTACTAAAAAACAGCCTCTAAAGATGTATCTTTAGAGGCTGTTTTTTACTAAAAACCGCCTCTAAAGATGTATGATTTTTTTCGAATTTAACTTATCTTTAGAGGCGGTTTTTAAGAAAAAACAGCCTGTAAAGATACATCTTTAGAGGCTGTTTTTTATTAAAAACCGCCTCTAAAGATCTAAAATTTTTTCGAAATGGTCTTATTTTTAGAGGCGGTTTTTAATAAAAAACAGCCTCTAAAGATACATCTTTAGAGGCTGTTTTATCTTTAGAGGCTGTTTTTTAGTAAAAACCGCCTTTAAAGATGTATGATTTTTTTTTCGAAATTGACTTATCTTTAGAGGCGGTTTTTAATAAAAAACAGCCTCTAAAGATACATCTTTAGAGGCTGTTTTTTATTAAAAACCGCCTCTAATAATAAAACAGAATTAAAAAAAATATTTTTTAAATTTTGGGCTAGCCCCATTTTTTGCTAGCCGAAAATAGTACCATTTTGTACCAATTGGTACCAGCACAAACAATTCACAATTAACAATCATACAAACAATTCATAACGGTCATTCAAAGTAATACATGCATAAAAGTCGTTCAATTAAAACAATTCACACAAGTCTACAAAAATATGCATAAAAGTCATTTAATTAACAACAATTCACACAAGTCTACGAAAATATGCATAAAAGTCGTTCAAAGTCAAGTTGAGATCTTCGTCCTTATAGGGTTCACCTACCGGCTTCAAAACCTATATTCAATTAAACATATTCAATCGATAAAAATATAATTAGTTAGTTTCAAAGTAATTCAATTAAACTAATCAATAACTAAATCCTAATTAATTCTTATATACCTGTGGAATCATCCTGTATCCCATGTAATAAAAAAGGATCAACTGCAAGTTTCTCATGGCATAAAACCCGCAATCTGTTCCGTTCGGTTGACGTGGACTCTACAAGTAATAACAAAAATTGTTACAATTAATATTAAATCTAATAAATGAGAAATTAAATGAAATTATATATTAGTCTAGTTGTGTACCGGAATGAAGTCAATATCGAAACGATCAGCAATTCTAATTCTTTTTAAAGCACTGCAACATTAAAATTGTACATTTAGAAGAATTGATTAGTAGATAATAAATATGACTAAAACAACTTACGTGTTGCACGCCTTTATGATTGGAGAATCATACATATCGTCATTTAGAGAATCCACAATCCACATTTTTTTTTGGATGGGAAGTGCGATAACAACCACATAATGATTCCTGCAATTACATATTTAAACCTTGTTGATATTTGTAACATTAAATCACAAATTGCAAATCTTAGAGTCAAAGTTAAGAATTTGTAACTAACACATTCTGATGTATCGCAACATGATAACATGACTTTCTTTTGGCGAAGGCGTTTACGAAGTAGGCCAATGATCCTTGCATATTTCTAATAATATCATCTCCCGAGCTTCTTTCAGGATCGAAAAACTTGAAATCATTTATTTTCATCTCCTTGCAATAATCTCTAGCCCACCTGCATATCGTAAATACATATATATACAATTCTTTATATGCATATTGTATTTATAGCTATATATTATATTGTAATAGTCATCAATCGATTATTGTTAATTTGGGAAAAATACTTACATGGTCCAAACTTTCAGGATTGGAACTTCAAGCGGATTTCTTTTGAAGACATCGTTGATGAATTTGAAATGAACAATGCAATGGTCTAACTCTACGCCTTCAAACTTAGCCGTTATCTTGAAGGACGTCTGAGTAGGGTCCGTCATCATCATATAGCTGTGCAATTCGAATGCATTGGGCCCAAGCCGGCTCAATTCCTCCTCGGAGCAAAACGGATCGCGCATTTTCAATACTTCATCCACTAAGTACGCACCCGCTAAGTAATCTTCGTTGACTCCATCCGATTCCTCATTCGCTTGCTCTTCCTCGTGGTGCTTTGCTTTCTTTTTGGCCGGAGATTTCTCAAAAGATGGATGTTGTTGCGGTACTTGCCTCAAACTCCCCTTGAAATGAGCAACATAAGTCATAAATCAATATTTTTCAAATTAATTACTATCTAAGTTAGAAAAGTTTGTAAGATTTACCAATTTCGATAAATCGGGATCCACAAGATGACTCGGCCACCTTAGAAATGAGTTTTGGAGCATGCCGAGACGATCGTCTCCATTGGGAGGTGGAAAAGGTGGCTCCAAATCACTCGCATGAGCAAAGACTTCTAAGAGCTGTACCCTTAACTCCCCGTCACCCAATGGCTCTCCGTGGACCGTCTCAGGCATGAAGTACGTGCAAACACCATAGCTCTTGCGACGTACACCGTAGTAAAATTATTTCCTACAAGGAAGAGCAAGGCTTCCATAGAACCCTGCAATTATAAGCAAATACGAGACATATTAATTACATATGCTAAATCATAAATTCTAAATAATTGCAATCAATATTCTGTATACCTGAATAAATGGGTTAGGCATCGGATGTGGCGGATTGTTGCTACCCTGTGATAGCATTATGAGAGCTTGATTAAAAACTGGATCGAGCCCTAGCGGTGGTATTGATTGTTGCCCCCCCTGCGTCCACATCCGAGAGAAGCTCAGCTCCATTTGTCTAGCTACTTCCTGCTGCACTTGCTCCCTTACCATTCGATCGACTTCCTCTTTGGTGTAGGTCTTGCACGTCCTTGTACCCTTGCCATATACTTGTTTCACGCTGGAAAAATGAGGGTATCCTCTCAATCGTCCAGAGTGCTCTTTGGACCCAATTGAAGCCGTCAAGATGTCATTCTGACGATGCGCTTGAAAATCACCGGACTTAGCTAGGTCAACCTGTCACAAAAAAAAATTCAAGTAAGTCTAAGTTGAATTCGTTGGATACATCAATACCATATTTATTGGATTTATCACACGTACCGCTTTGTCAACAACTTGCGCAACCCGTTCATTTGTAGCAATAAGCTCACCCTTTTCATTTTTCTTGGCGCGTGCCCTGGCCCATCTAAAAGACCTGCTATCTACTTCCTCGCTAATGACGGATGTCGCACCATGGACCACTTCACCTTTTTTCCAAGTCTTTTCTGCACTAATGTATCCGCCTGATCCTAGAGTGTGAGGCATGTCCTTCTTGGCAGCATTTTCTCGTCCTTTTTTACTCAATTCCTATTAGCAAATTCAAATGAGATATAAGTATAACAAAAAATAATAAGCTATTAAAATAGACAAAAGACTTGTTTCATACCGCAAACTCAGGGGTACCACAATATTCATCGAATTCAGACCATTCTTCCTGTGCGATATTATGCTCATCCAAGGGGTTCCCTACATTTTCTGTGGGATTTGACCTATATTTCTTATTCTACAATAAGAAGAAAGACATGTTATAATTAAAGTCAATCAAGCAATTGTGATTAAAACTAATGTCAAAAATATATTATCTTACCAATCTGTATTTATGAGCCCTCCATCGTATGGCACACAAAGACAAAATCTTGTTTCTAATTAATGGTGAAATGTTATCCGGTATATTCCACGTTTTGGCTATAGCGAGGTACAAGTCTGATCTCATCTCTTTTGGCACATCTAGCCACTTTTTATAACTACATTACAACCAATTAATATCATTATCAAGCATTCACATTCATAAATTTATATTTATATTTATATATTTATACCGGATAGGAATCATCTGTCTTGTTTTCATTGCCACATTCCTCGTGAACTCATGGGCATTATCACCGGTAGGCGCCCCTTCATTGTCGAAATCGACAATCAAGCCAATACCAGCAGCTATCTTCCTTGCCGTCTTGTTGCACTTCGCCGTTGATCTTTTTCCCCTTCTGCTACTCGATGGCACATTAGGATTTGGCATCAATTCGTCATCCTCATTCACTACATTATCTTCGTCCATATTCGATTGGGGAATCTCATCCGGATTCGACATTGCTGCAATCATAATAGAATAATAATACACAAAATAATTAACACAAAGATTAAGACAATAATTAGCACGATCACTACATATAATAATTAGAAAAAATCATCTACATATATTCTAGTATTTCATTATTTTAAAAAAAAAAATCGGCATAACCTCCCTTAAATATGAGTATTTTACCAAAATTCAAATACCAATTATAATTCACATATCATACCCATAATTTTTAGAATGGAAGATATTAGGCAAAATAAGGCATCACAATAGTATAATTGAATTAAACATGTAGTTATGACAATAAGTAGGTTGTAAGCCGTAACAATTTTAGCATCCAATTTTCATTTGATGATAAATACGGCCTTAAAGTTGGTACACTAACAATGATAAATACAGCCTTAGGTTGTAAGCCGTAGCAATAAAAGAAAAAAAAGGTGAGTGTTTATTATGAGATATGTATAGACAATTAGGGCCATCGCAATTAGTTAAATAAAGGAGGAATGAGTGCTATTCTCATTCTCATTTCCAGTTATCAACCCAATTTCGAATAAAAAATCAACCAAACCAGCCTGTCCCCCTAATTGGTATTTGAGCTATGGTATAGCAAACTCAAGAACAAAAGCTTCTAGCATCAACAAGCATCGATAATGAATGGTGCTAATAAACGGGTATACCTCTAACTTCAGTACTTGAAGGCTTGTACCTGATCTCGTCGGAGGGGCCGAGCGGAGGAGATGTCGTCGGAGGGGCTGAGTGGAGGAGATGCCGTCGGAGGGGCCGAGCGGAGGAGCCGTCCAGCGGAGGAGCCGTCCAGTGTAGGGGCCGAGCGGAGGAGCTGTTGAGCGGAGGGTGAGTGAGCTTAGAGAGGAGGGGGCGTAGAGAGGGGTTTCGGCCGGATCTTAGAGGCGGTTTAGACGGTTTAGAGAGGGGTTTCGGAGGGGGGAGTAGAGAGGGGTGTCGAGAGTGAGTGTCGAGAGAGAGGTTTCTGAGATTTTAGATGGTTTTTCCAACGTTTACACAAAAAATCGGAATCTATCAATAGAGGCGGGTTTTTGCTAATAAACGTCTCTATTGATCAACATCGGTTTTTTTTTTGTTTTCTCGAGTTTTTTCTTTTACAAAAACCAACCGCAGCTATTTTTAGAGGCGGGCTTAACCTAATAACCGTCTCTACTGATAACATCGGTTTTTTTTTTTGGTTTTCTCGGGTTTTTTTCCTTTTATAAAACCAACCGCAGCTATTTTTAGAGGCGGGTTTAACCTAATAAACCGTCTCTACTGATAAATTTCCGATTTAAAATTTTTTTTTTTTGTATTTTCTATTTTTCTATTAGTTAAATATTTTATATATTAACTATTTTTAATAGTAAAATAATTTTAAACGTTAAATATTTGTATGTTAAATAGTTAAATATTTTTTAATATTGTATATTTTTAGTATTATTAATACTTCAATATTTTTTGAACATGAAATATTTTTTTAAAATCAGATATGATCTTTAGAGGCTGTTTTTGACTTAAAAACCGCCTCTAAAGATCAAATCCGAATTTAAAAAATTTTATTTATTTTCTGTTTTTTTACTAGTTAAATATTTTATATATTAACTATTTTTAATAGTAAAATAATTTTAAACGTTAAATATTTGTATGTTAAATAGTTAAATATTTTTTAATATTGTATATTTTTAGTATTATTAATACTTCAATATTTTTTTAACATGAAATATTTTTTAAATATCAGATATGATCTTTAGAGGCTGTTTTTGACTTAAAAACCGCCTCTAAAGATCAAATCCGAATTTAAAATTTTTTTTATTTTCTGTTTTTTTATTAGTTAAATATTTTATATATTAACTATTTTTAATAGTAAAAAAAATTTAAACATGAAATATTTTAGTATTTTAAATAGTTAAATATTTTTTAACATTGTATTTTTTTAGTATTATTAATACTTCAATATTTTTTGAAAATGAAATATTTTTAAAAATCGGATATGATCTTTAGAGGCTGTTTTTGACTTAAAAACCGCCTCTAAAGATCAAATCCGAATTTAAATTTTTTTTTATTTTCTGTTTTTTTATTAGTTAAATATTTTATATATTAACTATTTTTAATAGAAAAAAAAATTTAAACATGAAATATTTTAGTATTTTAAATAGTTAAATATTTTTTAACATTGTATATTTTTAGTATTCAATATTAAATTCTTCTATGAAAAAAAAGAAGAAAATTCTCAAATAGATCAATATTTAAGTACATACTTCAAATAATTGAATATTTAACTAGACTTTTCCTTGGAAGTTGTAACAAAAAAATACAAAATAAATTATGTTAACTTAATTGTTATTCTTTTGTGGTGATTTTGGTCGGTCTACCCACGTGCCTGCTTCTTGTTGATCGGAACGCAAATTAGATTCTAACTCTTCGGCTTGTAACGGTGTTCCATCAATACCTGTGAAAAATAGTAATATTATAATTATGTGTATATATGGTACCAAATTAAATCTCTTATGTAATTTTTATTAATTAGAAAGAATACCTGTGGAGAATGGCGCTATTTCATCAAATTGGTCGTATTCTTCTTCGTCTACGACATCTTCAACGCCAACAATGCGTCTTTTTCCCTTGAGTACTACATGTCGTGATTTGTCGGCCGGATCAGAAATATAAAAAACTTGCATTGCTTGTTTGTTTGCAAGTATAAATGAGTCATATGCATATCCCAACTTTCTCAAATCAACGGTTGTCATTTGAGACACTTTTTCTTTTTTAACTGCACTTTGTATGATCCATTTACAATCAAACACATGTATCCTAAATGCATTATAATCAAGTTCCCATATTTCTTCAATCCAACCGTAGTACGGCTCTGATGACTTTCCATCACTTGATATGGCTTCTATTTTGACTCCACTGTTTTGTACCGTGCTTTTGCCATCTTGTTTTTTAGTATACCAAGTAAATCCATTCAGGTCATACCCTTGATATGTATATACATTCGCATTGGGACCATTCACAAGGTATTTCACAGTTTCATTCTCAGACGGGCATATTCGCACTTTGTTTCTAAACCATTTTACAAAACTTTTGTCGTGCTCCTTGGTGATCCAATTTTCACTTTTCTGAGGATTATGCTCTCGCAACTCTGCTATGTGTTCATCCACATAGGGGGCCACAACGGCTACTTGTTGTAGTATTTTACGATGGGCTTTTTCTCTCCTTTCAAGTTCCACTGTAATTATTTTCAAACCAAGTATACTTTTCCTCAGAAGTCTTCCGTCATGCCGATTCTTCGGCAGGCCAATAGGTTGAAGTCCATCAACATAGTCAATATAAAATTCAATAACCTCTTCGGCTACATATCCTTGAACTATGCTCCCTTCTTGTCGAGATCTACTTCTGACTAATCTTTTCAATTGGCCCATCGCTCTTTCAAAAGGGTACATGTACCGCAAAAATATCGGACCGCACGAGCTTATATCCCTGACTAAATGAACGGTCAAATGCACCATTATCACAAAGAATGACGGAGGAAAGTACATCTCTAGCTCGCACATGGTCTGATAAACACCGGATTCTAACTCTGTCAATTTTTCAGGATTAATCACTTTGGAGCAAATTTCATTGAAGAAGTAGCACAACTTAGTGATAGAGTTCCGAACTTTTTTCTTAAAACATCCTCGAATCGCAACTGGGAGCAACTGGGTCAACAACACATGATAGTCGTGCGACTTCATTCCAATCAATTTCATATCCTTTAACGATACCTTCCTTGAGATATTGGAGGAATAACCGGTCGGAACCCTTGTAAACTTCAAGCAATTCAACAAACTCATTTTCTCATTTTTTGTCAAAGTATAAACTGCATCGGGCAACCAATCCGGTCTCTTATTACTATCTGGTACCGCAGCTAGGTCCAGTCGGATCCCCATTTCGACCATGTCTTTTCTCACATTGGAATTGTCTACTTTTCCTTGAGCATTTAAAATCAAAGCAATCAAAGCTTCACAGATGTTCTTAATGATGTGCATCGCATCCAAGCAATGCCTAACATCCAAATATGCCCAGTATTCGAGTTTCCAGAATATAGACTTTTTCTTCCAATTATCATCCGGGATTTTATTCGCAAATGGTTTTCCCAATTTGATTTTAAGATCCTTCACCTCCTCATATACCTGCCTTCTGTTTCTTGGTATCCGTGCTCTACGACTCTCGATTTTGCCATCAAATTTGGTTTTGTAATTAGCCCGACGGTAAGGGTGATTACGGTTAAGGAACCTACGATGTCCCAAGTAAACAGTTTTCCTACAATTTGATAACCATTGAGAATGTGTTTCCTCTTCGCAAATAGGGCATGTCTTTTTTCCTTTGTTCCTGTAACCCGACAAATTCCCGTACGCGGGAAAATCATTAATCGTGCAAAAAATCATCGCACGTAGGGTAAAATAATTTTTTGAATAAGCATCAAATACCCTCACCCCTTTCTTCCACAACATCTCAAGGTCTTCTATTAATGGAGCCAAGTACACATCTATATCATTACCCGGTTGTTTTGGACCAGAAATGAGCAACGACATCATCATATATCTTCTTTTCATGCATAACCAGGAAGGAAGATTGTAAATAACCAATAGAACTGGCCATACGCTGCGATTGCTGCTCATGAGACCGTAAGGATTCATTTCATCCGTGCATAGTCCCAATCTCAAATTCCTAGGTTCGCTGCCGAAATCTGGGAAATGACTGTTTATGTTGTTCCACTGGGTCGAGTCCGCGGGATGTCTGATCATTCTATCTTTCTTTCTACCTTCCGCGTGCCACCTCAGCAGTTTAGCATCTCTTGAATTACCAAATAGACGCTCAAACCTTGGTATTATCGGCAAATACCATATTTTTTTCGCAGGTGGCCTCGTTTTACAACTCTCTTCATCATCCTCCAAATCATCGTCCCTTAGCTTGTACCTTGATGCATTGCACATTGGGCATTTATGAAGATTCTCGTACTCATTCCGATATAGTATGCAATCATTCGGACATGCTGAAATCTTCTTTATTTCCAAGTTCAGAGGACACAGTAATTTTTTAGCCTTATAACATGTATCTGGCAATGTATTTTCTACTGGAAGCATTTCTTATAAAAGACCGAGCAAAGATGTGAAACTTTTATCGCTCCAATTATTCTTGGCTTTTAGGTTATACAGTTTGAAAACCGTTTTAATTTTTGAGAATTTATCCTTATCACAACCGGGATATAGAGGTGCATTACAGTTTTCATCAAATTGTTGAAAAATCTCATGAACATGATCATCAATAAAACCATCTGGTATTTCGTTCATCATTTCATCCAAATCATTATCTCTATTATCATCACCACATTGTTGTTGACTTACATTTTCTCTATTTTCTATATTCATACCCACAAATACATCATCTCTATTATCTCTATTTTCTGAATCTGATACATTAATACTAGTCCCAACTTCAGCCTGATCTTCCAACTTTTCCCCATGATAAACCCACCGGAGGTATTTTGGTGTTGTCATCCATCCACGCTGAATCAAATGAGCTCTAACAGTTTTAATATCATGGCTCTGCATGTTAACACAACGCTTACAAAGACAAAGAATTTTTTGCTTTCCTGTTGACTTTTGATGTTCTTCCGCACAATGTATGAATTCCTCAAGAACTTCAACAAAATCATCAGAGATACGTGAACTGAACATGTACTTCTCCCTTTGATCCATCTGTGAATATCATAATATATTACCAAAAGTCAGGGTTTAGATTTTGTAGGTTCAATGTACGATCACATGAGGTTTTCGGGCCGGTTACCATCCTAACCCACTCTTTGGATACTCTGTCTCATTAGCGAGTGACGCTAGATGCAATCTATTGTCTGAGAAAAATTCAGCAGCATTTCCCCTTATGTTCCCTGAATGCACCAACACACGATTGCTCGTGAGGACGCATCCGTGGGAACATAAGGGGAAATGTTGCCAAATCTTTCCCAAACAACAGATTGCATCTAGCGTACCACTCGCTATCCTAAATGAGACAGAATATCCAAAGAGCAGTCCCAAAAAATGGGGACTATCCGAGGTTAATCCCTAATGGATTAATCTCGGACGGGCACGACCTAAAATAGTTCAAATTCCGGCATTTTGGTTCTATATGACAATACACTAATATATGCAAATGCCAAACATTTAATTAATTAATAATGCAAGCTACAATTGACTATTTTAAGAAAATAAAATTGTCGAGGGTTAAAAAGGAAAAATTACCGAAATTATCGTTGATTGACTTGCTTTAATAGAATCACCTTGCCTTTATCAACCTAATTTTTGAGAACTTAATGAAAAAATAAATTACAAATACAAATAATTAATTTAAATAAATAATTAAAACAACAATAATAATTAAAGAATATACCTCAAATGCTATTTTTTAAACTTCTATTTGCTCTCCTTGGCTTCCTCTTCCTTTTTCTCAATTTTTCCTAATTTTTCTAAAATTTTAGCTAATTTAAATAGCTGGTTTTGATTAGTGCAGAAAATCTCGGTTTGGGAGGAAAAAATAATGGCAGCAACAGATCTAGAGAGAAATGTCGAATTGGGAGAGAAGGAAGAGTTATAAAAATTTGTTTATTTTTAGAGACGGTTTTTTACAAAAAACCGCCTCTAAAAATGCAAAAAAAATCCAGAAAAACTTTTCATTTTTAGAGGCGGTTTTATATTAAAAACAGCCTCTAAAAATATATATTTTTAGAGACGGTTTTTACAAAAAATCGCCTCTAAAAATGCGAAAAAAATCCAGAAAAACTTTTCATTTTTAGAGGCTGTTTTTTGTAAAAAATCGTCTCTAAAAATATGTATTTTTAGAGGCTGTTTTTAAGAAAAACCGCCTCTATAAATGAGAAAAAAATCCAGAAATTTTTTTTATTTTTAGAGATGGTTTTTACTAAAAAACAGCCTCTAAAAATGTTATTTTTAGAGGCTGGTTTTTAAGAAAACCGCCTCTAAAGATAGACAGTTTTTTTTTGGTTTTTTTAAAAAAAGTTTAGAAACGGTTTTTATCAAAAATCGCCTTTAAAAATAATCGATAAAAATATCCAAAATGCCACTGGTTATTTTTAGAAACGGGTTTATGTAAAACCGCCTCTAAAGGGGGTGTCTCTAAAAATAATTTCTGTTGTAGTGCACCATGATGAATGAATTTGATATAGACATTTTGACCTTAATTAAGCTCTAAAATAGGACTATTCTAGATTACACAGTGGTACTTGCATTGTTGTTTGTTTGTTTGTGTAAAGAAAGTAAACAGATAAAGAACACGAGAACACAAAGATTTAACGTGGTTCAGTACAATATGTACCTACATCCACAAAACACGCACACCTCTCTTTTTATTATTTTCTGTAAATCTGAATTGATACAATACAAGGAGAGAAAGTATATAAATAGAAAAGATTTCTTGCACATCAAGTCACTCATGACTTGCACACCAAGTCAAGCGTTTCTTCTGCTCCAAGTCTAGCATTTCTTCCTTGCCAAGTCAGTGTCACATTAGATCCAAACCATGATCTTCTGTGACACCATATTCCAACACTCCCCCTCAAGTTGGCAGGTAGATATTTCGCATGCCCAACTTGCCAATTGCAGTATGAAAGATGTTACTGGACACTCCTTTTGTCAGCATGTCAGCCAGCTGTTCTTCAGTTCTTACATGAGGAATGCCAATAATTTTCTCTTCAAGATTCTGTCGAATGAAATGTCGGTCCACTTCAATGTGTTTGGTCCTATCATGTTGCACAGGATTCTGAGATATAGCAATAGCTGCTTTGTTGTCACAGAACAACTTCATCTCCTCGCCATCATAAAGACTAAGGTCTTTGAGTACCCTTTTAATCCACAACAATTCTTGAACACCCTTAGCAATTCCTCTGAATTCAGCTTCAGCACTAGACAGAGCTACTACTTTCTGTTTTTTACTTCGCCAAGTGATCAAATTGCCGCCAATAAAGGTGAAGTATCCAGATGTGGATTTCCTATCAGTCACATCTCCTGCCCAATCAGAGTCTGTATAGCCCTTAACTTGAAGATGACCATTTTTCTTGAAGAAGATACCTCGTCCAGGGGATCCCTTGAGATACCTCAAAATCCACATAACCGCTTCCATATGTTCTTCACTCGGAGCATGCATGAACTGACTTACCACAGACACGGCATAAGCAATATCAGGCCGAGTATGTGATAAGTAAATAAGCCTTTCCACCAACCTCTGGTACTGGTCTTTGTTCGTTGGCACCTGACCAGGAAGCACTCCTAGTTTCGTATTCTGCTTGGATGGCGTGTCCACAGGTTTGCAATCTAGCATCCCTGTCTCAGCTAGCAAGTCCAATACATACTTTCTTTGAGATAGAGATATACCTTCCTTATTTCGTGCCACCTCTATTCCAAGAAAGTACCTCAAGCCTCCAAGGTTCTTCATCTCAAATTTTTTGGATAATTTTTCTTCTAAGTCTCGGATTCCTTCAGAGTCATCACCTGTGATTATCATGTCATCAACATAGATTATCAAGATAACTTCTCTTTATTCTTCAAAAAGAACAAAGTATGATCTGCATCACTCTGGGTGTATCCATATCTTTTCATGGCACTGTAAAATCGTCCAAACCAAGCTCTCGGCGACTGTTTTAGACCATACAGTGCTTTCTTCAATCTGCACACAACAGGTTGTTCACTTGAGTAACCATATCCTGGTGGAATGTCCATATAGATTTCCTCATCTATATCTCCATGTAGAAAAGCATTCTTCACATCAAACTGATGCAAAGGCCAGTCTCGGTTTGCTGCAATGGACAACAGAATCCTGACAGTGTTGAGCTTGGCTACTGGTGAAAAAGTTTCTTGGTAATTCACTCCGTAAGTTTGAGAATAACTCTTTGCCACCATCCTCGCTTTGTACCTGTCAATTTCTCCAGTGGGCCCATATTTGATTGTAAATATCCATTTGCAACCTACTGTTTTTCTATCTTTAGGCCTTCTTACCAATTCCCAAGTCTCATTCTTCTCCAATGCATCCATCTCTGTCTTCATTGCTTCAACCCATTTTGGGTCACTGAGAGCTTCATTCAAGTTTCTTGGAACATGAGCTGAGGCAAGAACCTTGTCAAATTCTTTCACTTGTTCCGGCATGTGAGACAAAGTCATGAAGTTAGCCATTGCATACCTGCCTTCACCACTTTCATCCGGTCGATATCTCTTTGGAGGTATGCCCCTGTTAACCCTGTGAGGCAACTGGTAACCAGGGTTAGTAGTAACAGGTTCAGAAACACTTACCTCTGACTCCGGAGTATGGTCATGTGGTGATGGAGGGGACTGTATCATTTCTTCATCTTCATCATCATCTGATGGACCAGAACTATCAAGAGGGTCTATTTCTGGATCAGAAGAATTCTCAATTACCAATTCTGAATTCGGACCGAAATCCAACAAGTTCGGACCTAAATATATGGTGTCATCCTCTGTTCCTTCTCTGTTCGGACCGAATTGTCCTGAGTTCGGTCCGGACAAAGGTCTAGTATCTCCATTCAAACCAAAAACACTAGAATTCGGACCAAATCGAGGTTCAGCATTGGTCATTGCATCAAACCAAGGCTCATTCTCTATTGTACTCTCCCCCTGAGAATGAGTCTGCTCTTTCAGAAAATATCCCTCATTTTCAATAAAGGTTACATCCATTGTGGTATAAATTTTCCTAGATGTCGGGTTCATACACCAATATCCCTTTTGACGTTGACCATAACCTATGAACACACACTTTTCAGCACATGGGTCTAACTTTGACCTTTGATGTTTTTGTATATGAACATAGGCTATACAACCAAATACTTTTGGTGGAATCGTAAGAACTGAGGGAATTAAGCAGTACTTTGAAAGTACTTGCAAGGGTGTTTGAAAGTCAAGTACCACAGAAGGCAACCTATTCATCAAGTAAACTGCAGATGTAACTGCATTATCCCAATAAGAATGAGGTACATTATTTTCAAGCATCATTGCCCTGGTCATTTCTAGAATTTTCCTATTCTTTCGCTCCGCTATGCCATTTTGTTGAGGGGTGCCCACACAACTTGTTTCATGTATAATTCCATTGGTCTTAAAGAATTCCCCTAATGTGTTGTTGACAAATTCCCTTCCATTATCACTTCTGAAAATTTTAACATTCCTGTCAAACTGGTTCTTTACCATGGTAATGAAAGATTTGATGGCAAGTCGTACCTCATGTTTATGTTTTACCACATTAATCCAAGTCATTCTAGTGCTATTGTCAACAAATAACACAAACCATCTGTTACCAACTTGGGATTCGACCGGAGAAGGCCCCCATACATCAGAGTGAACTAGGTCAAAAGGAGTGGTATTGTCATTATCCAAGTTTTTAGGAAAATGGGCTCGATGACTCTTAGATTTAATACATACCTCACAATGAAAAGATTCATTCTCAAACCCAAAAAATAAACTTGGATAGAGTTTCTTTAGGTACCCGAAAGAAGGATGGCCTAGACGTCTGTGCCACATCCAAATCGAAGACTTCCTACTTGAACTTGAGACAGCTGATAAGTGAGCTTTTCCGGTAGCTATGTCTTCCAAATGATACAGTCCTCCCCTCTTAGTACCATGACCAATAATCTCCTTCGTCATGAGATCCTGAAAGAGACAAAATCTAGGATACATGAGTACAACACAATTAAATTCTTCACATAATTGACCTACAGACAACAGTCTTGATGAAAGAGAAGGGACCAATAAAGTATTTGAGAGTGTCAAAGATGAGGAAAATTGAACATCTCCAGCCCCTGTGACTGGATAAACTTCCCCATTCGCATTGGCGATCTCAGTCTTCCTTGGATGAGATTCTCTTATCAAATCGTCCTTGTTGTAAGTCATGTGATCTGTTGCTCCAGAATCTATAATCCAAGATTCGTTTATATTTTGAATAAGGGCCATGGTCTCCAGTAAAGATTATCTACACAAATCTCTTGTGCAGGGAAAATATCAAGTCCAACTGTGCAGTAACTCGCACAAGAAAAAAGGACAAGTAAAATAGGACACACAAGTGCGAAATGGACTAATTTTGGTCCGAAATCGCAGGTCTGGTCGGGGTTCCGGTGAGATAAGAGTTGGTCGAGAAGATCCAACTGTGCAGTAACTTGCATAGGGATAAAGGATTCAATCTTATGCAGTAACTCGCACAAGACAAAGAAAACACACAGATCTTAGAACCTACCGCTCTGATACCATGTAAAGAAAGTAAATAAGATGTAAAGAAAGTAAATAAGATAAAGAACACGAGAACACAAAGATTTAACGTGGTTCAGTACAATATGTACCTACAACACACGCACACCTCTCTTTTTATTATTTTCTGTAAATCTGAATTGATACAATACAAGGAGAGAAAGCATATAAATAGAAAAGATTTCTTGCACATCAAGTCACTCATGACTTGCACACCAAATCAAGCGTTTCTTGTGCTCCAAGTCTAGCATTTCTTCCTTACCAAGTCGGTGTCACATTAGATCCAAACCATGATCTTCTGTGACACCATATTCCAACAGTTTGAATTCTTTTTTCTTGATTTTAATCTTTACTTGTGTTGATATGCTTGAGTATATATGGTTGACTGGTTGTTTGTTTTAATTATTTTTTGTTTTTTGGATGACGATTGCCTTCCGGCAAGATTTTATCAAGAAAGGAGATTATGTTTGTTGTTTTAAACGCAGTGTCACATCTGATTAAATTAATAGACAGATATAATGTACCGTTGCTCTCTGTTTTGGAGCATGGTTGCATCCTAGTGATAGTCAAGTCCAGCGTTTCCACCTGGAGTTAGAACCACGGAGTCGTTTAAGATATACAAGGGAAAAAAAAAAAGAAAAACAATATTAAACATAATATAATTCCTTATAAGAAAATAAAAATATATGTACCGTCTTTCTTTCTTTTAAAAAATTAAAGCCAAAGGCCAGTAGGCCACCATCAAAGCATTCCAACATTCTCCATACGACCATACTAATTTCCAATACTCAATTCTATCCCATCACAACCAATTCCAGCTGTGGTGCATCAAGTTTACCACAGAATTTAACCTGAAGCCAATTACGCTTCCTGTTCCCAACTTCCAAAGTCGTCTCCAGTGAATCACCAGCTCATAACGTTCTAATTCTAACCAACTCCGCTTGCGCTTCATGCAATCGTGTTTCCAGCAAAGGTGTTTCCAGATGTCTCTGCATGGAACCCCACACGTGCGAGCGAGATATATTATCGCCAGTGGAGATTGACAACAATCTCACACTAGTCACAGTACAAGTGCCAGACTCGACTTCTTCTCAACATCGGAATCCTTAATCCGACTAGATGAGAAGATCTCTCTCTAATGGTGTTTGATCCTCAAGGAGAAGAACAAACCCTTGGAGTATATGGTCTATCTATGTCTTACACTTCTGTCTCTCTTTACTGTTCTACTCAATTCATCATCTAAAAGATCAGAGACTAGTGTATATATAGAACCACATGCATCTATTCATCAAGAGATGCAAATAGAGGCTGTCAGTCTGTGGTCCATGACAGAATCTCTGTGGTCCACATAAACGTCTCCATTCTCCAAATTCCAACAACTTTGTTATGAACCATTGGCAGATATATTATTCTCGTTGAAGTTTATATGTAGGCATTTTCTTTTTCTTTTTATTTATTTATTTATTAATTTATCTTTTTGCTAATTATTGTAGTCACTTAGTAAAAAACTTGAACCGAGTTCATAGAATACGTTACAATCGATGGTTGAACTGTTGTGAGGTTTTGATTAGACAACAATATTATACTCGCCAATTGTTTGTAAATTAGACCGCACGTCGAACTGATGGAGCAACCAGTCCGACAATTCAGCCAGTCTGGTCCTATCTTCATAACATTTATCCTACCTAGAAAACAAAATTAATAGGTACGTAGATAGCTAAAAAGATTTGATGAAATTTAAAATAATTACTCAAATATTGTATTGAGAAGCAATTAAACCAAATAGAATACATACCAGTACAGCCCATTACATAAAGACGCCGACCACCATTGTAACATTTCTACTTCTCATTACCGATTTACCAACACTCAATTTGATCATATCACATACAAATTCCAGCTCTGCCGCAATTGGCTCCTTGTAAAAATTAACCAGAAGCTAATTATGCTTCCTAGCTGTTCCCATCTTGCCATCACCAAATTAAGAATAAACTCACCACTACGTCTCCATCCTTTTTCTCCAAATCTCCCCTGCGAGATCACTAATTGTGTTCAGACTCCAAGGAATCACCGGCACATCACTTTCTAATTCTAGCCAACTCTACCTGCTCTTGTGTTTGCAGCAAAGGTGGATCCAGTCTATCCAGATGTCTCTGTACCTGAAATTATGAATGGAGAGATTGTCAAGGCGTCAATAGATCGTGTAGTGAACCAGTGCGCGTAATACGAACTAAAAGGATCTTGTTATAAATGATATGAATCATATATGGTTTTTCATCTTTATTATTCTCATTAATTACATTAATTATAGAAGATCTTTAGAATTTATTAGGAGATTCATCTTTGGCTTATAAATAGAGATATGTAACTTGTGTATTGTATCCAACAATTGAGAATAGAAATATACATAAGAAAAATTTATCTCTCCCTTTTACTTTTGTTTCTTTGTTTCTTCCTCTTTTCTCTTTAATTTTACAACAGATCTGGTATTTTCGGGCAATTATTTTTGTAATAGATCCGTGCAGAATTGCAGATGAGGTGTCTGTGGAAATGCATCAGAGAGATTGTCAAGGCGTTAATACACTTGTTCTATTACTTTACCAAACTTCACGCCGTTAATACGTTTGTATTAATACAACTACGGTACTGTACATGTCGTAGGCTGATTCCCAATACGCCATAGGCTCGGATTGCCAAACGTACCTTTTTCTTTTCTTTTGTTTTTCCTATTTTTTTTTTTTTTTTTTGGAAAAAGGCCTTTTCTTTTCTTTTCCTAAATATTAATCTTTGTAAAAATGTTAAAACATGTGATTTATAAGTTTCCTAGTTGTAGCGTATTTTGTTAAAACACACAAACATTGTTTCTATTGGAAAAAGATGGCTGACGTTGTTCATCTAACATTTACTGCTGCATAGACGATAAATCACACCATTATTAACATCAGTAAATTCTAAATTGTAATTCATCATCTTAGGTTGGTTCAATTACTGGGAAAGTCCGAATATCTAATCATCAATTTGCAATCGCATAGCTGCAAATGGAAATTAGCAATTGGTCGGTTTTGTTTATGCTAAAGTTCTAACGTCAACGATGCACATACATAATTTTGCTCTTGAGCTTCAATTTTATTTATTATTATTATTTTTTTTTTTTTTGATTTTGTGTGTGTGTGTGTGTGGGGGGGGGGGGGGGGGGGGGGGGATCCATATGACTTGTAAGATTTTAACAGTTTAGCAGCAATTTAACGAGCACAAATGGACAATACCTTAAACAATATATGGGTGGGCATCTTGTGTTTTGGGTAATACTTCAAAATAACATAATTTCAATAAATCATTAGAATCATTCTGGAGCCAAACATCATCCGAGTTACACTTTTGAAATTACAAACGGTCAATCCGAACCTTTCAACATGATCTTCATATTGATTTTTTGTTTTAACCAAATTTTACATTTTTTTTTTCAAAAATTTTTAACTATTTTTCTAGATCTCTAAATTGAAGGGTCCATAATTAATTATATTGAGAATTTTTAAATTAAAAAATAATTATAAGAAAACTGAAAATTATAAAAATTGATCTAGAAAGATATATTATGATTGAGTGGTTTTGGATTAACTTGTACCGTTGTACGTTGTACCAACTTTGAAATGCATCTGTCCTCGAAATAAATAAATGCAATGTAGACCGCGTGATGATTCTATCATAATATACATAATCTAAAGCGTAAAGACTATTTCATTATATCGTAATATTGGATTAGATTTTAGGGGAAAAAAAGTTCTGTAATAATTTTATTGGATCGATATCTATGGGCTAATCACCATGATGAATGAATTTGATATACACATTTTGACCTTAATTAGGCTCTAAAATAGGACTATTCTAGATTGCGTAGTGGTACTTGCATTGTTGTGTTGTTTGTTTGAATTCTTTTTTCATGATTTTATTCTTGTGTAGATGCGCTTGAGTATATATGGTTCTGTTTTTCTTTTTTCTTTTTTCTTTTTTTTTTTTTTGATGACGATTGCGTCCCGGCGAGATTTTATCAAGTAAGAAAATTACAAAGGAGATTGTGACGCATCTGATTAAATTAATAGACAGATATAATGCACCATTGCTCTCTGTTTTGGAGCATGGCTGCATCCTAGTGACAGTCAAGTCTAGCGTTACCACCTGAAGTTAGAACCACGGAGTCGTTTAAGATTTACAAGGGAAAAGAAAAATGAAAAACAATGTTAAACATAATATAATTCCGTATAAGAAAACAAAAAGATATGTAACCAGCGATCGTGAAGAGGAAAGAAGCTTTTTGCTGGTCTAAGCTTGTGGATCGGAAGAGAAAGCTTTTGCTCCAGCATTAGGGTTGAGATAGGGGACTGGCGGAGGTACAGGTGGTGGACGGAGGTGCGACTAGTTCATCGTCGCCTAGGGTTCGAGAGAAGAAGGGGTCGATAGATCTCGCGCACGACTAGGTTTAGTCGATCGAATTACTCTGGGTTTGAATTTGACCGACTGAGTCCCAATCGATGGGGGTAAAATCATCTGAAATTTTTAGTTTAATTATTTAACAATTATTTTTATTATAAAATAGAGCAGAAGGGCAAATATAGAAGTCGTTCGAAATTTTGGGGGGTAAAATCAGGAGTTTGAACTTTCGGAGGGCAAATCCTCCATTTCCTCACTTCTGAGGGGTACAGAAAAAATTTTCCCTTATAATTACTAATAGTCATATTTAAAATATTTCAGGATAAATGTTGTGTCAAAAATAATTTGTGTCTCGAAATAGAAAAAAATAAAATATTTACAATTTAGATGAAAAAAATAGCATTTTGTTACGCTCTTCATGCGCGATGTTTTGTTATGTTAATTAAGGAGGATTAAAAAAATTAGATTGGTTTTCTTACCTATATAAAATTTTATAAATCAACAAATTTTGGAAAGGTTTAGAAACAATGAAAAACAAAATTATATTTATGAAACAATAGAATTGAGTAATCAAATTTAGAAATTTGAAAAAAATATTTTAGAACTCTTTAACTATGAAATTTTATATTGCAGGGTATTTCATTTTTATTTGACCAAGGATATAAAATTTTATGGTCAATTGAATTAATAGATGTCCTCAAATGATTTAAAAGCACCAACCATATTCCATATTTCATATAATTATATGATTAAATTAAAAATAGCTCAATGGGACGATTGGATTTGTTATAATCTTCACATCATTTATATAAAATTTCATACACTAATAAAGTTGTAAATACCTTAGAATAATTAAAAACCTAATGACATTTATGAAATTACGAAAATTCAATTTTTGTGAGAATAAAAAAATTATTTAAAATATTTATAGGTTTGTAACTTTAAAATTTTACATCAATTAATTGTTCACATATTTTTTAGAAAGTACATAAATTTTTATAGCCAAATGATTTATTCAAGGCCTCCAAACAATTTTAGAAACTTTTGTGCATATTAAATTTTATGAGATTCATAAAATTATTTAAAATAATTTCTAAGTCTATAGTTAAAAAAATTTACATCTTTAAATCATTTACATTTTTATGAGCACACACATAATTTTTCATAGTCATATGAATTTTTAAATGTAGCTAAACAATTTAAAAACTAAACTATATTTAATCTGAAATTTCTAAAATGGATGTGTCCATTATTTTTTCAAAATGAAGATATGACTTCATCCAAAGGTACTGTAGAAAATGTACCCATATTGGAGTATTGTTTGATTTGATGGTTGTCTGTTTTTCTATTTTATTTTATTTATTTTTTTTTATGACGATTGCATCCCGGCGAGATTTATCAAGTAAGAAAATTACAAAGGAGATCATGTGACGCATCTGATTAAATTAATAGACAGATATAATGCACCATTGCTCTCTGTTTTGGAGCATGGTTGCATCCTAGTGACAGTCAAGTCCAGCGTTTCCACCTGAAGTTAGAACCACGGAGTCGTTTAAGATTTACAAGGGAAAAGAAAAAAGAAAAACAATATTAAACGTAATATAATTCTGTATAAGAAAACAAAAAGATATGTACCGTCTTTCTTTCTTTTATAAAATAAAGGCAAAACAATGTGGTGCATTCCAACATTCTCCATACTGATTTCCTATACTCAATTCTATCCCACCACATACCATTTCCAGCTGTGGTGCATCAAGTTTACCACAGAATTTAACCTGAAGCCAATTACGTTTCCTGTTCCCAACTTCCAAAGTCAAACTCCAGTGAATCACCAGCTCATAACGTTCTAATTCTAACCAACTCCGCTTGGGTTTCATGCAATTGTGTTTCTAGCAAAGGTGTTTCCAGATGTCTCTGCATGGAACCCCACACGTCCGAGCGAGATATATTATCAAGGGGGTTAATAGAGTGTGCAGGGAACCTTCCTTTGTATAATACGAAAATAAAGGATATGTTTGTTTAGTCCAATTATATTCGTAATAGGTTTCTGCAGATGATGTTTGTGGAAATGCCTCATAGAGATTGTCAATTTGTCCTGCTCGACCATGGGACCGATACGCTTGTTCTGTTACTTTACCAATCTTCACGTACCGTACATGTCGTAGGCTCAATAGCCCCTTTTCTTTTCTTTTTTCTTTATTTTAAAAAATAGGCCTTTCCTATATTCGTTTCAAAAATATTAATCTCTGTTAAAAGTGAAACAATGACCCTCCAAAAAAAAATAAAGTCAAAACATGTGATTTCTAGGTTTCCTTACTGTGGCGTATTTCGCTCAAATGCACAAAACATTGTTTCAATTGGAAAAAAATGCCTGACGTTGTTCATGTAATTTATAATTGTTGCATAAATGATAAATCACACTACATATTAACTGACATCGGTAATCCGGCATATAATAATTCATCATCAAAAGTTGTTTCAGTTGCTGGTAAAGTCGAATATCTAAACAATTTGTAATCGCACATTATGTAGCTGCGAATGGAAATTAGCAATTGATCGGATGAACAGGTCATAAACAAGTTCCTTTGAATATCTTAATTTGGGGCTAAGTTTAGCCAGGTTAAAACGAAAAAGATCAAAACGTCGTTTCATTATTTAGTAATTTTAAGGCGAATAATTTTTAGGATAATAAATAGTGAAAGAGCGATCAATGTGCTAAACTGCTATTCACCAAATATGTGGTTTAATATGACAATGTGTACTCCAATTCTCTATTGGTATATATTGATGTATGAGCTTATATTTCTTACAAAAAAAAATTAAAATGTACCTATTTCATGAAAAGAAATTAGATCTATAACTTTCTAAAAAAATAAGAAAAATAAACATTAAGCTTTCTTCCGATCTTCTCTTTGTTAAAAAAAAAAACGAAAAAAATAAGGGGAAATGATACTGAACTGTACAAAACATTTGTGTGTTTTTTTTATTTTCATTTTTGCGTTTTTATTTACTCGAGATGATGACCTTTTTTTGAACGATATGCAAAGATTATATTCTTGTTGGAGTTTATACCCTCTTTTATTTCATTTTATTCTTTACTATAGCTGTTTTTATTCCATGATAAAAATTCCTTTCTCTATTTTTTTTTTCCCTTAAATTTGTGTTAACTGTGCACATGCATATATGGTCAGTCAGGTAAACCAATCTTGCAGAATACGATTCAATCTGATATATGGTACTCTTGTGAGGTGCTGGTTATCAATTTATACAGTTAAAGAATAACATATTTATCCTACCAGACCAAATTTATAGAGTCGACATACAGTATAGAACCTTTAAGAAGTTTCAATAATCATCAACGAAATGTAAAAACCAGTATATTGAGATAGAAAACCAAATAGAATACATACTCGGTGCAGCCCATTAAATGAAGCCCACTGACATTCTCAATACTGATTTAACAGTACTCAATTCGATTGACCACCATATCTCCAACCCCTTTTGTACCAAACCTCCACTGCGACATTACCAATCCTGACTAGTAGTACCACCGGCTCAGAATCCAGTTGTATTACCAGCACATCACATTCTAGCCAACAGTTCTTGCGTTTGATGCCATTGTGTGTCAAGCGAAGGAGGGTCCAGATGTCACTATACAAGAAGTGGTGTTACAAACGTGCAGCTCCTCATGTGCGATGGCCGATCAATGAATACACATGGTCAAGGTGTTAATGGATAAAGCGTGTAGTAAAATCTTCGTGTGTCTTGCGAACTAAAAACCGGATCCGGTATTCGGCCAATTGGTTTTGTAACAGGCTAGTGCAGATGAGGTGCTTGTGGAAATGTCTCACAGAGAATGGAACATGTCATGCTGATGCACTCATGCTTGACCTCGGGACTGATTTGCTTGACATTGCAGTATGACTTTACCAAACACCACACCATCATTAATTAATATTCATATCGCTGTTCTACTCTAAAGTCGTAGGCTGATTCCAATACTTCACACCTTAGGTTCCGTCGCCATTTGCCAATAGCCAATATATAGTTCCTTTTCTTTACCTAAATATTGATTTTTCTGTAGAAAGTAAAAATGTCTGATTTCTAATTTTTCCTCTTTTACAGTATTTTTGTTGAAAAACGGAAACTCTGTTTGAATTGGAAAATGATGCGTGACATTGTACCGATATTTACTAATGCACATCAAAATTCCTCATCTCTAAAGATTAAAGTTGTTTAATTTACTGGGTAAGTCCAATGAATCTAATGTTCTAAAGAACAACTTTGCAATCGCACATAATGTCGTTGTGAATGAAAACTAGCAATTGAGTCGGGCATCCATCAGACAAAACTTACCGATTTTTTGTTAGCTGAGAATTCAGTAGTCATTTCAGCTACTTACTAGTCATGTTTAAGTCTATAACACAATTAGCGCATGCAATACACCTGAGCTTCTTAACCTGGCATATCTTTTGTGCTTTTCTTCATCAATGCATAAAAAAAAAACGTTTCAAATTAATTGTGAACAATTTTATAGCAGCCGAAGTATTATCAGAGAAAAATGCACAGAAAAACTACACGATCCTCGATTTATTCGCTTGATTTATGTATGACACATGCTTACTATAAAGTTTGGTGTAGAAGTAATTCGCTTGAGCTGGCTTTCAAGTCATAGCATCAAGTGTTACATGCCAACTTATGAATACAGCAAGCTATGCAATTAATTTCCACAGCCTTATGTTACGCACTTACGCTGTTAGAGTGATATAGAATGGTATGATTTGGGAATTGCAGGCCCAATGCGATTCCTTGCTTCAAGATTCCCAAACTCACAGCTGCTCTGAGTTTAGAGTCTTACAGTACAGACGACTTCAAACCTGTAAGCCATTTCATGAAAAAGCATTTTTGCCTGAAATTGGGCCTTTTCGGCCCATCCCTATCAAGCATTTAATTAATAATTAAAGAAAAAGAGAAATATATTTTCCTTTTTCAATACATAATTCACTTTGTTATTTTAATATAGGATGATTTACAGTTTTACACTTAGCATTGTTATGTAATTCAGCAACATTATGAAACTGCGATAACTCACTAGGAAATATTTCGATATGGATCACAAAATTGTGAACAAATTTGGGTAAAATGTGAAATTCTTTGCTTACCAATTCAATAAAATATTTAATATTATTTAAAGTAGCTGCATATATGATGGTCATTTAATTTCTAAAATAACAGATAATTCATGCACAAGTCATATGTATCATAGAAAATATATTAATTTTTTTTAACTTTTTTTTTTTAATTCGATATTCATTGAGTTGATTGTTGTCGTTTATCAAATAATTTTGCTTCTTAATATAGCCGCTCACTTTCTGTCATATTTTTTTTTTTTTTTGCAGATTTACAAGATTTCATAATGAACTAAAATAAATAATATTGTGTGCAATAAACTAATAACACTAGTCGTGTCGTCGCGCGTTGCGCGACCTATTTTTCGTCTTATTTTCTTTTTCAAGTTTAGTGATAAAAAATAATTTGATCAGAAGAAAGAAAAACACAAATAAGATGAATTTTAGGAATCAAAATGTGCAATTATCATGAGCAATTTAGTGACTGCATAAACAGATTTTATTTTCTGAAATGGTGAGCGACTGGCCGACTACATGATAGGAGAATGCGATTATTATTTATACATTTTTTTTTTTAGTTGGTTATAATAATTTTTTTTTTTTTTTTTTGTGTATGTTTGGTTTCTTCAGCTGGTGTTGTCATCCTGAAGCAGGGCGATTTTTTTTTTTACGAAATAGAAAAGGAGGAGACGGCATCTTTTATCTTTTTGCATGTTTTATGTAGTGTTCAAGGGGAACATGTCTGCCTTGGTTGCGAAAATGCTTATTTTTTTTTTCTTTTTTGGGAATTTTGTTTTCACATTTCTTTCATAAATTCAGACCATCAAATTCCCCTAATTAATTATCTCTTAGTTTAGTGAATAACAGTGCATGGATTAGAGAAATATGAAAAGAACTCAATATAATATTGGTCAATACATAGCAGTACATGGGTCAGTGTCAGAGAAATAGGATCCGCTGTGAGTTATCGACCGCCATTGTACCAACCAACTGCATGTTAAATCCACTCAATATTTTTTTTTCTGCAATCTGCAAAATTTATTTAGGGAAATCAGGTTAATCGTCCAAAAAAATTAAACTATGATCTATAAAAGGTGTAAAAATACAAAAATCCATACATAAGCAATCGTTATGGTCCAAGGCAAGCTTCTTTTGTCTTACCAATCCTAATACTCCATTAAAAATTGAGATAAACAATCAACTACATTGTTATTGACGCCTTTTATTGCAGCAGAAAAATTTCATGGCGATAAAATAGAATTCTATAACCTCTTGAAATGAAACTAATTGCAAAGTGGGATACAAATACTATTATCAAATATTACAAAAAAAAAATTTATTATTGTAAAATGCACATCAAAACAAACCTCAGAAACCAAACACTTGCCCTTTAATAGCTTTGGGCAATTCCAAATTAATAATCAAGAGGAAAAAAGAAAAATAAAATAAACAATACCTTGATGCACATCATTTGATGTCTTGTCCTCTTTGCTATGCAAGTGCTTTCCAGATCGGACTATTAGGAGCAACACAATAGAAAGAAAATTAGATGGATTCAGAGGGATGGAGAGCAATAGTAAAGAAAAGAGAGGAGAATGATAGCGAGAGCAAACTTCGAGAGCATAACAACTTACCTATCTCTTGCCTTCACTTGAGAAAGAGAGGGAGGAAAAAACTATCTACTCGTTTGTTGAATGAATGGCGCAAATTCATAGCAATCGCTCGACTCCCAAGCTAGGATCATGCAATAGATAGAAAACCAAAATCGATCAGCAAAAAACCTGAAGCCAAATTGAACCCATCGGAAAATAAAAATGGAGAGAAGAGCAAAACAACTCAAAAAAATCAAAAAATAAAGGAGAAAATATTCGCTTTTTTTCCCCTCGAACATCATACTGGTTTAATAGACACAAAATCCAAAGAGAGGACAAACAAAAGCAGATACAATTATTTATTGAATCCAACCATGCATCAAGAGCTATGGCTAATTTTTAGGAGAACAAAAACAGAAATGTTAAATGCAAATTAGATGGAAATGAAAGAATGCAAGGACCTGCATCAGGAGCTAATTGATGAGAAAAAGGTAACAGTTCGCAATCGATCACTTTTGAGATGGTGAGAAATCGCATGAGAACTGGCTAAAGTGAAATCTTCGATCTCAGTTTGAGAATTCAATTGACAGGAGATCTGTGCCTTTATTTTTCATCTAATTCTGACTCGAGATCACTAATCTCAGCATTAGATTGGCTTGACGGAGCCATGTCTCTCCTAAATTAACACAATTCAGCTCAAATTTCAGTTGAATAATTCAAAACTTGAAGAAATTGAACAAAAGTAAATTACAATTAAAAAGAAATTTAACCTTTCTCTATTGCACTCACAGTTACCAACCGAGCTCTCCTGATCATCTGCCATCACGATTCATGTACTCCGGTTCACTGATGCATGGGCCCCACTGTTCTTAGATGATTCAATTGCTGACCGTTTTCCAGGTTCATCAGCAAGTGCGTCTGCATCTCCACTTTCATGGATCTCGGCATCGTCAAACGATCTCTTCCTATGTGAAGAAGAGGAAGGCTCTCCTATATCTCCATTTTCCTCTTGCAGCAGATTATTCAGGGTCGATACTGGTACAGCTGGCGCCTGAACATGGCCACTTAGCCGAAGAAATACCCTATCAACAGTGTCGGTAATTTCCTTCCTTGCCTTCAGTTCCTGAAACGATCTCCCATACTGCCTATGACGCCTTTTCCAGAACCGGAGTTATGCAGTTATAATGTAATATTTGGTAAGCAAAAATAAAAGGACATTTGAAATTATTGGTTTCAATGTCAGTACTTCCAGCTTTTAGTAGAGCTTGGAACTTACAACTTAACAATAATTGCAAGATCAAAGTTTGAATAATGGTATATACTGGATCGTGTCAGCTGCATCTCACTTTCCGTAAGTTGTTTGATATACTGATGCTTATAGAACAATTCAAAGTACAGTCATAGTTATTTTTGAGTTTCCTAACATTATGTCAACATGTCTGGTACTACACTTGTCGAACTCAGGGCCAATACCATGCACAAATAATATATTTTGCTGTCTTTGGGTACTACAAACATTTGATTACCCAACTAAAATCAAAATGAGACAGAAATAGATACTTCAAGAAATTAACCAATTAACTAAAAGATGTCGAAAGACTTGTGTAGAAAAAACTATAGGCTCAAATAGATTACCTGAGCAAAATGACGACATATTAGGAGGAGCCACAATCTACAGATGCATCAGCAAGCAACCTCAGGAAGCAAAATAAAGTAGCTTGCATGAATTACCAAAAGCATAGAATGGTTCAAGAGGGAAAAAGTGAAGGAAAATGCATAGAATCAATTTGAAAAAAGCACAAACAAAGAAGCACAACAGCTCAGCTCAGAACAACCTGCAAAAGCTTTCAGCAACTGAAGGACAAAGCACATCAATGAAAGATAGGGCTGGACTCAAGCACCTTAGCAATCAAATATTTACTGGAAAATTAGCAATCGATTAATGCAATCGATTACTGGAAGATCAAGCACTGAAGGTGGTTGAGCACAAAAAAAAGTCCGATCATATTTTTCTTTCTTTTGACCTCCGATTCAGCAATTGTAAATTTTCAAGATAAATTTACATTTAGGTCCTTGAGTTGAGTATAAAAATAGTATTATTATTTGAGTAAATTTTTTCGGAGGTCCTTTAAGTTTGTAAGTTGTCCAATTTTAGTCCCTTAAGTTTAATTTGTCCTATCCAAGTCAGCTAAGTTTGATTTTGTCTGATTTTAGTCCTTCCGTCAGTATCTTTTTTATTTCCGTTAAATTTCACTAAACTGGGTACAAACTTTGGCGATTGAAGCATGTCTGATCTCAATTCTTCTCTCTCCAAGACTCCAACACAGTCGGCGTCTCTTCCCTGCTTAACCTCTTCTGACTCTTCAATCGAAATTTACTGAAAAATATTTTGCTTCGCTGCTCTCGATCCCTCTCTCTCCTTCTAAATTCACTCTCAATCTCTCTTCTGATGGCGTGAAAACTGTTTGGTACCGAACCAAAATGGTTAGAGATGTGACACCAAAATCAATCCCATGGCGTGAAAATTGTTTATACTCTCAATCTCTCTTCCCACGATTTTGAAGAAATGTGCTATTGTCAAAAATGCAACACCGAAATCAATTATATGTGAGCCAATTTATGGTAAGTAGTCACATAAATTGTTTCTTCTAATTTCAATTTGCAATACTGGTGAAGAGAATTGTACATTTGATTTTTTTTTTTTCAAAATTCAATTTTGAATGTGAAAACCAAGTAACTGATTTTGAATCTAGTTTTGCAATACTGATGAAGATATTTGTGTATTGGATTTTCTTTCACCTAAATAAATCCAATTTTAAAATCTGATGCAATCCAATGCATGAAAACCAAGCATATTTTGCTGTAGAAATATGATCTATAAACATGTGTTATTTAGTACGGGATGTGTTATACATGGTTCTGCACATGTTTTATTAAGCAAAGCTATTACTACTTAACACAGGCACGGCCCCATAACCAAATTGGTGACTTGGTACTGGATCAAAACCTGACCGTCTCGAATGCGAGACAAATCCAATGAAATTAAGTTAGAATTGCTCGAGAGTACTCTTATACCAGCACCACTTTGAAATGAGATTTTTTTTGTGACATATATTAAATTAAACTTTTCAAATATTTTTGTACTACTAGAATACTAGATCAAAACACTTTAAAAAAAGTAGAGAATTTGTTTGTTTGTCACCGAGGAAGCCATTATAAAAGATGACATGCAAGACCAACTACTTCTGAACATGTGACTCCCTCGGCACCTTCTACCGAAAATGCCACTAGAAAAAAGGTAATAGTAATTACATTCTTGAGAGTGATTTAAGAAGGTGACCATTTTGGTTCGGTACCAAACAGTTTTCACGCCATTACAAGAGAGATTGACAGTGAATTTAGAAGGATAGAGGGATCGAAGCAGCGAAGCAAAGATATTTTTCAGTAAATTTCGATTGAAGAGTTAGAAGACGTTCAGAGGGGGACGAAATAGACAGGGAAGAGACGCTGACTTTGTTGGAGTCTTGGAGAGAGAAGAATGGAGATCAGATATGATTCAATCGCCAAAGTTTGTACCCAGTTTAGTGAAATTTAACGGAAATAAAGACGATACTGACGGAGGGACTAAAATCGGACAAAATCAAACTTAGGTGGCTTGGATAGGACAAATTAAACTTAAGGGACTAAAACTGGACAACTTACAAACTTAAAGGACCTCCGAAAAAATTTACTCATTATTATTTTCACACAGAGAATAAACAGCAGCAGCAGCAGCAGCAGAGGAATACGAAGGGGAAGGCGAGAAGTTTGATATAGAATTTAAATCCTTAATTTACCAAAAGATGCAACACAGAAATGAGTATTATAATACTAACAAAAATACAAATAAGTGAAATAACTCACTTCATTTCACCGCTGTTATTCCCTTGTGCCTCCCTAATGTGAAACCAATTAACTACCTAAGCTGCGAGTCAACCTGAAACCAAGAGAGTAGCAAGGCAAAAGTATAGACAAATCAAATAATTAGAAGGATGGAAAAGAGCAAATGGCGCTCTGGAATGCACACCTGAGGCAGAATCGAGCAGAGAAACGGAAAAGGAACATCTGGACGGAGAGCATCAAACACCATTAGGCCACAAAGAAGACTTGATTTGTCCATCCACAAAACCTAGTGCAGAGAAGGATAAAAATTAGGCAGGAAACATACACCAGAACCACAAATACAGTAAGAAAAAATAAGAATAGCAGAGAAAAAGAGGAGACGACGCACAGACCGCGACCAGCGTCTCTGGAAGAGCCGTACAAATCGCAGAGGCGGAGCTTTCTGTCGCCTGTGTAAGAGGAAGAGGGAGAGATGGAGAGGAATGGAGAGGGCTCAGAGGGGCTTCGAACTCTCCAGAAGAAAAACAATCGGACGAACAGGATCCATGAAAGAAGATGAACGGCCTGGATTGGATTACTGGTCACCAACAGTGGGGCAATAGTAACGGGTACAGACCCGTTAGACGCCCTTTAATATATCTTCTGATGTCTGGGTCAAATGATCATGAACCTTTCAAAAAGTAAATTACTATCAAGTTCCTATAAAAATATTTTTTTTATTTGCCTTACATGTACAAAGTTATTAATCTTGATTAGGACATATGTAAAAACTTATTATGACATAAATATAACCGGCCGCTTGTCTAATGAAACAGAAACATTATATAATAAATGAATGAAGAATGATTAGATAAACTAAAAGAGTATGGTTAATAACTTAATATTGTTAAGTCTATTAATTAACTACATTATGAGACATTTAAAATCTCACATTGCCATGTTGATTAGTTGAAACGGTTTTGGGTGCTTCTTCGAGGTAAAGTACTTGTTCTGTTTTATACAATTCCCAACATTAACATTCAGCACTTGTGCTTGTGGGTCTCTGTTTTGTTCCAAAAAATTGCTTATTCTGACAGTTTGGTCTAATTACACAGCTTTTTATGTAGACATCTTAGGCTATAATTGGGTTCAAAGCTCCTTGGGGATAGCGCACATAAGTTGCTCGTGGAAATTCTTCAGTGGGGGTTTTGAGGCTGATTCGTATTAATTTTTTTTTTCTTCTATCAGATAATAACATGAAAGCAACAGAGACTCAATTCCATAGCTTAGCATTTCATACTGTTACAATTTTAGTCTCTTATTATCAAAGGGAAAGCAAATTGGGAATTAAGATACCTATAACAGCCATCATTGCTTACTCGGACTGCAAGAATAAAAAGTTGAGTGGTTCGTCAATTGATTATTACTATTAAAGAATAAAAAGAAGATATCACTAGAGATATGACTTTGGAACCTAATGCCCAGCGACATGATTAAAACAGTACCATTACACTCATGTCCAACAAAAAAGGAAACAAATTTTATGCAGCTGACCCTCAATTATTGAACCCCCTGTTTCCTGAGTTGTAATTTGTAAAAGTTTGTCTTGAGAAGACAAATCAAATTAATCAAAACTTATCGTGGTTAGCATTTATTTCCTTGTCAATAAATAAATTAGATTCTTGTACCTGTCAAATGTAACTGATACAAAAATGTAATTTTGAGAAGAAAGGAATGAAATGAATGAATGTTTCTCATTGATTAATCTCTATTCAATTTGTACATGTATATAGACCATCTCAGTCTCAGCTTCTATAACAGAATTGGTTACAATGATTAGCTCTAACTAATTACAGCTCAACTGTTTAGTAATCATTAATCACTAACTAACTGAAACTGTCAAGGATAACTGTGTAGCTGTCAAACTAAGCGCAATGTCATCTTCTGAGATCTTCTGTGATCAGCAGTGTAGTGCACATCAATTGTAACAGAATTGTTGCTTATCCCACTCCCCCTCAAGCCAATGTTCTAGACTGAACATTGAGTTTGCTTCTTAAAAATTGAAATCTGGGCAGTGGTATAATAGCTTGGTCATGACATCACTTAGTTGATCAACCGAGCAAATAAATCTCACCTGAAGTTCTTTAGCTGCCACTTGTTCTCTAACAAAGTGGTAATCAATTTCAATATGCTTGGTGCGTGCATGAAACATCGGATTTGAAGCCAAAAAAGTTGCACCAATGTTGTCACACCATAAACTTGGTTTATTCATCATATTAACTCCTAATTCCTTTAATAGAATCTGGAGCCATTTAATCTCTGTATAAGTGAGGGCAAGACTCCTGTACTCAGCCTCTGTACTTGATCGTGAGACAGTTGGTTGTTTTTTTGCACACCAAGAAACCAAGTTTTGACCCAGGTAAATACAGAAACCAGAGGTTGATCGTCTATATATCATCAACACTACCGGCCCAATCTGCATCACTATAGGCATGTATATCCATCTAAGAGTTTGAGTGAATGAGAATTCCATGATCGAGAGTGCCACAAAGATACCTGAGGATTCTTTTAGCTGCTATCCATTGATTGAGAGTCGGATTATGCATGAACTGTGAAAGTTTGTTGACACCGAATGATATGTCCGGCCTTATCAATGTTGCATATTGCAATGCCCCTATGACACTTCGATACAAAAGGGGGTCATCAAAAAGAGCTCCATCATCTTTAGACAGTGAGACTCCTGTCGCCATTGGTGTTAGAACTGGCTTTGAATTGAGCATGTTGACTCTAGAGAGGAGATCAACAATGTACTTGGACTGAGTGAGGTGCAAGCCTTTTGTAGAAAACTGTGCTTCAATTCCCAAGAAAAAATGAATTGTGCCCAAATCTTTGACTGCAAATTGATTACTCAATTGTGAAATGCAGTTTGTTACCAAATCATGATCATCTCCTGTGATGATAATATCGTCCACATAAACTAAAACAAACAGTTTATGTCCATTGCCAATTGAGATAAACAAAGACGGGTCATAGCTTGATGGTTTGAAACCAAAGGCAAGAAGAGCACTACTTAGTTTATGAAACCAAGCACGGGGCGCTTGTTTGAGCCCATACAGATATTTGTGTAATAGGCAAACATGATTGGAAAAAATAGAATCAACAAAGCCCCTGGGCTGAGCCATATAAACGGTTTCGGACAAATCACCATGCAAGAACGCATTTTGCACATCTAGCTGTTTTATAGGCCAATTTGATGTCATTGCAATGAATAAAACAACCCTAATAGTTGTTGGACGTACCACAGGGCTGTATGTCTCCATAAAATCCACACCTTTTTCTTGGTGGAAACCATTGGCCACAAGTCGTGCTTTAAATCTGTCGACAGTGCCATCGGATTTTCTCTTGATTTTATATATCCACTTTGAACCAATCACCTTTTGATCAGGTGGTGGCGGGACTAAAGTCCAAGTTTTGTTGGAAGCCAAACCTTAAAGCTCCACAGCCATGGCTTCACGCCAAGCAGGTAAGGTGTTAGCTTGTTGGAAGTTGCGAGGCTCAGTTTCCAGAGAAGCTAGATGAGTAACAAAATCAGTGAAAACACGAGTTTTTCTGGTTTGGTCTCTAGTGCGAGTTGTCATTGAATGCACAGATGCAGTTGTTTGTCGAGTGGGAGCTGGAGTAAGTTGAGCTCTATCCGATTCAGTGGGAATTGATGGCTGTTCATTTTGTGGCTCAGTTGGAGAGATAGAAGGGGATGGGGCAGCACGGTCAGAAGGGAGCTCTTCAGAATTTGAAATCGCAGCTCGGTCAAGAGAGCCGTTGCAAACCTGGGCAGCGGAAGTTTGAACTGAAGATGTGGGCTGAAGAGAAGAAGGTTGCGCTGAATTGGGCTGAGTGTTTTGATTTTGTGTCGCAAGAGAAGGCCCTGAATTCTGAACAATTGAAGAAACTTGCGCAATTTGCAGAGGCATGACATGTTGTTGTATACAACTATTGTCACACTTGTCATGAGACATAAGGTCAATATTTTTAAAGCGAAATGAGGTCTCATCAAAAACAACATTCCGAGAGATATCAATTGTGTTGCTCTCTAGGTGCAAACATCTATATCCCTTTTGAGAAGAAGAGTACCCAAGAAAAATGCAAGGTAGAGATCTTAGTTCCAATTTATGAGAATTATATGGTCTAGTGAGGGGAAATCATTGACAACCAAGAACTCTAAGTAGAGAATAATCGGGAGTCTTATTGAAAAGAGTGGTGAAAGGAATGGATTTATTGGATGGAAGTCTATTGATGAGAAATACCACACTTGAGAAAATATCATCCCAAAATTTTTGGGGTATAGAAGCATGTGACATTGTTGCTAGAGAAAGCTCAACAATGTGTCTATGTTTTCTTTCGGCAAGACCATTTTGTTGAGGTGTATGAGGGCACGATGTTTGATGAACTATTTGAGGAAATTGTTTTGAGATAGGTTTGTATTCGGTTCCTCTATCGGTTCTAAGAATTTTGATAGTAGAGTTGAGAAGATTCTCTACTTGAGCTTTAAACATGGAAAATATATGAGACACAACACTCTTTTGCTTCATGAAATAAATCCAAGTAAAACGAGAATAGTCATCAATAAAGGTGATATAATATCTATAGCCTTGTGAAGATAAAATTGGAGAGGGTCCCCATACATGGAATGAACAATTTGTAAAGGAAAAAGTGGAAGTACTAGAAGAGGGAGAAAAAGGTAAAACATGTGCTTTAGCTTGTGCACAATCATGACACAATGAAAGCTTATTTTCTATTACAAGGCAAATTATTGGAATGTAAAACTTCTAAAGTAATGGCATTTGAAGGGTGTCCTAGTCTTGCATGCCAAACATTGGAAGAAGCTCGATTGGTGAGAAAAGCTTGAGGAGAATGCTTGAGTTTGAGAATGAAGAGACCATTAGAACTATGCACTTGAAGTAGAGGGATCTTGGTGTAGAGGTCCTTTATGAAACAATGAGTAGAAGAGAAGTTAATTTCAAGAGAAGGATTGTCATGAAGCAATTTAGAAAGACTAATAAGATTAGTGGTAAAATTTGGAATATGAAGCACATCACAAAGTTTAATAGGATAACTATCAATAGAAAATGTAGTAGAACCAACATGGTGTATAGAGAGACCTTTACCATTGCCAATTTGGAGTTTGTCACCCCCATCATAAGCTAGGAAGGTTGACAAGTTGTTAATGTCACTAGTGACATGATTGTTTGCTCCCGAATCAATGATCCAATCAGTTGTGACAGGTTGAGGAAGCTGAGTTTGAGCTGTGTATGCCTGAAACCTGGGGTTTGGCTGCCAATTTGGATCTGGGTCATATCTTCTGTAACAGTGGTTGGCAGCATGACCCAATTTTGAACAAATCTGGCATGTGGGCTTAGTATTGGCAGGAGGTGTTTGCGCCTGAGGCCCAACAACGGCCTGTGGAGAATTCTGACGAAGTGAAATACCTCTCCCAGCATAGGTCTGATTGGGATTTGCGGGTTGGGTAGCAAAGGGAGACGGATTCGGGTACTGAGCTCGACCTCGGCCATGGCTTCCTCTTCCAGCTTAGAGCGCCGTAGCTGATGCTGTGTGGTTCTTAAGCAGTGCCTCATGGCTAAGGATGAGATTGTGAAGATCAGAAAAGGAGAAGGGAGAATGAACGCTCGCCGCATTGACAGCCGCCACCACCGGGAGATAGTCGGAGCCAAGTCCGTTGATCGTGGCCATGACAAGCTCATCGTGAGGGTAAGGAGATCCAGCTGAGGCCAGCTGATCAGACACACGCTTGAGAGATTGAAGACAATCGGAGCAAGACTACGTACCTTTATTTGCTGATTGAATCTGCCTCTTCAGGTTCATGATTCTCGATTTGGAATTAGAGGCGAGAAACTTTTGTAACTCGAGCCACAACTCCATGGTTGTCGAACAAGAGAATACTTGTGCCTGAATTTGCTCCGTTAGTGAAGATCAGATCCAACCTAACAGTAGCTGATCCTGCTGATGCCACTGTTCATAGGCTGGGTTAACTTCAAGAACACCATTAGCCCCTTGAATCGTCGGAGTAGGAGGTGGCGAATCGATGTATTTGGCGAGACGATAGCCATAGAGAAGAGGGAGAATCTGAGATCTCCATGAAAGGTAATTGGAGGTTGTCAATTTGGTGGAAATAGGGAGGCTGATAAGGACGATATTGTCAAAGGTCGTCGGAGAGGTGATGTCGGAGGAAGGAGATTGAATTGAGGGTTCAGGTGCCATGAGAGATGGAGAAGAAGTAAGGATCAACAATGGCGCTTAGCCAAATTGCTCTGATACCATGAAATGTAACTGATACAAAATGTAATTTTGAGAAGAAATGAATGAATGTTTCTGATTGATTAATCTCTGTTTAATTTGTACATATATATAGACCATCTTAGTCTCAGCTTCTATAACAGAATTGGTTACAATGATTAGCTCTAACTAATTACAGCTCAACTGTCTAGTAATCATTAATCACTAACTAACTGAAACTGTCAAGGATAACTGTGTAGCTGTCAAACTAAGCGCAATGTCATCTTCTGAGATCTTCTGTGATCAGCAGTGTAGTGCACATCAATTGTAACAGAACTGTTGCTTATCAACCTGTAAATGTTTTAGATTACCAACAAATTCTCAAGGTACTAAAAATGCCTGCAGGGCCCTCGCCAACTAACCTTAAAAAAAAATAAAAATAAAAAAAAAACCTGCGGGGATTTGTCGACCTCTTCCACGGAGTTGTTTCCCCAGAGAGAACCTTTTTTTTTTATGAGGGAGCAGAGAGAACCTTTTGTTAATGTCCCTCTGTATGTGGTACTAGCATTTCCTCAGGCTGCTATGAGATTGGTCATGTTTTTAACGACAATTAAGGGATGGTAAAGTTGTTAACAGATCATGCGGAGTATCTTGTCCTCTGAATTAAAGCTACTATTTTTGTTACTACCTTGTGCATATGATTTGTTTGTAGAAATGCCCCAGTGAGATTTTTTAGATTTATCATTGGACCTATTTGGCTGTTTTGCGACTTCTCTATATACAATTCATATCCATCCATATAACCACAGGATGGAATGCACAAGACATGCCAAATGAGTCGTGCTTTTCGTTGTTGTCCTGTACTGATCACCTTTCTTGTCATGGTAGTGTTTCAAGCAACGGCATAGTGAAAGAGAAAATGACATTAGGCTTACATTAAAACCAGAATTCAGCTTAAGGGTCCAACAAGTGGAGAAGGTATAGTGAACAATTATTCTTTTTAATACAATTAATAATAGTTGGTGGAATCTAACTAATTAATTATTGTATTCAAATGTGAAGCAACAAATGCAAACATGGTGAAAATTAATAGGTTTTAACTTACACTAATGCTTTAGTACTTACACTGTGTGCTAACTCCTTTTTTTTTCTGACAGCTTCTTAATTTGCTGCTATTGGAGGCTTATCAGAGAAATTCAAGAATTAGTTAACCTCTTGCTTTGTAATAACAATTTTTTAAGTGTTTCTATATCGGCTCCTGCTCTTGCAAGAAATTTTTTTTTGAGAAATTGAATCTCATGATCAAGACACGTACTGGTGTTGGTTGATATTTGCGACATTGTTTAGTTTCTTATTAATTATTTTTTCTTAATGATTTTTTGTCTTATTTTTTCCAATTATTGGCAGCTGCTGCCATTATTTTTTAAAAAAAATTATACTGTGCTCCTGTATATAATTCTTTTTTTTTAATCAAAGTAACCACCAATCTCTTCTGGATATGAATATTATATTTATAACCGATCACAATTTACTATTATTTGGGGGAATAGATGATATACTTGTGACGTCTTGGTTCAAATTTAAAATCACAAAAGATGGTGAAATTCATTTTATCCAGCTAAGAAAATTTAGAATTTAATATATATGCTACTGCAAGAACATAATAATTGATTTTATTGTACTCCTACAAAACAATACAACTTAATTTAATTTAATATATACCATTAGCTGAGTAACCACATCAGTTATTATTAATTGATCATACTAAAAGATTAGAAATGGCATGGCCATCCATCTCTTTCTGGCATCATATTGCTGCTGAGCATGGTGGAGAGGATATCATAAAGGTGGTCAACTGGTCATGGTGATCAGTGGAGATAATTAACGGGGTTATTAGAGACGAGGGAGATAAGTGATATAAGGATAGTTTGAGAATTTCGATAAAAATTTAACATTTAAGTTTTATTTTTTATTTTCAAAATGCATTTGTCAACATGTTTTTATTAAAAATAATATCATGTACCAAATTTGTGCAGGTCTGTGGTGACATATATTTAACCTATTTCATTTTAGGTTGTTTTATTGAAAATGGAATATTTTTAGTAACATCAAAAAATTTTATTTTAACAAATCAAAAGTACTTTTGGCCCAAAAAAAAAAAGATTCGTTTTGAAAGTGCGGTATGATTCAGGTGATTCCTTTTATAAAAAGTGATTTTTATTTGACTAGGTGTAATGCACTACGGAGAACCTTTCCATGTTTATATTACGCTGGTGAAGGAGAGTGGAAACTGGAAGTGGGGACCTAAGTGCACTACCGGGCCAGTGTCTTTCTCCAATCTCCTAGCAGTTCCTGACACTGTTTTATTAAAACCTTGCAAATTCCAACAGTTTGGACTTTTTTTTTTTAATGGCACACCGACAAATTTTATTGATAAATAAAATAATTAAAAAAAGCAATTTAATAAAGAGTAAAAAATTATACAAGGGAAAAAAATAAAAAAATAAACTAATACTAAGCATTCTTCTTTCAGGAGTCAACGCAAGCGGAAATATCTTTGATTACAAGGCCTGGGTAGTCTAAATTCGAGAAGATACGCTTGTTTCGAGACTTCCAGATGTTCCAAGTAGTTGCAGCCCAAATAATATCCTAAGATTTAGAGGAAGGGTTCTAAAAGATAGCCAAAAATCACCCAGATTGAGAGCAGTTGGACTTTTATCTGTAGTTATAATGTAATATAGTTTCATGGGCAGCCCGAGGACATTAGAAAAAGAAGCATGCCATTCCAAACAGAAAATTTCCAGAGGTGTAGGTGTATAAAAGTTTTCTCAAAAGGAAACCAATCGGACATTGTGTTGCTTTATTCCTTGGTTCGTATCCGTAAGATGAGTGAAAGTTACCAAATTTCTCTTGCTTCCCTTCTAGTCCTCCAAACTCACGCTAGTTCATAATTTGCGCTGCAAAGAGTTGGATTCGGCTAAAAATCTCAAAACACCTCTCAGTGCAATTAAATCTGTCTCTGCTTTTTTCCATTCCCAGTTTCTTCAAGCTTGCAATATACCAGCCATTTATCAAATTTTTTTTTCCTTCTTTCCTTCCTCTTGTTTCCTGAAATGAATTGTGTTCTCATATAATTCTATAACCACGAAAAAAAAGAAAAAAAAAAACATTTTTTTTGTTCTTTCTTTCATTCCTCTTTCCATCAAGAAGAAAATTCCATCAACCCCTTCCAAATAGAAATTATAAAACTCTCTCTTATTGGACTCACAGCCTTGGTCTTATTTTAGATAACATTTTATTTTGATGCTTAGTAACCTATGGAGTATTGGAAGAAATTTATGGAATTTGTGGCGACATCCTCTTAGTCTGTTGATTTTGCGCTGCAAAAGCTAAGCATCTAATACACAAATGACACTGTCATGTCAATCCATTTGAATCCTTCTCTATTTCATCAATCTCTAGTTTCTCCAAGCTCTGCAATCTGCCAATTAATTTTCTGTTTTTCCTTCCTTTGTCCCTACATTTTTTTTATCAAAACAGAATTTGTTTTCCTGTAATTGCCATTAGAAAAGACACAAAAAAAGAATCAGTTTCTCTTTCTTAGTAGAAAAAAAACTCTAATTTCTTGTCATCAGAGAGAAAAAAAAAAAAGAAAACAGATCTTTGATTGGTTTTTTTTCAGTTTCCTACCAGAAAAGAGAAAAATATTATCAAAATCCTTCTCATACATTGGCTACCACTTGAGATTCTTTAAAACCTATGGAGGGCTTTTGGAACAGAGTAATTGAATTTTTAGAACCAACAATAGGTCAATCTGCTGTTGATGCGTTAAAGAGTTCAGCTGTTAGCGAAAAAATCTCGTGGCTTCAGGTCAAATTGCCCAGGGCAAGGCTGCTAATCGAGAGATCCGAGTCCCGGGGCTTCATATTTAAACCCATAGATGAGCTTCTTCCCCAGCTTAAAGAAGCAATCAACAAAGCAGAGATCGTGCTAGCTGAATTCAAATCTCAGAAGCAGAGACTAGAAGGATCTAATTGGAGGATTCAAGGTGAGCTTTTAAATAATTGTAGGAATTGGATAGGTGGTTATCCAGACACCGTGATAAGTGCTCACTGTATGCTAGACCATGTCTGTAACGAGATGGAAAAAATATGTGGCATGCTAGATATACTAAAAAACCCATTTAAGATACACATCTCAAGGCTTTGTGCCGCATTGCCAAGGGCAAAGCTGCTAATTGAGAGATCAGAGTGTTGGCGCTTGAAACATAAATCCATAGATGAGCTTCTTCCCCAGCTTAAAGAAGCAGTCTACAAAGCAGAAATCGAGAAAGATGATATTGAATCTATCAAACGGATAATAGAAGGAGCAGAATATAGGGTTGAAGGTGAGCTTCTAAATTATCTTAGGAATTGGATAACCGGTGTTCGAGACAAGGCAAAAATTACTCAGGACACCCTAGATTATGTTTGTAACGAGATGGAAAAGCTATGCCAGAATCATAAGATACCAGAAAACCCCAACCAATTTGGTAACAATGCTAGACCTATCACGAGATCAAGTTATCATGCAGAAATATATGGCCGTGATAAAGAATTACATGATGCTATCCATTTATTGGGAGTTCACAGATCTGAATCTTGTGGAACAAAAAAAGGAAAAAAAGCAAAAAAAAGCAAAAGAGCAAAAAAAGCAAAAAAAGCAAAAAAAGAACACGACAGTAGCCAAACTATGGAGAAAAATAGAAGCCTAGCAATTTTACCAATTGTTGGCATGGGAGGTGTAGGAAAAACTACTCTTGCTCAAATGATTTATAAAGATAAACGTGTGCAATCATATTTTAATTTACGAATATGGATATGTGTGTCTGATAAATTTGATCTGGAAAGGATGATGAAAGAAATAATTGAGTGTGCCTCAGGAAATAAGTGCAATCTTTCTAATTTTAACAAAATAGAAGAGACATTAAAAGAAATGTTAAAACGAAGGAGAGTTCTTTTGGTTCTAGATGATATTTGGAGCAAAGAGTGGCAAAATCTTTTGGGGCCAATTTATAAATCCTCTAAGGGTAGTGCAATCATATTAACCACTAGGTCACCAGAGCACCTTCAATGTAATGGTGTTAATATGACCATTTTGAAACCTATTACCTTGGAGGGTTTGGAAGAGAAAATATACTGGGATTTTTTCAGGAGCTGTGCTGGTTTAGACTTTACCGCCGAGAATTATGGTCACTTGGAGGGTATTGCTAAAGAAATTTGTCATAGACTTAAGGGATCACCACTTGCCGCAAAAACACTAGGTGGTCTTTTGAGCAAAATGGCTGATATGGAACAATGGATTTATATTAGAGACAGTAAAATATGGGAATTGGAACAGGGCGAACATGATATAACGCCAATACTTCAATTGAGCTATCAGCATTTACCATCCCATTTGAAAATATGTTTCTCATTTTGCTCGCTGTACCCCAAAGGCCACGGATTTACTGTTATTGAGTTGGTGAGATTTTGGATCATGCAAGGTTTTATTCCAAAAGAAAACTTGAAACGTATGGAAAATCTGGCATTGGGTTATTTCCACGACTTAAAAAATAGATGCTTCTTTCAGTCTAAAACAAATCATGGGGGATCTGAGGTATATGTGATCCACGATTTGATGCATGATGTTTGCCAATCTATTACAAAAGAGGAATGTTATTGCTTGGAAGATACGAATTTTGGAGAGATCAGCCTTAATGAAGATAACCTTAATAAAGATACTATACACCATCTGTCTTTATTTGTGAGAACAAATCAATTTAAACTAAGGGAAGTACTTAAATTTAAGAAAGCACACTCTTTACTATTAGTGGCCTCTCCGTTCTATTGCAAAACAACAATTAAAAGCTGGTTCTGTGGACTCACCTGTCTTCGTCGCTTATCACTTTCCAATTACTACATAAAGGAATTACCAGAGAATATTGGAAATTTAAAACATCTACAATATCTGGACATTTCCAATACACCTATTGAAAAGTTGCCCGATTCATTTTGCACCCTTTATAATCTTCAGCATTTAGACATGTGTTCTTGTAATAAGTTTTTGGAATCTCCAGGTTTTCCAAACGGTTCCAACAAGTTGACAGGGTTGCAATTTTTTAGACCGCCGCTCCAGTTGGTACATTTTTTAACTGATAAGCCTAATCTTGTAAGAGCAATGCAATTGTACGACCTTGAATATGATGTGGTTAAACATGGGGGAAATAAAATTGGAAATTTAAAGCACCTTACTGGAGTTCGTGGATCTTTTGATATAAAATCACTTGGGAATGTTCTCAAAAAGGAAGCTGATGACGAGGCTGAATTGGACAAACAAGAATTTGTTCACACACTGCGTTTATATTGGGACGCTGATTCACGACTGCCAATGAGCGACAATGAGATTCAGAGGGAGGTACTTGATGGTTTACGTCCCCATCCTAATCTCAGAGTGTTGGAAATTTACTGTTATGAGGGAGCGACTTTAACACCAAGTTGGATGGGTGATAACTTATTATCTAATTTAAGAAGGGTTTCCTTAAACAATTGTTCGACCTATTCTGTCTCACAATTGCCTCGTTCCATTACTGAGCTAGAAATAGAATGGTGCCGCGGGTTGACAAGTCTAACGGATTGTTTGCGGCCAAACCTCCTGCCAGAACTTAAGTGTATTAAAATAAGATGGTGTATTGACCTAAAGTCGCTGCCCGTAGAATCCTTTTCTGGATTTGAGTCTCTTGAGAATTTGAGTATTGAAGATTGCGCTGAGCTTATCTGCCCAACGAAGATGGTCTTACCGCCCTCTATTAAAGTACTCAAGCTGAGGGAATGCGGTGAACTTGAAAACTCAATTCCCAGCTGTTTGGAGAACCTCTCTTCTCTCAAGGAATTGTCGATACATGATTGTCCAAGTATAGTGGCTATTCCAGATGAAGTGATGAGGAATCTCAAGTCCCTCAAAAGCCTGTCCATCAATCACTATCGAAATTTAATATCACTAGAAGACGAAAAGTTTTTTAAATCTATAAAGGACTGCGTTATAAGGGGTTGCCCAAAGCTTAAGGAAGCACGCGGGATAAATCCAGATGGCAGGCAGTTATCAGGTATCATGTACTATCATTAATTTCATTTCTTTTTGTTCCTTCCAAAAAGAACAGAATGGGAGGTGATTTACACTCCGTGTTATATGGCATCGGCGAAGGGGGTAAATCTACCGAACTAAACGAGTGTTAGTAGCACCGCTTTATAAATCTCTACTCCTTATAAATGCACTTAACGCATAGGTGTTACACTCTAAGTCTAGAGAGTAAACAATTTTTTCTGCCGTTGGATCGACTTGATCTGTGGTTGGATGAGAATCGCCAAACCAAATAACACTATCATTTAGTTTTCCATCTAATATAGAAACAAATTAAATAACAAATCTTTTTGTATCGCTAGTAAATTAAGCAATATATTTTTATTATCTAACACCAACAAACGTACCCACTCAAATGGGAGGTGATTTGGGCAACGGAGGTTTTACTGCGAGCAACATAATTATTTTATAAGTGACTAAATTACCCTTATTACTAAAAGATAGTAAATTTATTTCTCCGACTAATTAAACCCAGTCCTCTCTGTCTCCTCCTCCAGTCTCCTGTCTCCATCAAGTAATTTCAGTCCCACCTCCCTTCAATGAATAGCTCATAAGTCAACAGGAGTTTATGCAAATATGTGATTTTCATTAAGAAAGATTAATTTTCTTTCATAATGTATTAACCGTCTCTACTGATTTTGTAATTAAGCACTCAATGGTCAAAGACAACCCAATTTTAGTTGAACATCATTCCAAAGAACAACAAAACACGCAAGTAATGAAAGAAAAAAATAATATAAGTAAAATATTATACCAGGAATTCCTTATCGCCACACGATTTGTTATTATTTGCACAATGAATGGCAAATATAAATTCTTAAAAAAAAAAAAAAAAAAAAAAAAACAGCGGTAAGATATCTCAAGAGGGAGGGAGAATACACAGTGATGGCAAATCCAAATTCTTAAAAAAAAATAGCAGTGTAGGATATATCAAGAGGAGGGAGAACAAGTTAGTGAAAGTCCAAAAATTTTAGGCCATTGGCCCGCCCTTTGGTAAACCGTCTTAAAATCCGGACCGGACAGGCCCTTTGAAGGGCTTATGACGGACAAGGGCCTCGAAGGGCCGGGTTTTGAAAGGGTTGGATCTATTTTTTTTCAAAGAAGGATATGAAGGGCCAGGTCCGACCTAACCCTTCAATCATGGAGACTATTTGATCGTGATAAGATGATAGAGATTAAAAAAATATTAAAAATAATTAAAATATCAATATTATGTTGGAAGGACTAGAAGAGCCGGGTTTACAAAGGGCCGGTCTCATTTTCTAAAAAAATAAATCCATTTAACCCGTCCCATTTGAACCCTATTTCTCAACCCGGTCCGATCCGGCCCTTCTACCAAACCCGTTGAGTCCGGTCCTTTGAAATCCGGTCCGACCCTTTTGCTTTTCACTAGAAAAAGTGCAGTAGAAAATCCAGAAGAGGGAAAAAACACGGTTAAAGAAATAAATTAAAAGCATGATTATTAAGGAATAAATAAGGTAATAGATATTAATTGATATTCAGGGTAGTTTAGACATTTAGAAAATAAAGTATGTTGCTCCAAGTAAAAATTCGGTTGCCCAAAGCACTTCCCCACTCAGATGGATGGGTAGATAAATAATAGCCGAGAAATTTTTACATGTATTTTATTTCCAAAATAAGAATAATTATTATTTTAATAAAGTTTTATATATGTGTATGCGCTCTTTCTAAATATAGTACACAATTAATCTAGCAATAAATTTCTTTCTAATTTGATGAGTACACAACAAATCCAACAAAAAAATTCTTTCTATTAAAAATGAAGGGAATATCATTTGTTAACATCCAGGCTTTAATTTTCATGATCAATGACTAATATTTCATAGAGTAAATATTCGTTTACACCTTTCGTTTTCACTTTGTTAGCCCGTCTCTGTGTGCTTCTAGAAGTAGCAGAGATTCACGTAAGTTTAAATAATTTTTGCAGTTACTTCATCCAGTATCTTTTCATTTTGCAGATGTCCCTTCTTCTTCAAACGCCAGGAAAAGAAAAGCAGGTGCCCAAAAGTAACTACAAATTACAGGTGTCGAGATTTGTACACATTTATTATTATTATTATTATTATTATTATTATTATTATTATTATTATTATTATTATTATTTGACATAAGGATTTGAGAGCCCGTAAGCGAATTGAATTTATCAAAATTTCTTAACCAGATTACATACATTGAGTTCCAAATAAAGAAAGAAAAAAAAAAAAAACAAATTAAAGGAGGAGAGAACAAGTATAGATTAGTGTTCCATATTTCACTTATACTCTTAGAGTTTCATTATTTAAGAAAGTTTCTTATCTCAATAATATATATAGCTCTCTATTCTGTACCAGATATTAAGATTTAAGACCTAATTTCACAGCTAGTAGTTTAACCTGATATATATATTTCCATATCAGGTGATTTTTTTCGGTTATATAAACAAAAAATATAAAAACAAGAGTGTTTGACGTAGGGATTACATCCGAATCTAGAATCAATAAAATATGGATTAGCTACATTAATTAGCCTAAAAAAACAAGAGTAATGCTAGAATCAAATGTGTTTGACGTAGGGATTACATCCAAATCTGAAAAATATGTTTAATATCCGAACCGTATCAGTATCCGAACATATTCGTATTCATATTCCTATCCGACAAAAAAATATGAATGCGGATATGGTTTGACTACTATCTGGTCCGTATCCATATCCGACACTAAAATTCATTAGTCGATCGGTATTTGGTCTTTATCCGGACCGATTTTTTCCTTAATTAAATCAATGACACAGGATGATTAATCTAATTACTCCTCTAATGCTATAGAAAAATACTTTTGATTTGATAAACTAGGCTTTTATTTATTAGATTGGCTTATAATAACATTTTGGCTAGAATAATAACATAATATGATGATAATATAGAATTCATTATTAAATTTATCGTAATCTATATATATGTTTTAATATCTGAAATATATCCATATTTGTATCCGCTTAATATCTAAATTGTATCTGTATCCGAACATATCCGTATTCGTATTCATATCCGAAAAAACAAAGCGGATGCGGATATGATTTGACCTTTATCCTATACGTATCTGGTCCATATTCATCCCAAGTTTGACATCAAACACGATTCTAGACTCATCTGTTGTAATTTCAAATTACCGATCTGAATCGCTCAATATGATTTTCATATTGAAATATTCTCAAAGACTAAATTTTAGACTTTTTTCGAAAATTTTAATTATTTTTTCAGTTTTTTTTTAGAATTGAAGGGTCTAAAATTAATTAGATTGATGATTTTTTAAAATTCAAAATAAATAGTAAAAAAATATAAAATTTGATCTTCACGGATATTTCATTAAAAAATATAAATTGAGCGGTTTGAATCTACCTTTGTAATCTCGAAAATTGAGATCTGATCGTATTTGACGAATCAAGTGTCCAACGTGTTTGACTCTAGCATTACTTAAAAAAACAAAGGAAAACCATTTACAATTTGTTTTAGAAAGATAATGTAGATAGTCAGAATTTGGACAGCAACATGTGAGTAAAAGTAGTCATCCCTTAAATTTAACATGTAGTTGCCAAGAAAAAAATAAAATATATAAATAAATAAATAAATAAATAACATGAAACATGTACCATTTGCGAGACGTATTTGTAACACTAAAAAATTTATAAACATGATTTCTTTGAATTTCTTAATATGGGATAAAGTTTGTCCAGGTTAAAATAAAAAGGTCATAAACATCATTTCATAATATGGAGCAAACTTTGAGGGCTTGATACCATCTTACCTTAATTTTTTTTAAAAAATAAACTAGCCATTACTGGTGCCTAGATTTGTAAACAACATTTACTTGTGGTCCTCATGGCAGTAGACAGCAGGTATAATGTAATTTCAATCCAGTAGAAAGTTGAAGTTCCTTATCTCAGTATATCTCTGTATCATGTGTCTAATTTTGATAAGATCAAATCCAAAAGTTTATGTTATTTAGTGAGGAATCAACTATATTAGCTTATTCGAATTTAGAAAGCAACAAATTGAATAAAAACAGCTATCCCTTTAAGATCTGAACATTATTCGTACCATTTGAAGCGTAATTGTCCTCGTAATAAATCACTTGAAATTTTGAATATTCCATTATTTATTTAAAATAATTTGAATATCATGTCAAATTTGAAAGCTTAACCAACTGAAACCATTAGAATAATACATGTTAAGTTAATGAAAGTTGGAAAATACTGTTCTTAATCAAAGAATTTAATTGTCCTGGGGATAAAGAAAAAGTCATTTAGACCATTTATGATCATTATATCATAATTTGGGGGCTTACATTGTACTGGGGGAAATTAAAAAGATCATAAGAACCATTACATTATATCCTAATTTGGGGCATGTTGTTAAAAAACAATTCTGTAAGAATTTTATTGGATCTATGTGTTAATCACCAATCACCATGATGAATGAATTTTATATAAATTCTTTTACCCTGAATTAGGCTCTCTAAAATGGGACTATTCAAACCACTTTTAATCTTCATTTCATATTATTTTACTGGTTTTTATTAAACAGAGTTTATAAAATTTACAGAACCTCAGGAGCTGAGAGCCTACTCAGCCAAGAACAGTAGAAGAAAGTTGTATAATTGTTGGACATTTAGGTGTGCTGGCAAAATTGACAGACTGTGGCTGGCATGACTGGAAAAAGACAGTTGCGTTGGCAAGTGAGTATCGGCTTTGGTGTGCGGACTGCAGATAATGGTTTTTCTTGAAATGTTCTAGACCCAGCAGTAGTTTCTTTTCGACAACTGTTCACAATTGGATTGTGAAATTCAATTCTTAAATGGCTTGTGCCTCCTGAGGCCTTTATATAGTCTTAGGCCCCCTCTTGACTTGGGCATCCTACATTTTACTCGTTTCCACTTCAATTTGGTTGTTTTAATAATTAATACTTATGTATAAATTTGATACATTGCTACTTTGTGTGTGACTACTAGGGCATATCCTCGGGTAGCAAGCATTAGAAGGAGAGTACATTTTTCTCTATCTAATTGCTTTTATCATGCATTTGAGTATGTCTAGTAAGTAGGATCCTTTATTTTTAGGAAAACGGATACAGTTGATTATCTTTGTTTAAAATCAGTAATTAAATCGATAGACATATATATTGTACCATTGCTCACGATGTTAGAGCATGGTTGCATCCTAGCAACAGTCAAGTCCAGCGTATCCACTTGGAGTTAGAAGCATGTGTAGGCGTCTAAGCTTTACAAGGGGAAAAAAAAAAAAAAAATCAATATTAAGCTTCACATATTTTCTCACTGATGACTATCTTAACATCCCTACATTCTCATTACTGATTTTGCAATGCTCAACTCAATTCCATCACATATAAAGCGAATTACGCTTCCTGTTCCCAACTTCCTATAATCAACTTCCTGTAGAATAAACCCACCAGATGATCTTGCTATGCACCATATGCGGATATGTTATGAAAAGAAAACTGTAAGCCACATATCTGTTTGAATTTATGTTTTTTTTTTTTTTTCTCACTATTTCATCTATCCTGTACTAAGGATAATTTACTTTGTTATGAACCATAGGCAGATATATCATTCTCGTTGAAGTTTACATGTAGGCTTTTTCTTTTTTCCTTTTATTTATTTATTTATCTTTTTGCTAATTATTGTAGTCACTCACTAAAAAACTTGAAACAATTTCATAGAATACGTTACAACTGATGGTGTTGAACTGTTGTCAGGTTTTGATTATCATACTACTACTATACAATCAATGGTGGCAACAATATTATCCTCACCAATTGTTTTGCAAATCAGACCCCACGTCGAATTGATGGAGCAACGAGTCCGACAATTCAGCCAGTCTGCTCCTATCTTCATAACATTTATCCTACCAAAAAAACCAAATTAATAGGTAGATAGCTAAAAAGATTTAATGAAATTCAAAATAATTTACTCAAATGCAGAACCGATTTACCAACACTCAATTCGATCACATCACATACAAATTCCAGCTCTGCCGCAATTGGCTCCTTGTAAAAATTAACCAGAAGCTAATTATGCTTCCTAGCTGTTCCCATCTTGCCATCACCAAATTAAGAATAAACTCACCACTACGTCTCCACCCCTTTTCTCCAAATCTGCGAGATCACTAATCCTGACTCGTGGGACCAGGTGTTCAGACTCCAGGGAATCACCGGCACATCACTTTCTAATTCTAACCAACTCCACCTGCTCTTCTGTTTGCAGCAAAGATGGATCCAGTCTATCCACATGTCTCTGTACTTGAATGGAGAGATTGTCAAGGCGTCAACAGAGCGTGTATTTTCGGGCAATTATTTTTGTAATAATAGATCCGTGCTGATGAGGTGTCTGTGGAAATGCCCCAGAGAGATTGTCAAGGCGTTAATACGCTTCTTCTATAACTTTACCAAACTTCACGCCGTTAATACGATGGTATTAATGCCACTTCGGTACCGTACGAGTCCTAACTGATTCCCGATACGCCATAGGTTCGGATTGCCTTTTGTGGAAACGTACCTTTTCTTTTCTTTTGTTTTCCTCTTTTTTTTTTATTTTTTGGAGAAAAGGCCTTTCCTTTTCTTTTCGTAAATATTAATGTTTGTAAAAAAAAAGGGAAAACATGTGATTTTTAAATTTTCTAGTTGTAGCGTACTTTGTTACAACCCACAAAACATTGTTTCAATTTGAAAAGGATTGCTGACGTTGTTCATCTAACATTTACTGCCTCATAAATGATAAATCACACTATTATTAACATCAGTAAATTGTAATTCATCATCTTAGGTTGGTTCAATTACTGGGAAAGGCCGAATATTTAAACAGCAATTTGTAATTGCATAGCTGCGAATGGAAATTAGCAATTGGTCGATTTTTGTTTATGCTAAAGTTGTAACACCAATGATGCACATACATAATTTTGCTCTTGAGTGGGCATTGAGTCAGATGATAATAACAGAATTTTGTTATTACATGCCACGTAATTCTTTAACTTTTAATTTCGCATCTAATTGACTTTCTTATCATCTCTCCGCCCGATTTATTAGTACTCCAAACTATATAATTATGTGCAATCTACGGGACAGTTTTATCGTTTAGTCTGAAGTAAATACGCCAAAAAGCTTCAATTTTTTTTTTGGGTGGGGAGGGGGGGAGGATCCATATGACTTATAAGAATTTAACAGTTTTTAGCCGCAATCTAACACTAAACTGAGATCCTCTGGTCGGCGCCCAGCTGATCGGCAGAGGATCCCGACCGTCTGATTTTAATCTCAACGGCTAAAGATGCCCCATGCATAATAGATAGGACCGATAGGCCCGAAAAAATCAACCATTGAGATTAAATCGGACGGCTCAGATCTTCTGTTGACCAGAGGATCCAGATTGATCTAACACTCGCCTTTGGAGCAATTTAACGAGTACAAATGGACAATACCTTAAACAATATATGGGCGTACATGGTGTGTTTTGGGTTACTTAAAAATAACAAATCGCAATAAATCATTAGAATAATTCTTTATCCAAACGTCATCCGAGTTCGACTTTTTGAAACCTCAAATGATCAATCCGAACCATAGTAGCTTAAGGGTCTGCTCCAGAACATTGCTATTAAAGGAGAGGAAGGGAACGGGAGGGGAGGGTTGCCCGGATTTGTTTACCCTCCAAAATGGGGTGTAGCCATATAGAGTAAACTCCATACAAAAACACTCTATCTCTTACCTTCTGTTCTCTTCCTTTCTATTACTCTCATATTGTTCTGGAGCAAGTAAACTAGCTGGGCAGAGTAAGTTTTTAAAAAGTTTCCGTCCCCTTCCTTTCCTCTCGCGTCCTGGAGCAGACCCTAAGTTTTACCAGGAAAAAAAGAAAAACAATATTAAACATAATATAATTCCTTATCAAATCGAATACCAATTCCAGCTGTGCAGCATCAAGTTTACCACATAATTTAACCTGAAGCGAATTACGCTTCCTTATCCACCCCTTTTTTTTAATTTTTTTCCCAATCTACTGTCACATCACCAATCGTGACATTGTGGGACCACCGGTTCAGATTATAGTGAATGACCAGCACATAACATTCTAATTCAAACCAACTCCGCTTGCGCTTCATACTTATTGTGTTTCCAGCAAAGGTGTTTCCAGATGTCTCTGTGCTACTAGAAGAACCCCACAGGCCCACACCTGCGAGCGATGAATAGATAGATTGTCAAGGGGCTTAATAGATTCGTGTGTATAATACGAACAAAAAGGATGTGGTTTTTTCGTCCAATTATTTTCGTAATAGGTTTGCGCAGATGAGGTGTTTGTGGAAATGCCTCAGAGAGAATGAGACGTCGTGTACTCACACTTCAATCTTGGGACCGATTTTCATGACATCGTAGTATGACTTTACATCGTTATTAATTAATTACAAAATATATCGATATCGCTGTTGTACAGTAATAGTACAAGTCGTAGACATATTCCGAATACTCTACACCAAAGGTTCCGATTGCCATTTCCCAATAGGCAATAGTTCCTTTCCTTTTCATTTCCTAAATATTAATTTTTTCTTTAGAAAGTATGAATATGTGATTTCTGATTTTTCCTTGTTGTGTAGTATTTTCTTGAAAAGCACAAATTTTGTTTGAATTGGAAAATGATGCCTGACATTGTTATCAATATTTATTAGTACACATTAAGTAACAACGGCACATCAAAATTCCTGATCTGAAGACTAAAGTTGTTTAATTTACAGGGCAAGTCCGATGAATCTAATGTTTTAAAAAACAACTTTGTAATCGCACATAATGTAGCTGTGAATGAAAACTAACAATTGATACAAAAAACACACAATATTTTATTGAGTGGGGGCATCAATACTACTTTATAGTCATTTTTTTAGTTTAATACAACTAGCGCATGCAATACACCTGAGCTTCTTAACCTAGCATATTTTGTTTGTGCTTTTCTTTCATCAACGCATACATAAAAAAAAAAGGCTAAATTAAAATAATGGTGAACAATTTTATGGCAGCTGAAGTATTATCAGAGAAAAAGCATAGTAAAACAACACAATCCTGGATTAATTCGCTTGATCTATGTACGACACATGCTTACTATAAAGTTGGGTATGGAATGTATTCGCTTGGGCTGACTTCCAACTTCCAAGTCAAAGCATCTAGTGATATACATGCCAACTTATGAGTACAAAAAGCTGTTTAATTAACTTCCAGAGCCTCTTGTTACGCTGTCAAAGTGACACAGAAGAAAGGTATGATTTGGGAATTGCGGGCCCAATGTTAAGAGGTGAAGTTGATAAGAGCTTCACCTTTGGTTTGGATGTAGGATGCGTACCAGCTGACGATGGCCTGACGTCATATCAGGGCGAGGGATGGGAGCTCGAAGCGTGTTTCAGGTATGAGTTGCAGAATGGTCTTCTTCATGAAGGTTTCCGAGCTCGCAGCTGCTCGGAGTCCACAGAGGACTTCCAACTTTTAGCCTTTTCATCAAAAAAGCATTTTAGCCTGAAATTGGGCTTTTTGGCCCATCCAAATCAATGTGATATAATTAAACAAAAGGAAAATTTCTTTTATTCAATATATAATTGACTTTGTGATTTTAATATAGGAATATAGGATGATGTATAGTTAGCATTGTTGTGTAATTTAGCAACAGTATGAAACTGAGATAACTACTAGGAGTTCCAAAAGTCCGTAATTTTAAATCTCAAAATTTGTGTACGAATTTGGTTAAAATGTGAAATTATCTGCTTACCAATTCCAATAAAATATTTATTATAATTTAAAGTAGTTATATAAAATGATGATCATTTAATACCTAAAAAATAAAATTTCATAGAAAAGCCATATGAATCATATAAAATCTATTAAAATTTGTTTAACTCTTTTAATTGGCTATTTATTGAGTTGATTTTTGTGGTAGTCAAATAATTTGGGTTTTTAATATAGCCGCGCGCTCTCTTTTTTGTCATCTTTTTTTTTGCCGATATAAATGGTTTCATAATTAACTTAAATAAACAATTTTACATGCAATAAACAAATAACATATGTCTTGGTCAAACGATCATGAACCTTTCATGAAGAAGTAAAATTCAGGTGTAGTGCATTGGTGCTCTTTTGTTCAAAAAAAAGTACTTAGTTCTGACTGTTTGGTCTAATTACGCAGGTTTTTATGTAGAAACATTAGGTTATAATTTGCTTCAAAGATTCTTGGAGCCAGCGCACATTAGTTGCTTGTGGAATTTATTCAATGGGATTTAGTGGTTGATCCGTATTAATTTTATCTTAGTTCTATCAGATAATAACTGGAAAGCATCAGAGACTCAATTGCATAGTTTAGTTGGTACACTTTAACAGCAGAACTCCTGTTGCTGTTCATACTGTTACAGTTTTAGTCTCCTCCAGACTCCAGTCCCCCTATTATTGGGAATTCAGTTACCTATAGCAGCCATGACTGCTTACTCGGACTACAACTGCTTAAAATCCACCGAAGAAAGTATCAAAAACGAAAAAGATAATCTATTCGTCAATTGATTATTATAGAATAAAAAATAAAGCACTTTGGAACCTAATGCTCTGCTTCATGATTGAAAGTTGAAACATACCTTTACACTCATGCTTGATCCATCAGTCTATATTGCCAACCAAAAATAAAACAAAATTTATGCAGCTGACACTCAATTATTGAACTCCATGTTTTCCAGAGTTGTAATGTTTAACTGGACAATACAAATCAAATTAATCCAAATTTATCGTGGTTAGCATTTATTGCCTTGACAATAACAGAAATTAGATTCCTTTACCTCTAAACCTGTCAGATTACCATCAAATTCTCAAGGTACTCAAGAACCTTATTTGTTAGGAGAGCCTGCAGAGCGAGGAACCTCAAAAGAGATAATTATTGGGTCCATTCTAACATATGAATACAAGTCGTTTGTGTTATTGCCTCAGAGAAAACATTCTGTTAATGCCGCTCTTCCTTGGTCAAGTTTTGACAATTAAGGATGGGCAAGTTGTTAACAGGGCTCTTAGAAGAAAATTATCAGTTGTTAACAGATCATGGTGCGTCTTGTCCTCTGATTTAAAGCTATTATTTCTATTACGACTCTATGCATCTAGATTGTTTGTAGAAATGCCGCAGTGAGATTTTTCAGATTTATCTTTCAATCTATTTTGGCTGTTTTGCGACTTTTCTATATACAAATTGAAATCCATCAACATAACCACATGATGGAGTGCACAAGAGAAGCCAAACGAGTCTTGCTTTCCGTTGCTGTCATGGACCGCGCATCTTTGATGTCAACAGCGTATCTTTTTCACAACTGAGAGTGGCAAACACTAAAGTGAGGGACGTGAGACGAAATGATGAAAACCTTGATTATATTTCAGTTAACTTTACAAATTACACGAGTAAAAATATAAAATGACTCATATCATATCTAATGAAAGTCTGCTATATAACAGGCTCACAGCAGCATATACGTTTTGGGTATGCTGGTTTAGAGAGTTCATCAATCCCTGTAATATATATATATATATATATATTTGCGTTGTTAAACATTTGAACTTGTTTTAGTTTTAAAAAACAAATCACTATAAATTATATTATATCAGCTGCAGTATAACACACTACTGACTACACTCTAAACTCTTAACAGTCCTCAAACATCCAAGGGCCACTATTCACAACTCACAAGCCATAACATTTTGTTTTAGCCCATTTGTTTCAAAGATGAAAATGCAGTAGAAATTCCTAATTACAAAATCTATAGTATGAATTCGTATAGTTGGATGGACTTCAAACACGCTGAATTTGAGTAAAATATATTGTTCCTTACTAGTAGATTGAAAATTAATTTTTATTTTGCCCCTGTTTTTTTTGTAAATTAATATGAATTTTCTTGTAAAAAGATTGATGGTACCGGATTAATAACACTTTGAGATGGTACCGGATAAAAAAAAAAAAATAGTACTCCAATATGTCGGTACCAATATAGAACAACCTTTTAATTTAGCAATTTGAAAATCAAAGTTGAGAAGGCAAAAATTTTAAGTCGAAAAGTTTCAAAATTACCAAGTTCGAATTTATTGTCTACTAAATTGTTCGTGATATTGAAACTGCTGTCTACCGAGCCTATTTGATTATATTTATTTTTCCTTACTAAATAATACATTTTTTTTCTCGTTATCTTCTTTTTGGTTAAAAAAATTTGTCGACGAACCTCTTCTCTCTTTTACAATGCGCAATTCGATTCTCGAGGATCACATTAAAAGGATTTATTGAAAAGAAATTTCAACGAAATTTCAATGAAGTTGCAATACAATTAATCAACTACCGTTTATGAATTTCACTTTTTTAATTGGATTACCACGCATAAAAAGAAAGGAAGCTGCGGACTAATTGGGTCGATCCCTCGATCCCTTGCGTATACAATTAAGCATTTCAGCTCAAAAAATTCAAAGTTAAGCGGGACTCGTGGCCAATCAATGATAACTGTATGAAGAAAACACATCGATTGCTGTGTTGTTAGTTGCAAATATTTAGTCATAAAAATGATATCATCAAAAGAGCACTAATAATTGATAATTTGAAGCAAATTATACTTTTGTGAAGTGTCACACCCCAGTACCGAGGGTGCCGACAGCCGCCGCGTATGCACGCTTACCTTCGCGCACACGCAAGGCGTACTTTACTTTTAAAACTTTTAAGAATCACGTAAAATATAAGTCACACAAATTAACTATGAGAATCCAACTCAAATTATGCAACCAATAATCATACATGAATGTCTAAAATAAATAAAATAAAATAAAATGTGAATCGTCTACAGTTTAAACATGACCATTACAATTACATAAGTACTGTAACAAAAATGCAAGTATGCCTATCTATATTTGACATGTAGGTTTATATTAAAATTAAATTAAAGCTAAATATACAAGCATTCAAAATAGGAAGTACAGGTTTGTTAAACCATAAGTCCTTAATATACATACATGTGTATACACTGTATGCACAACAACAGATGAAAGGAAATTTCAAACGTATGATTTTTAAAACTTAAAATATGAATATCACGAGTACTAATGAAAAGTAAAGGCTAACATTGCCATTTGAAAATTTCATGCCATTACAAAAATATAAATATAAATGAGTACAGTCAAATATATACACCACCAAATGCCAACGTGTTTTACAATTTAACGCCACTTTTATATATACATTCCAAGAAATAAAAACAAGTAGCCATATAATTTAGATATGGAGTTTGCCAAACAGTAAAGAAAATAAAAGGTAATGAAGAATCAGATTTACATAAGACAAGCTAACTATTTACATATATATATAGGGTAGAAACCTATTAAGACAATTAACAAGAGTAACATTTTCAAAGATGCATTTTAGATAAATAAGTTCATGCACTCTCAAGTACATAAGAACTATAACAAGATTTAAGTATGCATATTTAATTTAACACATGGGTTTCAGGTTAAATCAAAATAAAACTAATAAGACAAGCATCCTAAAATATGCAGTTTGGATTGCAAAAGCATATTTACCCAATATACATAACATACATGAACTGTATGAGCACCAAATGAAATAAAATTTCAAATGCATATGGTTTTAGAACTTAAAACATGAAGATTACATGTACTGTTGGAAACTAAAAGCCAACGTGGCCAATATAAAAAAAAAATGTTAATGCTACTAAAGATATACAAGTAAATACAGTCAAATATATGCACTATCAAAAATGCAAAGTAATGTGCTTAGGTATTAAAAACACTAGGTTAACATATGCATTTAAATAAATATAATACAAGTAGACATGGAGCTTAGCAAGAAGTATAGAAGTGAAAGCTTATCAAAATCTCAGATTTACATAGGCACACGATACATGTACGATCATCACAAAAAAAATGTAAGTATCTGCTTTTATACATAAAGTAGCATTTAATATACAAGAATGTAAGCTAACTAAACTATCATCTTGAAATTATAAAGTCAGAGACAAATAATTACAAGTATACAAGTGTGATCCAGAAGAGAAATATACACAAGGAGCTTACAAGTTACTCACCAAGTGACAAACAGAATGGCTTACTCCCTTACCACACGACCCCGCTCGCTAAACCTGGAACCCACAAAGTGGAAGAGTGAGATAAATTAAATTTATCTCAGTGCGGTATTCAGTTCCAGCCACATGAACTTCAAGTACATGTTTCGGAATCAATTACCGACTGAGTAAAGAAAATACATAGCAATTATACAATCAATATATAAGCAGGTGATACGAACATATTATGCAACAATTATCAAGCAATTACAGATTTATGCAATGCAAGTGAGCCCGACATTTTATTCAATTCAAAATTCAAATACAAATGATAATACAAGAATGTCGGCTCAGTTTGGTAACTTTCAATGCAAGTCTGGTAATCATAAGTCACAATCACAGATCAATCAGACAGATACAGTTGTCCCTCCCCGAACTTAGGAGGATCAGGACCAATTTCAGATTTCCGATACAATTTAGACAATCAGATAAACAAATATACTACAAGCTGAGAACACTACCACTCCACGGACTGGGTACCGTATAGAGTACCGGACTATAAGCGCTCATGACCGGAGTCTGGCCAGTTGGGGAAGCCACTCCCCGACTCCAAACTTGAAAACGAGTGTCTATATCAATCACACAAGTAGTATAACTCTTCCATATCATATCCATTCTTTCAAATTGAATAACCATTCAACATGCACATATAATAATAAATAATATCAACACGACATAATGCGAATATGCTTGCAATTACAAATAATTCAAAGGATGCAATGCAAGTAATTAATTTCTAACATGTAGTCAAAGTTCTTGTGGAATCCGCACCTGAAAATGCAATCAAAATCAGCAAGCAAGTTTCAAGCAAGCAAGCCTAGTGCCTCTCTGATGTATCGGTTGCACCCGTTCCGACACTCGACCCAATTCTACACAAATAAGTTCTAAGCTAAGTCCTTATTCAAACAAGCAAACAAGCAAGCAATAATAATTCATTTTCAAACAATCTCTAACTAAAATTAAGATGTGGCCAGTTCCTTGGTTATACCTCATTATAAGCATCTTTACTGGTACCATGTACCATATACAAGAGCTATTCCAATTTGTATTAGGCGACATCAATAATCCACCAAATTTGGTACCAAATATCTACTGGTTACCCTATATGGATATACATAAGTAATTATATAAAACCCAACTAGTCAATGGGTGCTAACTTACTTCAGCTATTTCAATTTGTGTCAAACGAAAACAACAATCCATCAGGTCAGTTTTATACATGTACCAAGGTTCAACGATTTATATTTTCCTATTCCCTTAATACTAATTACTAGCAATAAAATCAGCAACAAAGAACTGAAATTTCAGCGCCTATTTACCAGCAAATACATAATAAAACAACACACAAACTGAGATTCCAGCAGTATAAATCAAAGTTCCAGCAATACCCTTAGTAAACCCATAAAAGCAGCAATATAGACTGAAATTTCAGGACCTAATTACCAGAAAATAAAGAAAACAACAACGAACTGAAATCTCGACAGAAAAATCCAGCAATAAAAATCAGTTTCAGGTTATTCTTTTAAATCAACCTATGAAAGAATTAAGTTTCCTAAAATTCACACGTGGCTGGTTTCAAAGAGGTAAGAAAATATAGGAAAAAGCTTTGAAATTGATATTACTTATAAAATTTCAGCAATAATCTATTTGACATGGTTGCTGCCCCTAATTTGGACTCGGTTCCAACAGATTTTCAAAACTGTTCATAAACCCTAACTCAAAATCAAAGCTAGTTTTCCCCACGGATCAGAAAGATAAATGTTGTCTCAACAAAAATGAACTAAAATCACTTAGAGATACTCAAATGGATGATGATTCTTACTGTTTTTTTTTTTTTCAAGATGGCCCTTGAAGAGAATCCGAATCAGAAACAATAGCTCCAAATTTCGGTTTTGCAAGAAGTTGAAAGAGAGCTTGCCTTCACTATCCATTTCTCATTTTTCTGTAACTTTTACTTGAATTTTGGAGGTACAAAATCTGGTGCGTTATTGTAAGAGAGAGAGCTGATTTGGGGAAGAAAGGGATAGGTACAAAAACGATTAGGATAAGCTAAGGAAACAGCTCCCTTGAACTTAGTGGCTGGACCATTCTAGAATAAGAATTTATAATTTCGGTGAACATGGTGCATGCTTGAACAAATGGACTATAGAACATGGTTAAAACATGGAGGTCCCACATGTAATAGATACAAATTAGTAAGTTAGAATGAAGCCATAAAAGCACAAATAGAAATGTAAAAATCTGATTTTCATTTATATAAACCGACCATCCCTTTCTAAAATCATTATATATATATATATATATATATTAAAACTACTCTTTTATAATTACATCTAAATTAGTACCTCTGTTACATAAAAATCTTAGGAAAAGCACGACTATATATATATATATATTTTATAATCTATGAAGCTGAATTTTAAAATCTTCAAAAATAAATTCTAAACATAATTGAGCAACAAAATAATCATTCAAGCATCAACCAATAAAAGAAACAATAAGGAAAAATTAAATCACCAAGTCAAAGAAAACAATTTCAGAAATGATAGAAAAATCATAGTATTACATCCCTCCCCCCTTAAAAATCTCGTTCAGTCCTCTGAACGGAACTCGTACCTGAGACGTCAAACCTCTCTAGAAACTCTCTCAAGAGACCGTACTGACTGATGTTGCAGATCCAAACAATTAAATCCCAGAAGAAGACCCTGTACAAGGTGAAGAAGCTGACACAAGGAAGATCCAGTGAACTGATGCAAGCTTGAAAAGTAGGCTATGTCATATGTCCCAACACCAATTTACTGGAACAGCTCAATCAATAGATAAAATGGAAATTAGATTATGCAAAATCTCTGGACAACTGGCTCCTCTATCCAAAAGAATCATGAGTCACACATGCTTATCTCCTTTAAACTTACAGATTGTTGATGCACGTTGTTGCATCCCTTTAGCAATTCTTTCATGGATTAGCTTAAACTTTATAACCACCTGAAACTACTACTTCAATATTACTGACACTTGCTAACTTCTTATTAGTTTACATGGATTCTTGGGTACCATCCAAATTCCATCTCCAACTTAGTTCAAGGTTACGGTTGCCACTATAGTATAAACAATAGGTTCAGGGTAAAGAATAGGATTAGGTGTAGGGTTAGTGTAAAGAGAACTAGGTGGGTTTCGGTTGACAGAAGAAAGATTACTAACTTTGAAGACACTCACACAGTCTCAATTTGTACACCTTTTTCAAAATTGATTGATTGAAACCTATGCCACTATATCCATCTTATCTTTCCTGACTTAACACATCAGCTATCAACTTGGTCTTGCCAGCATCAACAACTTCCATTTTTTTTTTTTTTTTTTTTTTTTTTTTTTTTTTTGGCAATTACAACTTCCAGGTTATAGTCTTTATGCATAGGTTAGGAGGTGATTCTTCATAAACTATCTGTAGTGTTCAACCAACTAAAGACAATTGCATGCCTAATAATGTCTCTAGTTATTTGTAACTCAAATCTCAACCTGAAATCAAATTGACATGTGCTATAACATGTGAGAGATCAGCCTCAGTGACTCTACTACAGAAAGAACTCTTACTCTAGCACCTCCTCGACCTCTTCTTTAGTTCCATCCCTCGATGATCTCTATTAGTTTAAATGCTTTCCAATTATGTCACTGAATAGTTTGTACAATCCCTTAACCAATGACCTTTATTTCCACATTTGAAGCAAGCTTTGTTGAGATGTCGACAGTTTGACTCAGCATGATTCTTATTACAATGCATACACCAATCTGCTGCCACTACACCCTTCTTGGCTACATTCATGGAAGAAGAGCTTGGTACTCCTTTCTTGCTCAACCCTGATTCTGATAGACTCGGACAATCTCTTTTCCAATGATCAGAACTGCCACATACAAAGCAAGTTTTGTTGAAAAATCTGCATCTCGACTCAAGATGCGACTTCTTACACTTCCGACACCACTGCTTCTCTTTTCTCTTTATCTTGGGTGCTACAGAGATGCCATGCATTTTACCACTGCCTCGACTCGAGGGCTGACCCTTATTGCTCTTGTGGCTCACCTTCTTTTCTTGGTTTTCTTCATCTTCTTTATTATGATGCACTTCTATTTGGACAGCATAATTCATCAACTTCCGTAAATCCTGTACTGCTGGGTCATCTACCACTCCTGCAATTCTCGGTTTCAAACCATCAATATAATATCTCCTGTAGCGATGTGAATCAGCCCGAATGTCTGGGGCATAGTGAGAAAGGTTGACAAACTGAGAATTATACTCGGCCACAGTTTGGTTTTCTTGCTTCAAATTCACAAACTGCTCTCGCATTAACTCTTGTTGTAATTCTCCTATGTACTCTTCTTTAAATTTTTCCTCAAACCACTCCCATGAAATCTTCTCATGATCCCCGTCAAACTCTAATTTTGTGTTTTCCCACCAAAATCGAGCTGAATTCTCAAGGTAGTGTGTTGCAATCTCAACTTGATCCACTTCTGGTGCCCGGCAAATCCGGAACTTAGCTTTAACACTAGCTAACCACTCTTCAGCTGCCTCGAGACTGCCTCCCTTAAATCGGGGTGGCTTCAACCTCCTAAAAGAGTCAAAGATAAGACCAAATTGATCTCTCACATCCTTAGGCAGAATTGTGGAGCTACCTCTGTCTTGGCCAGCTGCCAGAAAACCTTCCTTAATGGCATTAACAATCTGAGCCTTCAAATCATTTTGGCATCGAGCATGCGAGACCGGGATCTTTGTTGATCCGGACCCGACAACTGAGCTCTCAGTCTCAACTCCAGAACTAGAAGACCCGACATCAGTCGAGTACTTGTGTGGTGTACCACGAGAACGCCTCTCACGTCTTAAACGACGATTCATCTCAAACCTGCACTAACAATCAATACCATAACAAAAACCAAACATGAAATAAAATCGACCTCACATCCCAACTAGAATCTAGGCCCCACTCGACATTAGAAAAGTCTGGTTGGGTTTGCCTAACCATGCTCTGATACCACAAAAACTGTCACACCCCAGTACCGAGGGTGCCGACAGCCGCCGCGTATGCACGCTTACCTTCGCGCACACGCAAGGCGTACTTTACTTTTAAAACTTTTAAGAATCACGTAAAATATAAGTCACACAAATTAACTATGAGAATCCAACTCAAATTATGCAACCAATAATCATACATGAATGTCTAAAATAAATAAAATAAAATAAAATGTGAATCGTCTACAGTTTAAACATGACCATTACAATTACATAAGTACTGTAACAAAAATGCAAGTATGCCTATCTATATTTGACATGTAGGTTTATATTAAAATTAAATTAAAGCTAAATATACAAGCATTCAAAATAGGAAGTACAGGTTTGTTAAACCATAAGTCCTTAATATACATACATGTGTATACACTGTATGCACAACAACAGATGAAAGGAAATTTCAAACGTATGATTTTTAAAACTTAAAATATGAATATCACGAGTACTAATGAAAAGTAAAGGCTAACATTGCCATTTGAAAATTTCATGCCATTACAAAAATATAAATATAAATGAGTACAGTCAAATATATACACCACCAAATGCCAACGTGTTTTACAATTTAACGCCACTTTTATATATACATTCCAAGAAATAAAAACAAGTAGCCATATAATTTAGATATGGAGTTTGCCAAACAGTAAAGAAAATAAAAGGTAATGAAGAATCAGATTTACATAAGACAAGCTAACTATTTACATATATATATAGGGTAGAAACCTATTAAGACAATTAACAAGAGTAACATTTTCAAAGATGCATTTTAGATAAATAAGTTCATGCACTCTCAAGTACATAAGAACTATAACAAGATTTAAGTATGCATATTTAATTTAACACATGGGTTTCAGGTTAAATCAAAATAAAACTAATAAGACAAGCATCCTAAAATATGCAGTTTGGATTGCAAAAGCATATTTACCCAATATACATAACATACATGAACTGTATGAGCACCAAATGAAATAAAATTTCAAATGCATATGGTTTTAGAACTTAAAACATGAAGATTACATGTACTGTTGGAAACTAAAAGCCAACGTGGCCAATATAAAAAAAAAATGTTAATGCTACTAAAGATATACAAGTAAATACAGTCAAATATATGCACTATCAAAAATGCAAAGTAATGTGCTTAGGTATTAAAAACACTAGGTTAACATATGCATTTAAATAAATATAATACAAGTAGACATGGAGCTTAGCAAGAAGTATAGAAGTGAAAGCTTATCAAAATCTCAGATTTACATAGGCACACGATACATGTACGATCATCACAAAAAAAATGTAAGTATCTGCTTTTATACATAAAGTAGCATTTAATATACAAGAATGTAAGCTAACTAAACTATCATCTTGAAATTATAAAGTCAGAGACAAATAATTACAAGTATACAAGTGTGATCCAGAAGAGAAATATACACAAGGAGCTTACAAGTTACTCACCAAGTGACAAACAGAATGGCTTACTCCCTTACCACACGACCCCGCTCGCTAAACCTGGAACCCACAAAGTGGAAGAGTGAGATAAATTAAATTTATCTCAGTGCGGTATTCAGTTCCAGCCACATGAACTTCAAGTACATGTTTCGGAATCAATTACCGACTGAGTAAAGAAAATACATAGCAATTATACAATCAATATATAAGCAGGTGATACGAACATATTATGCAACAATTATCAAGCAATTACAGATTTATGCAATGCAAGTGAGCCCGACATTTTATTCAATTCAAAATTCAAATACAAATGATAATACAAGAATGTCGGCTCAGTTTGGTAACTTTCAATGCAAGTCTGGTAATCATAAGTCACAATCACAGATCAATCAGACAGATACAGTTGTCCCTCCCCGAACTTAGGAGGATCAGGACCAATTTCAGATTTCCGATACAATTTAGACAATCAGATAAACAAATATACTACAAGCTGAGAACACTACCACTCCACGGACTGGGTACCGTATAGAGTACCGGACTATAAGCGCTCATGACCGGAGTCTGGCCAGTTGGGGAAGCCACTCCCCGACTCCAAACTTGAAAACGAGTGTCTATATCAATCACACAAGTAGTATAACTCTTCCATATCATATCCATTCTTTCAAATTGAATAACCATTCAACATGCACATATAATAATAAATAATATCAACACGACATAATGCGAATATGCTTGCAATTACAAATAATTCAAAGGATGCAATGCAAGTAATTAATTTCTAACATGTAGTCAAAGTTCTTGTGGAATCCGCACCTGAAAATGCAATCAAAATCAGCAAGCAAGTTTCAAGCAAGCAAGCCTAGTGCCTCTCTGATGTATCGGTTGCACCCGTTCCGACACTCGACCCAATTCTACACAAATAAGTTCTAAGCTAAGTCCTTATTCAAACAAGCAAACAAGCAAGCAATAATAATTCATTTTCAAACAATCTCTAACTAAAATTAAGATGTGGCCAGTTCCTTGGTTATACCTCATTATAAGCATCTTTACTGGTACCATGTACCATATACAAGAGCTATTCCAATTTGTATTAGGCGACATCAATAATCCACCAAATTTGGTACCAAATATCTACTGGTTACCCTATATGGATATACATAAGTAATTATATAAAACCCAACTAGTCAATGGGTGCTAACTTACTTCAGCTATTTCAATTTGTGTCAAACGAAAACAACAATCCATCAGGTCAGTTTTATACATGTACCAAGGTTCAACGATTTATATTTTCCTATTCCCTTAATACTAATTACTAGCAATAAAATCAGCAACAAAGAACTGAAATTTCAGCGCCTATTTACCAGCAAATACATAATAAAACAACACACAAACTGAGATTCCAGCAGTATAAATCAAAGTTCCAGCAATACCCTTAGTAAACCCATAAAAGCAGCAATATAGACTGAAATTTCAGGACCTAATTACCAGAAAATAAAGAAAACAACAACGAACTGAAATCTCGACAGAAAAATCCAGCAATAAAAATCAGTTTCAGGTTATTCTTTTAAATCAACCTATGAAAGAATTAAGTTTCCTAAAATTCACACGTGGCTGGTTTCAAAGAGGTAAGAAAATATAGGAAAAAGCTTTGAAATTGATATTACTTATAAAATTTCAGCAATAATCTATTTGACATGGTTGCTGCCCCTAATTTGGACTCGGTTCCAACAGATTTTCAAAACTGTTCATAAACCCTAACTCAAAATCAAAGCTAGTTTTCCCCACGGATCAGAAAGATAAATGTTGTCTCAACAAAAATGAACTAAAATCACTTAGAGATACTCAAATGGATGATGATTCTTACTGTTTTTTTTTTTTTCAAGATGGCCCTTGAAGAGAATCCGAATCAGAAACAATAGCTCCAAATTTCGGTTTTGCAAGAAGTTGAAAGAGAGCTTGCCTTCACTATCCATTTCTCATTTTTCTGTAACTTTTACTTGAATTTTGGAGGTACAAAATCTGGTGCGTTATTGTAAGAGAGAGAGCTGATTTGGGGAAGAAAGGGATAGGTACAAAAACGATTAGGATAAGCTAAGGAAACAGCTCCCTTGAACTTAGTGGCTGGACCATTCTAGAATAAGAATTTATAATTTCGGTGAACATGGTGCATGCTTGAACAAATGGACTATAGAACATGGTTAAAACATGGAGGTCCCACATGTAATAGATACAAATTAGTAAGTTAGAATGAAGCCATAAAAGCACAAATAGAAATGTAAAAATCTGATTTTCATTTATATAAACCGACCATCCCTTTCTAAAATCATTATATATATATATATATATATTAAAACTACTCTTTTATAATTACATCTAAATTAGTACCTCTGTTACATAAAAATCTTAGGAAAAGCACGACTATATATATATATATATTTTATAATCTATGAAGCTGAATTTTAAAATCTTCAAAAATAAATTCTAAACATAATTGAGCAACAAAATAATCATTCAAGCATCAACCAATAAAAGAAACAATAAGGAAAAATTAAATCACCAAGTCAAAGAAAACAATTTCAGAAATGATAGAAAAATCATAGTATTACATGAAGCATCCGTACAAGAATTTTAAATTTTGTTTTTTGTGTTAACTTCTAGATGCCTGAACATGTCAACATGAAAGAAGTAAAATTTAGCATTACTCGATCCGATCCCAGCGAATACAAATTCCAGATCTGCTGTATGCATTAGGCTTCCCCTAGAATTCAACCTGAAGCGAATTACGCATCCTGTATTCCTGTTCCCATTTGAAACAAAGCACATGGGTTTTCTGTCTTCTCTGCACGGAATAAGCAATTCGTCCATATAGGTGGTTTTAGAATAGAGAGTGAATAGGCTAATTCAAAACGACATGAATAAACTATTCAACGTTTGGGTACGCGTGAACAAACTCTATTCCGAACAAGTCTTATTCAAGGCGCAAACAAACACACCCAAAACTCTCCCCTTTTCTCCCAAACTCACGGCCCTAAACTTCCACTGCCACAAGCTTTCGAAAAAAAAAAAAAAACTTTCACTGCCAGTCTGCCACATCACCCATCCTGACTCGTGGGACCACCTTTTCAGACTGCAGTGTATCACCGGTACATCACTTTTTAATTCTAACCAACTCCGCTTGCGATTGATGCTATTGTGCTTCCAGCAAAGGCGGATCCAGATGTCTCTGTACTTGAAGTGAGGTTGCTACGTGCAACCCCACACGTGGGAGCGATGAATGGATAGATTGTCAAGGCGTCAATAGAGCGTGCACTAAACCTTCGTGTGTATAATACGTACTAAACGGATATGGTATTTTCGGCCAATTATTTTTATAATAGGTTTGTGCAGATGAGGTGTTTGTGAAAATGCCCCAAAGAGATTGTCATGCTCGACATGGGACCCATACGCTTGTTCTGTTGCTTTACCAAACTTCACGTACTTTACATGTCGTAGGCTGATTCCTAATACGCTGTATATTCGGATTGCCATTTGTCAATAGCAGTATAGCACCTTTTCTTTTCTTTTTTTCCTTTTTTAAAAAAATAGGCCTTTCCTATTCTTTTCCTAAATATTAATCTTTGTAAAAAGTGAAAACATGTGATTTAAGTTTTCTTATTGTAGCGTATTTTGCTCAAATACACAAAACATTGTTTCAATTGGAAAAGGATGCCTGACATTCTTTATCTAATGTTTACTGTAGCATAAATGATAAATCACACTATTAATTGACACTGGTTTATAATAATTCATCATCGGAAGCTGTTTCAATTACTGGGCAAGTCCGAATATCTAAACAATAATCGCACAGTATGTAGCTGCGAATGGAAATTAGCAATTGATCGGATGAAACGGTCATAAACGTCGCACAGTACGTAGATTTTTAACTGTAAATTTCTTTGAATATCTTACTTTGGAGCTAAATTTAGCCAGGTTAAAATTAAAAAAGGTTATAAACGTCGTTTCATTATTTAGTAACTTTAAGGCGAATAATTTTTAGGGAAATAAAAAGTGAAAGAGCACATTGATCAATGTGTAACATGTGTTAAACTGCTATTCACCAAATATGTGGTTTAAGATGATAATATGTACTCCAATTCTCTTATGGGTATATATTGTTGTATGAGCTAAATTTTCTTAAGATAATAATAATAATAATAATAATAATAATAATAATAATAATAATAATAATATGTATCTATTTCTTGAAAAGAAGTTAGATCTACAACTTTCTAGATAAATAAAAATTAATAAACATTAAGCTTTCTAACGATTTTTTTAATGTTAAAAAAAAAGGGAAAATGATACTGAACTGTACAAAATTCACTTTGTATATGTTTGCATTTGTGTGTTTTATTTTATTCTTTACTCTAGCTGTTTTTACTCCATGATAAAATTCACTTTCTTTATTTTTTCCCCTTTAATTTGTGTTAACTCTGCACATGCATATGGTCACTCAGGTAATTAAAGCAATCATGCAGAATACGATTCAATCTGATATATATGGTACTGTTGTGAGGTTCGGATTATTAATTTATACCGTTAACAGAACAACATCTTTATCCTAACAAGCCCAATGATCATCAACAAAATGTAAAAACCGGTACAATGAGATAGAAAGCCGAATAGAATGCAAACCAGTACAGCCCATTAAATGAAGCCCACTGACATTCCCATTACTGATTTAACAGTACTCAATTCGATTCTCTCGCATTCAAATTTCCTCTCCCCTATCTCCAAGTATCTCTCCTTCAATAAACTTACCACCACATCTCCATCCCCTTTTCACCCAAACCTCCACTGCGACATTAAACTGACCACCGCTTCTCCAACCCCTTTTCTCCCAAACCTCCACTGCGACATTACCAATCCTGACTAGTAAGACCACCGGCTCAGACTCTAGTTGTATTACCAGCACATCACATTCTAACCGTGTTAGTGTTTGATGCTATCGAGTGTCAAGCGAAGGTGGATCTAGATGTCACTATACAAGAAGTGAGGTTATCACGTGCATCTTCACGCGTGCAATCGATGAATACATGGTAAGGTATTAATGGACAAAGCGTGTAGTGAATCTTCGTGTGTCTTGCGGGCTAAAAAAGGATCTGGTATGCCGACCAATTATTTTGGTAATAGGCTTGTGCAGAAGAGGTGTTTGTGGAAAAGCCTCAGAGAGAACGACAGATGCCATGCATGCACTCACGCTCGACCTTGGGACTGATTTGCTTGACATCGCAGTATGACTTTACCGAAAGTCACACCGTTATTAATTATATATTGAAATCGCTGTTTTATTTTGTTTTATTATTATTATTATTTTATTTAAATTGCCTCATCGTTATTGAAATCGCTGTTGTACATTGTACTGTACAAGTCGTAGGCTGATTCGCAACACTGTACACCATATGTTCCAATTTCTATTTCCCAATAGGCAATAGTTCCTTTTTCTTTTCTTAAATATTAATTTCTCTGCAAAAAGTAAAAATATGTGATTTCTAATTTTTACCTACTGTGCGGTATATTGTTGAAAAACACAAATTTTGTTTGAATTGGACAATGATCCTTGAAATTGTTACCGATATTTACTAGCGCACATTTAAATTCTTCATTTAAAAACTAAAGTTGGTTCAATACTCCGCAAGTCCGATGAATATAATGTTCTAAAAACAACTTTGTAATCGCACATAATGTGGCTGTGAATGAAAACTGGCAATTGATGCAAAAAAAAAAAAAAACATAATATTTTATTGAGTGGGGAATCAATCAGACAAAAAAAGGTTCAAGTTTTACGCAATTAGCGCATGGAATAAAACTGAGCTTCTTAACCTAGCAAATCCGAAAAAAAATAATTAAAAATTTCAAAAAAAAAGTAAAATTTGATGTGCATGGATATTTCAATATGGAGATCATACTGAACGGTTTGGATCGGTCATTTAAACTTTCAAAATTGAGATCTGATGGGGTTTAACCGGAACTCCGGTCAAACCGCTTTGATTGAAAGCTTTCTCATATCGTTCGATATGATCTCCATATTGAAATCTCCATGCACACCAAATTTTACATTTTTTTGAAATTTTTAAGCATTTTTTCGGATTTTAGAAAATCGTTAATCTAATTTGTTCTGAGCCCTTAAAAAACTGCAGTTTTTAAAAATCCGAAAAAAATAATTAAAAATTTCAAAAAAATGTAAAATTTGGTGTGCAAGTAGATTTCAATATGGAGATCATACTGAATGGTTTAGATTGGTCATTTGAACTTTCAAAATCGAGATGTAACAGGATTTAACCGGGACTCTGGTCAAATCGCTTCGATTTTCTAAATTTCTAAAAAAATAGCAAAAAGATTCAAAAAAATTAACGATTTTGTATGCAAGGAGATTTCAATATGGAGATCATGTTGAGCGGTTTGGATCGGTCATTCGAACTTTCAAAATTGAGATCTGACGGGTTTAACCGGGAGTCCGGTCAAAGCGTTTTGATTGAATCATTTCTCTCTTTCTATATATATATATAGAGATAGGCTATTGTCCTATGGATAGGACTGAGCCCCTTTCCTATTCATTTTTGTACCATCGGATGACTTTAAAATTAGTGCGGAGATGAGATTTGATGGATCAGAAGCATTGAGGAGCTCTATTTGTTCGTATATTCTTAATTTTTCCTTCCATCGGCGTTAATTCCTCTCCCTTCTAACCTATACACTCTCCTTCGAAAACAAAAGAAAGAAAAACCCAGGCGAGCCTCTTTGCCCTTCTCACGGCCCTCTTCGCCTCCCCTTCTTCTCGATTTGCCCTCTCTCAATCGTTCGCTTTCTCTATCTCGAATTTCCTCTCCTAATTTTTTCGTCTCTCCTCTCTGTTTCCTCTCTGTCTCTCCATCTCTCTCCCACTCATTTCTTCCCCTCTCCGTCTCACCTCCCTCTTCGCTCTCGCCTTCAAAGTAAAAAGAAAATCCCAAAAACTTAACTGAATAGACTATAATATTCTGTCCAGAGAAATCCAAACGGATCCGTTCGGAATGGACGAATAGTGCAGTGCTCTCGGGTTGATTTCAAACGGACCCGTTTGAAATCGAACGGACCTGTTTTGACTGTGCAGAACGGTCTGATCTCATCATCTCTTGTTTGCATCCACTGGTTGCGCCTATTTAGTGACCTTCTGCCCTATATTTACCTCTGTTCTGATGGAGAGCAGTGTGTAGATGATCTCTATCCCTCATATGGTCAGATCATGAGAGAAGCATATAGAGAACACATGGGAGACAAGTCTGGGCCGATATCCTGGAGTTTGCCATCAATTCAAGGAAAGTGAACTTGGCTTAGGAGTTGTCTCTCACTCTTCAATCTGTCGGAGAACCGATCCTGGGACGTCATCTAATCGGCAATCAAGCGACGGTAATGGCTGGAGGTAATTTAATATTCCTGTGATTTATTTCCGCATTATCCCCTAAAGTATTTATAGTTGGTATCAGAGCGGTCTACGCTTCTGTCTTGCCATTAAGTTTGTCGTTTTGATCAATTAGATGATTGTTAGTCGTAATTTGTTGGTCTTTTCTGATTAATTTCGTGATTAAGGAAAGAATTAGGGGAAACCCTAATTTTATTAAGAAAAATAGAATTTGTTTTTTATTGTCTGACTTCGTGAAGTGATATCTCATGATTCATGTATCCGATTCAAGTGAGGTTTTCGAGATTGGAAAGATTATTGAGTCTACTTTCCATAGAGACCAAGATCATCAAAATCAAGTAAGTATACAGTGAGATATTGTGGTCGCAATCAAAGGATGTCAGTCTGTATTTGTTCTGAAATTTCTGACTTTTCTGGAGTACGGGCCAGTTTACTCTCATTCTGTAATTCGGATGCAAATGAAATTTTTTTGGTATATAGTCCATTCAGAGATCTATCAATAGAATCTGAATTTGCAAAATTCCGATTAAGTATGAGTGAGTTTTGCTATTTACAAGATAGATCGGACTGTCTGTCTGTCTGAAATTACCAGTAAATGTCCGAATTTCGAGGGGATGAACTTTTTATCTAGAAACTTGTTTTCGTTGAAACTTGCATTGTTGGAAAGAGCATTGAGTCTAGTTTCTGGAATGACTAAGAACGCAGAAAACAGACAAGTATGGAAAAAGTTAATGGTATTTTACCAGAAGGTGTGCAGTCTGTCAGAAAATTCTGGATGCAACGTTTCATATTTGAAACGACCCGTTTGGATTTCAAACGATCCGTTTGGATTGGATATGATCCAAAACTTAGGTTTTACATGAAAATTAAGGTAAAATTAGACTAATAATGGTTCTTCATTGCTTAAAGAGGGTTGAAGGATTAGTTAATTATTATAGAAGTCTATATAATAGTCACAATTCGCTAAAATACGGAATTTGTGTGGTTTGATGGCATCTTTGTTGGAGACATATTAGTCAATAATGTTATGATAGTATAATACTATAGTAGTTAAGTACTGATATAGTCCACAGACCATCATACATTTAGGAATACTCTATTAGTATTAGTACTACATGCATTAATTAGACTAATATGAATTACTATCCATGTGGTATAGTGATATTACACAAATTGTATTTATAAAGGATATAGTGGAAATTGTGCATATGGTAATTATTCATATATAGATATTAATAATTAAATAATCCATTAGATTATGTTATATCAACTTGCTTGTATAACTAGTTCTTCTACTAGCGTAGACATCTTGGATGAAGTCCAGACGGACTATTTGGTTTGTGTCTACATTAAGATAGTTGACAAATATACTAAGTATCTGTCAGGAGATTTTCGAATGGATCGCTTGAAACCAGAACGGGCCGTTTTATTTGGTGACAGGTAATTTGTGTCTATCGGTTGGTCTTCAATCGGACCGTTTGAAATTCAAACGGACCCGTTTGAATTAGGACAGATGATGAAGTACTATGTCTAGTGATGAGCATATTTTAGTATAGTTGTTGAGTAGCCACAACATCTTCAATTATATTAAGGGTATATATACGTATAGTTTATAAAGTCACATTTAGTTATAAAGGCATAAATTGTGATAAATTATATTAACGAAGTTAATATCGTCCCACAGGACTATTGACTGAAATTGATATAATTTATCAGGATATAATAGTTAATTATAATATCTTAATTTGCCCACAGGGATTAAGATTAAGCATGTAGTTAACTAGTTATATCATACAGATATAGATATATACATATGTAAAGTATATAGAATCAAAACGTGTATTAACCTGCGGGTAATACTATGAAGGAATTTGATTCATAAAGATATATACTATTTTGATGTGTATAGAGTCAAAGTATAATATTATATAGGAATTTGATTCATAAAGTTTTACATTTGGTAAATTAAGTATAAAGTTCTAGTCTCAATATTAAGTATAAGCATATATAGGTTTACTTTCATAATGAATAGCTGATCCCCATTTAGAAATAAAATGTATTAGTTTTCCGGAGTCTTGGATGAGAATTATAAGGTTTAGAAGAATTTGTTATTCTCCATTAAGCAAAAGGATATTGATTTTGCCATTTGGAAGAATCAACTAGCGGAAACAAATTTTAAGGATAAACTTGTGTGAGATGTACATATAGAGCAAGTTTTCTTAATAATTTGTGGTTCGATTGATGAGAAAAATAATGTAAAATCCTTATTTAGGTATTAAATGAGCATTTTGTCTTGTTTGATAAGGCAAATGCAGCAATGCTCATTATAGATTTATCTATTATGCTTATTACCGTTATAGATGTGCAAGAGCACATAATGAAAATAAAATTCATATGATTGTTCAATTAAAGAGTCTAGCATTTGATATTTCTAAGTCATTTTCTTGTACATTTCATTTTAAACACTAGTCCAATCAAGTGTAGTCTCATAAGAATCTCCTGTAAAGTTACAACACATATACAGAGAAATGGTCAATCAATGAACCTATGACCATATGTGTAAATTAAGGATGATAATAGATTATGTTATGGACTAATCTGAATGTGTTCATACAGTTGAAATTTTTGATAACAAGCAAAATTATGATAAGTAAGCAAAGCAATTAAATAAGCATAAGGATGAAAGGTCATATTCTTGTGACTGCTTATATAAAGAATATTTGCATCAAGTACAAAGCTTGCTTTGATCTCTTTTGTCGGTGATTACTTACAATGTATGAATCTCTACATAAGTGAAAGTAAAGACACAATGCTGTAGGAAAATGAAGATTGTAAAGTTAGATAAAAGAGATTTTAGAAATATGACTAGGGTAGTGGATTCAAGATATGTATGTTTCTGGAAGATGATCAAATTAGTGGGAGCGATCAGATTGATGATCATTATAATAACTTCCTCTAATGTAGAAGTGGATGCTATTTCATCTAGTTCAAACGGACCATTTAAAGTCTAACTGGACCGTTTGAGAAATATAGAAAATCCATTTAGTCATATTCCATCAAGTTCAAACGGACCGTTTGATGTCCAATCAGACCGCTTGATGAAAGCCGAAACATTCCATAATTAACTAATTTTATAAATTTAGATCACTACAGCATAAACGATTTTTAACAACACCATATTAACACCTGTTTTTTAAAAAACCGGTTTTAAAAATAGTCAGTGGCAATTTCGTAATTGTAAGCATTTATCTTTAGCACCGGTTTTTTTAAAAAACAGGTGCTAAAGAGTTGACAAAAAAAAAAGAAAAATCGGTTTATCTTTAGCACCGGTTTTTCTAAAAAACCGGTGTTAAAAAGATAATCTTTAGCACCTGTTTTTTAGAAAAAACCGGTGCTAAAAAGTTGCAAAAAAAAGCAAAAATCGGTTTATATTTAGCACCGGTTTTTTAGAAAAACCGGTGCTAAATGCTAAAAACCTTCTGAAAAAAAAATCGGCTTGATTTTTAACACCGGTTATTTAATAAAAAATCGGTGTTAAAGATCCATCCATTTTGTTTTTAAATTTCTAAGTTATCTGCCTCCTTCACTCATTTTTTTTATGCAAAAAAATTATAAGTTCTGTGTCACTCGCATTTTCTTCTCTCCCTCTCACCACCGCTCTTCCTTTTGAACCCGAAGCAACCCACTCGCCCCTCTCACAGTTTCTTTCCCCCTCAATCTTGAGCAACCATGGCTCTCTACTCGGCGATAAACGGGTCAAGGTTGTTCTCCGATATCAAAAAGAAAGCAAAAGGTGAATGAGATCCTCTCTAAATTGTTTTTATTTGAAGTGTTTGATTTACTCTGGCATTAATCTTTAATTCTCAATTTGTTTTTTGCGATGCAGATCTGCTCAACAAATACTACAACTATGATCACAAGTTCACAATCTCAACTTTTAGTGCCTCTAGCATGGTAAAATCCTCGATCTCCTTTTTCGATCTCTTCGTAAAACTCTCTTCACTCCACTGCGTGGAGGTAGTGGTTGAATTGATTGAATTTGTGTTGATATCAACTATTTGTCCATGTACTTTTCATAGGCTTTTATTTAAATTTAAGTGAAATATTAAATGTTTCAACTTATTTCTTTGCTGGATCGAGATATTAAAAGGTGCCAAGCAACAAACAGGAAAAAAAAGGGGCTAGCCCCAAAATAATTTTTTTTACGTCAATCTTTAGCACCGGTTTTTAGTTAAAAACCGGTGTTAAAGACATCTTCTACACCGGTTTTTAGTTTAAAAACCAGTGTTAAAGAGTTACAGAAAGTTTTGAAAAATCGATTTTTGACTGCACCTCTTTAGCACCGATTTTTTAGAAGATTATATTTTTAACATCAGTTTTTACTTAAAAACCGGTGTTAAAGAGGTGCTGATTTCCTCGCCAAGATTTCAGATGATTTTTAATACCGGATTTTTAACACCGGTTTTTAATATATTATTAACACCACTGAACATTAGCACCACTTTCTAACCGGTGTTAGTAATATGAATTTAACCGGTGTAAAAAAAATAAAATGCAGTAGTGGATCAAGTTGAACAATTATGTTCAACATTATAGTGATCTAATTAAGTATAAAGTTGGTTATTCCTAGTGCTAAGTATACAAGACTCTAATGAAGTTATCAATGTTGAATAAGTAATAAATTACAGTATATCCATATTATTGTATAATGTCATGAAAAATCAATAGAAATAGTGAGATATAGTGAAGTCTGAAGTTTGTTAAGTTACTTGATGGTTTTATAACATGTTGGTTATATTCATAAAACCAATAAAGATTCTTTGTGTAACATTAAAGATATGTCAGACTTGTCACTGATTCATTTCATATGATTTTGGCATTAGTAACTCATTTTAGTTTTGAGTTACATTGGATGGATGTGAAGACTGTAATAATGTATAAGAGGTTATATGAAATAACCATAAGTTTTCTCTCCGGTAGAAGTAAGCATTGAGTGTGCAAGTTTTAAAAAAGTCACATAAGGATTAAAACAAGTATCATGCTATAGGTATTTGTAGTTTCATGAGGCATGTTTTCATACAATCTTGAAGAATGTCATGAACTATTGTATATACCACAAGGTCAGTGGGAGTCGTGTTTGTTTTCTTGTTTTAGATGATATTCTTTTTTTTTTTTTTTGAAACGAACAAGCCCGTAGGCATGTTTTAGATGATATTCTGCTTGCATGTATTAGTGAAATAATTTCTTTCTAAAATTGATATCAATATGGGTAAAGCCATATTTCGTATTGGATTAAAGATCCATAAAGATAAACATTAAATAATTTTAAGTTTATCTTATCAAGCATATATCAATTAAGTCTTAGAAAGATTCTGGATAGAAAATTATTTATCAAGTTTAGCACCTATTTAGAATACATAATAGATATAGTGTAGATTGATATTCTCATAACAACTCAGAAAAAGGAACATTTGGTTAAAATTCTGTATGTTTCGACAGTTTCAAAGCATATTGAATGATCATATTTGTGCACAAAATCTAATATAGCTTTGTCGATTAGAATGTTATGTTGATATCATTGATATCATTGAAATCCTGGGGATATACCACTAGAAAATAGCTAAGAAAGTAATGAAACATCTTTAAGATATTAAAGATAATATGCTTATGTTTCAACGAATGATAAGTTGAAGATATTAAGTTATATAGATTGGTTGTATCGATTTTAGGAATCGAATTAAGAGGACATATTTTATGTTAGCCAATGGAACTATATAAAGAATAATCGGATAGGCACTGATTGCTACTTCAACTATAAAGAATAATTCATTGTGTATTTGAGACTGATTCCCGTGATGGCAGAAGAGTTTTATTTGGAGGTTTAGAATTTTGAGTACTATATCTAAACCATTAAGATATTCTGTGTGATAATTCTCTCGCAGTCTTTCTAACTAAGAAATGAAAGTCATATTAAGTTATTGACATTAAAAGTTTGGTTTTAAAAGAATGCATTAAGGAGAATTAAGTGGTCATTAAGTATAACCATACATATGTGATGCTAATTGATCTCTTGATTAAATGCATATTAAGGAATTCAAGGATCGTGTAGCAATAAATAGGAATTGGTCCTATTATGATGTAAATCAATCGTACGATTGTATAAGTGAATCTCTTCAATAAAGATTAGATGTTATTCATGTTGTTTGCGCATTAAGTTTATTTGTTTATACGGATTAATCATATGGTATAGAATGACATCATTAAGTTATAGACTTGGAATAAATATCAGGTTTATTCATAATGCAACAGTAGGTCACATTAAGAGTAAAATTTGAAAGTTTCAAAGTGTATCGTAATTATGAGAAGTAATATGCACTTAAAGATGACTTACTTCCATGGTTCATATATTATGTTACTTTATTTTTTCATTCAGTTAATAGGCTATTAAGTTATTTTGGATGCTGAGCTCAAGTGGGAGAATGTAATATTCTGTCCAGAGAAATCCAAACAGATTCGTTTGGATTCAAACAGATCCGTTCGGAATGGACGAATAGTGCAGTGCTCTCGGGTTGATTTCAAACGGACCTGTTTGAAATCGAACGGACCCGTTTGGACTGTACAGTGAATCTGGACAGAACGGTCTGATCTCATCATCTCATGTTTGCATCCACTAGTTGCGCCTATTTAGTGACCTTCTGCCCTATATTTATCCCTGTTTAGATGGAGAATAGTGCGTAGATGATCTCTATCCCTCATATGGTCAGATCATGAGAGAAGCATATAGAGAACACATGGGAGACTAGTCTGGACCGATATCCTGGAGTTTGTCATCAATTCAAGGGAAGTGAACTCGGCTTAGTAGTTGTCTCTCACTTTTCAATCTGTCGGAGAACCGATCCTGCGACGTCATCTAATCGACAATCAAGCGACGACAATGGCTGGAGGTAATTTAAGATTTCTGAAATTTATTTCCGTATTATCCCCTAAAGTACTTACATAGACATGTGTTCAATTGAGAGAGAGGCTTCATACCGCTTCATCTCTCTCTCCGTTCTTTCTTTCTTTTTTTTCTTAATTCCGTACGTGGGTCCCAAGAGCAGGAGGCAATCACAGCTAATTATATAAACAATTCCTTCTCTAACAATATCTTCTCGAAATATCACCCCAAAAAGTTCTTCTCTAACAATATCACCCCAAAAAAAAAAAAAGCTAATTATATAAACAATTCCTTCTCTAACAATATCTCTCCTTTGATCTGTCGTTCATCTGTGAAAAAAAAAGGCCATAGAGGATGTTCTATTATTATGTTTATTATTAGTCCATCTAGAGGATGGATTAACTTACAAAGGCCATAGAGAATGGATTAACTTAATTCTGGGACATATTCGGTTTAAGAACTCATTCGCTAGTAGTTTTGGTTTTGAAATATATCAATATTGTACGACATATCTGAAGGTGTACCATATCGTTCGTAATGTTGAATTAATACATGTACCAAACTAGTCATGTCAAGTGCTATTTAATTTATTCTCATTATATGTTTCTAGCATTTCTACTAATTATTTGACATACACTAATTGCTACATAGAAAATGGTATTTTACATACATTTCCTGTACGTTTATCAAAGCAATCCAACTAGAAACACACTGAACCTCTACTGTTTCTACCAGTACATAATTAAAAGCAGAAATTAAACCAAATTAACCATTAATCAAAATAGCAAAATTAACCAAATTAAACCAGTACACAATCAAGAAACAACAATGGAGCGATCATCCCATGCCAGACCATACTGTTTAATGAAATCAATTTCCATTAAACATATTTAGTACTTAGAACCAATATTTACTAGTTGAATAAAGAAAGAAAGACAAAAGCAGTGGTACAGGATTAAAGTAAAAAAAGAAAAAAATGAACCAGTCGCATGAAAATAAGATTAGCCCCACATCAAAATAAGATTATATTACTTAAATTGTTTCGGATTCCACAAAGATTCTCCTGACAAGGATTACGAAGCAAAAATGCACAAAATTAACCATCACAATTGCTAATTTGGCCTCAACCGCACCAGTCTCAATTAGCGAATCTAGGATTTTGTGGTTCGCTTACCTCTCCTTTCGGAAGTGAGCAGAGTCGAAGTTGTGCGCTAGGAGAATCTGAGGCGAGAAAAGGATGAGGCGAGTTTCGACGCTAGGCGGAGAAGGGAGAGTTCAGCACTGAGCGAAGCGGGAGGAGGAGGCGAGTTGTGGAGCTGGGCTTCTTGGAGTGGTTCAATCGATCTAGGTTTCTCGGAGAAGGCGGGGAGATAGATGTGCCGAGTACCGGACAAATTTACGAGAGAAGCATAAAGGGAGAGAGAGGTAGGAGCAATGGACATTATAAGGTTTCTTAGCATGTTTAACAGAATGAGAAATTGAGAGCCGCACAGATGGATACGAAACGGAGAACAGAAGCCTGTTTAACAGAAGGAAATTAACACCATCGCTCTCCTCAGCGCAAAAATCGTGGCCGTCGGATCTGATTTTGTAAAGTCATCTAACGATTTAGAAGTGAATAGGACAGGGGCACAGTCCTATCCAAAGTACAATAGCCTAACTATATATATATACATAATGAATATAGAATACTAATGTGCATTGAGACCTCATACACATCAGTTTTGTGCCATTAGATCACTTTAAAAAATCGTGCTGAGATATGGATTAAGAGCCCAGATTTTGGCGCTGGCTGTTAAAATTTCTCCGTTTGTTTTAAAAATTTTCCGTTGCCTCTCTTCTATCGCGCCTTTCTCTTCAACCAGCACGAGCTCACTCTCGTACTCTCTCTCCGTCGTCTGCACTCGGCACCAAGGCACTGAAAATATTTCCCCAATTCCCCTCTTCTCTCGTACTCTCCTCTCCCCTCTCCTTCTCTGTCTGTTTTTCCCTCCGTATGAACCTCTTCTTCTGCTTTCCTCGTCTGGTCATTACAATTCAAGTAATGGGGTGGCAAATTAATGGTCGTTATATTGATTTCCCCTCTTTCTGCAATTCTGCTTTCGTTGTCGTCTGTTTTCCCACTGCTTGTGTCATTGTGTGTATGGGTAAGATGAGGTGGCAAATTAATGGCCATAATATTGATTTCCGTGTACTCTATGCCTGATTTATTTACTATTTAATTCATCAATAGCAAATCAGAATCCATCTTCAACTTTAACAAGTATTTTCACCTTTTGTCGTCAGATCTTTGTATAAATTAATTCAAGAACTCCTTAACAGCAAAATATTGGCCCGTCCAGGGAACAAGCTCTTTGTTTTGGGGATGCCATGTAGACATCCATGTGCTTTCTAATTATTATATTGAATACTATCAACAACCAAATTGGGATCGACTAGTACAGAAAAATTTCCAGCTACATGCAAACCAGTAAAAACCAAAATACTGTCGAATTTGACAGCTCAATTTTGCACATTAAAAACTGTTCGGGAGCGATATTGGAAACGAAATAAAAAGTTCAAACGCAAATGGTGCCAATTTCATACTATTGTCAAATCTAGGGATTACTGTTCACATGCTCAAAAACCAGTGATATTCAAAATTAGAAACAAAATTTTAAAAAAAATTGAGACCCAAATTGAACAAATTAAAATCGAATGGGAACAATTTAAAACTGAAATTGACTAAATGACAACAGAAAGGAAGAGAGGGATCGCCTACCTTAGATATTTTACTCAACAAAAGGAAACAGATTGGCTAGGGTTTGAAAAGAGGCAGAGATGATTCGAGATGAGGCGCTTCGAGAGGTGCAGATCGAAGTGCTTCTAGATGAGGTGCTTCGAGAGGCGCAAATTTGAGAGAAGACGAGGCAGAAGTCTAGATTGGGCTGTGTTGGAATATGATGCCGCAGATGATCCTACCCGAGATCGGATGGCATGAACAAATGCGGGTGATGTCGCAGAAGATCGTGGCTTAGATCTAATGTGACACTTGACTTGGCAAGAAAGAAACGCCAGACTTGGAGCACAAGAAACTCTTGACTTCTTGTCAAAGAAATATTTTCTATTTATTGGCTTTCTCTCCTTGTATTGTATCAACTCAAATTATTCAGAAAATAATAAAAATAGTGTGCGTGTGTGTGGAGGACGTAGGCACCGAGTTGGTACAGAACCTCGTTAAATCTCGTGTTTATCTGTGTGTTTAATTGATTTCTGAGTTCATTGTATTAAGATTCTAAGGGGCACGGTCCATGTGCAGATACATTGGATCGTGCCTCCCCATACCCGATTTGATGAAGAATTATTTCCGCTGCGACGACTGACGATAATTTTAACATGGTATCAGAGCGTGGTTTTCTTCTCATGCATTGATTAGGTGTATCAATATTGGTGATTGCTCCGAAGACCTGTCGCTTGTATTGTTTCTCTGATTATTTCTTTGCCAATGCATAGTATTGCATGATTAAGAAGTTTAAGTGTAGTTGTGCACTTGTGCTGCTTCGATCACCGCCTAGTCCTTCACATTGGCTACATGTTACGGCTAAAGATCTCGAAAATTTGCTGGGAGCATCAATTATATCATGATCATGGTCATAGTGAAGTCAGGTAGAGACAAAGGTGAACCAAATAGGGTCAATGTGATGACCCAGATCGGGTCAGGATCGGGGCCCTAGTCGGGTCCAAGAATATGCTCTAGATCGGGTCACAAAGACTCTTCATGTGTCGAAGAATTTGATGTCTTCATATTGAGGACATTTGAGGTCAAGAAACATTTGTGTATGCAAGCCACCAAATATCCCTTTCAGGGGGAGAGTCTATATGAGAGGTATATTTGATGTCAACAAAGAGAAGATGATCCAAGTCGGGTCATGTGGTTTGAAAGAAGAATCTCTTGACTGATGTGGTGCACGGGTCGTGTCAGGATGGACACGGACCGGGCATATATGGGCCGGTAATGTTACCGGTTTGGAACAAGAATTTGAGACCGACGTGTGTCGATTTGGCGGCGGTATCTTTCGCTGTTTTGGATCGTAGGTGATTGCCTGCGGTTTTTGACCTATTTGATGGGGTGGATCGTCAATAAGAACTTGAGATCGGTGTGTGCCGGTTTTGGCAGCGGTATGTGTTCGTTGCTTTGGGTCGTAGGTGAGTGCTTGCGATTGTTGACCCAGTTGGCGGGGTGGATCGTCAACATGTCTGTCAAGATTATTCAGCAGAGGTTGCATTGAATATGCAACCATGGGCTGGTCCATTGATCAGTTTTGGACTTCATCACTTCTTAGGGAGTCGTGCGAAATCTGCTCGTTCTGAATCTAGAGTTGAGAGAGTTGCGTATTTGGTTGTTCTGAGATTAATTCCCTGCGCAAGTTACCACACAGTTGAACTTTTATCCCTGCACAAGGAATTCGTGTAATTGACATTTTTCTCTGTGCAAGTTACCGCACAGTCGACCTTTCATCCCTACATGAGGAATTCATGCAGTTGACCTTTTAATCGCGACCGGAAGAATAGTTACTCTCTTGAAAATAAGATTTGGAGTTGCTTGACGGAGGAGTTAAGATGGCGAGTGTAGGATTCAAAGACAAACTGGCAAGTTGTCATGACAAGACTGTACATGTCAACTTGAGGGGGAGTGTTGGAATATGATGCCGCAGATGATCGTACCCAAGATCGGATGCATGGCATGAACAGATGCGGGTGATGTCGCAGAAGATCGTGGCTTAGATCTAATATGACACTTGCCTGTGCAAGGAAGAAACGCCAGACATGGAGCACAAGAAACGCTTGACTTCTTGTCAAAAAATTATTTTCTATTTATTGGCTTTCTCTCATTGTATTGTATCAACTCAGATTATTCAGAAAATAATAAAAATAGTGTTCGTGTGTGTGGAGGACGTAGGCACCGAGTTGGTGCAGAACCTCGTTAAATCTCGTGTTTATCTGTGTGTTTAATTGATTTCTAAGTTCATTGTATTAAGATTCTAAGGGGCACGGTCCATGTGCAGATGCATTGGATTGTGCCTCCCTATACCCGATTTGATGAAGAATCATTTCCGCTGCGACGACTGACGATAATTTTAACAGGCTGCTTTGAGAGGAGGTGAAGGCAGATGTGTTGATCTTGGCAATTAGAAGGAGAAGTAGGTGCTTCGAGGAGGCAGAAATGATTCGGAGAGAAGGCGATTTTTTTTTTTGGGCGACCAGAGAGAGGAGAGAGATGGCTACACTCAAGAGAGGAGACGGAAGATTAACGTGAGAAATTTGCACAGACAGACAAATCGAAATAAATCAGCGCCATAATCTCAGCCGACCATCAAGATCTTAGCACGATTTTTTTTACAGTGATCTAATGGCACAAAACTGATGTGTATGAGGTCTCAATGCACATTAGTGTTCTATATCCATCCTATATATATATATAGGATGACTAACGCGTCATCGATGGCATGTGCCATCGATTTTTAATTGATTTGTTTTTTAGGATCCAAAATTCAAACGATCAATCCGAATCGTTAAAGTTGATCACCATATTTAAATATCCTTAGAGACCAAAATTTACATTTTTTCGAATTTTTTTGCTATTTATTATGATATTTTCAAATTGGAAGGCCTAAAATACTTTGATTATATTGTTCTTGAAAATATCATAATAAATAGCAAAAAAATTCAAAAAAATGTAAAATTTGGTCTTCAAGGGTATTTCAATATGGTGATCAACTTGAACGGTTCGGATTGAGCGTTTGAATTTTGGATCTCGAAAAATGACTCGATGACACGGGACCCTCCATGCCATCGATGGCGCGTTAGTATTCCTATATATATATATTGTTCTTTCTTCATCAAGACATATAAAAAACAGGTTTTCGATAATTATGAACAATTTTGTAGCAGCCGAAGTATTATCAGAGAAAAGGCATACAAAAAATACAAAAACCTCGATTAATTCGCTTGATTTACACCTGCTTCATTAAGCCAAAAACCAAAAGAGAAATACAAAGTTTGAAGGTAAAACAGTTAAAGTAAAAGTAGCTAATTAGATTAACCAAACTAAAGAGATATTAAAGAACTACACAAACACACACAACAAAAAAAAAAAAAAAAAGGAAGCTGATTAATTAACTTCCAGAGCCTTTTCTGTTACGCTGTTTAAGTTGCATATAAAAAGAGGTGTGTGATTTGGGAATTGCAGGTCCAATGTTAAGAGGTGAAGTTGATAACAGCTTCGCCTTTTAGTTTTATAGGATGCCCACCAGCTGACGTGGGCCTGACCTCATACCAGGAGCAGGAGCTCGAAGCTTGTGTTGCTAAACTAAATATTTATATATATACACTGAACATTTCTCTTGTTAAATTAAACATTTATATTTCTCCAGTTAAATATTTGGATAAGATATAAAAAAAAACAAAATAAACATATTGAACATAGTGAACAATTATGACAGAGAGTGAATATTTATATTTAATAAAATGAACACTTATAACAACAGAGTGAACAAAAAAAATTGACACGCTGGATCGATGGGTGAGGTGAGCTCTGCTCAGCAATGGCAAGGAATGAAATTTGTTCCGATGGTAGAAATCAATTTCTTATAAAATACATTGTGTCGTGCTGTACCGTATTTAGACACGCCTTATTTTTTAAAAGACTACTTACAGACCAAGGAATAAAGCATTGCAATGCCCGATGGTCAAAAAAATAATATTTGGTATGACTCTGAAGAAAACTTTTTATGCACTGTAATCTAACTTTAGTGGATTGGTTATACCTACGTCCAATAAAAGGTTAGATTATAGTGCATAAAATGATAATAAAAACGTACTTTTTAGAATAAAACCAACGCTAAAGGTTAAACCAACCCGCTTTCCACTTTCCTTTTTTTCTAAAAAAAAAAAAATAATAATAAAACATACTTTCCACTGTCCTTCATCGGCACCGGCCAAGGATAAACAATGGAAAAGTTATCCGTAGTCAATTGCATCCTAAAGAAAACAAACACATTTTTTTTAGGAAAAAAATAAAAAAAAAATTTAAAACAAACCGCACTTTCAAAACAGTGCTAATTGGTGGCATCTAGGAAGTAGGAAATGATCATCCCGTCAATATCCCAATGTCATTCAGCCTACGCGCCGTCTCCCAGTCTCCCTCACAGTCCGCCTAGTGTTCTTCAAAATGACACAACACGAGCGTATACGACACGCACGTATATTGGCACGACACGACACGTTTATGAAATTAACATGACACGTGCGTGTCGGTGTGTCGTGTCAAAGTCGTGTCGTGTTGGAGATTTCCAAATATTAACACGTCTTAACACGAGACGAGTTGACACGTGACACGACACGTGACACACGGGTTGTCACAACAAAGTAATATTATTTAAAATTTAATAAATTATATTGAATTTATATTATGAATTTAATGACTTTTGATTCATAATCTTTTTATTCAATCATTCATTTTTATTTTAATATATGAAATTTCAACAATTTATTATATTTTTTTATTTTAAAATTATTTAAATATTTTTTAATGAATTTTTAGAGAATAAATTAAAATAAATTATAGTATGGCTTGACACGTTTAACACGTCATGTCACTACGCGTGTCGTGTTAACTAATTCCTTCATTTGACACGACACGAAACGACACGTTGAAAATATTAACTCGTGTCGACATAACACGACACGAGCTCTAACACGCGCGTGTTTAACACGACACTGCACGACACGACACGTTTACAATACACTAAGTCCGGCCCATCCTTTTTATCTTTCCCACTTCGGTTCCCTGTTTCTGCCTTCACCTTCTCCCTCTCTTTCCACCCTCACCCTTTTCCACTCCCGTTCCCTCTTTTCTCTTCATCACCAGTCACCACTTCTCTTTAAACTTTCCTTCTTTCATTCCTCTTGTTTCCTGAAAAGAATTTTTGTGTGATTCTCATTACCAAAAACAAATATATTATATTTTTTGTTTTTTCTTTCTATCCCTCTTTCCATCAGAAAGAAAGTAAAGAACTTGTTTCTTACTACCGAAGCAAAAAATCAATAAATAAAAAAATAGTTCTTTTCTCTGTTTCCTCTTCATCAATAATCCCTACCAAAAGAAACTGTAGAACCTCTCTTTCTAGTTTCTACTACCATACCCTTCGTCTAATCTTGGATTCCTATGGAACATGTAAAGACAATTTTTGGACTTGGGGCACAACTACCATTTGTCTATCAGTTTTTTGATGAAGAATCTGTGCAAAATTCGGAACTAAGAAATAGCATTTCAAGACTTGAGGCCAAATTGATCAATGCATCGCAGCTAATCGAGAGATCAGAGTGCTGGTGCTTCAGGTATGATAACATTCAAAAGCTGCTTTCCTATCTTAAAAATGCTGTTTACGAAGCAGAGTTGACAATAGAGGAATTCAAATCCCAGAGGAGGAGAGCAGAAAACACTGATTGGAACAATACTGCAGGTGAGCTTATTGAGAACTTAAAGAATTGGGTCACAGGTTTTAAGGAAAAGGTGATTAGTGCTCAACGTAACCTGGATCATTTTTGTGACCAATTGGTAAAGATTTGTGACAGTTATGAAATACCACAAAACCCGAAAAAATTCAGTAGACCTATCACGGATTCACGTCCTCCTGTTGTATTTTTTGGTCGTGATAATGAACTGGAATATGCAATTAGTGTGCTGGAAATTCCCAAATCTGAGAGTAGCAGCTGTACGGAGAGCCAAAGAAAAATCCCAGTTTTACCTATTGTTGGAATGGGAGGCATAGGTAAAACAGCGCTAAGTCAAAAGATTTATCACGATGAACGTCTCAAATCATATAATAAAAAAATATGGATTTGTGTACCTCAAAAGTTCGATTTTGAGAAGGTCCTGAAAGAGATGATCCAGTGTGTCACAAAAAAAGAGTGCAATTTTACAAATGTAGACCTGTTAAGAGAGGAATTGATAAAAGAGATAAAATCCTCAACAGTTTTGTTAGTCCTCGATGATATTTGGAGCACTGACTGGCAACAACTGCTGGGGCCAATGAATGAAGCCTCTGAGGGAAGTGCGATCATATTGACCACTAGGGATCGTGAGTACATTAATTGTACAGATCATTTAAGGTATAAAGACCATTTCATTGTATCGTAATTTTGGATGTAGATTTTAGGGGAAAATATAGTTCTGTAAATATTTTATTGGATCGATATCTATGTGCTAATCACCATGATGAATGAATTTGATATAGGAATTTATTGGATCGAATGATCGATATTAATTAGGCTCTAAAATAGGGCTATTCTACTCAGATATATATATAGCTGTCTCTGTACCAGATATTAAGAACTCATTTGCATATATACTAGCTGTTCTGTAAGTATTTTATTGGATCCATATCTATGTGCTAATCACCATGATGAATGAATTTGATAAAGGAATTTATTGGATCGAATGATCGATATTAATTAGGCTCTAAAATAGTGCTATTCTAATCGGTTTTGTTCTTCAATTTGAATTTATTTTACAATAGGTTTCAAGTAGAGTTCATAAGCTTCCTTTGTGTATATTTGTAACAATTTACAGAACCTCAGGAGCAGAGAGCCCACTCAGCGAAGAACAGTAGAAGAAATGTTACAATGTTGGACATTTAGGTGTGCTGGCCACATTGACAGACTGTGGCTGGTATGACTGGAAAAGGACCATTGCTTTGGTAAGTGAGGATTGGCTTTGGTGTGCAGACTGCACAACCGGAATGGGGACTGCAGACAATGGTTGTTCTCAAAATGTTCTAGACCCAACAGTTTCTTTTCAACAACTGTTCACAATAGAATTGAGAAATTCAATTCAAATTAAGCTCAGTGGCTTGCGTCTCCTGAGGCCTTTATATAGTCTTAGGTCCCCTCTTGGCTTGGGGAATCTACCTTTTAGTTGTTTCCACTTCAATTTGGTTGTTTTAATAATAATTAATACTTATCTATTTGATACATTGCTACTTTGTGTGTGACTACTAGGCATCTCCTCGGGTCGTAAGCAATAGAAGGAGAGTACATTTTTCTCTATCTAATTGCTTTTATCATGCATTTGAGTATGCCTAGTAAGTAGGATCCTTTATTCTTAGGAAAATGGATAGAGAACCCTTTACTTAGTGGTACTTGCATTGTTGTTTGTTTGTTTCAATTCTCTTTTCATGATTTCAATTTTTTCTTGGGTTGATGTGCTTGAATATATATGGTTGATTATTTTTGTTCAAAATTAGTAATTGAATCGATAGACAAATATAATTAATGTACCTTTGCTCTATATTTTGGGGCATGGTTGCATGATTGATTGCATCCAGTGAAGTTTGAGTCCAGCATTTCCACCCGGAGTTAGAACCATGGAGTCCTTTTAGCTTTACAAGGGAAAAAAAAAGGATGTTGTGCATCCACTGTCGCATCACATCACCAATCTTGTAGAACTTTTAACCATGGAGTCGTTTTAGCGAATTATGTTTTCTGTTCCCAACTCCTTGTCTCCACCCCTTTCTGCCCAACCTCTCGCCCCAAAATTTCCACTGCGACATCACCAATCCTGACTAGTGGGACCACCAATTAAGACTCCAATGAGTCACCGGCACATCACATTCTAAATCTAACCAATTCCTTCTGCGATTGATGCTATTGTGTGTTGAGGAATTAAGGTGGACCCAGATGTCTCCGTACTAGAAGTAAGGTTACTATGTGTAGCCCGACACGTACGATCGATGAATAAGATGGTCAAGGTGTTAATGGATGGAGCGTGTAGTGAATCTTCGCGTGTCTTGCGATCTAAAATAATGTAATTCTCTCGATCTATTATTTTTGCAGTAAGTCTGTGCAGATGAGGTGTTTGTGGAAATGACCCAAAGAGATGTAAAGCTTGACCTGTGATCCAACTGCTTGTGCTTTGATTACAACTTTACCAAATTTCAAGTCGTTATTATCAAGGGCAAAATGTTCCTTTTCTTCAGTATTTTCGTTGCAGAGCAAAATTTTTTTTGACGGAAAAATATTCCTGACATTGTTTACCCAATATTTTAGGAGTGAACAAATCAGACTATTAGTTAACAATTGCACATTACAATGCATAATCTACAGTTCAATGTCTGGTCAAGTCCGATGTATTTAAACAATAATTGTAATAATTGAAAAATTTTGCGCTTTGAATGAAAACTAGCTATTGAATGGTTTTGTGATTGTCCGTTCTAAAGTTTTGATGCCAGCTGCGCAATGCTGACATGCGTAATTTAGCAATTCAATTGAACTTTGAATAAAACGGACTAATAGATTTTTGTTAGATGGGGGTATTCATTAATCTTTTTTTTTTTCTTAGCAGATAATTGGGCCGTAGCCAGTAGGTGGATGCAAATATGCAATACCACACTGATAATTGGGCCGAGTGCAACAATTTGGGCTTCATAATTAATACAATAGATATATAATTTTCTTATTAAACTCAGAGACGGCCTAACATGTGGTTCTTGAAGTTCATCAACCGTCCGAAAAGAAATGTTTTAAAATTTGAATAATTAAAAACAATTTTGTAGCAACCGTCCTTTCACAGTCTGACAGGCAAACATTTAAACCCAAATATATAAGGGCTCGTTTGGATGCTTCCCGGAATAGGGGAATAGTGGGAATAGTCACTCTTCCCACTCTTCCGGCCACTCTTCCCACTCTTCTCAATAACACTCTTCCCAACAACACTTTTCTCTCTACTTTTTCACACTTCCCAACGCTATTCCTAAACTCACCATCCAAACGACCTAGAAATAGCACTCTTTCCACTCTTCCCACTCTTCCTACTCTTCCCACTTTTGCACACTATTCCCACACCATCCAAACAAGCCCTAAGAAATAGTAAACCCAAATTAGAACATGTCTGTACCCATCTATTACGGCACAGAAAAACTAATTTGCCGTTGGGATGATAACTGTGAATAGACATTAGACAACACCATTCAGATCCGACCACAAACAAGTCCAATTACGCATCGGGCAACTACTGTGCTAGGCAATGTTTCAAAGAAGGTAATGTATTCTGATCTATAATCATTTATCAGATCATCAGATGTGTCGAAAGTTGAACTACAATTTGTCAATTTGACCCGTTAAAGATTCAAGATCTAAGGCCTAATTAAACTACGAGGTGCCATTGGCATAGCCCGATATCATGCAATAGATTATAGATATATACGGACTCGACTCCAATGTTGCACTATAAAAAGAAAAATATTAATTAATAGGTTACAGAGTCGAATCATGAATTGAAAGCATTTTGTTTGCAGACGACAATATTTATTTTTTTATTAGAAAGTGTGGGGTTATACGCAACGCCTTTTCCATTAATTGAAAGGGTATATATGGTAGATTAGTATATGGAGTTTTATATCATCATATTTGAAAATTTGGATGTAATGATGCTGGGACACCGACTAAAATGAATGTTCCTTTTCTAAATGGACTTAACTATAAAAGGACAAAATTATGCAATACTACATACAAATTTACGTACATGAAAACGTGATTAATTATTTATATATTCTGAAGCTAATTTCTTATCGACGTCGGTTAGCTTAATTTAAAATTTTAATCAATAATAGAAGCATATATCAAATAATAAATTACATTTATTAGATAAATAATATATTATTACATTTATTAGTTTTTTTTAGGGTCAGGTGGAAATCACAACTCCGACAATAAAAATATATTATTACATTTATTAGTTACTTTCATTGCTTACTTCTTTGTTTCATAACCAATTTTAAATTAGTGTACTATGCAATGCAATAGTTATGACTATGATATGTTAACATGTTATCCACTATCTTTCACAACATAAAGCTACGGAGTAATCAGAATTATCTTAAAAAAAAATTGTCCAAACGAAGGCTATTTATACTGTACACGTCGGAAGTTTTTTTCATAATTGATAACAACAAAACCGATAGAATAAAAAATAATAATTATCACGAGAAAAAAAGGGAAAAAAAAATACAGTAACGTGAATACTGGCGGGTTCAGTTTGTGGACAGTAGTTTTGAAGGCGGAGGGATCAGAAACAGAAGCACTGGAAGAGAACGCGGCACATGAGATCTGATCGTGCGGGTGCCCAAAGCCACAGAGGAAGTTGTATGCTCTAGATTACCTGTCGTGAATTGATTAATGGTCCACTTGACATTTTTATAATTAGAACAGACCGGGTACTTCGGTACTTCTGCAGTTGCGCTTTACGTTTTCAAACTACCAGCTGTCCAGCCTTGTCCAAAAGTCCACTCTTATCTCGCGACGACTTTGGAATGATAACATGCTGACACAATATGACAGTCGCACGTTATGCCTTACTATATGCGAGTAAGTACATGCATGGGCCACTCTGGTTGCTTCAAGTTGATTTAAATTTAAAAAAATTAAAGTTTGAACCCTTCAAGTTGATTTAAATTTACATAATTGATGAAGTTTGATCGGTTTTTGATTAAAATAGTACGTTTTTTAAAGTTCGTACACTAAGAATTGCTCCAATTTAAACAACTACTCAGTATATATATTGATACCAAAAATATTTTTAGTTTTGTGCATATTTGGTGAAAGTGCCTTCCAACGTTTAAAGTACCGTACTGGAGATCAAACCGGCCGAGCTATTGGTACGAGATTTATCGATTTTACCGGTTAAACCGGTTCAAAAAACCGGATGATGTTATATAATTATAATTATTTTAAAATATATTAATTAGTTAACAAATGTTCATCAAATATATATATTTTTTTAAATCCTAAAACATTCATCTAATATAGGAAAATGATTAAATGCCAATTAATTAATTAATTTCCGTTCAAATTGGAATGAATTAATTAATATCGATGAGCACATAGTTTCCTTTATGTTCCTGTGAATTGCAAGACAAGTTAGGAATTTTTTCCTAATAATCCTAAATTAAAATCGAAATTTCACGTCCATCCTAACGTCACTAAATAATATCACAAGTGTCCTAAATCTGGCCACCACTTCAGTTGGCGGCCTGGTTTGCCACCTGGACGCGCCACGCGGGACGTCACCTGTAACATCCCTGAATTTTAGGACCTGTTCGCAATACTTCAAATTCTAAGTTTCTATTTGAAAAATGTTTATTTTTATCTATTTGATCTTATCCATTTGATTTCTTAGTTGTTAAGTAATCCATATTTTCATAAATAGTAATCTATATTTTCAAAAACAGTAGCTAAGTAATTGATATTTACTTACTTAGCCATTAAGTAACTTAATATTTACTTTTTTAGCCACTAAGAAACCTCCACTATAAATATAACCTAGCCTCATTCCATTTCATTTCAGATCTCTCTCTCCCACTATTTCTCTCTCCACCTAATTTTGAATACCGTTTTGGCTTTGGATAGTCGGCCGTTTAGGATTCGAGTTCTACGTCGCAGTTATGTCGGGAAGTCGTATAGATTTGCTTATTCTTGTGGATCGCTCAGTCAGGTAACCGGACTTCTCTATATTTAGTTTCGTATTGCTTGATTTGATTATTGCTTGGCTTTGATTGCATGTGTATGATCGTTTGTGGTATGTTTTGCGGGATATCGGGTTTAGAAACTGGATTGCTGAATTTGTATGTGTATGTGGATTTTGTGCCCTGATCCCCGAGACAGGGGAGGGGAAATTGCATGTGAATTTGAGCCCTGATCCCCAAGAAAGGGGAGGGGAAACTGGTTCTGATCCCTCAGGAACCGGGGAGGAACCTTATGCCTGATTGATATGACTGATCTAGACCCGTTTATCTCCGCAAAATATATGTTTGTTATGTGGATTAATCTGATCCTGATTGATGTTGCTATCTTAACTAATATAGAGAAGCTGCGTCGTTAAATAACCGGTTACTGAGCTTTGTAGCTGACATCCGTTTGTTTTCTTGTGTTTGCGACGTAGGTTGACGGGCCGACGGATGGATGCAGATGATACCGCCCCACCCTCGTGCGCCCGCGACCCGTCGGTACGGGGTGTGACACCACCTCAGCAAGGTCTGAAAATATGAATTTTTTTCTTCCTTGGCTGCCATTTGAGATGTCGGCCAACATTTTCTGCGCACTGTTTCGTATTTGAAGTGTTTCTTTCTCATACGATGTCCGATTTGGATGATTCAAATTGCGTTGGAATCTTAAAAAACAGATCTATAACTTTTATGTTTTGAGTATCTTTCAATTCGAAATTTATAATAATCAAAACTTTAAGTAAATATAAGACGTTAGGTTCTCCAACACTTACAACGACTTTTCAATCATCATTCATTACGAATTGGAAGATTCTCAAAATATATGAGTTGTAGACATTTTTATTTAGATTTTAACTGTCACGCCCCGAACCAAATCTGAATTCGAGGAGGACAATCCCGCCACGTGCATACACTCTATTGTACACACGTAAGTCTAAATTTTAGTGTCTCAGATACAGTAAATCACAAGATAATGTCACAAGAATAATACAAAATAAAAAGTACACAATAGAACGACATCTGAAGCAACTCAGATATCATATGACATCTCCCAGCAGCGGTAAGCGATCTCTAACTTTGGATCGTCTTCAATCAGACCTGAACCTGTCTCCACAATCAAAGTATGTGGGATGAGTATGTGAATACTCAGTGTGGTAATAAGGTAAGCCAACAAGGTCCTAGTTAAACTACAGCTAGAACTAAACCATACTTAAGTTAAACACTTTTAAACTCCTAAAATTATGCAATTCTAAGTGTAAGATTTGATGTACTTATGATGATTTCCTATCTAACATGATGTGCCCAAAGATAGAAGAGAAAATATCTGGTTTTCTGGAAATATAAGATAATACGAGTAAGTCATATACATATATATACGAGAGTCAAGCACCCGCACTCAATAGTCAGTCATAATCATAACAAATCCAAAATCAATCCTCACATATCCCCATATGACATGGACCTTGCCTAAGTAGATCTACCTACATTCTTTATAAAGAATCATAGCTCGGTAAAATATCATAGCTCCAAGCCTATAGCCCCCGTCGAGGAGTAGGTCAATACCGGCATTGAATCGTGGGAGATCGAGAGGTAGTCTAATAGATAGCGGCAAACAAACCCCATAGGGTCCAGTCTAATCAAGCGGACATATAACAAATAACCAAACAATGATAATAACTACCAAGTGACCGCAGTACCGCCTAACGGTCGGTCTGCTGAGTGATCATCAGTAACGCTTCGTCCGTGATTGCCATTATAAGAAGACACCGGCATTCAGCTTGGGTGCAATCTTCCGATAATAGAAATCCCAGTCAAAAACGCTCTTATCTCACTCGGTCTCACTATCTTGTACCATACCAGATGCAAGTGTTGATTAAGGGCACTTTTAAGTATTTAAATCACTTTTATTAATATGGATGATAACCTATCCATGCAAAACTAATGTTTAATAAATGAGATGTGCTTAACTGTTTACTTAATGTTAATGACATGCTATGCACACATTAAATTAAAGATCTAATTCTTAATCTAAAGTTTAAACAAAACCTAAGGCATCCACACCTGGAATGACGGGCATAGAAAGAAGGTTGCTGCTAACATCAGTGAAGTCTTGGTCTCCACTTTGCAACCCTTACTCAGATTGGTAGTTGGTAAACTACATCTAAATAGTCTGACTGAGTACCTGACGATAAAAAACGTAAGCGTTAGACTAGCGATCTACCCAATTGTCCCATAATTAACATCAAGTGCTGGTTATGTGTTCTAAACCGTACTTAGAAGAAAGAAGGTTATATTTTGAAATACATTATTAAATTGACTTAAAACACTTTGTAAGATTTCGGCAGAGTTTCCTTTATAAAATAGGTGTGAAGGAAGACGTTATGACGAATTTCCTACAGTCCAATCTACGCGTTTGAGTCGTATAAAATCAATTTAAAGTTTCGAAAATCAAACAAATAGTTCAGTTACAAATATAATAGTGTTTTGCTCAAGTATGAAATATCTATGTAAAAGAAACTCAATAATATAAAAATATTATACAAGAAATCAAATTAAGCAAGTTAGATAAATATTGAAATAACCAAATAATACTAAGATATAATTTATAGTGTTGTTTAATGATTTATGTTTGCCTCCAAATTTTGCTGCAATAAATAAAATAACCAGGGCATCGTGAGATGAGGGTCGTCGAATTTTAACGAGGGTACAATTTCATAACAGGCCCAAAACAGGCTCGACTTAAAACCAAGCAATTAATCTGGGTGATACAAGGCTTAGATTAATATTCAGAGTCGGTTCAGAAATTTGCCAGGCCATGCAGTGATATATTTCACCAAATATAGGGATTGTACTCACGAGAATCGGGCCTATATCAATTTGGTTAATAGTACTAATCAAATCAATAATAAGTGGGCCATTTACAAAATATTTCATTTCAATCAAACAATCCATTTTGGCCCAATCCACATCTCGGCCCAAAGGAACAAATTCGAATCCGAATCCATCGGACCCAAATCGAGCCCCTCTTCAGGCTCGCGACATATCAACGCAACCAAGTCCAACAGTGACTAGTTGACTTGATCGAACCCAAACCCGGACTCGACACGTGGCAAGACCCCGTTGGGTATTACCGGTGGACCCCAGGTTTCCGTTAAAAGAAAACAAAACAAAAAAAAAGAGAAAAGAACTGACAGTACCTTCGAAGGAGAAACTTCTCCTCCGACGAAAGCACTTCCCTCGCCGCTGCAACACGCCGTCTCCGCCTCAGTTAGTTGCACCATTGGAAAGACGACGCTAACCTGAGCGCGACGACATCAAACTCGAGAGTACTCGGTGACTAGAAAAGAGAAATTTTTTCGGAAGAAAGTCAGACGGCCGGAGCGAAAGAAGATTGAATTGCAGCAAAATTGTTGAAAAGATAGTTAAATTGCGCACCTGAGAGACTTCCCTGGAGTGGTAATTGCGAAGCTCTGGTGTCAATTGGGGTTAGTGCTGGAGAAAATGGATGACAGCGCCAACAGCTACGAGTGAGAACTTGAGAGCATGAGGGAATTGGTGATGAACAACACCTCCTATGGATTGAGGAGAACAGAGGTGTTCAATTGAATTTGAAATAGCGAAAAGAGAAGTTTAGGGAGGAGAATTAAATGAAGTACTTGCCTAGAGAAACTCCGCTGGCAGCGAATGGACGTCTCCAGTGGAATGAATACTCAAAAGACGAGAGAGAAAGCCAAATGGAGGACATCTCTTTCCTCTGCGACCTACGACCTGAAAAGGTTGTTATAGGCCTGAAGAGATTCCTGGTACCAATGGCAGGAGGCATGAGAAGAGTGAGTTCACCTTCTGGTTCGACCGTTGGATCAATTGATGATGGCCTTAGGGATTTCCTCATAGTACACCCCAATTAATGCAGCAGAACGAACATAGGAAAGATTAAGGTGTAGAAGCATACAGCATGTGGAACGCCTACATCTGTGCCTTTGATATCAAGCCTAAGATAACTGAACGGACAGATTATGGGGAGTAGCATCTCTTTGCAATTCCTGAGCTTCATAGAATTCAAAGAAAATAAAAAATGTTCAGAAGACAGATACCAACTGGAGGTCAAAGATGAATTATCGGCCATATTCCTTCCCTTAGAAACCATGGGCATATCTGTCATATAAAGGAAAAGCCATGGAATAAGGAAGTATATGGACAAAAGAATTATAGCACACGGCGAACTTATAATTCCAAATTTGCCCCTGATTCCTCTTGATGATGTATATCGCCTGGAGAAAACAATACTGGGATTTAATGTGAAATTTGTTTAAAGCAAAGAATGTGCAGACATGCTAACTGGAAATCGTCAAAAGATAATAATATTACAAAAGGACAGTTAACCCTTTTGCAAGTTGATTATACTAACTATGCCATCTGAGTTAATCTATGATCCATAGTTGATAAATGAAAAAGGGAATACGCCCAACCAATGAACTGAAATGAGATTGAGGAAAAGGAATTGATGATTAATATGCTAATGGAGAGGGTTGGCAGTTAACCCCTGTGTCTCCTGACACAGCAATGCATTTCTTGCGATTTGAGTCAACTAGTGTTCCCCAGCCAATAAGAGATAAACACAACACATTCACCTGACATGTAGAACAGCAAACAGGAAAACATAACCGATTAGAGGCTTCCATTTTGTTGCATCATCAGCATATGAAACTATTATTCCAACACTGCCCCTATGATGGAAAGGCAAACTGATGGTCACAGAAGGGTATTTATGACAATTACATGGTCCCTCCAGTCCAAATTCATAGGGAAGAATGGACAAATGAAAATGGAGAAGAGAAGGATGCACTTCTGGTAGCTGTAGCTATAAGCCCAAAGTTAAGCATGTTCAATCTGTACCTTTCACAGCCTATAACAATCATGGATGCTTGCCACCTGTATCCTCTGAAGTTGGCGCCAATGTAACCCCCTCTCCAAGTACCTTATCCAGCAGATAAGGATAAGAATGCTCTTACCTTCCCAAAGCCTGACAACTTGGGACCTCCATGTCAGTCACAGCTGAGATGTCAAGTGAAAAGAAGTAGAATGAGTGAGATTCTCTTTGCGCTATTCTCCAATTAATGGATCCAAATGCCAAGTGTCAAACAATGATTGCACTGCAGGGATGAGTAGTAGAGAACAGAAGTGAGTTTAATTCCAAAATTGATGGACTGAAGACTGGCCTTTCATCCTAGCCCTTGATCAAGACTTCAAAAATCAGGAGACATGCCATGTGGCAAGGAAACCAAGCTGCAAACCCTAGAAATTCCTTATAAAAAGACCCTCCTGCCGAAGGAAGAGGGAGGACAGACCCTCAATTTTTCTAAGTTGAAGTGCTGTCAAATCGTTTTTGGAAAATTTTGTAAGAAAAAAAGGAAAAACAGGGATTTTGTGAAAGAAAAGGTAAAAATCAAATGTGTATTTATCACTCATTCTGATAATAAGAATCATTTTCTATCAACTTTTTTTTTTGAATGCTCGATTTCTTCCCTTTCCTTTTGTTTTTTGCTTTCGTGCAATGTTTAGAGTAATTTTTTTTATGGCACTTAATAATCTGTTTAGCTTTGAACCATATACGGATTTCATTGCCAAGGAGCGTGTATCTGCATGTGGGGATACAATCGAACATTTAAAGTATTTGCATCTCATTACATACTCAATAAGTTGTTCAGTTCACCTCATGTACAAATTTCATTACCTTGGAGTATGTATTTGTACGTGTGGGCTTGGCTGGATCTTAAAAAGACACTGCATCTAATCATTCACTTAATAAGTTGCTCAGTTTTTGAACTACATATGGGTTTCATTGCCAAGAGCATGTATCTGTGTGTAGGGATAAGATTAGACGATTGAAATGTTTGCATCTAGTTACCCCTTTTACAATTTGTTCAGTTTTGAACCACACACAGGTTTCGTCGCCATGAGCATGTGCCTGTATGTGGGGATGAGACTGATTAATAAAAATGATTTGCATCTAATTAGATTAATAAGTTGTTTAGTCTTAAACCATGTACAAATTTCATTGCCTATGAGTATGTGTTTGTACATGCGAGTTTGACTGAATGATTAAAGTAACCGCATCTCTAACTGTGCATCTAATAAATTGCTTAGTGTTGAAGCATATACAGATTTCATTGCCATGAGCGTGTGCCTGTGTATGTGGATAACATTGACCATATGAAGAGCAATAAGAATCAGGTTTATGTAAATGTTCATTTTAGAGATTGGTTTAGTTCAAGCGGCATACATGTTTTCTATTATCAAGGAGCATAGATACGTGCATATCTGTAGTCAAAAGTAATGGAAGTCTCCTTTGTTAAGACTTTGAAGAATCTGAAATGTGCTCAATTGCTTAGTATGCAAAGTCATGAAAAAGAGGGAAAAGTTTAATACGTTAAGATAATAGCAGGGAATGTTTAAATAAAAATGTCGTCCATGAGCCTTATTCATACGGCTCAACCATATAAACAATCCCATATAGTCATGTATATTCTGGTCTTTGTAATCTTGAATCAACCAAATGGAAAATTTGAAATTTAGTCTTCCTCGAAATAGTTTGTTATATCTAGTCAAATTTTTGGTCATCTTATTTCATAGTTCTCAAAAAAAAAATATATACACGACATTAATGCTTATTATGTGGTCATACAAGCTCTCGAATAATAAAGACGATAGAAAATTTTGAAATTTAATAAAAGTTGGCAAAAATGATGAAGCTTGGCTTTGGCATTAATAAATGTTCCCTGGATCACCGCCTGAATAGAAGATCGCAACACTCAAAAGGGATCCAACTAATGGATATTTTCAATGTGTATTCATATTCAGAAATGCATCAACTAAAGACAATTATCATTAATTGCAATTAAATCAACTTGGTTATCTTGTCAGACCAAAACCTGACTCGAGATCAAAAACACAACCGAAATGCTATAAAATAGGTTATACGACTTCAATTGTTAATAACAGTAATTCCAAAACCTCCTGTGATGCTTGAATAACCTTCTCTGGTAAGAAAATCACCGTCGACAGCCTCAAATCACCGCTTCCCCAATACCCTGGCAGGTTCAGTCGAAGGTACGGCCAAAACCCTAAAATCGAGAAACGCAACTCAAATGAACAGCGCTGGGGAACTCAGGAGACTCCCACGACACTCATCGTCATAAACCCGACCAAAAAAGCCGTCGAGGTTGGCCGGCGATAAATAACTGGACTTCTCCAGTCGGCGAGAGAAACCTGCGAGGGAGGAGGATCGAAACGAATGAATATTCAGAATGAACTCAGCTCACAGATGCACATATGGACCGAACGGTTTAGCCATGGATCTTTTGTGACTCCATTCGTGTGGCGAGTCCCTGACTAGCAGAACACGAAACATGGAAATCAGGACCAATGATAATTTTCTAAAACCACAGAAACTTCAAAAATACATGAAAAATGGCCAGAAAGTCCAGAAAATTTCCATAAAATACCAAAATGTCCAGAAAAATGTGAGGAACATTTTCATATATCATTCCAAGTTCGAATTCCCAATCAAAAAAAAAAAAAGAATTAAAATTAAAGTCATAAAAATGATTAAAATTGATAAACACAAAACACTCAGTGCGTAAAAGTGCAAGGGTATGAACCCCTTTGACAGCAGGTACCTCAAAATGACAGATATGTCTGGACAGCAGGTACTTTGAAATTTTTTTTGGACAGCAGGTACAATTAAATGGTAACCACCGTTAAGGACAAATCTTGTGGGAAGTCAAACTCAAGCTCAAATCCAGTCAAAAATCCATATTCAGTCAAATCCAGAACCCATACTCAAATCCAGTCAAACTCGAAATCCAGTCAAATCCAGAACCCAAACTCAAATCCAGTCAAAATCCAAATCCAGTCAAATCCAAGACCCAAACTCAAATCCAGTCAAATCCAAGACCCAAACTCAAATCTAGTTAAAATCCAAATCCAATCTAAATCCAAATCCAGTCAAATCCAAAACCCAAACTCAAATCCAACTCCAGAAAAAAAAAATCCAAATTCAAATTAAACTCGAAGTCTAGAAGACCCAAACCCAGAAAATCCAAACCGAATCCAGATCCAGAAAATCAAAACTCAAGATCCGGACCTAAATCCGAAAGCAATACAAACCCAGAAACAAAAATCCTATAATTATACAAACTTCCAGAATCCAGGGACCAAACTTTAAAGATGTCTGAAAATCAAGATTTGGTGAATTCTAGAACATATGAAGACCAAAGTTTAAAATGTCCAAAGTGACCAGAATTTCTAAGCACGCCTTAATACCAGAGTTTAAAACGTTTTATAACATAACTCCTGCACGTTACAGGGCCAGAAATTCGATACGTCAATAGTTGACCAGAATTGACACACGTTCAAGGGCCGGAACCTCTACATGCCTTAATGCCTGAGATTCCAGAAACGTCTGATAACCTCGGTTCTAACATGTCAACAAACAGACCTAAGTTTTAAAACGTTGATAAATTGAAGTTTTAAATAATTAAAACATCAATATGATCTGAATACCGAAACTTTACAAGTCTATGACTGTCCTCTTTGAGCTTACAATGCGTATAGTTTAAAGACAACAAATCAAAAATCATTAAATATAAAAATATGGTTAAATAAGGGTTAACAGATAACTACCCGGGACCAAAATTCCAGAAATCTTGAAACTCTAAACATAAATTAAATTCCTTTGCATCATATTTTGCATTATGTTAATTCTCTCATTTCTACATCATCTGCTCCATTCGTGTCACCATTTGTTTGCGTTCTTTGATGTTAAACGTCAAGTGTCTTTTGGTAAAAAAATGCTATAATGCTAACTGGTATGCCTAATCCATTGACTATCCCGATCTAGAGGTGCTCTTGACTTGGTTCAGAGGTAATTAACAGTAAGGGCTTGCGCCTACTGGAAAAAAAGGACCTGCAGTAAACAATCAAACTCTTGAGAGGTTCGAGACCACGTCAATACCCACATCCCTTTTCAGGTGGGTGCCGATGTCTGAGTTTTGAAACGATCGAGGGGTATCTCGTCCGCAATATCTTTTTCCCCCGCGGAAGCATCCGGTCATTTCCCCCTTCCGAGGATCAGGGTCCAAAAAGGTGCGAGACAGATTCTGGCACGCCCGGTGGGACATTTTTCTCCTCTCATCAGGGAATAATCAATGGACCAGGCATATCGACATAGCATATCAACATAACGTGAAATACATTTAAAATATACAAAGATACTGACGTTAACTTTAAGTGCTTTCCATTTGCAGGAAAACTCATCCGAAACCAAGAATCAACATGGTGACCTGGAGTGAAATCGTGAGCGGTGCACACCTCAAGAAGGCCAACAAGTCGGTGGCCGGGACTCTCACTGTGCCCGTCCAGGTGCCCTTGACTGCGCTTGCTGGTGAAGCGCCAATGACTGCAACCATCTCTCTCAACAAGAAGGCTGGGGCTGGTGCCCAGCGTCTCAAGGTCTCTCTCGCCCCCAAGAAGGCGAAGGAAACCCGAGTCAGGCTCTCGAGGTCTCAAGCCCTCCGCCTGGCCCAGGAAGAAGAAATTGACACTGATCTGCCTCTGAACAATGCGTTCGCTCCTCTCCGCATTGTGAAGAAGAATGCTGACGGTCCGCGCCTGCGCGAAGACTGGGAGCTACCCCAGTATGCTCCTCTGAAGGTTGAGGTGGTTTCCGCTCCCAAGAAGCACCAAGCTGTGGAAGCCATCCATGCTGCATACAAGATAGTCAAGAAACTCCGCGGGGCCCGCAAAGCCTTCGCCATACCTGCCAAGAATACCCAGAAGCCCTCAATCAAGGAGAGGCTCCGGTTCCCAGTCTTTCAGCGCCTTCGTTTCCCCTACTATGAGGATACCAGGATCGGAGATGCTGATTACAGCGCCTCGGAGAAGAAAGTGGAAGTCACACCTCCTTCGGTCTTTGATCGGCTCACTTTCCCTCCTCTCAAACCCAACACCAAGAATATGAAAGCCAAGGGGAAGGCTGCTCAGGTTCGGAAGCCCAAAAATGCTTCTGAGCCTCAGCAGGAAGGCGCCATATCCCCGAAGGAAAACAAAAGGAGGAAGAAAGCCTCCGAGATATCTGATATTGTGTCATACATGACGCAAGCCCCAGGAAAGAAGGTCCGCGTGCCCAAGAAAAGAAAGGGTGCAGGATCTGCGTCTGTTTACCATGTTCATGCTGATGTCGATCATGATGATGACCTCACTGAAGTTCACATGGTCGGAACTGGCTCTCAGGAACCCCCACAGTCCGAGAGCATACCAGTTGAAACCCGGAGCCAGAAAAGCAAAGCTTCTGCCTCCGCCCCACCAAAGAAAAACAATTGTCCCCAGATTCCCGAGCCCATTACAGAAGAAAGGGTCAACCAAGCCAGCGATCACTCTGCTGGTGAGGAGGAAGATAGGGGAGAAAACCCCGGTTCGAACAGAGATGAAGCCTCTGATGGAAGTGCAGACGAGGAAAATGAAGTCCTTGGAGAAGTTGCCCAGCTCCGCAAGGAGCTGGAAGAAAAAGACAAGAAGTTGAAACAGTTGCAAGTCGACAATGTCCGCATAGCTGAAGCCTGTGCGGAGATCCAGAAATACATGGCCAAGAAAGGAGCACGGCCAAGCCCAAACCCAGTCACTTCAAAGCAAGGAAGCGCCCGACACTCGGTGCCCGAGCGCAAGAAGAAAAGAAAGAACAAATCCAGTCGTGACTCAAGCGAAACCTCTGATGAGGGGTCATATGGTAAAAAGAATGCTTCCAAGGTCGATCCAATTGACCTCATGGAAGAAATGAGAAAGCAGATGGAACAAAAATTCCAATACTTGGGAGTTGACGGACCTCAATTCCCCAATAACTTCACAGGAAGACCATATCCTGAGAGGTTTGACAAGGTTGAATACCCAAGGGGTTATGTTGTGCCAAAATTCAAGCCGTTTGAAGGAGTCGGCAGTAAAGTGACTCCCGACCAACATTTGTCTCACTTTCTGACATCCTGTGGAGACACTACCAGAAGACAAGAATGGCTGTTAAGGCAATTCCCCCAAAGCTTAACGGGAGTAGCCTTTGAATGGTATGCCTCGCTGGAGGAAAATAGTATCAAGAACTGGAAAGAAATGGTCGCCGCTTTCAAGACCCGATTTAGAGTCACACCTCGTCGTGTCACTTTGACCAGCTTGGTCAACACTAAACAAAACAAAGGAGAAACTGCCTCGGACTTTGTCGCGAGGTGGGAAAACATGTACACGCGATGCCAGTCAAACATCTCTGAAAAGGAGGCGGTCCGCATGCTCATGAATGGGATCCGTCCACCTATGAAAGTGCTCCTGGCAGGACATAACGTCGCCACTTTCGAGGGCTTAGTGACTAAAATCATTGAGTTCGAAGGGATGGAGGATGACATCAACCTGATGTATGCTCTCCCCAAGGAAAGGCCAAAGAAAGCTGAAAGCAAAACCGTGAAAACAAAAGCGGCCAGCAATCAAGTCGAAGGCACGAGTGGCGTACAGTGGGGAGAAAGTGATGAAGAAAAAGACGGGACTTCACAAACCCGTGCCCCAAGACCGACTTTGAAAGAGTTGCAAAACAAACCATACTCTTTCAAGAAAGAGAAAACCAAAAAGTTGTTCCAGCAAGCAATGAAAGTGCTAGAAATACGACTCCCGAGGTGCAAAAGGCCTGAAGAAGAAAACAAGGTCAACCACCCGAACTATTGCCCATATCACCGGGTCTTAGGCCACAGTATCGAAGACTGTTATGTTTTCAAAGACTGGATCGAGAAAAGAATCCAAGAAGGAGCAATCCCACTCCATGATGACGCTAGGCAAGAGCCGGCACCTCATGCTGGGCCAACCAGAACACCAGTTGCCAGCGCGAATCGCGTCTCTGCTTGCTCTGACGGCAGACCACCCACCACTTGGAGTGTAAGCCTCAACAAGAGCACCAAAAAGAAGTTGAAGGTGCTTCAAGCTGAACCCAGGCTCAGATGGAAGAATACCATCACCCCCATCGTGCCGAGAAACGTTGTCATACCAACGAGATTGCCTCCCAAACCGAGACGTGGTTATGTCCCGGTAGCACGATCAAACAACAACAGACCGTTCTGGAGGAAAGTTGCGTCTCAGGAGATCGAAGAACAATATATTCAAGGAAGACCAAGGCAAGCCACCCTGGCTGACTTTCTGTCCCCCAGGGATTTTACCAAAATTACTGGTAAGGCTTGGAAAGATGTGACAGAAAGAAAGGAACGTGAGAATGCGGAATCTGAAGAGTTCTGGACGGCTTCGTGTCGTCACATTTCCAGCAATGATCAAGGGAATGAGGATCTCTCTGATAAGAAGGCATCTCAGTCAACCCCTGACCAGTCAAGTCAGCAAGTCCAAGAAACATCGACACCCTCCGCGGCTGTGCAGTACAGTCAAATGGGGTCATCATCGTCTCGAGGAACACAAACCGAGACCACCCCTGCCAAGACCAAGAAAACCCACAGGGGCCGCAGAAACAGAAAATCCAGCACTCGGGCAAATACGCCTGGAGAATCTTTCGGGTACCAAGGTCCCGGGGCTCCGGATTCAGAGCTAATGGTCCTTCCAGTGACCGTCAATGGGCAAGAAAGAAGGGTATATGTGGAAATTCCCAGAGAATGTCAAAGTGAGGACGGCGGTTTAAACCTAAACAATTTGGGTTTCAACTTGCTTGTGGAAGACAAAACAGGACAACCTGAACTCCCTCCTTCTGTGATACAGACTCTAGCCCAGCACGTGTCTGGTCTAATGAGTGAAGCCATAAACGCGACAAAGCTTAGGAGAGAAAGGGAGGCAGCGGCAGCTAAAATGGCAACCACTTCAACCAAAACTCCAGCTAAAACTTCAGGGCCGGAAGAATGCTACTTCGAAGATGAATATTCATGGCCTGGTTCCAGTCCTCCCCGTGATGACATGGATAACAATTATGACTTTGATTGTCACTTCAGTAGTGACGAAGAAAGAGGTGGTAGTGCCGCCGGTGCATGCTGCAATGTCTTCGCGACCTCTGATACTGAGTATGAAGGAGATGGCAATGAAAATTATGATGATTTCTATGAAAATGCCGAAAATGATGCAGTCCAACCATCTGAAGAAACGGAGGTGGAAGATAAACATGTGACGGAAGAAACAGCTGTTGCGACTCCGTCATCACTCTTAAGAGGTGAGGGGTCGACCGCAAGAAATGGTGTCTTTTACCAGGAGGTAGAGCCCCGCGGACTCCCCACCCGGCAAAGGATGAATATGTTTCTAAGAGCACGGAAACAGTGGCGAGAATTGGCCACTTGGTACCGCAAGGTTATATTTCACCCCGAGCTAGAAACGGAAATTTTGGCGGATCCCATGTGGTGGGTCCACGAATTGATGAAAGGAGATGATATCGATCAGTTGCTGGCCGCATGGCTGGTTGGCAAATATCAACTGAGAGTGTCACTCAAGAAACCTCAAAGCACGGAGACTACAGAAACCTGCCGGCATCTAAGTGCTTCTGATGAATCCGAGGTAGAAAATGATAGTGATTCCGAAAGGATCATAATTCAAACCTCTGCTCTCAATTTCAATGACAACTCTGACGATGAGTCGCCACCAAAAGTGACATTCGAAGCGGTGTCTGATTACATCGACTTCTTAATGGACTTGAAAGTCCAAGACTTTGACCTATTCCAAGACGAACTGAAAGTGGATGAAGCCATAGATAATGCCACTGACTTGGATCGTGATGGTATCGAGCATTTGGCCGTGAAAAAGGTGGCCGCTGATATCATTGTGAACAATGGATGGGATAAAATAGGCGTGAGTGCGGTCAGTGCCATGACTAACGACCAGATCGCCTACGAGCATGCCAAGGTATTGGATGCACGTGAGAAACCACAACAAGAGACTCCGTTTTTCGAAGGAGGCCTAGGCCGGTGGTTGCGTCCTAAGCCCGGTGATAATGGATGCTCCACCCGAGAAGAGTTGATTGATGCATATGTCCAGTACCTCAAGAGCTTGAAAATGATAGCCCCTGAAGAGTTTCACAACATGTTGAATCCAGAAGACTCCTCCGAGTTGGAAGACTATGAAAAGGAGGCTATCGCAAGAATGTTCAAAGAAGAGGCTGAAGGTACTGGCCTTGAAGAAGGTGAAATCACCCCAGAACCCAGTTCCCCGGAAGCCAATCAGGAGCCATGGATGTACGGCTATAGGCAGCACCTAAGTGAAGTAAGAACTGGAAGACCGATGGTGGAAACCTCCAACCAAGTAGAGACAAGCCAACAAAGATTGCCGGAACAACCACACGACTCTTGGCAATACGAACATGATGAAATGGTAGAGTTCTATGTCTCCTACCTCAAGGATTTAAGGGTCTCTGATCCCAGAACCTTCAAATATGTTATGGATCCTGTGCACTCAATGTTTGCTAGCGAATTTGTTGAGGATTTTGAGAGAGAAGCTGTTGAGATAGTACGGAAGGAGTTGAGAAATGGAAAGACTCCCGCGTACGTATCCGATTCAGACAATGATGATGACGCGCCCTCAGCATCTTGCCGTCATATTACTGCCGATGATGACAGCGATGATGAAAAGGATAAAGGTGAATCATCAAACAATGAGCCACAAGCGCCACCGCCACAAGAAAGAGCTGGCTCTAGGCGGAATCCCAGGCGAAGACCCGGTGAGCTCGGTCCCAATGATGTAGACCCAAATGCGCGTATATTTTTCACAGGAGGGCCCAACTCCTCAGAGCCCATTCTAAATCTAACCCCTGCGCTCGAAAACCTCACTATACATCAATCGGCTGGGGTGGTTGCGTACCTCAGTCATCTGAAACAAAATGATCCAGGATTCATCGACATGATATCGGATAACACCGAAAATGCTGAAGTATGGGGCAGTTTCATGGAATACCCCGAACATGATCCTGACCGAGCCCGGAGAAGGAGGCGGGAGAAATTTATAAGAAAACACCCAGCTGAGGCCGCCCGTATGAGAGAGGTAGCCGCCACTTTCCACAGAATCGTGACTTCTGTTGCGAGTGATGATGACAGCGACGACGATAATTCAGGTGCCGGTCCTTCCGGGTTTTCACACCACATCAGCATCAATTGGGACGATGATTCGGACTCTGAAAGCGAATCTCATGAACCATCCCATCCTCTGAACGAAACTCCTGCTACCTCGACAGAAGATACAAGGCGTCAGAGTGCTGAACTGCACAGATACTTGCAAAATTTGAGGAGAAGGGAAGCTTCTTTCTTTAGATTCGCGAACACCAATCTCCAGATGATAATGCGGTATTTGGAATACCCTTACAACGACCCGAGTCCTATTTGGGTCAGAAATCGCGAATATTTTGTGCGAAGTCAGCCTGTTGAAGCCGCATTGGTGCGGCAGATTGCCGAAACTGCAAGGCACATCTTCACATCAAACGCACCAAGCGACGAACCCAACACTGCTACGGCTTCTTGTCATAAAACTTCTCACGACGGGGAAGAAAGCGATAGCAGTGAGGAAGAGCAAGGAACAGGTTCCGGGAACGATACTACCGGAGAAACTTCACAGAATGAAAGCACTCCCAATCCTAAAACACCTAATCCCGGAGCTCCCACCTCCAGCAGCGGATACTCAAGAGTAAGTGTGTTCTATACCGGGGATCGCGACTCGACTGACCCGCCACTGCGTGTATACTATGATGAAGACCCTGGCTCTGTATGCCCATTGGAAGATGTCTCGGACGCCTTTGAAGGCCTCTCCATGAATCAAACTGTTGATACCTTCTCATACCTCAACCACTTAATTCGGGATGACCCAGAATTCCTGGATATAGTGGAAAGTCATACCCAAATTTTCACTCGTTGCTTGGAGCACCCACATCGTGAACCCAACCCGGCCTGGAGAAGAAGGCGAGAAAGGTTTACAAGAGACCATCCCGCCGAAGCCGCTCGGATTAGAGAGGTAGTTGAGATTTTCGACAACATAAGGCATCCTACTCCATCCAGCGGTGATAACAGTGACGGAAGGAACTCAACCAATACCTCTGGCAATTCTCACCACATCAGCACCAGCTCAAACCGAGAAGATAGCCCAGCTCCCGATCAGACTGAGTCAGCAAGTCAGCTGGATCCTACAGTTGAGGAAATGACAACACGAGCGAGAGTCGAAAGGCACAGGATGGTTAACTTGGATAATTATTTACGAAACCTGATGAGCACCGAACTCGCGTTTGCCCGATTTGCAGCAGCACATTTTCCAATGCTCCTGAGACACATAGAGTATCCCATGGTCGACCCTGACCCCACGTGGAGAACGGATCGCGAAAGGTTCATACGCAGTCACCCTGTCAAGGCTACTCGCATGCGAGAGGTTGCAGAGACCACTCGACGCATATTTGGGTTGGATGACAACAATAATCTTGACCCTAATATTTCTGGTACCTCCTTTTATACCGGTACCAGCCCAAACGGAGGAAATGCTCCTAACCCGAACCGAAATCAACCACGCAGGCCAACCAACCCTTTGGTGGAAGAAACGGTGGCCCGCACTGGAATCACGAGGCACCAAGGCATCGACCTACACACATATCTCCAGGATCTGAAGAATAGTGAGCCAGCATTCTTCCGGTTCGCAACAGAAAATTTTCAAACGCTCATGCGATACTTGGAATATCCCATCACGGATCCTGATCCCACATGGAGAAGGAGTCGTGAAAGATTTGTGCGCAATCATCCTGCTGAAGCCATTCGCATGCGAGAAGTGGCCGAAGCCGCCCAGCACATTTTCAGGCCTGATGATGACAACAACCCTGGAGTCGGTTCCTCCGAATCATCTCGGTACATCAGCAGTGATGAACCTGAGAGCCCCAGAGAAAGGAAATCCAGCCGTCGTGCAGCTAAGATAGCAGAGTGGACGGACGATGATGAACCTTCTCCCAAGTCTCGGGGCAAGTCCAAAGAGAAGAAAGCCCATAGGAAGAATGCACGTATGTCGGTCCGGCCACAACCCGAATGGACTGAAATGTTTCCCGAAGGATTAGCGACTCTTATAGCCGCCACCGAAGGGAATACAACAAGTGAACTCTTGCGAGAACTACAACTAACTGACGAGGAGGACGTTCTCTACCTCTCTGAAGAAAATGAGTTCCCGGAAGAAGAAGGCACAACCAAACCTCTCTTGATTTACCAGAGGAGAAACAAGAAGAACCAAAAGAAGAACAAGGCATCAAAAGGTGAATCCTCTCGGAATGTTAGTTCTTGCTACCGAATCACCTGTGAAGATGCAAGTGATGATCAAGAGGAGGGATCCGAAATACCTCAACCACAGCCAGACTCACCTCCACCGCAGTCTGGAGATGCTCAGTCTCAGCCTGCTGCACCTGAAACACCGCGGCCACAGCGCGAAATGCCGCAACCCCAACCCGAAACTTCTCAACCACAATCAACAACTCCTGGCCCGCGCTCTGAAAACCCCCAGTCACAACAGGGGGCAGGATACGGTTCAGATGAAGAAGATGACAGAATCCAGTACGATTACGAGTTCGTATTGGATCCCGAATACCAAGTAAACTCAGCGGATCTAGAAGGACAGCAAGTCAGAAGAGTAAATCTCGACATACACATCTCTAATATCCCGGGTCATCCTGAGCTTATCTTGGAAGACTTGAGCGAAATTGTGCGCCAGTTGGTCAACCAAAGAAGGGAAGCTATAATCATGGAAGAAGAGGACGCCCGCCAAGGACAGGGGGCAGCTGAAACTCCATCCACCAGCCAACCAAATGACACAACTCCGCCTTCCGATCCTCCTCAAGAAGGGGAAGAAAAAGAGGAAGAAGATCAAGAATCCGCGTCCTGCAGAGTCATATACATTTCTGATGATTCATGCACTGAGGAATCCGAAAGGGAAGAGTTTTCAGATGAGAACTATGAACATGACTTGTCAGATCCGATGGGGTGGACAGGACATCTGATAAAAAATGTAGAAAAATCAGGTGAACAAGTCGGGTGGCAAGGCAGTGATGAAGAACTTGAACCCGAACATCCACACTTGACCAGTCTTCGGCCATTCATACTTGACCCATGGCCCACAACTCGTCAACCAACAACGGTAAGACAAGAAAGCGAAATTCGGACTGCCCCACTGCCCTGGGTAGAAAGAATGAGGTGGAATAGGTCTCGCCGAGAAATATGCAACTTGGAATATGGCCGAGTCAGGAGACTGGTATACCCAAGTCAGCCTGAAAAGAAAGAGACTGAGAAAGAGCTTCTCCAACAGTTCCTCCAATCTCCAGTCACAGAAGGAGTGGAGGGTCATGAACCATCTCCTCATTACCCTGTTCCGACAGGATGGGTTCGACACTACATAAATGAAGAATTCCACCGGTACTATGACCCCGCCATATGGGAGAACATCCAAAAAGATACCTTGCCAGAGGCACGAAAATTCAAGAACGCCTCAAAGAGAATTGAAACTTCTCGCTTCATCACTGTCTCAGAACCAGACTCGGAAGGTGAAGGAAAGTCTCCGGACAGACGCTCTTTTAGCCTAGATAGGCCTGTTCCAATCAGACCTGAAAGCAGGAGAGCGCATTACCCTCTCCGAGCGAACAGCTCACGACATGAAGCCGTCTCGATGCCAGATGAACAACAATGCACGAGACCTGAAGAAGGCGGCCCTGCCACTCGCACTCGATCGCGGCAAGCACAACCAAGCCCTGTCCCGGCCCATGGACAGGGGGCATTGCAACCAGACCCGGTTAATTACCGAAACGAAATGGCAAGGATTCAAAGGAGACTTAGTATTTTGCAAAATGCCCTTGCTAATGTACTTAGACAAAATGACATCATCCTTGAGTTCTTCCGCACGCTGCAAGCGACAAGCGTAGGGGAATGGGCTGACAACCGAAGATCACTCATGGAAATAGAGCGCAAGTTGGCTCACGTTATGGAAGGACAACGCCTTGAGGCTAAAACCCGGAGGAAAGAACGGCGGAAACAAGACAAGGAAGAAAAGCCAACTGAAGTACAACTTCCTCCTAGGAGGAGAGAAGTAGGCATTTCTATCCAAGAAGGCCGTCAACCCACAGCCAAAGCTGATAAATCCATTGGCAAAGGCAAGGCACCAATGCCAATTGCAGAAAAGAAAAAGAAGCGCGACAAGGCCCAAACTTGCCTTCCACCCGGTGGTTCAAATGGCAGCAAGATGGAAAAAGGTGAAAGCTCGCGTAGCCGACCCTCTAAAAGCGAAGCCAGCGCCGCAAAAGATGGGCCTCCCCGTAGAGGGAGATACTACATCGATGTAAAGATGCGTCGAATGGAAGAACCTTCCTCTGGGGGTGAAAAGATGCCGAAATGGATTCATGTCCATGGTCAACTTCAAAGAAATAAAAAGAAGACCTCTGCACCGGCTGCACTGCCTCTATCTGGAAAAACAAAGCCCGACAAACCAAAAAAGAGCACTCCACAAAAACACCAGCATGTCGTGGAACGAGCCCATAAACCAAAGAAACCCAAAGAATGCGAAAAGTATTGTGAGCATCACGAAGAATGGGGCCACACCATAAATGAATGCTTAGCCTGGCCCACTGATGGTGACAGCACCTCAGACGAAGAAACAGAAAAAGAAGAGTGCCACGTCACAACCTGGTACCCGGACTCTGAAAATTCAGAAGAGGAAGAATCCGGAAAGTCAGACTATGACAGCCCGGAGGAAGAGCCAACTGTAATGGTGACTCACCCCGTAACAATCATGCCTTTTGGGAGTGATTCTGATGAAAACGAGACCGAGGAGGAAGAATGAATCATGCCGTCTTCCCTGAGTCAACCGAACCCAACACCTCAACAAGTCCAAGCCAAAGCCCAACAAAAGCAAAAGGGACAATGCAATGTCAGCTTGAGGTCTGGTACCAGAATACCTGAAAGGCAACCCCCAAGGGAAGTCCCTCATAACAGGCGAAATACTCCGGAAGAAATAGTCACTGAAAGAGAAACGAGGTCAAACGGCGGCAGGCCCAGAATGACCGTAGGTGATTACAACGTGGTAGCACACTTGCGCAAAATACCGGCCTTGCTAAGTGTCTTTGATGCTCTCATGGTGTCACAAGAGCTTCGTGAGTCTCTCATCTATGCCTTACAAAATCCCGCCAGCTTCCAAGCATACTTTGCTCAAGAAGTCTGAGAGGAGGTAGCACAAATCGAGCCAGAACCACAAATTACTTTCACGGATGATGATCTGATGGCCGGAACAGCAGACCACAACAGGCCTCTCTACACCACCGGCATCATATATGGCAAAAAGATCAACAAGATTCTGGTCGACCCAGGGTCTTCTATCAGCATCATGCCATTGAAAACCTTGGTTCAGCTCTCCCTTAGCATCAGGGAAACCAAGAAAGATAAAATCCGGATTCATGGGTTCAATCATCAATACCAAAAGGCCTTGGGATCTACCATCATCGACATAGATTTCGGTGAAATTGTCACGCCTGTGAAATTCTTTATCATAGAGGCTGACACCACTTATAAGGCACTATTAGGGAGACCATGGCTTCACGAAAACGGCCTAGTCCCCTCCACTCTACATCAATGTGTCAAGTTCACTCGCGATGGCAAACAGTGTGTAATCAAAGGTGACGACCGGCCTTTTGAGGCACATGAAGCTGAACTGGATGATGCAAAATATTATCAACCCAGGATTGAGCAGGGGGCAGCACCCACAAAGAATGCCTCTTCGTCAGACGCTGTCAGAGAGGCGGTGAAGAGGGTGGTACTCAAGGCAGCCATCAAGGCGCAAACAACCCAAATGTTGTGGGGAAGTGATAGTGAGCCAGAATCTTCTGAAAAAGCTGAAGATGATGTTCATACCCCAGTTCGCCCATGTAAAGACTCAGGGAGCGAAGGAGAAGGTCAAAGCTCTTTAGCTGTGGAGTTCATGCCCATGGAACATTGCAAAGATCTCACTCCTCGCGAGAGAGAGAGAATCTCCAAGTTGAAAACATTCACCGTCCCACCGAAAATCGAAGAAGTGGAACACGGGACCGTGATCCACCCTAGCATTCACTTTGTCAAAATAGGAGAAGTTGACCCAGAGAATGGCCAAACTCCTTCTGAGGATTGCAAACGATGGCTAGAAGAAAGTGAAAGTGAAACCAAAATGTCTCCCAAGTTGCAAAGAAATACCGATGCTCGCTTGAAGGACCTGTTCCGACGGACTCATTGTTTGGAGCCAGTCTCTAAAAGGCGGGTCGAGATGTTCCAAAAGCTTTGGAATGGTGATTCAAACGAAGTGACCAAGCTCAATGGAAAGACTTCTAACACCCGGAGCCTTGGTTTCGATACACAACCAGGAACATCAAAACCCAAAACATCTAAGAATACTCAAGTGCACACAAGCCGACACATCTCCTCCACGGAGACATGGAGAAGAAGTGGCTCCAGGAGACAGGCATCCAATGAGATAACCATGTTCGATGTGCTCCAAAGGCGCTTCCAAGAGATGGTTCGCTCGCAACAAGATGTCGAGCGCTCCATGGAACGTCTGATTGCACGAAACCAATATCTTAGTCGGCAGATAGCAACAAAAGAACAAGAGAATCAAGCATGCCGAGAGAAGATAAAGGAACTCCAACGGCGAGTCAGCAAACTACGTCAGGAGATAACCCGACTCCAAGACGCTGGCGAAAGAATCAAGGATAGAATAATTCTGGTATCTCAAAAGAACTTGTCTTACCAAAAAGAAATAGAGACACTCAGCCGAGTGGTAAGGGAGACCAAAGAAGCCTTAGTCTCTGCTAAAAATCAAGCCCAATCGGAAGATGCTCAGTTGCACACATGCCACAGGGTCACTATATCCGACATGCTAGAAGAAAAGAATGAGAATCCTGAAGCTAGCAATGAGAAAGATGGTCCTGACGGAGGCTTGCCAATACAAGAGGTGATCTCAATTGAAGAAATGAAAGAATGTTTTCAAGATGTTCTTCAGAATCTGACTCAGTCCCATAAAAGGCTCGAGTGCGAAATGTCCCGCCTTATAGTCGAAAAATCAGACCTACGCGCCCAATTAGAAAGGCTGTGGGAGAGGTACCAGGAAGAAAGGAAAGTTTCTCAAAGAAGAGAACAACATCATGTGTATCAAATCCTCACCTTAGAACGATTGAGGCAAGAAACAGCCAATAGTCTGGAGAAAGAGTACAAGATAAACGACAAACTCCGAGAAAAATGTCGGCGAAGTGCACAAGGCGAGGCCGCCTGTCAACAAGAGATCCTCAAATTGCAGGATCAAATGTCGCATCATTGGGCAGAAGGTCGAAGTAGCAGATATCAAAAAGGGAAATCTCACTCCTATGCAAAGAGAGCAGAAACAGAAGGGCCACACGATAGGAATCAAGGCTCACACTCCGGTAGGTCTCGATACAAGGGAGCCAGAAATCAAGGGCATACTTGTCATCGGGTCACCATAACGGAAGCCGAGGGGGAAGAAGAAACCCTCGAGGTTGGACCCGAAACATCAGAAGGCGAACAGTTTATCTTAGCTGTCAAGAATGCCCCGAAAGAATTGGAAGAAGGAGGCCAAAACACCATTGATGAACTCAAGTCAGTAAATCTGGGCACCGAGGAAGATCCTCGACCTACCTTTATCAGTACCTCTCTCAACCCAGACATTGAAGGAAAACTGACGGAGCTCCTGAAAGAATATCGGGATTGCTTTGCTTGGAGTTACAGTGAAATGTCCGGGCTAGACCCCGCTGTAGCTGTTCATAAGTTGAAAATAGATCCAGGAGTCAAGCCTGTAAAGCAAGGTCCTCGGAGAATGAGGGTTGAACTTGAAGAAAAAGTGATTGTTGAAGTCAAGAAATTGATCAACGCCGGCTTCATAAGAGAAGAAGAAACTCCTGATTGGGTTGCCAACATTGTCCCAGTTAAGAAAAAGAATGGACAAATCCGGGACTGTGTGGATTTTCGAGACCTGAACAAAGCATGCCCAAAAGATGATTTTCCTCTACCTGTGACAGAAATCATAGTGGATCATACTTCCTCCTATGTGGTATACTCATTTGTAGATGGGCACTCTGGATACAACCAAATCAAGATGGACGAAAATGATCAAAAGCATACAGCTTTCCGCACTCCAATTGGCATTTTCTGCTACAAAGTCATGCCCTTTGGGTTGAAGAATGCAGGTGCCACATATTAAAGAGCTATGACCAAGATCTTCGATGACCTGATACATAAAGTCGTGGAATGCTATGTTGATGATTTGCTGGTGAAATCCCACTCATACGAAGAACATTTAGCCAACCTTAGGCTGATGTTTGACCGTATGAGAGCTCACACGTTGAAACTCAACCCCCTGAAGTGTGCCTTTATGGTCTCCTCTGGCAAGTTTCTCGGCTTTGTGGTGCGACATAGAGGCATAGAAATTGATCCGGAGAAAATCAGAGCTATCCAGGAGTTGCCGCCTCCTAAAACACTCAAACAGCTCAGATCCTTACAAGGACGATTGGCGTACATCAGAAGATTTATCGCCAATCTTTCAGGCAAAATCAAACCTTTCACTCAACTCACCAAGAAAGATGTACCATTCAAATGGGATGATGAATGTCAGAAGGCGTTCGAAGATATTAAGCAATACCTGTTAAACCCACCAGTTTTGGCAGCACCTATCCCAGGGAAGCCTCTCATCCTATACACCACAGCATTGGATGGATCTCTAGGAGCACTGTTGGCCCAAGAAAATGAGGAAGGAAAGGAAAATGCCCTCTACTACCTCAGTCGAATGCTAGTCGGAGCAGAACATGCCTATACCCCAATCGAAAAACATTGTTTAGCCCTTGTCTTTGCAATCAAGAAACTCAGACATTATATGCTAGCGCACAAGGTCACATTGATCTCCAAAACTGACCCCCTGAAATACCTCATGACTCGACCCATGCTCACAGGCCGATTAGCAAGATGGGCGGTCGCATTAATGGAGTTCGACATAACCTATGCACCTCAAAAGGCGATCAAAGGGCAGGCGTTAGCCGATTTCTTGGCCGCCCATCCCATACCGGACGACTCTCCGTTAGCATGCGACTTTCCAGATGAAGAATCCTTACATACAGACAACCAAGAAGAATATTGGAAGATGTATTTCGATGGCTCTTCTTCTATCCAACCAGCCGTGAAACCAGATTTACCCAAACGACAAGCCGGAGTGGGCCTGATCTTTGTCACACCTGAGAAGGGCATCATCAGATATGCCCTGAGTTTGACAGAACCACGCACCAACAACGAAGCCGAATATGAAGCCCTCATCGCGGGACTTGAAATGGCTCTAGATATGGGTGTTGAAAAGATGAAAGTTTTTGGCGATTCCCAGTTGATACTCAGTCAGTTGGAGGGACAGTTCAAAATACGAAAACCAGAATTGGTAAAATATCATGAAAAGGCTCTCGAGCTTATGGCCAAGTTCACTGATATTATACTGGAGAAAGTGCCTAGGTCTTTGAATGGAAAGGCCGACGCTTTGGCTCGCCTAGCCAATGAACTCAGTGACCCCGACCAAGACGAGATTCAAATCTTGGTTCATAGAAGAAGGGCGCTCTCTCCCTGCTTCCCAAAACTTATGGAAGAAAATGAAGAAAGCGCACTGTTCATGGAGGTAGCAGCTTGGGAAGAGGAAACCATACAAGAATGGGGAGAAGTCACTCAAGCCATGACTATCGAAGATACTGAAGACGAAGACTGGAGAAAACCCTTTCTCGAGTTCTTCCAACAAGGGAAACTTCCCTCAAACAAAGGACTCAGAGAACAGATCAGAAAAAGGGCTCTAAGATATGTGTATGTCAACAATACTCTATATTGGAGGTCATATGATGGCGCATGGTTAAGATGCATTACCAGAAATGAAGGCCACCAAGTCATGAAAGAAATACATTCCGGGGCATGCGGATCCCACCAATCGGGTTCCAGGATGCGAGTCCACATCAAATTGTTGGGCTATTACTGGCCCACAATGATTGCTGATTGCGAAAACTTCTCCAAGCAATGTCACATGTGCCAAATACATGGAGACTTCATACACCAGCATCCGAATGTGTTACACCCGACTGTGGTGTCATGGCCTTTCGAGATATGGGGAACGGACATCATAGGTCCCATTGACCCTCCAGCCTCGAATGGGCACCGCTTCATCTTAGCAGCAACTGATTATTTCTCGAAATGGGCCGAAGCCCGATCATATAGAGAAGTCAAGGCCTCCGATGTAGTGAAATTTTTCACTACAAACATCCTCTACAGATATGGCACCCCCAGGAAGATCATCTCCGACAACGGGACCGCCTTTAAGAATACCAGAATCGATGAATTCACCAAGAAACACAATATTGAGTGGAGATATTCCTCTGTGTATAACCCCAGAGCCAATGGCTTGGCCGAGGCGTTCAACAAGACATTGATCAAAATCCTCCGAAAGACGGTCGGGGATAATCAGAAAGATTGGCACAACAAACTGTCAGAAGCATTGTGGGCGTATAGGATCACACATCGAACTCCTACTCAAGCCACGCCCTACTCTCTTGTATACGGGACCGAAGCGGTTCTCCCCATTGAGATCGAGCTACCCTCATTGAGAGTGGCTATGGCCTCAGAAATCCCCATGACCAAACAGATGCAGCTCAGATTTCAAGAGTTGGACGGAATGGATGAAAGAAGACTCATTGCACAACAGAACCTAGAGTTATATCAAGCTCGAATGACGCGGGCCTATGAAAAGCTTGCAAGACCAAGAGCGTTCAAGAAAGGTGAGCTGGTGTTGGCATTAAGGCGACCAATCACTGGCCGGCACCATGGCCCAAAGTTCGCACCAAATTGGGAAGGTCCCTTCATAGTCGACCAAGTCTATGATGGAGGAGCCTATCTCCTGGCCACAGAGAACGGAGAACACCCACTGCCAGTCTTAAATGGAAGATACCTCAAGAAATATTACAGCCAAAATCAACTCCCGGAATACACAAAGCCTCGACGGCACCCAGACAAAGACTTCATTGCCAACTGGGCCGAAGCCCACGAGGAAATGACACAACTGTTCTCACAACTGTGAAACGCAAAATTGGTGAAACTTACCGGTGAAATTTACCAAACAAAGATTCCATGTTGAGGGAGCCTGTGTGGTTCCTGAATACGTGGAGCATGGTGAAACTTACCCCTAAAATCCGCTTAATGAAGGAGCCTGTGTGGCCCCCGAAAGCGAAAAGGATATTTTATGACGCTAAAACCTGTGTGGAAAGCTGAAAATACCTAGACCACTCCCCATGAAGCCTATCTGAGGGCGTGAGTCTAAAATCCCAACCTGTGTTGAGGAAGACTATGTAGCTTCCGAATACACTGGTTACAAACATTTACCCAATACAACTCCCTAATCCGCTTTATGAAAGAACCTGCGTGGTTCCCGAAAGCGAAAAGGTACTTGAGGAGGCTCAAACCTGTGTGGTAGCTGAAAGTACCGAGGACACGTCCCATGAAGCATATCTGAGGGCGTGAGCCTCACCAACCCACCATGTTCCCTAGTAAGGTAGGGATCTTAAAAAGGCGATTTGTCTCATGACCCCATAAGTCGACCTTTACACCTAACAATATATCCAAACGACAAAATCCTACGGTTCATGCCTAAGCTGTACCTCAAACAGCCATATATCCCTATAACAATAACAACCCCACGGTTCATGATCAAAGTTGTACCTCAAACAACTATACCTATATGCATATTTTATAACATATGCATATATCCAAACAACAACACCACGGTTCATGCCTAAGCTGTACCTCAAACAGCCATATAGCCCTATAACAATAACAATACCACGGTTCATGTTTAAAGCTATACCTCAAATAGCTATACGTGTGCGTATATCCTCATAACATACGCATACATCCAGATAACAGTCCCACCAACTATGCTTAAGACTTACCTCAAACAACTATACTTACATGTATATTTCATGATATATGCATAGATTCAAACAACAATACTACGGTTCATGCTTAAAGCTATACCTCAAATAGCTATACATATCCACATATCCTCATAGTATATGTGAGTATCCTGACAATAAACCTTCGGGCTATGTCCTACCCCCAAACACCTATACATGTATGCACATTCTCAGAGCATATGTGTATATTCAAGTAACAATCTCACGGTTCATGCCTAAAGCTATACCTCAAATAGCTATATGAGCACGCACATTCCTATAATGCGTGCAAATGACAGATCCCACCAGCTGTGTTTAAGACTATGCCTCAAATTGATCCGTATAATGCATACACATATCCAAACAACGACCTTATGAGCTGTACTCCAGTTATAATCCAAAAAGACCCCATATGCCTAAAATATATCCAAGCTATATTCTTGCAATTCACTTTAAGGCAGATATATCATTATCCAAACAAACAAGCCATAATCAATAAACAAAAGATCCAGTAACAAGAACAAACAGTCAATCAAACGACCAAAACAACAAACAACGTTACCAAAATAGAAAAAATGAAAAGAGGATGCCTACGCAGGGGGCAGGGCCATATTCCCTGCCAACTTGTTAACAGCATCGAACAATGATTGGAGCATCACCTCTATAGCCTCCAAACGAGCGTGCAACTCCCCAAGCTGCTGGTCCAATGGAACCTGAGCCGGTGGAGGATCTCCAATGGCAGACCCGTCATCTGAAGGAGGAGAAGCTTCTCTTATTGGACTATATTGGTTCACAGCAGCATTTTCCTGCAAAATATAGCCATTGATCAAATGATTGGGGTCAGGTGCCAGATGACCGTCCTGATCACCAACCCACCCAAAAGAAGGCAAGACATCCAGGAGATTGCGGCAGTACACCATGTCCCTCTCGGATACAGGTCTTCCCCACAGCATATCAGGTATTGGGATCTGGGCTCGATTCATTAAAGCCGTTATCAGATGACCATAAGGTAAACACCCGCTTGTGAACCTTACTGTCTGATGCATGTGCTGAAGTATCAAACTGGCCAGATCGGGCTTGTCACGTTTACGGATAAGCGGACGAAGATAAAACAAACCCCCTGGCCGAGAAAGATTGGTCAAACTTCCCTGTGGAAAGAGAATTTGAGTCACAACCAAGAAAAGAGCCCTGCAAACAAATTCAGCATACTTAGCAATGCTCAAGCAAAAGAAAGATGAAAAATTCAAACACACCTGTGAAGCGCGGGTAAATGCTCGGTGGATACAACCTCAGCACCTCTCTCATAAGGATGAGCTTTGAACCAACGACGACAAGCGCCAAAGGTCCCAAAACCCTGAGGCCAATACTCATAGGCATACACGGCCATGCCACCTAGACCCTCGGTAGCCTGGATAAGGGCAGCCAAATCCTCCCTCTCTATATGGAACTCTCTGCCGAATAGATAAGAGGAAGCAGAGGGGACCCCGAAGTGATCAAATGTTACCCTGAGATTGGCATAAAACAGACGCACAATCGAAGGATAAAAAGGGCGATCGAACAAAGTCAAACCCTTGAGGTTCCAAGCATTTAACCAACCATCAAGCAGGCTCTTAGGCTGACCCGCTATGGCGCCGTCAGGAGTAAAGAAAAAACAGTCGGCCGCTGGGCGCCGATCGCCTCCGGTATTATGCATGTGACAATCAAAGGCTTTGGCATCCCGAAAAAGATAGCGGTTGTCAGGGACTAAAGACCAGTTGGGAACAGTCGGGCCTGGGCTTGCCACCGAAGAACTAGAGGTGTCTCGGGGACGTTTTGGGTTCGAGACAGACATGGTGAAAGGAGACTGCAAAAAAGCTAAACCCTAAAAGCAAAGCAGAAAGGGCGGCGTCGCCGCGGCGTTTAAATAAGGAATAGAAGATAGTGACGCCAGGATTCTGACCTAAAGGCGTTTGATTCTCATGCACTAATCGCTTTGTGATTAAGGGGAAAATATCACAAAAGATATACAAGATGAAGAAACATAGAAAGATATAATCCAGAAAGATATCACAAAAGCATAAGCAAAGCGCTACAGATATCCGGTCTCATATAGTCATACAAAATAAGACAAGCATAATGTCATAGCTAACTAAAGACTAAAAATGCGATAAGGGAAGATACAAGGAGCGCAACAACTCCATAAATTTCTATCCTGTATCAAAGATATCAAGAAGCTGGCGACTCGACCTCAGGCTCATCCTGAAGATAAGGCTCAGTCCTACCACTACCTCCCGAAAGTGGCTCAGTGTCCCCTGAAATCGGCTCTGTATCTCTGCTGCCGACCGGACTATCCACAAAGGGGACTCCAGGACAAGAGAGGGCTAGCACGACATCAACAGCTGCACCCTCCATGTCATCGTCTTCTGACATCAACTCATCATCATCAGTCCCACCGGGTGGCACAAATCCTACATCCCCAGGGTCAGACAAGTCTGTCAACATAACTCCGGATGTAGGAGTGTAGCTCGTCCCAACATCCAAAGGTGGGACAAAGTCAATGGGGTCCACACCTAGCAAAACGGCCGCCCACTCAGGATAATCCAGTAACACCTCTGACAAAGGCACTGCCCCCATATTCGCATCTGTCATGAGGATATCGTGAAGAGTCTGAAAATCACGATCATCAAATAGCTCGTCAATCATATCCTTCCCTAAAAAAAAAGGAGAGGAGGAAAAGGTCAATAAACAAGAACTTCACCCTGTCTGTTCTCACAATTACGCTCATAAGAGCCATAAAACTAAGGGTACCTGAGGAAGGCTGAACAACAAGAGCAGCATCCTCCTGAGTCTCCGGCTCCTCGTCATCCCGAGTCTCTGGTCCCACATTCTCTTGAATCTCCAACTCCACGCCAGGGATAGCACCTGAAAGCTCGCCTACGCTAGCAAAGCTACGAGCCGAGAACTGATATTGACAGCATAGCTGCCGTAAGCCGGAAGCCCAGAGATCAACATCGAAGGCCCCTAGCCAAGGAGGAAGTCGACCTGCAAAGTAGTTGACTCACAATGAATGCCAGGAAAAGCAAAACAAGTAAAATACAGCAGATAAGGGAAGTACAGTACCTAACCCTCGAAGTATAGGAGGAATCTGAGGTAAAGGGGCCGGCTCGCATCCCAATACCGTCACCGGAACAATAGCTAGGGAATCATCCGAGACCGGGTCCTCATCCTCTATAAATGGAGCAGGAATAGCTGAACGAGGGTGTAACATCTCCTCAAATGGCACCTCCAGTGTCTCTATCCCTACCATCTCCACCTCAACTCCCCCAGCCTCAGCTTCAGCGGGCACAATCTCACTAGCCTCTGCATCAGGCTCAATAATTGATGCCGTAACTACCCCTATAGTCTCTTGCGAAGTCGCCACCTCTGTCTCACCGGCACTAGACTCGGCAATAAGAGCACTACCCCACAACCCAGAACATGAAGTACCTGGATGTAAAACATGAGACAATACCATAGAAACAAAATAAAGTGAAAGAAATGTAAGAAAAAAAAACATACCCGTGAAAGGCATAAGCAAGGGAGGCTCCATAGAGAATCTGATGCCAGACGATCCCTCTCCCAGTCTCGGCCGCAGCTCATAGCGAGATACCTCCTCCAAAGACGGAGAATTCTCGCGGCACCTCTTCCCCAGCTCTGCGCGAGCCTCCTCCTCCGCAAGCTCCTCAGGGTACTCCGGTGAAGGACATGAGGATAAATCCGGATCACCCTCAAGAACGGGAGAACCAGACACAGGCTCGAGCACAGGCTCCGGCTCAAGCTCAGGCTCAGGAACGCCTGACATAACGATCCCATGAGCCTAAACACATATAAGAGGAAATACGAAAGTCAAAGAAACACCGCATACCTGTATATGTGGCCCAAAATCTATAACTCTCCGGCCCGTAGGAAGGTGTCCGCGATGACTCGCCTTCGGCTGGAGGATCCTCTGCAAGTACGAAGTGGAAATGGCCAAAGTCGTATCTCCCTAGACCTGCAGCAAAACAAATTAGTAGGTGATACTCAATCCCCATCTACAATAAAACAAAGAGACATGAAAGGCAAATAGACGAGTAAAAGAAAAGAAACCATACCTGGGAACTGTCCAGCATGCAAAAGTGGAGGCTCTCGGTATCTCGCAGGTCTATAAGTAGAGATGACAGAGCCATCAGCCCCCAAGAAATTCCTCAGCGGTCTTGAACCACTCTTACGCGTCCCTTGCCTACTCTGGGAAGACGCCCTGGGAAGATACACTCTCCTTCAACACTGAAATAGAGATGCCGTGGGGTATCCTTGCCCAATCCCTAAACCATTTATCATATCTCCCTGTCAATTTTCCCCTCCGAGAGATGGCAGGGACCACATCGCAAGTACCGGTGCCTAGGCGAAGGGAGAAAGCCCCACGGGTAGCGCATGACTCAAGAGTGGCTTCGGGAGCCCGAGGAAGCGTGAAGACAGAAGGGATGTCTTGGTCATAACCAAATTGCCAAGCGCATCGCTGAGGAGCATAACTCTCGTGAATCACCCTATTCCCCATCCTCATAGACAAACACCCAGGCCTGATGCTAACCGCAAAGTCACGATCCCTCCTAAGGTGGATAGAACTGAGCCTGGGACGAGTATTCGGGACGTCAGGAGCTGCATCCCTCACTACATACTCCCTCCCCGAGCCTGAATCTTTCGGCCAATCTCCTACAAAGGCCTCGGGACGATAATCAGAGATATGACGAGAACTCTGGGAGAAGAATAAGTGAGCAGTAATCTGATCTGGATCATGCATGGTGCACCCGGCAATATGAATCAAAGCAGGTAACAGCGACCTCATACCAGCCGAGGACGAGGGAATATAACACCTCTCCCAGAAGATATAGAACCACCCATGCAAGATGTGAATAGGCATAGCTACCTCAGCACGAGAAGGATCTCTGGAGGAAGTCAGCTCACGCATGGATCGATAAAGATTTACTAAAGCAGGGACAGCCAATGAAAACCGGTTACCACGAGCCAGTGCGTTGGCCACTATAAAGACCCCGGGGCGAATATATCCCACGGGCTCGAAAATGATCAGGAAATAGCATAACCACCAGGCTAGGTAAGCTGTCAACACAGTCTCAGTGTCTAAAACAAGGGAAGAGATGTCTGAGAACTGTACCTGCTCAGAAGGAGCGTATGTCCTGTCGGAACCCAATACCACCGACTCCAAGGGGTCAGCAAAACCCGCTGCCTGACGCTCCGGAACTCGGTCAGTAAAATATCGAACCCAATCTCTCAAGGGGACGTCCCTGCTCAAGCCGCGCTGTGAGCGTGACTTGGCGATCTCATAATAGATCCGAAAGACAGTCCTGAGTGAATCCGGGTGCAAGTCAGAACCACGGTTATCGGGACCATAGAGCTCTATCTCAGGAGGTACCCTCTCCTCATAAAATAAACCCTCAACTGGGACCCCTAGTAAGCGAGACATCTGCTGAAGATCGATTGTGGCATTGCGATCCTCCAATACAAAAGTGTTGTGAACATAATTCCAATGAGTGGCCATAGCGCGAAGGAGGTTGGAACCCCATGAATACTCAAACAAAGCAAGGGCTACACCCCCGAATAACTTCACCTTCTCTAACTCCTTCCACATGCGACGCAAGATATACCTCGTCCACTCTACTTGGCCAGGACTCCACTCTAAACCTCCTTGAACCCTCAAATGCCCAAAAGACCAAGGAACGACTCGACCCTCTATCATCTCAATGCTCAAAAGATGTAGGTCTGATGAAAAAGTACTTCGACCGGTGGGGCCTAAAAAAAGACCCTCAAAACTCTGAGTAGGAGGCCCATGCCTGTCATATGCCACAGGATGGTGAGAGTCATAAGTCCAATCTCTGCGCTTCTCAACCCGAGTAGGTGGGTCAGCAATCAGGCGAGGATAATGGTAGAGGGGAGGTAAAGGCAGACAATCATGACGATCCAGCAAGCCATGAAAGTTGTCTCTACCTTGGAGAATCTTCTTCTTCCATCTGGCGTGAAGATGACGATAGATCTTCTGAGGATCCAAATATCGATCGATATAAGAAGTAATGGCCTCATCACTAGGACCATAGAAACCCGTCCTGGCAATACCGAAACGAGGAGTGGTGCTGTAAATTTCTTCTGCAGGTCCCATAACAACCTGTGAATGGAACCATTAAAGAAATGAAAAAAAAAAGAGAGGGAAAGACAGAGGCAACTGGGGGCACCAGAGTAAGTTGTTACGCATGCAACTTCACAACTCACCCTGGTGGGGGGCATTTGTTTGCCTCCAAATTTTGCTGCAATAAATAAAATAACCAGGGCATCGTGAGATGAGGGTCGTCGAATTTTAACGAGGGTACAATTTCATAACAGGCCCAAAACAGGCTCGACTTAAAACCAAGCAATTAATCTGGGTGATACAAGGCTTAGATTAATATTCAGAGTCGGTTCAGAAATTTGCCAGGCCATGCAGTGATATATTTCACCAAATATAGGGATTGTACTCACGAGAATCGGGCCTATATCAATTTGGTTAATAGTACTAATCAAATCAATAATAAGTGGGCCATTTACAAAATATTTCATTTCAATCAAACAATCCATTTTGGCCCAATCCACATCTCGGCCCAAAGGAACAAATTCGAATCCGAATCCATCGGACCCAAATCGAGCCCCTCTTCAGGCTCGCGACATATCAACGCAACCAAGTCCAACAGTGACTAGTTGACTTGATCGAACCCAAACCCGGACTCGACACGTGGCAAGACCCCGTTGGGTATTACCGGTGGACCCCAGGTTTTACGTTAAAAGAAAACAAAACAAAAAAAAGAGAAAAGAACTGACAGTACCTTCGAAGGAGAAACTTCTCCTCCGACGAAAGCACTTCCCTCGCCGCTGCAACACGCCGTCTCCGCCTCAGTTAGTTGCACCATTGGAAAGACGACGCTAACCTGAGCGCGACGACATCAAACTCGAGAGTACTCGGTGACTAGAAAAGAGAAATTTTTTCGGAAGAAAGTCAGACGGCCGGAGCGAAAGAAGATTGAATTGCAGCAAAATTGTTGAAAAGATAGTTAAATTGCGCACCTGAGAGACTTCCCTGGAGTGGTAATTGCGAAGCTCTGGTGTCAATTGGGGTTAGTGCTGGAGAAAATGGATGACAGCGCCAACAGCTACGAGTGAGAACTTGAGAGCATGAGGGAATTGGTGATGAACAACACCTCCTATGGATTGAGGAGAACAGAGGTGTTCAATTGAATTTGAAATAGCGAAAAGAGAAGTTTAGGGAGGAGAATTAAATGAAGTACTTGCCTAGAGAAACTCCGCTGGCAGCGAATGGACGTCTCCAGTGGAATGAATACTCAAAAGACGAGAGAGAAAGCCAAATGGAGGACATCTCTTTCCTCTGCGACCTACGACCTGAAAAGGTTGTTATAGGCCTGAAGAGATTCCTGGTACCAATGGCAGGAGGCATGAGAAGAGTGAGTTCACCTTCTGGTTCGACCGTTGGATCAATTGATGATGGCCTTAGGGATTTCCTCATAGTACACCCCAATTAATGCAGCAGAACGAACATAGGAAAGATTAAGGTGTAGAAGCATACAGCATGTGGAACGCCTACATCTGTGCCTTTGATATCAAGCCTAAGATAACTGAACGGACAGATTATGGGGAGTAGCATCTCTTTGCAATTCCTGAGCTTCATAGAATTCAAAGAAAATAAAAAATGTTCAGAAGACAGATACCAACTGGAGGTCAAAGATGAATTATCGGCCATATTCCTTCCCTTAGAAACCATGGGCATATCTGTCATATAAAGGAAAAGCCATGGAATAAGGAAGTATATGGACAAAAGAATTATAGCACACGGCGAACTTATAATTCCAAATTTGCCCCTGATTCCTCTTGATGATGTATATCGCCTGGAGAAAACAATACTGGGATTTAATGTGAAATTTGTTTAAAGCAAAGAATGTGCAGACATGCTAACTGGAAATCGTCAAAAGATAATAATATTACAAAAGGACAGTTAACCCTTTTGCAAGTTGATTATACTAACTATGCCATCTGAGTTAATCTATGATCCATAGTTGATAAATGAAAAAGGGAATACGCCCAACCAATGAACTGAAATGAGATTGAGGAAAAGGAATTGATGATTAATATGCTAATGGAGAGGGTTGGCAGTTAACCCCTGTGTCTCCTGACACAGCAATGCATTTCTTGCGATTTGAGTCAACTAGTGTTCCCCAGCCAATAAGAGATAAACACAACACATTCACCTGACATGTAGAACAGCAAACAGGAAAACATAACCGATTAGAGGCTTCCATTTTGTTGCATCATCAGCATATGAAACTATTATTCCAACACTGCCCCTATGATGGAAAGGCAAACTGATGGTCACAGAAGGGTATTTATGACAATTACATGGTCCCTCCAGTCCAAATTCATAGGGAAGAATGGACAAATGAAAATGGAGAAGAGAAGGATGCACTTCTGGTAGCTGTAGCTATAAGCCCAAAGTTAAGCATGTTCAATCTGTACCTTTCACAGCCTATAACAATCATGGATGCTTGCCACCTGTATCCTCTGAAGTTGGCGCCAATGTAACCCCCTCTCCAAGTACCTTATCCAGCAGATAAGGATAAGAATGCTCTTACCTTCCCAAAGCCTGACAACTTGGGACCTCCATGTCAGTCACAGCTGAGATGTCAAGTGAAAAGAAGTAGAATGAGTGAGATTCTCTTTGCGCTATTCTCCAATTAATGGATCCAAATGCCAAGTGTCAAACAATGATTGCACTGCAGGGATGAGTAGTAGAGAACAGAAGTGAGTTTAATTCCAAAATTGATGGACTGAAGACTGGCCTTTCATCCTAGCCCTTGATCAAGACTTCAAAAATCAGGAGACATGCCATGTGGCAAGGAAACCAAGCTGCAAACCCTAGAAATTCCTTATAAAAAGACCCTCCTGCCGAAGGAAGAGGGAGGACAGACCCTCAATTTTTCTAAGTTGAAGTGCTGTCAAATCGTTTTTGGAAAGTTTTGTAAGAAAAAAAGGAAAAACAGGGATTTTGTGAAAGAAAAGGTAAAAATCAAATGTGTATTTATCACTCATTCTGATAATAAGAATCATTTTCTATCAACTTTTTTTTTGAATGCTCGATTTCTTCCCTTTCCTTTTGTTTTTTGCTTTCGTGCAATGTTTAGAGTAATTTTTTTTATGGCACTTAATAATCTGTTTAGCTTTGAACCATATACGGATTTCATTGCCAAGGAGCGTGTATCTGCATGTGGGGATACAATCGAACATTTAAAGTATTTGCATCTCATTACATACTCAATAAGTTGTTCAGTTCACCTCATGTACAAATTTCATTACCTTGGAGTATGTATTTGTACGTGTGGGCTTGGCTGGATCTTAAAAAGACACTGCATCTAATCATTCACTTAATAAGTTGCTCAGTTTTTGAACTACATATGGGTTTCATTGCCAAGAGCATGTATCTGTGTGTAGGGATAAGATTAGACGATTGAAATGTTTGCATCTAGTTACCCCTTTTACAATTTGTTCAGTTTTGAACCACACACAGGTTTCGTCGCCATGAGCATGTGCCTGTATGTGGGGATGAGACTGATTAATAAAAATGATTTGCATCTAATTAGATTAATAAGTTGTTTAGTCTTAAACCATGTACAAATTTCATTGCCTATGAGTATGTGTTTGTACATGCGAGTTTGACTGAATGATTAAAGTAACCGCATCTCTAACTGTGCATCTAATAAATTGCTTAGTGTTGAAGCATATACAGATTTCATTGCCATGAGCGTGTGCCTGTGTATGTGGATAACATTGACCATATGAAGAGCAATAAGAATCAGGTTTATGTAAATGTTCATTTTAGAGATTGGTTTAGTTCAAGCGGCATACATGTTTTCTATTATCAAGGAGCATAGATACGTGCATATCTGTAGTCAAAAGTAATGGAAGTCTCCTTTGTTAAGACTTTGAAGAATCTGAAATGTGCTCAATTGCTTAGTATGCAAAGTCATGAAAAAGAGGGAAAAGTTTAATACGTTAAGATAATAGCAGGGAATGTTTAAATAAAAATGTCGTCCATGAGCCTTATTCATACGGCTCAACCATATAAACAATCCCATATAGTCATGTATATTCTGGTCTTTGTAATCTTGAATCAACCAAATGGAAAATTTGAAATTTAGTCTTCCTCGAAATAGTTTGTTATATCTAGTCAAATTTTTGGTCATCTTATTTCATAGTTCTCAAAAAAAAAATATATACACGACATTAATGCTTATTATGTGGTCATACAAGCTCTCGAATAATAAAGACGATAGAAAATTTTGAAATTTAATAAAAGTTGGCAAAAATGATGAAGCTTGGCTTTGGCATTAATAAATGTTCCCTGGATCACCGCCTGAATAGAAGATCGCAACACTCAAAAGGGATCCAACTAATGGATATTTTCAATGTGTATTCATATTCAGAAATGCATCAACTAAAGACAATTATCATTAATTGCAATTAAATCAACTTGGTTATCTTGTCAGACCAAAACCTGACTCGAGATCAAAAACACAACCGAAATGCTATAAAATAGGTTATACGACTTCAATTGTTAATAACAGTAATTCCAAAACCTCCTGTGATGCTTGAATAACCTTCTCTGGTAAGAAAATCACCGTCGACAGCCTCAAATCACCGCTTCCCCAATACCCTGGCAGGTTCAGTCGAAGGTACGGCCAAAACCCTAAAATCGAGAAACGCAACTCAAATGAACAGCGCTGGGGAACTCAGGAGACTCCCACGACACTCATCGTCATAAACCCGACCAAAAAAGCCGTCGAGGTTGGCCGGCGATAAATAACTGGACTTCTCCAGTCGGCGAGAGAAACCTGCGAGGGAGGAGGATCGAAACGAATGAATATTCAGAATGAACTCAGCTCACAGATGCACATATGGACCGAACGGTTTAGCCATGGATCTTTTGTGACTCCATTCGTGTGGCGAGTCCCTGACTAGCAGAACACGAAACATGGAAATCAGGACCAATGATAATTTTCTAAAACCACAGAAACTTCAAAAATACATGAAAAATGGCCAGAAAGTCCAGAAAATTCCCATAAAATACCAAAATGTCCAGAAAAATGTGAGGAACATTTTCATATATCATTCCAAGTTCGAATTCCCAATCAAAAAAAAAAAAAGAATTAAAATTAAAGTCATAAAAATGATTAAAATTGATAAACACAAAACACTCAGTGCGTAAAAGTGCAAGGGTATGAACCCCTTTGACAGCAGGTACCTCAAAATGACAGATATGTCTGGACAGCAGGTACTTTGAAATTTTTTTTGGACAGCAGGTACAATTAAATGGTAACCACCGTTAAGGACAAATCTTGTGGGAAGTCAAACTCAAGCTCAAATCCAGTCAAAAATCCATATCCAGTCAAATCCAGAACCCATACTCAAATCCAGTCAAACTCGAAATCCAGTCAAATCCAGAACCCAAACTCAAATCCAGTCAAAATCCAAATCCAGTCAAATCCAAGACCCAAACTCAAATCCAGTCAAATCCAAGACCCAAACTCAAATCTAGTTAAAATCCAAATCCAATCTAAATCCAAATCCAGTCAAATCCAAAATCCAAACTCAAATCCAACTCCAGAAAAAAAAAATCCAAATTCAAATTAAACTCGAAGTCTAGAAGACCCAAACCCAGAAAATCCAAACCGAATCCAGATCCAGAAAATCAAAACTCAAGATCCGGACCTAAATCCGAAAGCAATACAAACCCAGAAACAAAAATCCTATAATTATACAAACTTCCAGAATCCAGGGACCAAACTTTAAAGATGTCTGAAAATCAAGATTTGGTGAATTCTAGAACATATGAAGACCAAAGTTTAAAATGTCCAAAGTGACCAGAATTTCTAAGCACGCCTTAATACCAGAGTTTAAAACGTTTTATAACATAACTCCTGCACGTTACAGGGCCAGAAATTCGATACGTCAATAGTTGACCAGAATTGACACACGTTCAAGGGCCGGAACCTCTACATGCCTTAATGCCTGAGATTCCAGAAACGTCTGATAACCTCGGTTCTAACATGTCAACAAACAGACCTAAGTTTTAAAACGTTGATAAATTGAAGTTTTGAATAATTAAAACATCAATATGATCTGAATACCGAAACTTTACAAGTCTATGACTGTCCTCTTTGAGCTTACAATGCGTATAGTTTAAAGACAACAAATCAAAAATCATTAAATATAAAAATATGGTTAAATAAGGGTTAACAGATAACTACCCGGGACCAAAATTCCAGAAATCTTGAAACTCTAAACATAAATTAAATTCCTTTGCATCATATTTTGCATTATGTTAATTCTCTCATTTCTACATCATCTGCTCCATTCGTGTCACCATTTGTTTGCGTTCTTTGATGTTAAACGTCAAGTGTCTTTTGGTAAAAAAATGCTATAATGCTAACTGGTATGCCTAATCCATTGACTATCCCGATCTAGAGGTGCTCTTGACTTGGTTCAGAGGTAATTAACAGTAGGGGCTTGCGCCTACTGGAAAAAAAGGACCTGCAGTAAACAATCAAACTCTTGAGAGGTTCGAGACCACGTCAATACCCACATCCCTTTTCAGGTGGGTGCCGATGTCTGAGTTTTGAAACGATCGAGGGGTATCTCGTCCGCAATATCTTTTTCCCCCGCGGAAGCATCCGGTCATTTCCCCCTTCCGAGGATCAGGGTCCAAAAAGGTGCGAGACAATTTAATGTGTTGGTATTTTAATGCGTCTGGGATCATACGAGTCCAAATTGGTTTTTCCATTGTATCTGTGTTTTTGAAATATTTCTGGACTATTTGAAATCATCTCCCGTCTTTAAGTTTACTTATAATCTGATTTATTTAGGCAACAATTTATCTTTGGGTCTAATACCTTAACATCGGTCCACTTAGCTAATATCAAAGTATTTCATTAATTCTCACATGTTTAAGTTAACTTTAAAAATTAACTTAATTATCAAATTATTTGACCTGGCCCAGTCCGGAAAGTTAAACTCAACAGAGGAGAATAGGCTCGGTTTATTGAGCCCACACAGAAACAGAAAAGAAAGAGGGCCCAACAGGAAATCACGCCACAAGGGCCAAGAAGCACACATAGCCCAGCCCAGTCAGCATATCGGATCCAGATCGGGTCCAGTGGGTTTCGGGGATCAAATCCAAACCCACAAAAGTCAAACCCGACCCACTAGTCACAGAATTTACAGAAGGACCCTAGATCATGTTTATTCTCACAACCTTCACACTTTAGACCCTATTAACAGAAAGGATTACAGAAAGGTCCTAACCCAGTTATAAAAATATTTACAAACAAGTGCAAAATTCGAAAAACTTAGCAAAATAGTCCCTGAAAAGTTACACAGAGGTTTGAGCACTGATACAGCGTACCAGTAGGTGGTACAGAAGGGTACATAGCTGGTACCAGGCCTGAACCAGCCTGATAACCAACTAACCAAGCCGAGAGCATCACACAACCAAGAAACAACCTGCCCAACAAGTATTTAGCTTAACTACAGCTATACAAGCTACTTAACCAATCAAATAACAAGGATTAACCTAGAACAACAAGCACATAAACTCTATTTGAGATATCCAACTATGGACAGACAAGGAAACAACCTTATTCAAGCATTTGTCCCACTGAACAGACTTAAATGAATCTTAACAACTAGTATAACAGATCAAAGCCAATAACAAACACAGATTTAAACAAGGGCATCTAAGGATTAACATATCCATCCATAGCCTTAACTAAGCAATAACAACAGTCTAATAGTTCAGATGGAGCAAACAACAAATACAACTATCATATAGCAGTTCACATCAACAACCAAAACTTCAATCGAATCAAATCAGTAAGCAAGTGCATAACAGATCAAATTGGGGCAAAGCATACCCACATCAAACACTCGATTGACACAACAAGCAAGCAACAGTCAAATATCAAGCCTAAGGCCAACACAGATCGGACCCAACAGAGGCAAGGCACAAACAACACAGTTCAATCAATCGAGTTACTAAGCAAACGCATAGAGCACAGTTTGACAGATCAAAGCAAGTTCATGCCTCTGACATTCGACCACAACACAGAATAGAGAAAGAGAGAGAGAGTCAAACCGAGATGGCAAGCAAAGGGGAAGGAATGAAGTCGTTGACGCTACCAGCTACCACCACCGAGTGCCACTAGCTGCTAGCCTTCTCCATTGTCGGCCAAGTTGCAAGAAAGAAGAGGGAGAGAGGGTGAAACAGTGCGAGAGAGAGAGAAATAGTGAGGTGGGGGGGTTTGGCTTGAGTTAGAGGAGAAGAGGAGGTGAGTGTGAGACAGTGGAAGTGGAGGTTAACGGAGATGGAAGGAGAGGCGTTTCGGTTGAGCTCGAGTGAGGCAAAACAATGGCGGGGAGAGAGAGACAGTGAGGGGTTGTGTGAGGGACGGAGAAGAAGGGGGACGATTAAAAGAGAGAGGGGAAAGGGAGGAGGGGCCATCTACGGTGGTTTTGCAGAGAGAGGAAGGCGGAGAGGAAACCGAAACCACCTGGTTTCTCTCCATCGCAGAGGAGTGTCAGGAGGCGTGGGGGTCTCGGACGCGAAATGAGGGAGGAAATCGGGTGAACTGGGGAGAAGAAAGGTTTGGAGTCCGGGATTTTATGTGGCATGAGTTAACTTGAGAAGGTGTAAAGAGTGCAAAAGAGATAAATCCAATGGTGCAAATAAATCAAGGAACCAATCAATAGATCGGACGGACCAGAAAGTTTAGAACTTAAAAATTCTAGTGTTCTTCTTAATGTTTGATTTATCTTAATTTAATTAGAAGTTATTTCGTTTTCATATCATAAAATGTTATATACTCATAATTTCTGAAAATTTCTCTAACAAGTTTTTAATAAACCATTATTTCATATAAATTTTATTTAGTTTACATCTTCATTGTTATTTTGAAATAAATTTGTTTTTAGACTTTTACGGGTTTTTACATTAACAAAATTTGAATCATATTAATCGAGTATTGTATAAGAAAATACACTTAAAATAAGAATACAATACGTGATAGATTGAAAACAATGAATAATTCAATTGAAATACAATACATAATATACAAATAGTCTTATGTCAATTTAGGTAATTAGTATCTAAATGAAAAATATAATAATTTATTATAATAAACATATATAATATTCATATATATCTGAGATCTGCGCTATAGACCAGACCAAAATAATCCATTTTCTAGCACTCAACGATGGCTATGTTGCACAGATTTTCTCATGCTGAAAATGACCTTCTTGATGTTTTTTTTTGCAATCTATTGTGTAAAACAGGTTGTCCAAAAATTTTAAAATTTTAGAATATGAAAATAGATATGTCAATGTTCATAGTGTAATTTTTTTTAGATTTGTTTGACTCGTCCTTCTTCGTTTTCTAGTGCCGAACTTTTGTTACCTAGTACAATTTTTTCGTCTGAAAATGAACTATTTAGCTGCATTGTGCAATTTATTGTGATGCAACGATTTATTAAAAAAATTTAAAATTTTAGTATATGAAAATAGGTATACCAATGTGCATTACGTATGTTTTTTAGATTGTTTCGAAACTTATGATCGGGGGGTTTCATGCACGCATTTCAACCCCTTTTAGGCCCTAATTTCAATCGAAAAGGTTGTGTTTTTAGTTTATTTTATGTTATTTTTGTGTTAGATTCGTGGTACTGCTATTACCTCTGGTATTTTGCAGGTTTTGGAAGATTTGGCGCTATTTTGGGCTTGAAACGAGCATTGAAGACGAAGAAAATTGCTGCTGCCAGCTTTCCGGCGGACCCGCCAGGATTCTGTCGACCCGCCTGGTTTCTGACGGACCCGCCTGGATTTAGACGGACTCACCAGAAACAGTCCAGCAAGCAGATTTGGAAGCCAGTTTCTTGTCCAGGAAGTCAGGCCAGCTTTGGAAACTGCCTGGCTGTCGCCTGGGATGCGTCCCTGGGTTGATTAGGCACCCAGGAAGAGAGAGAAAACATTATTCCACGTTTAGGTCAAGATTTGGAGCAGCTTGGGAGAAGGGCAGCCGCCGGGCGATTCAGTCGGACCCGCCGGAACCATTTTTGCTATAGATCTGCACCGTTTATTGTTGTAATCTCTATATACTTGTTTGGTTTGAGTATTGATACAGTAAACATGTTTGTTTGTGGATGTTTTATGACGATTTGTACTTGTTTTATGACTATGTGTGAGTAGTTTCTAGTTTAGGGGCAATTGTAGGGAACCGATACTTGGTAGCTATGTGATATTTACTCTTGTTGACGTTTTTATTTGATTTGCTTTGACTTTCTTGATTGTCTTGTTGAATCTTGTTGTTTGTGAATTGTTTGGATCTATGGTTTGTACCCAATAGACGTGGTCAAGTCTAGTTTGCTAGGTAGTAAGAACCAGAACTCTAAGCCATTTTACAAACACTTGCTATAGGATTGGTAGTAGCCGAGAGGTGAACCCGGGACTTAGTCGAGAGACATGTCTCTACCTGAGATCGAGAGAAGAAGGTTGTCCTACCGGTAAGAAAGTCAAACCTAGAAAACCTAAGCCATGGAACGAGAGTTGAAACTTAGGGTGTTTAGGAGGTTTAAAGAGTTGAATCCAGTTGTTTAAGCCAAGAACGAGAGTTAGCGCTGTAAGTCCTGGACCAATTCGAGAACCTGCATATCATTTAGAACGTTTAACAAAGTAATTTTCACTAGCGGCGTGTTCTGGAGGATCCGTCTGAATTCAGTCGGACCCGTCCAAACACGGCCAGGAGTAGGAACCCGTAGCAATTGACCCTAACTCCCTCAATTGTTGAATTTCGTAATTTAAACCTTGTTTGCAACTGTTTAGAACTGTTACTCTTATTTATTACTTAGTTTAATTGCTTTACTTTTAATTATTATCGGAAAAACACCAAAAAGATAACTTCTACCAATATTTTTACCACCGACTTTTATTCGCCAAATTAGACCAATTAGATTTAGTTAAGTCCTAGAACTTGAACAGTCCGTCCCTGTGGATTCGACCCTTAAGCTACTACTACAAACGATTAGATCGGTAGTTTGAGGTATTTGTTTTGATTTGGTTTTCGAGCCGATCAAAAATGGCGCCGTTGCCGGGGACGGTGACCAAGTTTTAGGATTTATTCTTTTTCTATTTGGTTTAATTTGTTCTCTTTTCACCTTTCTTTTGTTTCTCTTATATTGTAGGGGTGCGCATTGGCCGGAAGAAAGAAAAAGACAATCAAACCTTTCAGCGAGCACGAGTACAATACGAGATTGCGCAAGAAGCGTGAAGAGAGCCAGCAGCTTCTCGCCTTAGTTGCACCTCCAACAATTCTTTTCTTGGAGGGACCAACCGAGGACCAAGGAGCAACAACTTCGCTTCCTCGAGAACCGAGACAACCCACCACACTGTCCAGCGATTCGGAAGAGGAATTTGTCGAAGCCGAATCCGAGCTAATGGGTGACAGAGTTGACGAGGAAGAGGTACCGGACGAAGAGGAAGTGCCTATTGATGAGGCCGTGTTCCAACGAGCATTCCAACGTGCTATGAGAGAGATGAAGGAGGCAGCCGACAACCGCCCCTTGAAGGAATTCAGCACTCCGACGGCTAACAACATCAGGCTTGGAGTGAAACCTCCTAAATCTAAGAGGCTGAAGGATCTCTTCTACAACCCCAGCCTTGTCTCATTGATCAAGAATGACATGTTCGGAGGCTCGCCATCGGAGGATGCAAGCAAACACTTGCACATTTTCTTGCAAAATTGTGCAACCGTGCTTCCTGAGGATGTCACACCAGAAATCACTCAACTGACTCTTTTTCCTTTTTCTCTTAGGGATAGAGCCGCCGATTGGTTGAACAGTTTTAATGACAAACTGTTTGAGTCCTGGGATGACCTGACCAAAGCTTTCTTAGAACGGTTTTACCCTAGGGTTAAGACCGCAAAAATTGTTAGAGAACTGTTGACCTTTAGGCAAGAAAGTGATGAGAACTTGTTTGAGACTTGGGAAAGGTTCAAGGATTTGCAAAGGATGTGTCCCCACCATGACATAGCTGACTCTAGGTTAATCACTACTTTTTATGACGGTTTGACTCATCTAACCCATCAAAGTGTTGATTCAACTGCAGGTGCATCATTCCTCAACATGGGGTGCAAAGACGCAAAGGACCTGGTAGAGAACATGGCGAGTGTCCAAACCAATTGGTTCGTGAGGAACAAGAGCAGTGGTGGTGGCGGAAGGCTAGAAGTCGACAAGAGCACGCACCTCCAATCTCAGCTGGATGCTCTCACAACCATGATAAAGAACATGAATTCTAGGCCTGAGCCAATGAACCAGTGCCAAATCTGTGAAGAGGAAGGGCACACAGCGAAAACTTGCTATATGGTGGAGCGAGATGAGCCAATTGCGGATGTGAATGCTCTCATGGCACCCCCGCAATATCTCCCAACGAACAACCCGCCAAGTCAATACACTTACCGCGACAAGAGGAATCATCCTGGCCTCTCCTATGGAAATCCTAGCGGTAGTGCTAATCCAACTCAAGCACCACCGTCGAATCGAGGGGGATTCAACAATGGCTCTTCAAGCAACAATCAAGGGGGTTATTGGGCTCAATATCGCTCAAATGTTGATGGGTTTATGCAAGATCAGAGCAAGTTTAACTACTCCGTGCGAGATGAGATGTCTAAGTTGAGAGAAGATGTTGGATACCTTGTGTCAAGGTTCAAGAATGAGGAGAATGCTCAGAATCAAGGGACAATCACTAAAACCGGTATGTTTCCTGGTCAAGCAGATGTGAACCCGAGGGAGGAATGCAAATCCATAACTCATTGTTTGAGGAGTGGAACTCAATATGTCGGGCCAAGAATGCCTGAAGAGGTCGCTGGTCCAGTTCTGGCGGACCCGCCAGAAAACAGTCGGACCCGACAGAATGAGACCAGAGAGGAAAATGTGCCTGCTGAGCCCGCTGGACCGATTCTGACGACCCGCCAGGATTTGGACGGGTCCGACAGAAGTGAGGCAGAGAAGAAAAATGAAGACGAAGCGTCTGGTCCGGTTCCGACGAACCGCCAGGATTCAGTCGGGTCCGTCCGAAATGAAACTGAAGGAAAAAAAGAGGTACCTCTGACGACCAAGTATGCTCCAGTCGTCCCCTTTCCTCAGAGATTGGCCAAGGCAAAGGAAGAGAAAGAATATGGAAGGTTCTTGGATATCCTCAAGCAAATTCAAATCTCAATTCCTTTCACGGACATGCTCACTCGAATGCCTTCCTACGCCAAGTTTCTAAAAGATCTCATATCCAATAAGAAGAAACTGGAGAGTTGTGCAACAATTTCGGTAACTCATGAGTGTAACTCCTACACACTCAAGAAGATGCCTCCTAAGTTGGGAGACCCTGGGAGATTCACCATACCGTGCAAGATTGGCCATGCAAGGATCAAGCGAGCTTTGTTGGACCTGGGAGCTAGTGTGAGTCTCATGCCGGAAACCGTCTTCAATCGAATGGGCATAGGAGAGCTTAGGACGACTCGCATGACTTTGCAACTCGCGGATCGGTCGGTAAGGTTACCTTTGGGTATTGTCGAGGATGTGCCAATTCAGGTTGGGGATTTAGTTTTTCCTTGTGATTTTGTCATTGTGGATATGGATGAGGACCCTGAGGTACCTATTATTCTTGGTAGACCTTTTCTAGCGAAAGCTGATGTTTTTATTAAGTGCAGGACAGGCAAGATATCTTTGAGAGTTGATGATAATGTGGTTGAGTTTGAAATTGAGAAAGCCATGAGAGGACCGAGTTATGCTGACACTTGTTTCTCTATGGAGGGTTTAGATGAACTGATTAAGGATAAGTTTTATGCAAATTTCATTGGGAATTATAATCTTGAAATTGAGGAAGGATTAACTGTGGAAAAGGAGTGTGAAAATGAAGTGCAAGAGTGTGTGATGGCCGCTGAGGTGTCTGAACCCGAGCGAGATTCTGACGACCCATCGGAATTGGAGCGGATCCGCCAGAACTCAATATCGGAGCCGCCGAAGCTTGAATTGAAGCCACTTCCTTCCAATCTCCGGTATCGGTTTCTTGGGCCGAATGAGACATACCCTGTGATTGTGAGTGCACACTTGAATGAAGAGCAAGAGGAGAAGCTTTTGAAGGAATTGCGTGCCCACCGCAAGGCCATAGGGTATTCAATTGATGATCTTAAGGGAATTGACCCAAGCATCTGCACACATAGAATTTTACTTGAGGAGGATTACAAACCCTCCATTGAGCACCAAAGGAAATTTGAATCCGGCCATGTCTGAGGTTGTGAGAAAGGAGTGCCTAAAACTTCTCCAAGCAGGCATCATCTACATGATCTCTGATTCTGAATGGGTAAGTCCGGTTCATGTTGTACCCAAGAAGGGTGGAGCCACGGTGGTCAAGAATGAGAAGAATGAGCTAATCCAAACTCGCGTGGTGACGGATTGGAGGATGTGCATTGACTATAGGAAGCTCAACAGTGCCACCCGAAAGGATCACTTTCCACTTCCTTTTGTTGATCAACTCCTCGAAAGGTTGGCTAATCATTCTTATTTTTGCTATCTTGACGGGTACTCTGGTTTCTTTCAGATTCCTATCCACCCGAAGGACTAGGAGAAGACAACATTCACGTGTCCTTATGGGACGTATGCCTACAGGAGGATGCCCTTCGGCCTTTGCAATGCGCCAGCGACCTTTCAAAGAGCGATGATGGCAATCTTCTCCGACATGATCGAGAAGGACAAGGAGGTCTTCATGGACGATTTCTCGGTTTATGGAAATTCATTTGATCATTGTTTGACTAATTTATCTAAAGTGTTGCAGAGATGCGAGGAAGTCAACCTGGTCTTGAATTAGGAGAAATGCCACTTCATGGTGCAAGAAGGGGTGGTGCTCAGACATGTGATATCGTCAAATGGCATCTCGGTGGACAAAGCAAAAGTGGAAGTCATTGAGAAATTGGCGCAACCCTCATGTGTGAAGGACATCAGGAGCTTTTTGGGTCACGCCGGTTTTTTACCGGCGGTTTATAAAATATTTCTCAAAAATCGCAAAACCCTTAATCAATCTCACTATGAAAGATGTAGAATTCGATTTTAATCAAGATTGTGTTAATGCTTTTAATCAAGATTGGTGTCGGCACCTATTCTTCAACCGCCGGATTGGTCGTTGCCTTTTGAGTTGATGTGTGATGCCAGTGACTATGCGATCGGAGCCGTCCTTGGGCAAAGGAAGAACAAGAGGCCCTGCGCGATTTACTATGCAAGCAAGGTCCTGGACGAAGCACAAGTCAATTATACTACGACGGAAAAGGAGCTATTAGCGGTGGTCTACGCCCTCGACAAGTTCCGGCCCTATTTGGTGGGGTCGAAAGTCATTGTCTACACCGACCACGCCGCGCTCAAGTATCTCCTTGGCAAAAAGGATGCGAAACAGCGCTTGATACGGTGGGTGCTGCTCCTCCAAGAGTTTGACTTGGAAATCCGCGACAAGAAGGGCACAGAAAATTTGGTTGCAGACCATTTGTCAAGAATCCGAGTTGAGGAGACAAAGGACCAAGCTCTGCCCATAAATGATGACATTCCTGGTGAGAAATTGCTTCCTGTCCATGTTCAGTCGGTCCGTCCGGATTCAGTCGGGTCCGACTGGAATGATCCAGAACAGGTTTTCAACTTCACCACAATCCAGACGAGTCGCCAGAATTCAGGCGGATCCGACAGAACTCCTTGGTTTGCGGACTTTGCCAATTTTCATGCGACCGGGATTCTCCCACATGGTGCCTCTTATCAGCAAAAGAAGAAATTCTTTGCGGATGCCAAATACTACTTTTGGGAGGACCCGATACTTTGGAAGAAAGGAGTTGATGGAATGTTCAGGAGATGTGTACCAAGCGAGGAAGTGGAAGCCATTCTTCGAGAGTGCCATTCATCGGCTTACGGGGGACACGCTTCAACCTCCAAAACCGCAGCAAAGGTGCTGCAATCTGGGTTCTTTTGGCCATCCATCTTCAAGGATGCAAGAAACTACGTCTTAAAGTGTGATCAGTGCCAGAGGGCCGGGAACATCTCGAAGCAACAAGAGATGCCCCAGCAAGCGATCCTTGAGGTAGAAATTTTTGATGTATGGGGAATTGATTTCATGGGACCTTTCCCGCCTTCTTTTGGGAATAAGTATATTCTGGTTGCGGTTGACTATGTGTCCAAATGGGTGGAAGCTATTCCAAGCAAGCATGCCGATTCGGCCACTGTCAAAAAGCTCTTCAACAAGGTCATATTTTCTCGTTTTGGCATTCCAAAGGTTGTCATAAGTGACGGTGGTAAGCATTTTGTCAATAAACAATTTGATAACCTTTTGAAGAAATTTGGAGTTACCCACAAGGTTGCCACTCCTTACCACCCGCAAACAAGCGTGCAAGTTGAAGTTTCAAATCGCGAGATTAAGAACATCTTGCAAAAGACAGTGGGTAGCACGAGAAAGTATTGGGCCTCGAAACTGGATGAGGCGCTTTGGGCCTATCGGACGGCATTCAAAACGCCGATCGGTATGAGCCCCTTCAAGATGGTTTATGGAAAAGCGTGCCACTTACCTGTAGAGATCGAGCACAAGGCTTATTGGGCGGTTCGAGCCATCAATTGGGATGCCCAAGCTGCAGGAGAAAGGCACATCTTGGATTTGCATGAGCTAGAAGAGTGTAGGCTTGACGCCTATGAAAATGCTCGCATCTATAAGGAGAAAGCAAAGCGTTGGCACGACAGGCACATTCAAAAAAGGGAATTCAAGGAAGGGGATCGGGTAAGGAGAAAGCAAAGCGTTGGCACGACAGGCACATTCAAAAAAGGGAATTCAAGGAAGGGGATCGGGTCTTGCTCTTCAACTCAAGATTGAAGCTGTTTCCGAGCAAGCTCCGGTCAAGATGGTCGGGCCCTTTCGAGGTGAAAAAGGTCTTTCCCTATGGTGCTGTTGAAGTTTGGGGAGAGAAGCAAGGCTCATTCACAGTGAACGGACAAAGGCTCAAGCTCTATGTGGATGGCATGGAAAAAGAAGAGCTTGCATCTGGGTCTCTCGACGACCCATCCCCGCTCAAGAACTGAAAAATTACGAGGGTCGAGCTCAAGACCTTAAAAGAGCGCTTCTTGGGAGACAACCCAAGGGTTTAGGGAGTTTTCATTTACTTTTTATTATTTTTCATTTTAAGTCTTGAAAATCTGAAAAATACAAAAAAACGAAAATTTTATAAAAATTGGCTAAGTCGTGTGTGTTTTCAGGCTTCTGGAGGTATTTAGGCGGATCCGATTAAATTCTGTCGGACCAGTCGGAAACGAGGCAGAGAGCAAAATGGAGGAAGGGAGGCTGATTTCAGCTCTGGAGCGATTTGGACGGATCCGCCAGAAACTGGACGGACCCGCCTGGAATTGAGGGCTATCTCGGCAAAAAAAAAAAAAAAAAAAAAAAAAAAAAATTTCTCGCGTCGCTTCGGATTCGGACCCGACCGACTCGCTGCCTTATGCGTCCCGACTCAAACCCTTTCTCTCCATTCGCGACCCCTACCCCTCTCTTTCTTTTTCCTCTTTCCACTCACAGCCGACACACAAACCCCTCCGTCCGAAACCCTAGCCGCCCCATTCGCCGGCGATTTCGGCCGCCGCTCGACAGCCGAAGCACATCTTCGTGCTCTCCTCGACGTGGAGAATCCCGATCTGGTCTTGTTCTCGGCCATCTCCGCCCCTCTTCGTCTCTACACCGAAAACACGCGCACCTCCTTCCTCCACTCCGTTCAAGCGAAAACCGACCCGCCTCTTTTCGACCGGACTCGCCGATACTCAAGCGACTCCGCCGAAAATCTCCACTGCCGAAAACCTCCACTGTCCCGGTTCTGTCGGGTCCGCCCGATTTCAGCCGACTCCGTCGGAAACCCTTTAGCGACACACCAAATCATCCCAGCCATGCCCCGCACTAAAAATGTTAGTTTTGGAGGGATAGCCAAGCGTCTCCGCTCCTCCGTGTCCGGTGCAAGTTACTCCCGCCGGGACCCGACTCCTTCTCCCTCCCGGTCTTCTTCTCAATCAATGGATGAGGGAGATGATGAGATCCTTGGCCCAATTTTCTGCACAAGCACCAAGATGACCGAGGCGGTTCAGTTTTTCCAGACTAAGAAAATTGAGAACTCCCGCTTCATCGACCTCGACACACTCGAGATGATGGGAATCCTGGAGGACTTCCTCCTTGTCACTCAGCGAGAGGGGGTTGAGAGAAGATTCTGGGAGATGAGGAGGCCGACATACAAGAGGCTCACTGTGGAATTTTTGGTTTCGTTGGAGGTGAAGATGGAGGAAGGTGAGTATGTCATTTACTATCGCCTATTGGATCAGGACTATTCCTCCACTGCTTCTGAGATCTCTGAGCTATTTGGGTTTACACCCGGGGGTGAGTTCAAGGGCAAGATCGATGGGGACCTTTGGAAGTACTTGACTGGAATGGATGAGAAGCCAAAACAACCAAAGGGCAAGTTTATTCAGCACCCTGTTTTTTCGGATGATTCAGAGAGGTTTGGGCCACACAATCTTTGTAAGGGGGGAGTCCGCCGCCAAAATGAGAAAAGAGGAATTTATGGTTGTCCCGTATGGCATTTGGAGGAATTTACAAGCAGCTTGACCTTGCTATCATGATGATCAAGTACTGGGAGAAGGTGGCCAAAGGAAGGAGAACCGGAGAGGGACAGATTACTTTGGGAGGGTACATCACGTGCCTTGCAGAGCTCAAGGGGATAGATCCAGCGAAACTTGAGCAGTTGACAGAGGCCACAGCGCCTAGTTTGATGGATGCCCCCTACCTCAGGTCGATCGAGTTTTTGGCCGGTCCGGATGAGGGACCATGGGCATGGAGGAACCACGTGCGAGAGCCTGTGCCACTACCCCTCTCCTGGCAGTTCTCATTGAGGGAGGAGTCGACTTGGCTCATACCACCAGCGACAGGAGCGGCAGGACCTGATGCTCCACACCACCGAGTGCCGCCACAACACCAAGTGCCACCATCGTTCAACCCCTTCGCTGCATCGGGCTCAGGATCTCGGTCTGACCAGGTACCACAAGAGTTCGATTATTCCGCTTTTGTTGCTAACATGCAGGAGATAGCACGGCTTTCCAACGAGTCTCTGGAGCTTGGGAGGCGTATAAGCGACAAAGTTGATAGCATCGAGCGGGAGCAAGCCGCAGCATGGCGCGATATCAATCTCTTGCTGGAGAAGGAAAAGGAGGATGAGGTGGCGAGGACCAGAGTGAATGAGATGTACGGCTGGCTCTTCCCTCACTACAGCCCGAAGCCGGGTGATCCAGCGTACTAGACGCCCCCGCCACAAGCACCACGACTTTTTGTGAGTTTTCCTTGACTTTTTCTATTTTTTCTTTCCTTTAAACATTGATTCCTTGGAGTTTTTGTGCTGCCTTCGAGCAGTTTGAGGAGGGAAACTTGAGAAGTTGGGAAAAATTCACGTGTATCTAGGTTGCACCATGCATGTAGGACTTATTTTCGTTTCTGGACCCATTTGGGCGGACCCGTCTGATTTCAGGCGGATCCGCCTGAATGTGTTTTGCTCTCGGCCAGGATTCGGTCGGTCCGTCTGTTTTCAGTCGGATCCGCCTAAAATCTGGTCCTGAGCTGCATTTCATGTAGGAAACTTGTCTGCATTATAACTTCATGTAAGTTTGCATTTAGGAGAGTTTGGAGATTGACTTTGGCGAGGTTTGAGTTTGGTTTTTGAGAGAATTTGGGTTTGGAAATTGTAAGCAATCTTTTATTTTGGAAATGAATTTGAGGAATCCCAAGTTTGAACTGCTTAGTGACAAAGAGCGGGTAATCATTCGGGAATTGTTTTTCTAATTAATGGGATGGTTAATTTGAAAAGAGTATCATTTAAATTCGTTGGTTAGAGCCGGCAAAGGGCAACCACCATTTGTCTAAGATCATTCTTTCAACTCAAGGGTTTGCCTAACCGTAAGTTGTGTCTTGCATGTTTAGAATAGTCGAACCACCACTTTAATTTAATAAAAAAAAAAACGAAAACAAAAACACACAAACACAAATTAAATAAAACTAGTTGCGAACATGAGGGTGCGAAGGAACATGAAATCAAACAAATATTGCTAGGAGCCCTGGCCCAAGTGTACCGTGGCCTTGGTCGTGCGATATTGGAGAGATGACGACCTGGCGCGAAAGTGTTGGTAACGGAGTTGCTAGGAGCTCTGGCCCAAGTGTACCGTGGCCTTAGTCGTGCAACACCCGTCCGATCTCCCCGGTGCGTCATGTGCCGGTAGCCATATCCGAGTTCCAATAGCGTAAAACCCTAAGCGATAAATCGCCGCAACTCAACTTAAAATTTTGTTTTTCTTTTCTTTTATGGTTCGAAATGTCTAAACATGTGGTTCACGACTTAGGGTTAGTTCAAATCACTTGAGTTGAGGGGGTTCGATCCCGTTTCTACCTGATTTGAAATTGATTGAGACTTTTTGAGAATTAACCAACCCATTAGTTAGGCAAATAATTCTTGATCGATAACTCACGTTTGATTCTAGGTTTGTTCACTAAAGGATTGTCTCGGCTTGAAACTTTTAAAGTGCTTTATTGAAGATTGTCTTGTTATTTCTGATTCCAAAAACTCTCAAAGGCATGACTTTAACTTTTCCGAAATTATCTTCTGACTTGCAGTAAACCAACCTTTCAATTGTAATTCGGTCCTTTATTCTTCTCTCTAGTTTTAACTGTTGCTTAGGGACAAGCAAATTTTAAGTTTGGGGAGATTTGATCGGGGGGTTTCATGCACGCATTTCAACCTCTTTTAGGCCCTAATTTCAATCGAAAAGGTTGTGTTTTTAGTTTATTTTATGTTATTTTTGTGTTAGATTCGTGGTACTGCTATTGCCTCTGGTATTTTGCAGGTTTTGGAAGATTTGGCGCTATTTTGGGCTTGAAACGAGCATTGAAGACGAAGAAAATTGCTGCTGCCAGCTTTCCGGCAGACCCGCCAGGATTCTGTCGACCCGCCTGGTTTCTGACGGACCCGCCCGGATTTAGACGGACCCGCCAGAAACAGTCCAGCAAGCAGATTTGGAAGCCAGTTTCTTGTCCAGGAAGTCAAGCCAACTTTTGAAACTGCCTGGCTGGCGCCTGGGATGTGTCCCTGGATTGATTAGGCACCCAGGAAGAGAAAGAAAACATTATTCCACGTTTAGGTCAAGATTTGGAGCAGCTTGGGAGAAGGGCAGCCACCGGGCGATTCAGTCAGACCCGCCGGAAAACAGTCGGACCCGCCTGAACCATTTTTGCTACAGATCTGCACCGTTTATTGTTGTAATCTCTATATACTTGTTTGGTTTGAGTATTGATACAGTAAACATGTTTGTTTGTGGATGTTTTATGACGATTTGTACTTGTTTTATGACTATGTGTGAGTAGTTTCTAGTTTAGGGGCAATTGTAGGGAACCGATACTTGGTAGCTATGTGATATTTACTCTTGTTGACGTTTTTATTTGATTTGCTTTGACTTTCTTGATTGTTTTGTTGAATCTTGTTGTTTGTGAATTGTTTGGATCTATGGTTTGTACCTAATAGACGTGGCCAAGTCTAGTTTGCTAGGTAGTAAGAACCAGAACTCTAAGCCATTTTACAAACACTTGCTATAGGATTGGTAGTAGCCAAGAGGTGAACCCGGGACTTAGTCGAGAGACATGTCTCTACCTGAGATCGAGAAAAGAAGGTTGTCCTACCGGTAAGAAAGTCAAACCTAGAAAACCTAAGCCATGGAACGAGAGTTGAAACTTAGGGTGTTTAGGAGGTTTGAAGAGTTGAATCCAGTTGTTTAAGCCAAGAACGAGAGTTAGCGCTGTAAGCCCTGGACCAATTCGAGAACCTGCATATCATTTAGAACGTTTAACAAAGTAATTTTCACTAGCGGCGTGTTCTGGCGGATCCGTCTGAATTCAGTCGGACCCGTCCAAACACGGCCAGGAGTAGGAACCCGTAGCAATTGACCCTAACTCCCCCAATTGTTGAATTTCGTAATTTAAACCTTGTTTGCAACTGTTTAGAACTGTTACTCTTATTTATTACTTAGTTTAATTGCTTTACTTTTAATTATTATCGGAAAAACACCAAAAAGATAACTTCTACCAATATTTTTACCACCGACTTTTATTCGCCAAATTAGACCAATTAGATTTAGTTAAGTCCTAGAACTTGAACAGTCCGTCCCTGTGGTTTCGACCCTTAAGCTACTACTACAAACGATTAGATCGGTAGTTCGAGGTATTTGTTTTGATTTGGTCTTCGAGCCGATCAACTTACTTCTCGGTTTTCTAGCGCCTTACTTTTGTTACTTAGCATAGTTTTTTCATTTGAAAATGAACTGTCTTAGTGTATTGTGTAATTTATTATGATAAAATGGCTTATCCAATATTTTCTGAATTTTAGTATATGAAAATATGTATGCCAATGTCCATTGTATAAGTTTTTGAGATTTTTTTTAATCTTTCTTCTCGTTTTTCTAGAACCCAACATTTGGTACCCAACACAGTTTTTTCGTTTGAAAATGAATTATCTTGGTGTATTGTGTAATTTATTGTGATAAAATGACTTGTCCAAAAATTTCTAAATTTTAGTATATGAATGTGAATTGTATAAGTGTTTGAGATTTTTTAAAATCTTCCTTCTCGGTTTTCTAGAGTCCAACATTTGATACCCAACACAGTTTTTTCATTTGAAAATGAACTATCTTAGTGTTTTCTGCAATTTATTTTGATAAAATGGCTTGTCCAAAATTTTTGAAATTTTAGGATATTAAAAAAAGTATGTCAATGTGCATTATATTAAAAAAAGTAAGGCGCTAGAAAATCGAGAAGTAAGTTTCGAAACAATCTAAAAAAACATACGTAATGCACATTGGTATACCTATTTTCATATACTAAAATTTTAATTTTTTTTAATAAATCGTTGCATCACAATAAATTGCACAATGCACCTAGATAGTTCATTTTCAGACGAAAAAACTGTACTAGGTAACAAAAGTTTGGCACTAGAAAACCAAGAAGGACGAGTCAAACAAATCTCAAAAAATTACATAATGAATATTGTCATATCTATTTTCATATCCTAAAATTTTAAAATTTTTGGACAAGCCGTTTTACACAATAGGTTGCAAAAAAAACACCAAGAAAGTTATTTTCAGCATGAGAAAAACTGTGCGACATATCCAATGTTGAGTGCTAGAAAATGGATTTTTTTGGTCTGGTCTATGGCGCAGATCTCAGATATATATATGAATATTATATATGTTTATTATAATAAATTACTATATTTTTTATTTAGATACTAATTATCTAAATTGGCATAAGACTATTTGTATATTATGTATTGTATTTCAATTGAATTATTCATTATTTTCAATCTATCACGTATTGTATTCTTATTTTAAGCATACTATACTCGATTAATATATTCAAATTTTGTTAAGATCTTAATAAAAATGTCTACAACTCTTATATTTTGAGAATCTTTCAATTCGTAATGAATGATGATTGAAAAGTGGTTGTAAGTGTCGAGAGAACGTACGTCTCATGTTTACTTAAAGTTTTGATTATTATAAATTTCGAATTGAAAGATACTCAAAATGTAAAAGTTATAGATCTCTTTTTTAAGATTCCAACGCAATTTGAATCATCCAAATCGGACATCGTATGAGAAAGATACACTTAAAATACGAAACAGTGCGCAGAAAATATTGGCCGACATCTCAAATGGCGGCCAAGGAAGAAAAAAAATCCATATTTTCAGACCTTACTGAGGTGGCGTCCCGCGTGGCGCGTCTAGGTGGCAAACCAGGCCGCCAACTGAAGTGACGGCCAGACTTAGGACACTTGTGATATTATTTAGTGACGTTAGGACGGACGTGAAATGTCGATTTTAATTTAAGATTATTAAGAAAAAATTCCGACAAGTTAGAATACAAATTTATCTTCTCCATTTGTCACACTTATCAAGTTCTTTTTTGGAACCCATTAACTAATATATGGCTATGAAATGGATATGTCCTTTCTGATACAGTTGGAGGTAATTTAAAAAAAACAGTTGCCAAGGTCCTAACCTCTCTCTCCACCTTTTACTGTGCTTCACGTGGCCTGAAGTTTATAAGCTTTTTTTAATGGTCTGAGCCTCTGAGGCACCGACTCGAAGAGTTAACCCAGAGAAAGGAAAAACCACTGATCCGGTAGGTATTATTATTCCGGTTTTACCGTTTTTAGCCGGTTTTTCACTATTTTTGTACCTTCCGGTTTTTAGACTTAACCCTGCCGGTCCAGGGTCCGGTTCCCGGTTTACCCGGTTGAACCGGCCGGTCCAGTAGGTATTTTAATCATTGCTTCCAACGTTCTTAAATTTGTCTTTCTAAATTATGCCGTAGGTACTTGATTCATTCAACGGAAATCACTCTTATAAATGATTTAGTTAATTTGGCGATCTAATCCATTTCTAATTAATTAATTAATATTGCGTTTGATAGCCTGCAGTTCCAATCAAATAGCTTACAGAGCCAAGATAATATTATAATTATGGTGTTGACCTAAATCTCCAAGTCAACAAATAAAAATTTTGGTAGTGAAAAAAATGTACGCTCAAAATATTTTTTTTAACAGGCCATGACATTATGTATTATTCATATGCGTCATTAATTAACTTAATTTAATAAGTTGAGTAATTATATCTACGATTTCGAAACTATCCTTTTTGGTAGTCAATTTGAATTGGTGTGTCCTTATATATTATCTTATATATTTTGCACTCTTTATACTATAACTAAAGCGAACACAAGAGATCACTATGATTTATTACATATGTATATCCATCAAAAAGTTTTACACCATGATTTATTTCTTGTTTAGTTCTAATTTGCTTTTATTTTCTATTATCTATTTTTCTGCAACAAATTAAACACACCCATGGAGATATTTTGGAATAAAAAACCTTTGGAATTTTGATAAACATAATAACGATACACATTATTAGTCATTATTTAAAATAAAATACACTTTTCCGAGGTCGGGTTTTTCTTCTAGTACAGCTAGGTCACAATTTACAAAATTCCTTATCAATAATCTTGGTTTCGAAAACTATTCAGAGGAGAATGTTAAGAATTGAAGGAGAGGAAAAAGGAGCGGCATCTTGGGTGGGCCCAGTCACTATTCTTGATTTCTTGTTATCTTGTTAGCGGCCCGCCGGCCCCTTCTTTGGTGAAATTCCGATACCTGTTACGACTTACGAGTGTCGTTCTTTTATTATTAAACAATTCGGCGCACGTTACCGTTGACGAGCGGAACTTGACTGGGATTTTCGAGTGCTCCCCTTGTCACTATGTCAGGAATCTCCGTAGTACTCCATAATCTCCATTTGCGCTGCAAAAGTTAAGTCAGCTAAAACTCAAAAACACTCTCTCAATCCTTCTCTGTTTCTTGCATTCCCAGTTCCTCCAAGCTCGCAATGAAATGAAAAGTTTATCCTCTTGATTCCCCTTTTAGTTCTCCACTCATAATTTACGCTGCAGAAAGTTGCATTCAGCTAAAAATCTCAAAACACATCTCAGTCCAATTAAACCTCTCTGTTTTTTATTTTATTTTTTATTTTTTTCCATTCCCTCTCTCCAAGCTTGCCACTATACCAGCCATTAGTCCACTTGTTTTCCTTCCTTCCTCTTGTTTCTTGAAATAATGTGTTCTCATTAGTCCACTTGCTTTCTTTCATTCTTCTTTCGATCAAGAAGAAAGTAAAGAACTTGTTTCTTACTATCAAAATGGGAAAAAAAAAGTATTATTTTCTCTGTTTCTTCTTCATCAATCTGTACCAAGAGAAAATGTAAAAATCTCTATTACTTCTATCATACCCTACGTCTAATTTTAGATTCCATTTTATTTCGATGCTTCATAACCTATGGAAAAATTGAAGACATTTTTTGAATGTGCGATAGCAGTACCCTCTGCCTGTCTGTCTCTTGTTGAGGCATTTGGGCCAAATTCAGAATTAACCGGCAGCATTGAACGACTTGAGGCCACATTGGTCGTTGCATCGCAGCTAATTGAGAGATCAGAGTGCTGGTGTTTCAGGTATGATTCCATCAGAAAGCTGCTTTCCTGTCTTAAAGATGCCGTTTACGAAGCAGAACTAACAATTGAGGAATTCAAATCCCAGAGGAGGAGAGCAGAAAGCCATGATCAGAACATTGCAAGTGAGCTTATTAATAATTTCCATAATTGGCGCACAGGTTTCAAGGAACAAGTAATAAGTGGTCAAGGTAATCTGGATCATTTTTGTGGCCAATTGGAAAAGATTTGTAACAGTCATGAGATACCACAAAACCCGAAAAAGTTCAGTAGACCTATCACGGTTTCACGACCTCCTGATGTATTATATGGTCGAGATAAAGAACTGAATGATGCAATCAGTAAGCTGGGAAATCCCAGATCTAGTTTATATGCTGGTAAGAGTAGTAGCTGTACAGAGAACAAAAGAAAAATCCCAGTTTTACCTATTGTTGGCATTGGAGGTGTAGGGAAGACAACGCTAAGTCAAATGGTTTATAAAGATAAACGTGTGCAATCATACTATGATTTAAAAATATGGACTTGTGTAGCTGAAAAGTTCGATTTGGAGAGGATGCTGAAAGAGATACTTCAGTGTGCCACGCGAGTAGTGTGCAATTTTACCAATTTAGACCTGCTACAAGATACATTGGTAGAAGCGGTAAAATCAAAGAGAGTTTTGTTAGTCCTCGATGATATTTGGAGTGCTGACTGGCAACAACTGCTGGGGCCAATGAATGAAGCCTCTGAGGGAAGTGCCATCATGTTGACAACTAGATCTCGTGACTACTTTATTAATTGTACAGATGATAACATGACTCTTTTGGAACCCATTTTGTTGGAGGGCTTGGAACAGAAAATATACTGGGAGTTTTTCAAGAGGTGTGCAGGTTTAAAGGTTGATTCGGCAAATTATTCTGAGTTGGAGCCTATCGCAAGTACAATTTGTAGTAGGCTTGATAGATTACCTCTTGCCGCAAAAACAGTAGGTGGTGTTTTGAGTCAAAGGATTGATAGGCAACACTGGATTTCTATCAGAGATAGTGAAATGTGGAAAGTGAAACAGGGCAAAGATGGTATAATGCACGTACTTCTTTTCAGCTATCTGCATTTACCATCTGAATTTAAAAAATGTTTCTCATATTGCTCGTTATTTTCCAAAGATCACGAATTTTATCCACTTTCACTAGCAAGGTTTTGGATCATGAATCGTTTGATTCAAGAACAAAAAACCCTGAAATCTACGCAAGATCTAGCTTTGAGTTACTTTTATGAGTTGGAAAACAGGGGGTTCTTTCATTCCAGCAATGTTCATCCCGGCCGCAGAGTGTATGTGATGCATGACTTGATGCATGATGTTTGTCAATATCTTAAAGAAGGAGAATGCTATCGCCTGAAAGAGGCTTATGCAAATATCCCTCCTAATGTGCATCACATGTCTCTAAGTGACACCAAGCTACTAAATGCAGAAAATCTAAGAAAATTGCTCAAATTAGAAAAACTGCACACTTTATTAGCGGCCAAAAATCGTGGCAATTCTGAATTCCCAATTGCATTCAAAAGCATTTGCGATAAACTGACGAGTATTCGTCGTTTATCACTTCGCGGTAGCTATTTAAAGGAAATACCAGGGAACATTGGAAATTTAAAGCATCTTCAATATCTAGACATTTCCTATAATAGAGAATTAAATAAATTACCCCAGTCATTGTGCAACCTATATGATCTCGAGTATTTAGATATGCGTTGTTGCGATAACTTTTGCGCACGTGGTTTTCCAAGTGGTTGTGATAAATTGAGAGGCTTGAAGTATTTTATTCCGCCGGTTCATTTATTGTCTTTTTTTACTCCTTTCCCAAATCTTTGTGGAGCAATTCAACTTTGGAATTTCATTTATAAAGTGGAAAATCGTGGGAGAAATAAAATTGAGATTTTAAAGCACCTGACTGGACTTAGTGGGTTTCTGTATATAGATGGACTAGAGAATGTTTCGAGTAAAAAGGCAGCTGAAGACGCAGGACTAAACAAACAGGAACATCTTGATAAATTGCGTCTATCTTGGGAGGATGTACGCCCTCATCCCTTGCCAAACAATGAGATTCACAAGGAAGTGCTTGAAGGTTTATGTCCTCATTCTAATCTACAAGAGTTGGAAATTTTTTCTTATGGTGGTTCGGATTTACCACCGAGCTGGATGGGGAAAGATAACTTACCAAAGTTAAAAAGTGTCATGTTTAATAGTTGTTCGAGCAAAACTGTCTCACAATTACCTTGCTCCCTTACTGAGCTAAAAATACACGGCTGCTACTTGCTGGAAAGCCTTGTGAATTGTTTGCATCCAGACTTTCTTCCGAATTTGAAGTGTATTGAGATATGGTGGTGTACAAACCTAAAGCCTCTGCCATCCTTTTGTCAATTTAAGTTTCTTGAGAAGCTGGAAATCAAGGGTTGTGAGAGGCTTTGGTGCCCAAAGATAAGTTTACCGCCCTCCCTCAAATTGCTTCACCTGAGTAACTGCGGTGAGCTGGAGAACTCAATTCCCAGCTGTTTTCAGAACCACACTTCTCTAGAGGTTTTGAAAATAGGTTTATGTCCAAATATAATATCTATTCCAAACGAAGTGATGAGGAGTCTCCCGTCACTGAGACGCTTGGATGTCTATGGCTGTCCAAATTTAGAGTCATTAGGAGACGAAGAGTTTCTTCAATCTATAGACTTTACTGTATCATGGGGTTGTCCTAAGCTTCAGATAACGTGGGGTCGGAATCCAAATGGCACGCAGTTATCGGCAGGTAAATTTTTATCATCATTTCAAATGTTTTGATATTTTTTCCCTTGCAACAAATGTGAAGTACTCGTATTTTCATCATTATATACTTGCTTTAATGTGAATATATATATAGTGAATGAATAAAATACACTCTTGTGTATGGATCGTCTCTCTGTACACATGAGTCGTTTTTTAAGATCCAAAATTCAAACGATCAATCCGAACTGTTTAAGTTATTATCCATATTGAAAAATCCTTAGAGATCAAATTTTATATTTTTATCAAATTTTTTTACTATATATTATGATATTTTCAAATTAGAGGGTCTGAAATACTCCAATTGTAGTGTTTTTTTTTTTTAAATATCATAATATATATTACAAAAATTCGAAAAGATGTTAAATTTGATCTCACAAACAACTTGAACGGTTCGGATTGACCGTTTGAATTTTGGATCTCGAAAAACGACTCAAGTGTACGGAGACGATCCGTACATATTAGTGTTCTATATCCATTCTATATATATATATATATATATATGTATTACCTAGTTCAACAGTTTTACAAAAATATAGGTTCTGAAAGCCAATAAACTTTTGCGTAAAATTGCTCTTTTTTTAAATATTAAAAGCCTATTGGTTCAACAGTTTCACACTATGAAATACGATAAGGGGACAAAATATATCCGAGAGGATATATTTAAGATAATAATTTGTAGAGAAATGCGCGTCTTCTCCTTTTACCAAAGTTTAATCTTAATTTTGTTCAGTTAATTTTCATTTTGCAGTAATTAGAACGGAAAAAGAACATAAATATATACTTATGATTTGCTATCTAACTGAAGAAGCTTAAAATATATGCACTGATAATATGATCCTCCTAACTGCCATAGAAATTTTCTAATTATAGGATCACCTCAAGTTCCAGCTTCACTCAGCCCTGGAGTGCAAACCAGAGCTCAGACAAGGAGACTTTCTGGTCAAGGTGTTGTGATTGGTGGAGTTAGAGGGGAGTACAGGGTAGAGGAAGGGTCTGGCAAAGGAAAAGAGAAAGTAGTTGGAAAGAAAGCAGAGGAATTTGCCAATCTCAAGATAGCTGCTAAGGAAAGCAGAGCACAAAGATTCAATGAGCAGAATCAAGTCTCTGGTAGGGGTCTATCCAGTCAACAACCAATCTCCAATACTGATAATACTGGTAAGGCATCATTTCAAATGTAGAGTAAAATATACCATCATTTCAAATGTTTCATATTTTTTTACTTACAACAAATGGGAGTACTTGAAATTTCATCATCATGATTCACGTCCTTGCTTTGATGTGAAACAATACAATTTGTTTTTCGCATTTGTTAAACAGATTCGCAAAAATAAAGGCTCTGAAAGGTAATGTATTTTGCATATATGTTCTCTTGATCGTGAGTAATTAGTAATGGCATTGTACTTAAAACTTTGACAATCAACCCTTCAGAACTGACAATTCTTATCAATTATTACCTGTAGATTGTAATCAGTTGTCATTTTTCCACTCTAGGTGCACTGGGAGCTGCTGGACCAAGTTCATCTGGCACTACAATGCTGATTGATCAGACGCCAATAACCGGTACAACAATCTCAATTACAATTTAACCTTGGTAGCAACTAGCAAGTTTTCTAAGATAACAATCTCTATTACAACTTACAAAGTTTATGCGGTATGCCTTTTCTCTATTATATAGGATATCTGAAAAAGATATTTTTAAGATAATAATTTGTAGGGAAACGCTCGTCCTCTCCATTTCCCAAAGATTAATCTTAATTTTGTTCAACTGCTTTACTTCTAGTCAAAGGTTTAAATTGCGGATAGCGGGTTCATAGCGGACAACCTCAAGTCATAGCGGATAGCGGATGGCAGTCATTTAGCGGCCGCTATGGGATCATAGCGGACATTTATAAATGTACTTTTTTATTATATCATATACAGATTTTAATTAAAAATTAAATATCATATCACAATATATGCATATTTTAATAGTTAAATTTAATACTTACACTGGAAAATATATTATTTTAATAGACAAATCTCATTGTATTTAATATTGAATCAAGTCAGTGATAAAGTAATATGTTCGTAATACTATTATATATTAGCAGGTAACAAATTGTGTCATTATATTTCATTAAAATACAACTAAAATGCATATATATGTTGTTAATTTTCACTATTTTAGCCACCATAAGAAATAAAACACCAAAATAGATACTTTTTTAAGTAATATTATGGTATATCAATGAATACCGCTATAGCGGCATTTTTAGTTTAGCACCGTAGCGGTCTACTAGGTCGTACCGCTATAGCGGGGCTATTGCGGTTCATAGCGCCGCTATTTAAATCATTGCTTCTAGTATTAAAAAAAGTATAACATATATATGAGTTGCTACCTAATTGAAGAAATTTTTTTTTTTTGCACCGATAATATGATCCCCAACTGCTATTTTTAATAATTTATTAGTTCAACACTATTGATATATTTTCTAATTGTCATCTCTAGGTTTACCTCTTACACCAGGTTCTTCCGTTACTCCATCAAGCCTACAGAGGTCATCCACTGCGACAATTGGTTCGTACCACTCATTTTTTCTTTTGCATGAGAATGAATTCCAAGTATAAATGAATAATAGAAAAAAAAAAAATCTTTCATCTGAAATAGAAAGGGCTTTTGTTATAATAACGTTAGAAAGATAGAAGCCACATATCGAAATTATCCTTAAAATAGTGATCATTTTTTTTTCACTTTAGAAAGAGAGCACATATATATAACATTTTCTCATGTGAATATTTTGAAATTTTTTATTTATTTCATCTTAAGATATCGATTTTCATTTTATGTGTGTGTGTGTGTGTGGGGGGGGGGGGGGGGGGGGGAATCCAAATGAAGGGCAGGTAAAATTTAGCATCATTTTAAATGTTTAATATTTTTCCTTATAACAAATGCGAAGCAATCGTATTTTCATCATCACGTGCTTGCTTTGATGTGAAACAATACTTTTTTTTTTGTACCCTCCGTTCAACAGTTTTGATAAAATATTGGTTCTAAGAACCAATTTTTTATTTCCATAAAAGTGAAAAACCTGGTAAGTATAGGTATAGGTTCTAGCAATACATTTTCTTGATCCAATATGAAAAACCTCATAAATAATTAGTAATGGCAATCTACTAAATTAAAACTGTGACAATAAACCCTTCAAAACTTACAGTTCGTACCAATTATTATTACCACTAGCATACTCTGTCGTCGCGGCTTCGCCGCGACCACCCTCATAATTTGTATTTTTACAAATAATATGTTGGAGTAATATATATTATAATAGCTTAGGCGTCTCTGATAGAAATATGGTTATGGATTATAAGTATACGCTTCCTTCCTTTTATAGACATTACAATTTCATTAATAGGCAATAAATACTATGCTTAAAGATGTATGGTACTATGGGTTTTTTTTTTTTTTTTTACGTTGGAACATAATAAATAATAGCTGGTTGGTCAGACTTAAAGTGCACATAAATGCACATTATCGCAAATTTAAGCTCTATAGATTTCCTCGGAATTAACATGTACATCATAATGATATGCAATAAGATGCTGGTACAACAAAACGCAGAAAAAAAAAGAAAGGAAAAAAGGAACTAATTTGTAATTTCTACATAATCTCACAAATTGCTCAATGGACTGAAGTACCATTGGTAAAAAAAAAAAAACGGTACAGAAGAAAAAAAAATGTTAGCATTTGTAGAGTTCCAATTGGCCCAAGTTACCGCAAGCCAAACTTGGATCCACAATTATTGCTTAGATGCTGATACCATAGATGCATTTCTCCAGCAATGAACATGTGGATGATGTACGTGTCACCGCCTTCATCAATTAAAATGCATCATATACCAGCAAGACATCCATGAACTCATTTTTATTTTACTTCCTTGTCAGCATATTGTACCCAATTGGATTTGAGTTTTCTCCCCTAAGCATTGTTGGACTTTGTCAGTACAGGATATACTGTTAAAAAATAATGATGAATATCTTATTAGCAAACACATCTGAAGGGAATAGAGGTTATTCAACTAATAGTACAAAAAAATCAATATATAGACAAGCATAAAATTTGGCAAACCATTAACAAAAAACCCATCTTCATTTACTTCTATCAACTAATTACCTTCATGTCTGATTATAAAATAAAAATTTTTAAATACCCATGAACTATTATAAGTTTATAACTATTACCTTCATCTTGCACCCTCACTGTAGATAGATAAGGAAATGATTTAAAATAAGAAATATTTGTTATTGGTCATATCAGCAGACACTTATATTCATCTATCCAACTTAAATAAAAGCAATCGACTAAACTTAAGGTTAAAGCTAAAATGCCGAAACCCTGATTTAAGTCAACCGACACCCAATCTGATCATTGCAACTACAGTGGTTGGATATCCTTTAAATACTTTTATGTTCACATGAGCCCCAGTATCATGATTATAATAAAAAATTAAGTTTACCGATTGGAGATATTATGTTATTACGAGACATGTCGTGCTACTAACAAATAAACCCTTGTAAATTCTAACATTCGTAATTTTCATTTAAATTTCCTTCAAATTTTGAAAAGCCACTTCACAATTTTGTATAGACTTTCAAATATATCATTATCAAAAGAGGTAAAATAAAGAATTTCCACATTGAATTTATGTAATTATTCTACTCACCTTTGCTAACCTTGACCCCGACTTCTATGCCACTTGAGTTTTCAATCAAATATGAAGATTTTCAAATATACATAAGTCATATACAGAAACCTATTTAAAAGTCGAAAATCAAGTCCAACCTGTAGTATTTTGATTCATTTGCATGTGAGGTAATTTGGGTAGGCTGGTGCTACAGACCTTTTCTTTCTTTTAGAATTGGCAAATCTTCTTTTACCGAGCTGCGTAAATCAAAACCCAAAGAAGAAATAGCAAGAATAAACACATAAATAAAAGTAAACCATATATAAAAATGACAGGAATTTTAAAATAAAAAATTCAAATATCTTCAAATCATTGATCCAATTCATCATATTACTGACAGTGGCCCATGCAAGTCGGGTGCCTCTTTTCTCTGGTAAAACATTAGAATTTTCCTTCTCTCTATCTCCATGAACTCTAAATCTAGAAAATTCTAATTAAAATCACAAAAAAAAAGCTTTAGCAACTAAAAAGTTTTATTTTTTAACTTTGTCATCAATATTGAGAAATTTATAAGAGGAGAAAATCCAAAGAGCTTATAATAAAAGAGAGGGAAAAAAAGAAAGAAAGTACATATTTGACACAGAGTACATATCTACTGGTAACAACTTCCCAATTGATGCTGCTATTGCAACTGTCATGGATCATTGTTTTATTTTAATTGCAAGAGCAATCCAAAAGGGGAAAAAAGCTTGATATCCATGACAATTGTTTTATTTTAATTGCAAGAGTAATCCAAAAGGGGGAAAAAGCTTGATAAAGAAGGGAGCAATTCAAATTATAAAAAGTTATTTTCAACTATGGCCATTGTAGTCACTAATATAAATTTTGGCATTAAGCAAAAAAAAAAAAAGAAAAATAATATTATAATTATAATACCTTGGTGTAAAATTTTCCACTTGCTTGTAGTCTATCAACTTGAGCTAACATTCAGCATTGTTGAGGTAGCGAAATGCACTGAGAAACTTTGATTGTTTAACATCCTCGTTATTGAATGAACCATCATACTGAATGAATTGTTGCCTAAAAGAAACAAATGAGAGTAAATAGATAACTAATCTTAAGACTTCACAAATAGAATTTTGGTTTTTGACATTAATTTTTCTAGGCTGGTTTAATAATTTTACACAATTTTTGAAATCAGGACATTGTACTGGTATATGAGTTCCATGACAGTTAGATATCGTTTTGAATGTTTATTTAGTCACTGATTGGAATTATGATTTGAAAGATCTAAACATAGATATAAAGTGGCATTTGGTCTGATTTTTGTAGGAACTGACCCTACTAACATGACTGTCCTACCTGCCGGCAATACTAAAATAAAGACACACCTGACTGCCTTGACCTCCCAATCAGACTGAATTGACCCTCACAACACCCGACTGCCTTAACCTGCTTGCTAGATTGAACGAACTTGTCGGCTTTCCATCAGATTATCAAATGTCCATCAAATTTGTCAAGCCAATGGAACTTTACCGTCAGAAAAGCACATGGCCTGTTCTTTACAATATAAAAGTATTTAAATGCACACAACTGTCTGTATTTGATCTGTACAAAGGAGAACTAACCAAGGACTTGCTTTACTGGTAAAGGTCCTTTGCATCATCAGAAATTTTTGACCAGTGCCCATTCTTCTAATCAAATACTCCACTTATGATGGCTTCTTCGTCTTCGATATGATTTTATATTTTGTCAAGACAACAGAATAATATTAGTGGCTTTACCAAAGAGAAAATAAAAATTACAAAAAAAAAAAAGAAAAACAATGAGAAGAATGATACTATCTAATACCATATGATAATGGTGGGTTTCCACATAGAAGAATAAAGAGGATGTTCCTTGTACTCCAGATGTCAACCTCCTATCCACAGTTTCATAATACAATCTCAACTGCCATGTAGCAAAAGGATCCCACCTGTTCATGTAATCTCTGCCCTAGCATTAAACAAATAATATGCTGATAATTAATTGCCAATTCAAGAACAAAACATGGTGCGTGCTTTGCAATTATCTTTGTTTATGATGTTTCCATATATTAATTTATATACATATTTAGCCTCTGAACTAACCTCAAGCACATGCAGTGTACTATTTTCTAGCATAGAATAAATCATTAGTCTTGAGATCTCAATGCATTAAAGCATTTTCATGATAGATTTATTTTCCAAAACAACATAGATAAACATTTAATCAATTAATTGATCAATTAAAATGGATGCCTATCTAGTAGTGGATTCTTTTGGTTAGGTGAGAAAAGCAATACAGAATTAATTCTGATTAGCTCATGTGGGAAATGATGTCATATATAACATCGTTTAATAACAACTCCATTTGTCATAGCAAATCTTCATTTGCTATTTATAAAGAAAATGCCTGATTTGTTAATTTTGCTAAGCATTGAGAACTGACAACAAAATTAATTAGAAAAAATAGTCAAGGCATGCCGCATGCATGCACTGCCTTACTAAGGAAGCTCCAAAAACTTATTGATGAAAGCACCAAATTCTGTGTTGCAATGAGAGAGTGAATAGCTAATTTGGGCTTGTTCAACTAAATTGATATTTACTTGAGTCTGAGCAACGCATCGAGTATCTTTTGGTTAGATGCTCACATATACTTCATAAAAACAAAAGTTAATTAAAAAAGTCAGAAGTTGCTTACAGCTCAAAATTTAGAAGAGGCGATTCCTTTGCAGCTCAGAAGAGGCGATTCCTTTGCAGCTCTGCTAGCTCCTTTCCCTCCGCCCTGCTTCGAGAAGAGACAAGAAACATTAGTCTCTATTGATCGAGATCTTACGACGAGCCGATGGCGATTGGGCTGAGACGAGGAGTGATGTAGCTAAGGCGAGAAGTGGACAAATAGCAAGGGGTTCTTGATGCAGGCGGAGAATGTGAAGGAGCTGCCGGCTTCATCGCTACCATCCGCCGCCGTCTCCCTCTCCGTTTCTGTCTCTCGCAGGAACGGCATGAGGTGCGGCCGTCGCAGAGGAACGAAAGGAGAGACGCCGCGAGGTTGCGGCGGCAAAGAGGCGGCAGGGGAGGCGTCGACTTCAAGTCTAGGTTTAGGAAGCGCACAGAGAAAGGAATGGCCGGATGGGGCGCACCATGTATCTCCATCTCCGTTGTTGCTTCGTGAAGAAAAGAAAAGGAAGAGAAGAAAAGGAGACCACATATATTCTCCAAGGCATAAAGCAAATGATATTAAGCGGCATAGATGTGGAAATTAAAAAGACAAGGAGCAACACTTAGTTCCATGAACCAAACGCGGAACGCAAGAAAAAAAAATGCACAAACGAACGGCCTATAATAATTGAAACACAACATGCCTACCGAATGCAAGACCCACCGACCCATCTGTTGAATCTTGCACAGTAATTCAAGCCAAAAAAAAAAACACCCACCTAGTCGTTGACCCTGCACTGTGATTCAATCCATGTAATCCAAACCGAAAAAGAAACATGCAGTGTGGCTAGAAGACAAATTTGAAATGCCGCTGACTTTGTATGGAAATTCAACAGGAAATTCAAGTCTAAAAAAAAAAATTGTACTGTAGATAAGAAAATCGATGGGGGTATCAAGGATTAATATGTTCAAATTGTAATCTGTTCTGCCATTTTTCCACTCTAGATGCACTGCCAGCTGCTGCACCAAGTTCATCTAACACTATATCAGAGATGACATTGATTGATCAGACGCCAACAACCGGTACAACAATCTTTATTACAATTGACTAGTTTATGCTATTATGCCTTCTCTATTATTATAGGATATCTGAAAAATATTTTTTAATATAATAATTTGTGTAGAAACGCGCGTCCTCTGGTTTTACAAAAGATTAATCTCAATTTTGTTCTGCTGCTTTTGATTTCGTGTTAAGAAAAAAAAAAGGGAATAACATAGATATACTTAAAAAGAATTTAATCAGTTCAATAAATTCATCTTTATTTATAAATTCATAAATTTCTAACTTTGCCCATGCTCTGGGAACCTTTCTCTAAAAAAAAAAAAAAATCTCTTTTTTACACAAAATTTCGAAAAGAAAATAAATTATTTCTGATACTTTATTTCCAATTTAACGAACCAAAACTACTTCCTAATGATGTTGCGCTCTTACAACATTTTCTTTTGAAAAATTCACCCACCCACTTCTAATAGCTAAAGGTCTAAAATTGGAAATTCTACCACCTAAAACCATAAGATTATCATTTTTGCAGCTGAAGGCGCGACTGCTTCTGCTGCATCAAGTGCACCTCCCATTAATCCCTCACTTGTGCAATCGATTGAGACTCCAACGACCGGTACCATTCCCTCTACATGTTAATTAACTTGATTAAGCATTTAAGCTTACACTTTTTTTATTTTAATAAGAGCTAAAACGTACCACACCTACCGTAGATCTTGAAAAAAATATTTCCTTTCAGCTAATAATTTCCATATACAATTAAGTAGAATTTCACTGTGCAAATTAGTATGTAAACTTGCAAAAGACTGTTATTAATTAGAACCAAATAGCATAAAAAATATTTGTTTTCTTTTCATATGAAAAGAAGCAGTAGTCTTTAGATTATTTGCACAACTAGTTTGGAACTTAATTAAAATTTAAAAGTAACTGACAATTATTATCTTTAAAATCATGACTGTAATTTTATCAAATAATATATTATTTGGAATTTAAGTAACATGACAACCCGTCTTTTGAGTATCATTTGATGAAACATCAAGGAGGTTTAATTTTAGATTGTTATATGAATGGAAAAAATATACATTTTGGTAAATCAAACTGTTATTTTTTCTAGGAATGGTATATATAGTATGCAAACAATCTTTATAATGATGGATTTCAAATTTAAAGATTGCTAAGATGGTCAAAGATAAAAGTTTGTCAAGTGAGTTTCTTAGTCAATTAAGATAAGAGCAAGGTTCTAGTACCACCACTTTTGATATCATAAGTTGCCACAACTTCATATTTTATCGATATTTAACATTTATAAAATTTAAACGTCGAATTCAAACCGTTGATCTTGTTCAATATAACAAGTAATACATTTTGACGTAAAATTTATAAAATTTGGAGTCGATTTGATACTCGATCAAGTGGTAAACAAATGAACAAATCTAGTTAACTATAATAAATTAATTCTAATACGTTGATTTGTTGACCACTTGATCGAGTATCAAATCTACTCTAAATTTTATAAAATTTATGTCAAAATGTATCACTCGATATATTGAACAAGTTCAACGATTTGGATTCGACGTTTGAATTTTTTAAATGTTAAATATCAATAAAATATGAAGTTGTGGCAACTTGTGACACCAAAAAGTTGTGGCACTGAAACTTTGCTCTTAAGATATATAATGTTTCACTTTTTTTTTTAAGGTAGGGTGACAAACAAACAAAATAATAAAAAAAAAAGATATTTTACTTTTTCATTTTTAAAATATAAGATATTCTTTTCGAAGAACATTTTTGTGATTATCTTAAGATATGAAACATTTACTAAAATTGAATTGTTAGCTTGTTAATTTTCCTACGGGAGGAGAATAAATATTAAAAAAACACTTGTTCCTTATTTTTAATGTACTTATTTAAGCTTTTGGAAAGTTGTGCCATTTGAATCATAACATTTCTGTGTTGTGTGTGTGTGTTGGTGTTGGTGTTGAGGGGTGGGGAAGGGATTCTTTTTCTAGGATCTTTCTGTGTATGCCAATAGACATCAAAGACAAGTCAGTTGTCATATGTCACAATATGAAATTTTGGTGGTCTTTGGTGACAATTTTTCTTGTTGTTGTACTTATAATCAGTTTTCTCAAAACTAAAGAGACAAATTTGAACTATATTTTCTTTCTATTAGATTCTATCATTTTGAATTGATCCGTTCATGCTCTTCTTTGCCGGTAGCATTGGTGCTAATTTTTACTAAAATGTGTCAAGTTGAAATAGTAAACTAAGTCCCAAAAACAGAGAATCTCAAGTTCGCTACATCGTTAAGCATTTTTGAGAATCATATAAGAACCACAGAAAATCCCTGTAAAAATACATTCTTTATTTGGTATCTTTTTTTAGGGTTAATTAGATTTATGCCACTGTGAAAATTTGAAATTAGCAAAATGCCATCACTAAATAACAAATTAATTTTATGCCATTATAAAATAGTAAAAATTAGTTCTATGCCATCACAAATTGATTTGTCAATTTTACCCTTTTAAATATGCCACTACAAAAATTTTAAATTAGAAAAATACCATTACTAAATGACAAATTAGTATTATGCCACTACAAAAATTATAAATTAGAATAATACCATCACTAAATAACTTAGTTTTATGCCACAACAAATTAATTACAATGAGTTTTGTGCCCTGTCAAAATTTTTTTAAAAAAAAAACAGTTTTTTGCGCCACTAGAACGATGCATGAAATTCAATATAGAATGTGTATATTCTAATTGGAGTGGCTGGTGCCAATATTTATCAAGCTAAATATAAAGAACGCAAATAAATAATGTCACGATGCTTTTCAAAAGAACAACGACACAAATACTAAGAATTAGTATGCACGTGTTATCATGGCGGCATCATGATGCATAAACTTAATAAACTCATGATCATCATATCTCTAGTAGAACATACAACATGGTACAAAGAGCTACCAGTAAATCCAAGCCGTATATGATATCAAACTATCAAATTATAACATTCGTCATGAACTTCTGTCAAGTCCCCCCAAATAACTTTTTGGAATGTAAAATTTGATTATTTCTTTCCTGGAATTAGACATGAATATAAGCGAAGGTCAAAGCATGGATTCAAACGAAGGAACAAAGGTTAAGAGTAATAACATAATTTGAAAATTCGGAAATATGAAATTTCCAGCGCCGTCTTTTTATATTTTAGGGTTTAGGATTTATTCAAATAAGGGCAATTTGGACATATTTAAAAATATTAACAGATTTGACGATGGCATTTTTAGAATTTACAATTTTTTTGGAGAAAATAATGGCATAATACTAATTTTAATAATTTTATAGTGGCATAAAAGTAATTAGCAATTTAACAATGGCATATTTCAAATTGATAACTTTTTGTAGTGGCATAAATCTAATTATTCCCTTTTTTTATTTTGCAGGTGACCCTTCCTCTTTTAATCCCAGAAAAAGGAAGGCGGGTGCCCAAAACTAAATGGCTATTACAGGTGCCCGCATTATTTGTACAGAATTTTATCCTTCTTACAATAGACAGATATCATATATAATTTCAACCAATTAAAAAAAAAATTTATTATGTCTCAATATTATATATATCTCTGTACCAGATTTTTAGAAAGCTTTTGCATGGGTACTAGTTGAACCTTATGTCTCTGTATGACTGTATACCGTGTCCAATTTTCATGAGATCAAAACCAAAGTATGTGCTATTTAGTAAGGAATTGGCTATCATAGCCTAACCAAAAAAGAAAAACCTATAACAGTGTCAGTGTGTTAAGAAAAAGATTGCACATATAAGCCTAAAAGCTGATGTACTCAAAATTTGAAAAGGAACCTTTGAATCAAAGTAGCCATAACTAAAAGGTGACATAAGATTAGTTCTATCGTTGTATGTTCTAACAACTGTGAGGTGTATCTGTCGTCGAAATAAATAAAATGCTATGTATATATGTAGATTGTGTGATCATTATATCATAATTTAAAGCGTAAAGACAATTTCATTATATCGTAATTTTGGATGTAGATTTTAGGGGGACAAATTAGGTCTGTAAGTATTTTATTGGATCGATATATCCATGTGTTAATCACCACGATGAATGAATTTGATATAGATATTTTGACATTAATTAAATTAGGCTCTAAAATAGGAATATTCTAATTGATAATTTGTTCTTCAATTTGAAGAAAAGTAGAAGAAAAGTGATGTTGTTGGACTATTCTAATCGATAATTTATTCTTCCTTTTTGTATATTTGTAAAATTTACAGAACCTCAGGAGCAGAGAGTCTACTTAGCCAAGAACAGTAGAAGAAAAGTAATGTTGTTAGAGATTTAAGTGTGCTGGCCACATTGACAGACTGCAGCTGGCATAACCAAAAAAGGACTGTTGATTTGGTGAGGATCGGCTTTGGTTGTGAAGGCTGCACAACCGATGTGGGAATTTTAGATAATGATTAAATGTTCTGGACCCAACAGTTTCTTTTCGACACTGTTCACCACTGAATTATGAAATTCAATTCAAATTAAGCTTAGTGGTTTGTATCTCCTGAGGCCTTTATATAATCTTAGGCCCCCTCTTGACTGGGGTAATCCTACCTTTTAGTTATTTCCACTTCAATTTGGTTGTTTTAATAATTAATACTTATGTATTTGATACATTAATTGCTACTTTGTTGTGACTACTAGCCATCTCCTTGGGTAGCAAGTATTAGAAGGAGAGTACATTTTCTCTATCTAATTGCTTTTATCATGCATTTGAGTATGTCTAGTGTGTAGGATCCTTTATTCTTAGGGGAATGGATACAGAAGCCTTTGCTTAGTGGTACTTGCATTGTTATTTGTTTATTTGAATTATCTTTTCTTGATTTCAGTTTTACTTGTGTTTATGTGGTTGAATATATATATATGGTTGGTTATGTTTGTTTAAAAGTAGTAATTAAGGAATAGGCAGATATTACTAATGTACCGTTACTCTCTATTTTGGGGCATGCTAGTGACAGTCAAGTCCGATGTTTCCAACTGGAGTTTTTTCTTAGAGATACCTGATAGAGGCTACCTAGTGTGGGAAGCTTCCAACTAGAGTTAGAACCATATATAGGAGTTTAAGCTTAATTAACAAGGAAAGGAAAACAACGTTCAGCTTCACATATTTTCTCCATATGACCGTCTATATATCACTACATTCTCATTACTGATTTACCAGCGGTCCATTCCATTCCATCACATACAAAGCGTATTAAGCTTCCTGTTCAAAAGTCCAAACTTCCCGTAGAATAAACCCATCATCAACGTTCCCATAGAATAAACCCACCAAATTAAGGATGTTGATCTTGTTATAAGCCACATATGCAGATATATCATATATTATTCTCGTTGAAGTTTATATATGTAGGCATTTTCTTTTTCTTTTCATTTACTCATTTATTTATTTATGTTTTTGGTAATTATTGTAGTCACTCAGTAAAAGCTTGAAACAATCTCACAGAATACGTTACAATGTGATGGTGTTGTCAGGATTTGATTATCACATTATACAATCAAAAGTAACAATAATATTATCCTCACCAATTGTTTTGCAAACCAGACCCCACATCGAACTGATGGAGCAACCAGTTTGATAATTCAATCAGTCTGGTCCGGTCCTGAGTGTCTTCAAAACATTTATCCTAACAGCCTAAATTAATATGTAGATAGCTCTAATGAAATTTAAAATGATTATGAAATATGCATATATTGAGAAGCAATTCAACCATATAGAATACATACCAGTACAGCTAATTACATGAAGCTACCGACCACCATTCAGAAATTTATACTTCTCATTACCGATTTACCAACCCTCAATTCAACCACATCACATACAAATTCCAGCTCTCCCACATTTGGCATCCTGTAGAATTGAAACTAATTCCGCTTCCTGTAGAATTGAAACTAATTACGGTTCCTGTTAACTCCAAAGTCCAAACTTTGTTTGTGCTTGATGCTATTGTGTGTTGAGAAATGGTGGATCCAGATGTCCTCGTACTAGAAGAGAGGTTACTATGTGCAGCCCCACAAGTGCGAGCGATGAATAGGAAGATTGTCAAGGCATCAATAGAGCGTACAGTGAACCTTGGTGCGCATAATACGAACTAAAAGAATCTAATATTTTCGGCAATTATTTTTGTAATAGATCTGTTCAGACGAGGTGTCTGTGGAAATGCCCAGAGAGAATGAGAGATTGTCAAGGCGTTAATGCGGTTGTTCTATTACTTAACCAAACTTCACGCCATTAATACTTGTGTATTAATACCAGTATACCACTACGGTACTGTACAAGTCGTAGGCTGATTCTTAATACGCCATAGGTTCAGATTGCCATTTGTCAAACGTACCTTTTCTTTTCTTTTGTTTTTCCTTTTTTTTTTTCTCTCTCTCTTTTTTTTTTTTGGAAAAAGACCTTTCTTTTTCTTTTCTTAAAGATTAATCTTTGTAAAAAAAAAAGTGAAAACATGTGATTTTTAAGTTTCCTAGTTGTAGCGTATTTTGTTAAAACACACAAAACCTTGTTTCTATTGGAAAAAGATGGCTGACGTTATTCATCTAACATTTACTGTTGCATGCATAAACAATAAATCACACTATTATTAACATCAGTAAATTGTAATTTATCATCTTAGGTTGCTTCAATTACTGGGAAAGTCCGAATATCTAAACAGCAATTTGTAATCGCATAGCTGCCAATGGAAATTACCACTTGGTCGGTTTTGTTTATGTTAAAGTTCTAACGCCAACTATGCACACATAATTTTTGTTCTTGAGTGGGCATTGAGTCAGTTGATAATAACAGAATTTTGTTATCATGCCACCTAATTCTTTTACTTTTAATTTCGCATCTAATTGACTTTCTTATCATCTCGCCGCTCGATTGTATTAGCACTCCAAACTATGTCATTATGTGCAATCTGCAGGATAGTTTTTATCGTTTAGTCTGAAGTAATTAAATACGCCAAAAAAAACTTCATTTTTTTTTTTTGGGGGGGGGGGGAGGGGGGGATACATATGACTTTATAAGATTTTAACAGTTTTTAGCACCAATCTAATTCTAACACTCGCCTTTGGAGCAATTTAACAAGAACAAATGGACAATACCTTAAACAATATATGGGCGGACATGTTGTGTTTTGGGTGATACTTGAAAATAACAAATTGCAATAAATCATTAGAATAATTCTGGAGCCAAACGTCATCCGAGTGTTCGACTTTTTGAAATTTCAAACGGTCAATCCGAACCTTTTAATGTGATCTTTATATTGATTTTTTTAAAAAAATTTTAACTATTTTTCCAGATCTTTAAAATTAAAGGTTCCATAATTAATTATATTGAGAATTTTTAAATTAAAAAAGTAATTATAAGAAAATTGACAATTATAAATTAAACTTGATCTAAAAAGATAAACTATGATTGAGTGGTTTGGATTAACTTGTACCGTTGTACGTTGTACCAACTTTGAAATGTATCTGTCGTAGACATAATTAAAAATGCTATGTACCGCGTGATGATTCTATCATAATTCATAATTTAGAGCGTAAAGACTAATTCATTATATCTTAACATTGGATGTAGATTTTGGGGGAAACGAAAATGTTCTCTAATAGTTTTATTGGATCGATATCTAGCTATGTGGTAGTCACCACTACACCACATAACATTTTTAGAGGCTGTTTTTTAAGTATTTTTAGAGACGGTTTGGCACAGTCACTAAAAATAGGAGGTGTTAAAAATACTAATAAACCGTCTCTAAAAATGGCGTGGCTAAAAATAAGCCAGATTTGAAAAAAAAATTCTAGATCTTTAGAGGCGGTTTTTCTTTAGAGGCTATTTTTTTTATTAAAAACCGCCTCTAAAGATCTATAATTTTTTTCGAAATTGGCTGATCTTTAGAGGCGGTTTTTACTAAAAAACAGCCTCTAAAGATGTATCTTTAGAGGCTGTTTTTTACTAAAAACCGCCTCTAAAGATGTATGATTTTTTTCGAATTTAACTTATCTTTAGAGGCGGTTTTTAAGAAAAAACAGCCTGTAAAGATACATCTTTAGAGGCTGTTTTTTATTAAAAACCGCCTCTAAAGATCTAAAATTTTTTCGAAATGGTCTTATTTTTAGAGGCGGTTTTTAATAAAAAACAGCCTCTAAAGATACATCTTTAGAGGCTGTTTTATCTTTAGAGGCTGTTTTTTAGTAAAAACCGCCTTTAAAGATGTATGATTTTTTTTTCGAAATTGACTTATCTTTAGAGGCGGTTTTTAATAAAAAACAGCCTCTAAAGATACATCTTTAGAGGCTGTTTTTTATTAAAAACCGCCTCTAATAATAAAACAGAATTAAAAAAAATATTTTTTAAATTTTGGGCTAGCCCCATTTTTTGCTAGCCGAAAATAGTACCATTTTGTACCAATTGGTACCAGCACAAACAATTCACAATTAACAATCATACAAACAATTCATAACGGTCATTCAAAGTAATACATGCATAAAAGTCGTTCAATTAAAACAATTCACACAAGTCTACAAAAATATGCATAAAAGTCATTTAATTAACAACAATTCACACAAGTCTACGAAAATATGCATAAAAGTCGTTCAAAGTCAAGTTGAGATCTTCGTCCTTATAGGGTTCACCTACCGGCTTCAAAACCTATATTCAATTAAACATATTCAATCGATAAAAATATAATTAGTTAGTTTCAAAGTAATTCAATTAAACTAATCAATAACTAAATCCTAATTAATTCTTATATACCTGTGGAATCATCCTGTATCCCATGTAATAAAAAAGGATCAACTGCAAGTTTCTCATGGCATAAAACCCGCAATCTGTTCCGTTCGGTTGACGTGGACTCTACAAGTAATAACAAAAATTGTTACAATTAATATTAAATCTAATAAATGAGAAATTAAATGAAATTATATATTAGTCTAGTTGTGTACCGGAATGAAGTCAATATCGAAACGATCAGCAATTCTAATTCTTTTTAAAGCACTGCAACATTAAAATTGTACATTTAGAAGAATTGATTAGTAGATAATAAATATGACTAAAACAACTTACGTGTTGCACGCCTTTATGATTGGAGAATCATACATATCGTCATTTAGAGAATCCACAATCCACATTTTTTTTTGGATGGGAAGTGCGATAACAACCACATAATGATTCCTGCAATTACATATTTAAACCTTGTTGATATTTGTAACATTAAATCACAAATTGCAAATCTTAGAGTCAAAGTTAAGAATTTGTAACTAACACATTCTGATGTATCGCAACATGATAACATGACTTTCTTTTGGCGAAGGCGTTTACGAAGTAGGCCAATGATCCTTGCACATTTCTAATAATATCATCTCCCGAGCTTCTTTCAGGATCGAAAAACTTGAAATCATTTATTTTCATCTCCTTGCAATAATCTCTAGCCCACCTGCATATCGTAAATACATATATATACAATTCTTTATATGCATATTGTATTTATAGCTATATATTATATTGTAATAGTCATCAATCGATTATTGTTAATTTGGGAAAAATACTTACATGGTCCAAACTTTCAGGATTGGAACTTCAAGAGGATTTCTTTTGAAGACATCGTTGATGAATTTGAAATGAACAATGCAATGGTCTAACTCTACGCCTTCAAACTTAGCCGTTATCTTGAAGGACGTCTGAGTAGGGTCCGTCATCATCATATAGCTGTGCAATTCGAATGCATTGGGCCCAAGCCGGCTCAATTCCTCCTCGGAGCAAAACGGATCGCGCATTTTCAATACTTCATCCACTAAGTACGCACCCGCTAAGTAATCTTCGTTGACTCCATCCGATTCCTCATTCGCTTGCTCTTCCTCGTGGTGCTTTGCTTTCTTTTTGGCCGGAGATTTCTCAAAAGATGGATGTTGTTGCGGTACTTGCCTCAAACTCCCCTTGAAATGAGCAACATAAGTCATAAATCAATATTTTTCAAATTAATTACTATCTAAGTTAGAAAAGTTTGTAAGATTTACCAATTTCGATAAATCGGGATCCACAAGATGACTCGGCCACCTTAGAAATGAGTTTTGGAGCATGCCGAGACGATCGTCTCCATTGGGAGGTGGAAAAGGTGGCTCCAAATCACTCGCATGAGCAAAGACTTCTAAGAGCTGTACCCTTAACTCCCCGTCACCCAATGGCTCTCCGTGGACCGTCTCAGGCATGAAGTACGTGCAAACACCATAGCTCTTGCGACGTACACCGTAGTAAAATTATTTCCTACAAGGAAGAGCAAGGCTTCCATAGAACCCTGCAATTATAAGCAAATACGAGACATATTAATTACATATGCTAAATCATAAATTCTAAATAATTGCAATCAATATTCTGTATACCTGAATAAATGGGTTAGGCATCGGATGTGGCGGATTGTTGCTACCCTGTGATAGCATTATGAGAGCTTGATTAAAAACTGGATCGAGCCCTAGCGGTGGTATTGATTGTTGCCCCCCCTGCGTCCACATCCGAGAGAAGCTCAGCTCCATTTGTCTAGCTACTTCCTGCTGCACTTGCTCCCTTACCATTCGATCGACTTCCTCTTTGGTGTAGGTCTTGCACGTCCTTGTACCCTTGCCATATACTTGTTTCACGCTGGAAAAATGAGGGTATCCTCTCAATCGTCCAGAGTGCTCTTTGGACCCAATTGAAGCCGTCAAGATGTCATTCTGACGATGCGCTTGAAAATCACCGGACTTAGCTAGGTCAACCTGTCACAAAAAAAAATTCAAGTAAGTCTAAGTTGAATTCGTTGGATACATCAATACCATATTTATTGGATTTATCACACGTACCGCTTTGTCAACAACTTGCGCAACCCGTTCATTTGTAGCAATAAGCTCACCCTTTTCATTTTTCTTGGCGCGTGCCCTGGCCCATCTAAAAGACCTGCTATCTACTTCCTCGCTAATGACGGATGTCGCACCATGGACCACTTCACCTTTTTTCCAAGTCTTTTCTGCACTAATGTATCCGCCTGATCCTAGAGTGTGAGGCATGTCCTTCTTGGCAGCATTTTCTCGTCCTTTTTTACTCAATTCCTATTAGCAAATTCAAATGAGATATAAGTATAACAAAAAATAATAAGCTATTAAAATAGACAAAAGACTTGTTTCATACCGCAAACTCAGGGGTACCACAATATTCATCGAATTCAGACCATTCTTCCTGTGCGATATTATGCTCATCCAAGGGGTTCCCTACATTTTCTGTGGGATTTGACCTATATTTCTTATTCTACAATAAGAAGAAAGACATGTTATAATTAAAGTCAATCAAGCAATTGTGATTAAAACTAATGTCAAAAATATATTATCTTACCAATCTGTATTTATGAGCCCTCCATCGTATGGCACACAAAGACAAAATCTTGTTTCTAATTAATGGTGAAATGTTATCCGGTATATTCCACGTTTTGGCTATAGCGAGGTACAAGTCTGATCTCATCTCTTTTGGCACATCTAGCCACTTTTTATAACTACATTACAACCAATTAATATCATTATCAAGCATTCACATTCATAAATTTATATTTATATTTATATATTTATACCGGATAGGAATCATCTGTCTTGTTTTCATTGCCACATTCCTCGTGAACTCATGGGCATTATCACCGGTAGGCGCCCCTTCATTGTCGAAATCGACAATCAAGCCAATACCAGCAGCTATCTTCCTTGCCGTCTTGTTGCACTTCGCCGTTGATCTTTTTCCCCTTCTGCTACTCGATGGCACATTAGGATTTGGCATCAATTCGTCATCCTCATTCACTACATTATCTTCGTCCATATTCGATTGGGGAATCTCATCCGGATTCGACATTGCTGCAATCATAATAGAATAATAATACACAAAATAATTAACACAAAGATTAAGACAATAATTAGCACGATCACTACATATAATAATTAGAAAAAATCATCTACATATATTCTAGTATTTCATTATTTTAAAAAAAAAAATCGGCATAACCTCCCTTAAATATGAGTATTTTACCAAAATTCAAATACCAATTATAATTCACATATCATACCCATAATTTTTAGAATGGAAGATATTAGGCAAAATAAGGCATCACAATAGTATAATTGAATTAAACATGTAGTTATGACAATAAGTAGGTTGTAAGCCGTAACAATTTTAGCATCCAATTTTCATTTGATGATAAATACGGCCTTAAAGTTGGTACACTAACAATGATAAATACAGCCTTAGGTTGTAAGCCGTAGCAATAAAAGAAAAAAAAGGTGAGTGTTTATTATGAGATATGTATAGACAATTAGGGCCATCGCAATTAGTTAAATAAAGGAGGAATGAGTGCTATTCTCATTCTCATTTCCAGTTATCAACCCAATTTCGAATAAAAAATCAACCAAACCAGCCTGTCCCCCTAATTGGTATTTGAGCTATGGTATAGCAAACTCAAGAACAAAAGCTTCTAGCATCAACAAGCATCGATAATGAATGGTGCTAATAAACGGGTATACCTCTAACTTCAGTACTTGAAGGCTTGTACCTGATCTCGTCGGAGGGGCCGAGCGGAGGAGATGTCGTCGGAGGGGCTGAGTGGAGGAGATGCCGTCGGAGGGGCCGAGCGGAGGAGCCGTCCAGCGGAGGAGCCGTCCAGTGTAGGGGCCGAGCGGAGGAGCTGTTGAGCGGAGGGTGAGTGAGCTTAGAGAGGAGGGGGCGTAGAGAGGGGTTTCGGCCGGATCTTAGAGGCGGTTTAGACGGTTTAGAGAGGGGTTTCGGAGGGGGGAGTAGAGAGGGGTGTCGAGAGTGAGTGTCGAGAGAGAGGTTTCTGAGATTTTAGATGGTTTTTCCAACGTTTACACAAAAAATCGGAATCTATCAATAGAGGCGGGTTTTTGCTAATAAACGTCTCTATTGATCAACATCGGTTTTTTTTTTGTTTTCTCGAGTTTTTTCTTTTACAAAAACCAACCGCAGCTATTTTTAGAGGCGGGCTTAACCTAATAACCGTCTCTACTGATAACATCGGTTTTTTTTTTTGGTTTTCTCGGGTTTTTTTCCTTTTATAAAACCAACCGCAGCTATTTTTAGAGGCGGGTTTAACCTAATAAACCGTCTCTACTGATAAATTTCCGATTTAAAATTTTTTTTTTTTGTATTTTCTGTTTTTCTATTAGTTAAATATTTTATATATTAACTATTTTTAATAGTAAAATAATTTTAAACGTTAAATATTTGTATGTTAAATAGTTAAATATTTTTTAATATTGTATATTTTTAGTATTATTAATACTTCAATATTTTTTGAACATGAAATATTTTTTTAAAATCAGATATGATCTTTAGAGGCTGTTTTTGACTTAAAAACCGCCTCTAAAGATCAAATCCGAATTTAAAAAATTTTATTTATTTTCTGTTTTTTTACTAGTTAAATATTTTATATATTAACTATTTTTAATAGTAAAATAATTTTAAACGTTAAATATTTGTATGTTAAATAGTTAAATATTTTTTAATATTGTATATTTTTAGTATTATTAATACTTCAATATTTTTTTAACATGAAATATTTTTTAAATATCAGATATGATCTTTAGAGGCTGTTTTTGACTTAAAAACCGCCTCTAAAGATCAAATCCGAATTTAAAATTTTTTTTATTTTCTGTTTTTTTATTAGTTAAATATTTTATATATTAACTATTTTTAATAGTAAAAAAAATTTAAACATGAAATATTTTAGTATTTTAAATAGTTAAATATTTTTTAACATTGTATTTTTTTAGTATTATTAATACTTCAATATTTTTTGAAAATGAAATATTTTTAAAAATCGGATATGATCTTTAGAGGCTGTTTTTGACTTAAAAACCGCCTCTAAAGATCAAATCCGAATTTAAATTTTTTTTTATTTTCTGTTTTTTTATTAGTTAAATATTTTATATATTAACTATTTTTAATAGAAAAAAAAATTTAAACATGAAATATTTTAGTATTTTAAATAGTTAAATATTTTTTAACATTGTATATTTTTAGTATTCAATATTAAATTCTTCTATGAAAAAAAAGAAGAAAATTCTCAAATAGATCAATATTTAAGTACATACTTCAAATAATTGAATATTTAACTAGACTTTTCCTTGGAAGTTGTAACAAAAAAATACAAAATAAATTATGTTAACTTAATTGTTATTCTTTTGTGGTGATTTTGGTCGGTCTACCCACGTGCCTGCTTCTTGTTGATCGGAACGCAAATTAGATTCTAACTCTTCGGCTTGTAACGGTGTTCCATCAATACCTGTGAAAAATAGTAATATTATAATTATGTGTATATATGGTACCAAATTAAATCTCTTATGTAATTTTTATTAATTAGAAAGAATACCTGTGGAGAATGGCGCTATTTCATCAAATTGGTCGTATTCTTCTTCGTCTACGACATCTTCAACGCCAACAATGCGTCTTTTTCCCTTGAGTACTACATGTCGTGATTTGTCGGCCGGATCAGAAATATAAAAAACTTGCATTGCTTGTTTGTTTGCAAGTATAAATGAGTCATATGCATATCCCAACTTTCTCAAATCAACGGTTGTCATTTGAGACACTTTTTCTTTTTTAACTGCACTTTGTATGATCCATTTACAATCAAACACATGTATCCTAAATGCATTATAATCAAGTTCCCATATTTCTTCAATCCAACCGTAGTACGGCTCTGATGACTTTCCATCACTTGATATGGCTTCTATTTTGACTCCACTGTTTTGTACCGTGCTTTTGCCATCTTGTTTTTTAGTATACCAAGTAAATCCATTCAGGTCATACCCTTGATATGTATATACATTCGCATTGGGACCATTCACAAGGTATTTCACAGTTTCATTCTCAGACGGGCATATTCGCACTTTGTTTCTAAACCATTTTACAAAACTTTTGTCGTGCTCCTTGGTGATCCAATTTTCACTTTTCTGAGGATTATGCTCTCGCAACTCTGCTATGTGTTCATCCACATAGGGGGCCACAACGGCTACTTGTTGTAGTATTTTACGATGGGCTTTTTCTCTCCTTTCAAGTTCCACTGTAATTATTTTCAAACCAAGTATACTTTTCCTCAGAAGTCTTCCGTCATGCCGATTCTTCGGCAGGCCAATAGGTTGAAGTCCATCAACATAGTCAATATAAAATTCAATAACCTCTTCGGCTACATATCCTTGAACTATGCTCCCTTCTTGTCGAGATCTACTTCTGACTAATCTTTTCAATTGGCCCATCGCTCTTTCAAAAGGGTACATGTACCGCAAAAATATCGGACCGCACGAGCTTATATCCCTGACTAAATGAACGGTCAAATGCACCATTATCACAAAGAATGACGGAGGAAAGTACATCTCTAGCTCGCACATGGTCTGATAAACACCGGATTCTAACTCTGTCAATTTTTCAGGATTAATCACTTTGGAGCAAATTTCATTGAAGAAGTAGCACAACTTAGTGATAGAGTTCCGAACTTTTTTCTTAAAACATCCTCGAATCGCAACTGGGAGCAACTGGGTCAACAACACATGATAGTCGTGCGACTTCATTCCAATCAATTTCATATCCTTTAACGATACCTTCCTTGAGATATTGGAGGAATAACCGGTCGGAACCCTTGTAAACTTCAAGCAATTCAACAAACTCATTTTCTCATTTTTTGTCAAAGTATAAACTGCATCGGGCAACCAATCCCGTCTCTTATTACTATCTGGTACCGCAGCTAGGTCCAGTCGGATCCCCATTTCGACCATGTCTTTTCTCACATTGGAATTGTCTACTTTTCCTTGAGCATTTAAAATCAAAGCAATCAAAGATTCACAGATGTTCTTAATGATGTGCATCGCATCCAAGCAATGCCTAACATCCAAATATGCCCAGTATTCGAGTTTCCAGAATATAGACTTTTTCTTCCAATTATCATCCGGGATTTTATTCGCAAATGGTTTTCCCAATTTGATTTTAAGATCCTTCACCTCCTCATATACCTGCCTTCTGTTTCTTGGTATCCGTGCTCTACGACTCTCGATTTTGCCATCAAATTTGGTTTTGTAATTAGCCCGACGGTAAGGGTGATTACGGTTAAGGAACCTACGATGTCCCAAGTAAACAGTTTTCCTACAATTTGATAACCATTGAGAATGTGTTTCCTCTTCGCAAATAGGGCATGTCTTTTTTCCTTTGTTCCTGTAACCCGACAAATTCCCGTACGCGGGAAAATCATTAATCGTGCAAAAAATCATCGCACGTAGGGTAAAATAATTTTTTGAATAAGCATCAAATACCCTCACCCCTTTCTTCCACAACATCTCAAGGTCTTCTATTAATGGAGCCAAGTACACATCTATATCATTACCCGGTTGTTTTGGACCAGAAATGAGCAACGACATCATCATATATCTTCTTTTCATGCATAACCAGGAAGGAAGATTGTAAATAACCAATAGAACTGGCCATACGCTGCGATTGCTGCTCATGAGACCGTAAGGATTCATTTCATCCGTGCATAGTCCCAATCTCAAATTCCTAGGTTCGCTGCCGAAATCTGGGAAATGACTGTTTATGTTGTTCCACTGGGTCGAGTCCGCGGGATGTCTGATCATTCTATCTTTCTTTCTACCTTCCGCGTGCCACCTCAGCAGTTTAGCATCTCTTGAATTACCAAATAGACGCTCAAACCTTGGTATTATCGGCAAATACCATATTTTTTTCGCAGGTGGCCTCGTTTTACAACTCTCTTCATCATCCTCCAAATCATCGTCCCTTAGCTTGTACCTTGATGCATTGCACATTGGGCATTTATGAAGATTCTCGTACTCATTCCGATATAGTATGCAATCATTCGGACATGCTGAAATCTTCTTTATTTCCAAGTTCAGAGGACACAGTAATTTTTTAGCCTTATAACATGTATCTGGCAATGTATTTTCTACTGGAAGCATTTCTTATAAAAGACCGAGCAAAGATGTGAAACTTTTATCGCTCCAATTATTCTTGGCTTTTAGGTTATACAGTTTGAAAACCGTTTTAATTTTTGAGAATTTATCCTTATCACAACCGGGATATAGAGGTGCATTACAGTTTTCATCAAATTGTTGAAAAATCTCATGAACATGATCATCAATAAAACCATCTGGTATTTCGTTCATCATTTCATCCAAATCATTATCTCTATTATCATCACCACATTGTTGTTGACTTACATTTTCTCTATTTTCTATATTCATACCCACAAATACATCATCTCTATTATCTCTATTTTCTGAATCTGATACATTAATACTAGTCCCAACTTCAGCCTGATCTTCCAACTTTTCCCCATGATAAACCCACCGGAGGTATTTTGGTGTTGTCATCCATCCACGCTGAATCAAATGAGCTCTAACAGTTTTAATATCATGGCTCTGCATGTTAACACAACGCTTACAAAGACAAAGAATTTTTTGCTTTCCTGTTGACTTTTGATGTTCTTCCGCACAATGTATGAATTCCTCAAGAACTTCAACAAAATCATCAGAGATACGTGAACTGAACATGTACTTCTCCCTTTGATCCATCTGTGAATATCATAATATATTACCAAAAGTCAGGGTTTAGATTTTGTAGGTTCAATGTACGATCACATGAGGTTTTCGGGCCGGTTACCATCCTAACCCACTCTTTGGATACTCTGTCTCATTAGCGAGTGACGCTAGATGCAATCTATTGTCTGAGAAAAATTCAGCAGCATTTCCCCTTATGTTCCCTGAATGCACCAACACACGATTGCTCGTGAGGACGCATCCGTGGGAACATAAGGGGAAATGTTGCCAAATCTTTCCCAAACAACAGATTGCATCTAGCGTACCACTCGCTATCCTAAATGAGACAGAATATCCAAAGAGCAGTCCCAAAAAATGGGGACTATCCGAGGTTAATCCCTAATGGATTAATCTCGGACGGGCACGACCTAAAATAGTTCAAATTCCGGCATTTTGGTTCTATATGACAATACACTAATATATGCAAATGCCAAACATTTAATTAATTAATAATGCAAGCTACAATTGACTATTTTAAGAAAATAAAATTGTCGAGGGTTAAAAAGGAAAAATTACCGAAATTATCGTTGATTGACTTGCTTTAATAGAATCACCTTGCCTTTATCAACCTAATTTTTGAGAACTTAATGAAAAAATAAATTACAAATACAAATAATTAATTTAAATAAATAATTAAAATAACAATAATAATTAAAGAATATACCTCAAATGCTATTTTTTAAACTTCTATTTGCTCTCCTTGGCTTCCTCTTCCTTTTTCTCAATTTTTCCTAATTTTTCTAAAATTTTAGCTAATTTAAATAGCTGGTTTTGATTAGTGCAGAAAATCTCGGTTTGGGAGGAAAAAATAATGGCAGCAACAGATCTAGAGAGAAATGTCGAATTGGGAGAGAAGGAAGAGTTATAAAAATTTGTTTATTTTTAGAGACGGTTTTTTACAAAAAACCGCCTCTAAAAATGCAAAAAAAATCCAGAAAAACTTTTCATTTTTAGAGGCGGTTTTATATTAAAAACAGCCTCTAAAAATATATATTTTTAGAGACGGTTTTTACAAAAAACCGCCTCTAAAAATGCGAAAAAAATCCAGAAAAACTTTTCATTTTTAGAGGCTGTTTTTTGTAAAAAATCGTCTCTAAAAATATGTATTTTTAGAGGCTGTTTTTAAGAAAAACCGCCTCTATAAATGAGAAAAAAATCCAGAAATTTTTTTTATTTTTAGAGATGGTTTTTACTAAAAAACAGCCTCTAAAAATGTTATTTTTAGAGGCTGGTTTTTAAGAAAACCGCCTCTAAAGATAGACAGTTTTTTTTTGGTTTTTTTAAAAAAAGTTTAGAAACGGTTTTTATCAAAAATCGCCTTTAAAAATAATCGATAAAAATATCCAAAATGCCACTGGTTATTTTTAGAAACGGGTTTATGTAAAACCGCCTCTAAAGGGGGTGTCTCTAAAAATAATTTCTGTTGTAGTGCACCATGATGAATGAATTTGATATAGACATTTTGACCTTAATTAAGCTCTAAAATAGGACTATTCTAGATTACACAGTGGTACTTGCATTGTTGTTTGTTTGTTTGTGTAAAGAAAGTAAACAGATAAAGAACACGAGAACACAAAGATTTAACGTGGTTCAGTACAATATGTACCTACATCCACAAAACACGCACACCTCTCTTTTTATTATTTTCTGTAAATCTGAATTGATACAATACAAGGAGAGAAAGTATATAAATAGAAAAGATTTCTTGCACATCAAGTCACTCATGACTTGCACACCAAGTCAAGCGTTTCTTCTGCTCCAAGTCTAGCATTTCTTCCTTGCCAAGTCAGTGTCACATTAGATCCAAACCATGATCTTCTGTGACACCATATTCCAACACTCCCCCTCAAGTTGGCAGGTAGATATTTCGCATGCCCAACTTGCCAATTGCAGTATGAAAGATGTTACTGGACACTCCTTTTGTCAGCATGTCAGCCAGCTGTTCTTCAGTTCTTACATGAGGAATGCCAATAATTTTCTCTTCAAGATTCTGTCGAATGAAATGTCGGTCCACTTCAATGTGTTTGGTCCTATCATGTTGCACAGGATTCTGAGATATAGCAATAGCTGCTTTGTTGTCACAGAACAACTTCATCTCCTCGCCATCATAAAGACTAAGGTCTTTGAGTACCCTTTTAATCCACAACAATTCTTGAACACCCTTAGCAATTCCTCTGAATTCAGCTTCAGCACTAGACAGAGCTACTACTTTCTGTTTTTTACTTCGCCAAGTGATCAAATTGCCGCCAATAAAGGTGAAGTATCCAGATGTGGATTTCCTATCAGTCACATCTCCTGCCCAATCAGAGTCTGTATAGCCCTTAACTTGAAGATGACCATTTTTCTTGAAGAAGATACCTCGTCCAGGGGATCCCTTGAGATACCTCAAAATCCACATAACCGCTTCCATATGTTCTTCACTCGGAGCATGCATGAACTGACTTACCACAGACACGGCATAAGCAATATCAGGCCGAGTATGTGATAAGTAAATAAGCCTTTCCACCAACCTCTGGTACTGGTCTTTGTTCGTTGGCACCTGACCAGGAAGCACTCCTAGTTTCGTATTCTGCTTGGATGGCGTGTCCACAGGTTTGCAATCTAGCATCCCTGTCTCAGCTAGCAAGTCCAATACATACTTTCTTTGAGATAGAGATATACCTTCCTTATTTCGTGCCACCTCTATTCCAAGAAAGTACCTCAAGCCTCCAAGGTTCTTCATCTCAAATTTTTTGGATAATTTTTCTTCTAAGTCTCGGATTCCTTCAGAGTCATCACCTGTGATTATCATGTCATCAACATAGATTATCAAGATAACTTCTCTTTATTCTTCAAAAAGAACAAAGTATGATCTGCATCACTCTGGGTGTATCCATATCTTTTCATGGCACTGTAAAATCGTCCAAACCAAGCTCTCGGCGACTGTTTTAGACCATACAGTGCTTTCTTCAATCTGCACACAACAGGTTGTTCACTTGAGTAACCATATCCTGGTGGAATGTCCATATAGATTTCCTCATCTATATCTCCATGTAGAAAAGCATTCTTCACATCAAACTGATGCAAAGGCCAGTCTCGGTTTGCTGCAATGGACAACAGAATCCTGACAGTGTTGAGCTTGGCTACTGGTGAAAAAGTTTCTTGGTAATTCACTCCGTAAGTTTGAGAATAACTCTTTGCCACCATCCTCGCTTTGTACCTGTCAATTTCTCCAGTGGGCCCATATTTGATTGTAAATATCCATTTGCAACCTACTGTTTTTCTATCTTTAGGCCTTCTTACCAATTCCCAAGTCTCATTCTTCTCCAATGCATCCATCTCTGTCTTCATTGCTTCAACCCATTTTGGGTCACTGAGAGCTTCATTCAAGTTTCTTGGAACATGAGCTGAGGCAAGAACCTTGTCAAATTCTTTCACTTGTTCCGGCATGTGAGACAAAGTCATGAAGTTAGCCATTGCATACCTGCCTTCACCACTTTCATCCGGTCGATATCTCTTTGGAGGTATGCCCCTGTTAACCCTGTGAGGCAACTGGTAACCAGGGTTAGTAGTAACAGGTTCAGAAACACTTACCTCTGACTCCGGAGTATGGTCATGTGGTGATGGAGGGGACTGTATCATTTCTTCATCTTCATCATCATCTGATGGACCAGAACTATCAAGAGGGTCTATTTCTGGATCAGAAGAATTCTCAATTACCAATTCTGAATTCGGACCGAAATCCAACAAGTTCGGACCTAAATATATGGTGTCATCCTCTGTTCCTTCTCTGTTCGGACCGAATTGTCCTGAGTTCGGTCCGGACAAAGGTCTAGTATCTCCATTCAAACCAAAAACACTAGAATTCGGACCAAATCGAGGTTCAGCATTGGTCATTGCATCAAACCAAGGCTCATTCTCTATTGTACTCTCCCCCTGAGAATGAGTCTGCTCTTTCAGAAAATATCCCTCATTTTCAATAAAGGTTACATCCATTGTGGTATAAATTTTCCTAGATGTCGGGTTCATACACCAATATCCCTTTTGACGTTGACCATAACCTATGAACACACACTTTTCAGCACATGGGTCTAACTTTGACCTTTGATGTTTTTGTATATGAACATAGGCTATACAACCAAATACTTTTGGTGGAATCGTAAGAACTGAGGGAATTAAGCAGTACTTTGAAAGTACTTGCAAGGGTGTTTGAAAGTCAAGTACCACAGAAGGCAACCTATTCATCAAGTAAACTGCAGATGTAACTGCATTATCCCAATAAGAATGAGGTACATTATTTTCAAGCATCATTGCCCTGGTCATTTCTAGAATTTTCCTATTCTTTCGCTCCGCTATGCCATTTTGTTGAGGGGTGCCCACACAACTTGTTTCATGTATAATTCCATTGGTCTTAAAGAATTCCCCTAATGTGTTGTTGACAAATTCCCTTCCATTATCACTTCTGAAAATTTTAACATTCCTGTCAAACTGGTTCTTTACCATGGTAATGAAAGATTTGATGGCAAGTCGTACCTCATGTTTATGTTTTACCACATTAATCCAAGTCATTCTAGTGCTATTGTCAACAAATAACACAAACCATCTGTTACCAACTTGGGATTCGACCGGAGAAGGCCCCCATACATCAGAGTGAACTAGGTCAAAAGGAGTGGTATTGTCATTATCCAAGTTTTTAGGAAAATGGGCTCGATGACTCTTAGATTTAATACATACCTCACAATGAAAAGATTCATTCTCAAACCCAAAAAATAAACTTGGATAGAGTTTCTTTAGGTACCCGAAAGAAGGATGGCCTAGACGTCTGTGCCACATCCAAATCGAAGACTTCCTACTTGAACTTGAGACAGCTGATAAGTGAGCTTTTCCGGTAGCTATGTCTTCCAAATGATACAGTCCTCCCCTCTTAGTACCATGACCAATAATCTCCTTCGTCATGAGATCCTGAAAGAGACAAAATCTAGGATACATGAGTACAACACAATTAAATTCTTCACATAATTGACCTACAGACAACAGTCTTGATGAAAGAGAAGGGACCAATAAAGTATTTGAGAGTGTCAAAGATGAGGAAAATTGAACATCTCCAGCCCCTGTGACTGGATAAACTTCCCCATTCGCATTGGCGATCTCAGTCTTCCTTGGATGAGATTCTCTTATCAAATCGTCCTTGTTGTAAGTCATGTGATCTGTTGCTCCAGAATCTATAATCCAAGATTCGTTTATATTTTGAATAAGGGCCATGGTCTCCAGTAAAGATTATCTACACAAATCTCTTGTGCAGGGAAAATATCAAGTCCAACTGTGCAGTAACTCGTACAAGAAAAAAGGACAAGTAAAATAGGACACACAAGTGCGAAATGGACTAATTTTGGTCCGAAATCGCAGGTCTGGTCGGGGTTCCGGTGAGATAAGAGTTGGTCGAGAAGATCCAACTGTGCAGTAACTTGCATAGGGATAAAGGATTCAATCTTATGCAGTAACTCGCACAAGACAAAGAAAACACACAGATCTTAGAACCTACCGCTCTGATACCATGTAAAGAAAGTAAATAAGATGTAAAGAAAGTAAATAAGATAAAGAACACGAGAACACAAAGATTTAACGTGGTTCAGTACAATATGTACCTACAACACACGCACACCTCTCTTTTTATTATTTTCTGTAAATCTGAATTGATACAATACAAGGAGAGAAAGCATATAAATAGAAAAGATTTCTTGCACATCAAGTCACTCATGACTTGCACACCAAATCAAGCGTTTCTTGTGCTCCAAGTCTAGCATTTCTTCCTTACCAAGTCGGTGTCACATTAGATCCAAACCATGATCTTCTGTGACACCATATTCTAACAGTTTGAATTCTTTTTTCTTGATTTTAATCTTTACTTGTGTTGATATGCTTGAGTATATATGGTTGACTGGTTGTTTGTTTTAATTATTTTTTGTTTTTTGGATGACGATTGCCTTCCGGCAAGATTTTATCAAGAAAGGAGATTATGTTTGTTGTTTTAAACGCAGTGTCACATCTGATTAAATTAATAGACAGATATAATGTACCGTTGCTCTCTGTTTTGGAGCATGGTTGCATCCTAGTGATAGTCAAGTCCAGCGTTTCCACCTGGAGTTAGAACCACGGAGTCGTTTAAGATATACAAGGGAAAAAAAAAAAGAAAAACAATATTAAACATAATATAATTCCTTATAAGAAAATAAAAATATATGTACCGTCTTTCTTTCTTTTAAAAAATTAAAGCCAAAGGCCAGTAGGCCACCATCAAAGCATTCCAACATTCTCCATACGACCATACTAATTTCCAATACTCAATTCTATCCCATCACAACCAATTCCAGCTGTGGTGCATCAAGTTTACCACAGAATTTAACCTGAAGCCAATTACGCTTCCTGTTCCCAACTTCCAAAGTCGTCTCCAGTGAATCACCAGCTCATAACGTTCTAATTCTAACCAACTCCGCTTGCGCTTCATGCAATCGTGTTTCCAGCAAAGGTGTTTCCAGATGTCTCTGCATGGAACCCCACACGTGCGAGCGAGATATATTATCGCCAGTGGAGATTGACAACAATCTCACACTAGTCACAGTACAAGTGCCAGACTCGACTTCTTCTCAACATCGGAATCCTTAATCCGACTAGATGAGAAGATCTCTCTCTAATGGTGTTTGATCCTCAAGGAGAAGAACAAACCCTTGGAGTATATGGTCTATCTATGTCTTACACTTCTGTCTCTCTTTACTGTTCTACTCAATTCATCATCTAAAAGATCAGAGACTAGTGTATATATAGAACCACATGCATCTATTCATCAAGAGATGCAAATAGAGGCTGTCAGTCTGTGGTCCATGACAGAATCTCTGTGGTCCACATAAACGTCTCCATTCTCCAAATTCCAACAACTTTGTTATGAACCATTGGCAGATATATTATTCTCGTTGAAGTTTATATGTAGGCATTTTCTTTTTCTTTTTATTTATTTATTTATTAATTTATCTTTTTGCTAATTATTGTAGTCACTTAGTAAAAAACTTGAACCGAGTTCATAGAATACGTTACAATCGATGGTTGAACTGTTGTGAGGTTTTGATTAGACAACAATATTATACTCGCCAATTGTTTGTAAATTAGACCGCACGTCGAACTGATGGAGCAACCAGTCCGACAATTCAGCCAGTCTGGTCCTATCTTCATAACATTTATCCTACCTAGAAAACAAAATTAATAGGTACGTAGATAGCTAAAAAGATTTGATGAAATTTAAAATAATTACTCAAATATTGTATTGAGAAGCAATTAAACCAAATAGAATACATACCAGTACAGCCCATTACATAAAGACGCCGACCACCATTGTAACATTTCTACTTCTCATTACCGATTTACCAACACTCAATTTGATCATATCACATACAAATTCCAGCTCTGCCGCAATTGGCTCCTTGTAAAAATTAACCAGAAGCTAATTATGCTTCCTAGCTGTTCCCATCTTGCCATCACCAAATTAAGAATAAACTCACCACTACGTCTCCATCCTTTTTCTCCAAATCTCCCCTGCGAGATCACTAATTGTGTTCAGACTCCAAGGAATCACCGGCACATCACTTTCTAATTCTAGCCAACTCTACCTGCTCTTGTGTTTGCAGCAAAGGTGGATCCAGTCTATCCAGATGTCTCTGTACCTGAAATTATGAATGGAGAGATTGTCAAGGCGTCAATAGATCGTGTAGTGAACCAGTGCGCGTAATACGAACTAAAAGGATCTTGTTATAAATGATATGAATCATATATGGTTTTTCATCTTTATTATTCTCATTAATTACATTAATTATAGAAGATCTTTAGAATTTATTAGGAGATTCATCTTTGGCTTATAAATAGAGATATGTAACTTGTGTATTGTATCCAACAATTGAGAATAGAAATATACATAAGAAAAATTTATCTCTCCCTTTTACTTTTGTTTCTTTGTTTCTTCCTCTTTTCTCTTTAATTTTACAACAGATCTGGTATTTTCGGGCAATTATTTTTGTAATAGATCCGTGCAGAATTGCAGATGAGGTGTCTGTGGAAATGCATCAGAGAGATTGTCAAGGCGTTAATACACTTGTTCTATTACTTTACCAAACTTCACGCCGTTAATACGTTTGTATTAATACAACTACGGTACTGTACATGTCGTAGGCTGATTCCCAATACGCCATAGGCTCGGATTGCCAAACGTACCTTTTTCTTTTCTTTTGTTTTTCCTATTTTTTTTTTTTTTTTTTGGAAAAAGGCCTTTTCTTTTCTTTTCCTAAATATTAATCTTTGTAAAAATGTTAAAACATGTGATTTATAAGTTTCCTAGTTGTAGCGTATTTTGTTAAAACACACAAACATTGTTTCTATTGGAAAAAGATGGCTGACGTTGTTCATCTAACATTTACTGCTGCATAGACGATAAATCACACCATTATTAACATCAGTAAATTCTAAATTGTAATTCATCATCTTAGGTTGGTTCAATTACTGGGAAAGTCCGAATATCTAATCATCAATTTGCAATCGCATAGCTGCAAATGGAAATTAGCAATTGGTCGGTTTTGTTTATGCTAAAGTTCTAACGTCAACGATGCACATACATAATTTTGCTCTTGAGCTTCAATTTTATTTATTATTATTATTTTTTTTTTTTTTGATTTTGTGTGTGTGTGTGGGGGGGGGGGGGGGGGGGGGGGGATCCATATGACTTGTAAGATTTTAACAGTTTAGCAGCAATTTAACGAGCACAAATGGACAATACCTTAAACAATATATGGGTGGGCATCTTGTGTTTTGGGTAATACTTCAAAATAACATAATTTCAATAAATCATTAGAATCATTCTGGAGCCAAACATCATCCGAGTTACACTTTTGAAATTACAAACGGTCAATCCGAACCTTTCAACATGATCTTCATATTGATTTTTTGTTTTAACCAAATTTTACATTTTTTTTTTCAAAAATTTTTAACTATTTTTCTAGATCTCTAAATTGAAGGGTCCATAATTAATTATATTGAGAATTTTTAAATTAAAAAATAATTATAAGAAAACTGAAAATTATAAAAATTGATCTAGAAAGATATATTATGATTGAGTGGTTTTGGATTAACTTGTACCGTTGTACGTTGTACCAACTTTGAAATGCATCTGTCCTCGAAATAAATAAATGCAATGTAGACCGCGTGATGATTCTATCATAATATACATAATCTAAAGCGTAAAGACTATTTCATTATATCGTAATATTGGATTAGATTTTAGGGGAAAAAAAGTTCTGTAATAATTTTATTGGATCGATATCTATGGGCTAATCACCATGATGAATGAATTTGATATACACATTTTGACCTTAATTAGGCTCTAAAATAGGACTATTCTAGATTGCGTAGTGGTACTTGCATTGTTGTGTTGTTTGTTTGAATTCTTTTTTCATGATTTTATTCTTGTGTAGATGCGCTTGAGTATATATGGTTCTGTTTTTCTTTTTTCTTTTTTCTTTTTTTTTTTTTTGATGACGATTGCGTCCCGGCGAGATTTTATCAAGTAAGAAAATTACAAAGGAGATTGTGACGCATCTGATTAAATTAATAGACAGATATAATGCACCATTGCTCTCTGTTTTGGAGCATGGCTGCATCCTAGTGACAGTCAAGTCTAGCGTTACCACCTGAAGTTAGAACCACGGAGTCGTTTAAGATTTACAAGGGAAAAGAAAAATGAAAAACAATGTTAAACATAATATAATTCCGTATAAGAAAACAAAAAGATATGTAACCAGCGATCGTGAAGAGGAAAGAAGCTTTTTGCTGGTCTAAGCTTGTGGATCGGAAGAGAAAGCTTTTGCTCCAGCATTAGGGTTGAGATAGGGGACTGGCGGAGGTACAGGTGGTGGACGGAGGTGCGACTAGTTCATCGTCGCCTAGGGTTCGAGAGAAGAAGGGGTCGATAGATCTCGCGCACGACTAGGTTTAGTCGATCGAATTACTCTGGGTTTGAATTTGACCGACTGAGTCCCAATCGATGGGGGTAAAATCATCTGAAATTTTTAGTTTAATTATTTAACAATTATTTTTATTATAAAATAGAGCAGAAGGGCAAATATAGAAGTCGTTCGAAATTTTGGGGGGTAAAATCAGGAGTTTGAACTTTCGGAGGGCAAATCCTCCATTTCCTCACTTCTGAGGGGTACAGAAAAAATTTTCCCTTATAATTACTAATAGTCATATTTAAAATATTTCAGGATAAATGTTGTGTCAAAAATAATTTGTGTCTCGAAATAGAAAAAAATAAAATATTTACAATTTAGATGAAAAAAATAGCATTTTGTTACGCTCTTCATGCGCGATGTTTTGTTATGTTAATTAAGGAGGATTAAAAAAATTAGATTGGTTTTCTTACCTATATAAAATTTTATAAATCAACAAATTTTGGAAAGGTTTAGAAACAATGAAAAACAAAATTATATTTATGAAACAATAGAATTGAGTAATCAAATTTAGAAATTTGAAAAAAATATTTTAGAACTCTTTAACTATGAAATTTTATATTGCAGGGTATTTCATTTTTATTTGACCAAGGATATAAAATTTTATGGTCAATTGAATTAATAGATGTCCTCAAATGATTTAAAAGCACCAACCATATTCCATATTTCATATAATTATATGATTAAATTAAAAATAGCTCAATGGGACGATTGGATTTGTTATAATCTTCACATCATTTATATAAAATTTCATACACTAATAAAGTTGTAAATACCTTAGAATAATTAAAAACCTAATGACATTTATGAAATTACGAAAATTCAATTTTTGTGAGAATAAAAAAATTATTTAAAATATTTATAGGTTTGTAACTTTAAAATTTTACATCAATTAATTGTTCACATATTTTTTAGAAAGTACATAAATTTTTATAGCCAAATGATTTATTCAAGGCCTCCAAACAATTTTAGAAACTTTTGTGCATATTAAATTTTATGAGATTCATAAAATTATTTAAAATAATTTCTAAGTCTATAGTTAAAAAAATTTACATCTTTAAATCATTTACATTTTTATGAGCACACACATAATTTTTCATAGTCATATGAATTTTTAAATGTAGCTAAACAATTTAAAAACTAAACTATATTTAATCTGAAATTTCTAAAATGGATGTGTCCATTATTTTTTCAAAATGAAGATATGACTTCATCCAAAGGTACTGTAGAAAATGTACCCATATTGGAGTATTGTTTGATTTGATGGTTGTCTGTTTTTCTATTTTATTTTATTTATTTTTTTTTATGACGATTGCATCCCGGCGAGATTTATCAAGTAAGAAAATTACAAAGGAGATCATGTGACGCATCTGATTAAATTAATAGACAGATATAATGCACCATTGCTCTCTGTTTTGGAGCATGGTTGCATCCTAGTGACAGTCAAGTCCAGCGTTTCCACCTGAAGTTAGAACCACGGAGTCGTTTAAGATTTACAAGGGAAAAGAAAAAAGAAAAACAATATTAAACGTAATATAATTCTGTATAAGAAAACAAAAAGATATGTACCGTCTTTCTTTCTTTTATAAAATAAAGGCAAAACAATGTGGTGCATTCCAACATTCTCCATACTGATTTCCTATACTCAATTCTATCCCACCACATACCATTTCCAGCTGTGGTGCATCAAGTTTACCACAGAATTTAACCTGAAGCCAATTACGTTTCCTGTTCCCAACTTCCAAAGTCAAACTCCAGTGAATCACCAGCTCTTAACGTTCTAATTCTAACCAACTCCGCTTGGGTTTCATGCAATTGTGTTTCTAGCAAAGGTGTTTCCAGATGTCTCTGCATGGAACCCCACACGTCCGAGCGAGATATATTATCAAGGGGGTTAATAGAGTGTGCAGGGAACCTTCCTTTGTATAATACGAAAATAAAGGATATGTTTGTTTAGTCCAATTATATTCGTAATAGGTTTCTGCAGATGATGTTTGTGGAAATGCCTCATAGAGATTGTCAATTTGTCCTGCTCGACCATGGGACCGATACGCTTGTTCTGTTACTTTACCAATCTTCACGTACCGTACATGTCGTAGGCTCAATAGCCCCTTTTCTTTTCTTTTTTCTTTATTTTAAAAAATAGGCCTTTCCTATATTCGTTTCAAAAATATTAATCTCTGTTAAAAGTGAAACAATGACCCTCCAAAAAAAAATAAAGTCAAAACATGTGATTTCTAGGTTTCCTTACTGTGGCGTATTTCGCTCAAATGCACAAAACATTGTTTCAATTGGAAAAAAATGCCTGACGTTGTTCATGTAATTTATAATTGTTGCATAAATGATAAATCACACTACATATTAACTGACATCGGTAATCCGGCATATAATAATTCATCATCAAAAGTTGTTTCAGTTGCTGGTAAAGTCGAATATCTAAACAATTTGTAATCGCACATTATGTAGCTGCGAATGGAAATTAGCAATTGATCGGATGAACAGGTCATAAACAAGTTCCTTTGAATATCTTAATTTGGGGCTAAGTTTAGCCAGGTTAAAACGAAAAAGATCAAAACGTCGTTTCATTATTTAGTAATTTTAAGGCGAATAATTTTTAGGATAATAAATAGTGAAAGAGCGATCAATGTGCTAAACTGCTATTCACCAAATATGTGGTTTAATATGACAATGTGTACTCCAATTCTCTATTGGTATATATTGATGTATGAGCTTATATTTCTTACAAAAAAAAATTAAAATGTACCTATTTCATGAAAAGAAATTAGATCTATAACTTTCTAAAAAAATAAGAAAAATAAACATTAAGCTTTCTTCCGATCTTCTCTTTGTTAAAAAAAAAAACGAAAAAAATAAGGGGAAATGATACTGAACTGTACAAAACATTTGTGTGTTTTTTTTATTTTCATTTTTGCGTTTTTATTTACTCGAGATGATGACCTTTTTTTGAACGATATGCAAAGATTATATTCTTGTTGGAGTTTATACCCTCTTTTATTTCATTTTATTCTTTACTATAGCTGTTTTTATTCCATGATAAAAATTCCTTTCTCTATTTTTTTTTTCCCTTAAATTTGTGTTAACTGTGCACATGCATATATGGTCAGTCAGGTAAACCAATCTTGCAGAATACGATTCAATCTGATATATGGTACTCTTGTGAGGTGCTGGTTATCAATTTATACAGTTAAAGAATAACATATTTATCCTACCAGACCAAATTTATAGAGTCGACATACAGTATAGAACCTTTAAGAAGTTTCAATAATCATCAACGAAATGTAAAAACCAGTATATTGAGATAGAAAACCAAATAGAATACATACTCGGTGCAGCCCATTAAATGAAGCCCACTGACATTCTCAATACTGATTTAACAGTACTCAATTCGATTGACCACCATATCTCCAACCCCTTTTGTACCAAACCTCCACTGCGACATTACCAATCCTGACTAGTAGTACCACCGGCTCAGAATCCAGTTGTATTACCAGCACATCACATTCTAGCCAACAGTTCTTGCGTTTGATGCCATTGTGTGTCAAGCGAAGGAGGGTCCAGATGTCACTATACAAGAAGTGGTGTTACAAACGTGCAGCTCCTCATGTGCGATGGCCGATCAATGAATACACATGGTCAAGGTGTTAATGGATAAAGCGTGTAGTAAAATCTTCGTGTGTCTTGCGAACTAAAAACCGGATCCGGTATTCGGCCAATTGGTTTTGTAACAGGCTAGTGCAGATGAGGTGCTTGTGGAAATGTCTCACAGAGAATGGAACATGTCATGCTGATGCACTCATGCTTGACCTCGGGACTGATTTGCTTGACATTGCAGTATGACTTTACCAAACACCACACCATCATTAATTAATATTCATATCGCTGTTCTACTCTAAAGTCGTAGGCTGATTCCAATACTTCACACCTTAGGTTCCGTCGCCATTTGCCAATAGCCAATATATAGTTCCTTTTCTTTACCTAAATATTGATTTTTCTGTAGAAAGTAAAAATGTCTGATTTCTAATTTTTCCTCTTTTACAGTATTTTTGTTGAAAAACGGAAACTCTGTTTGAATTGGAAAATGATGCGTGACATTGTACCGATATTTACTAATGCACATCAAAATTCCTCATCTCTAAAGATTAAAGTTGTTTAATTTACTGGGTAAGTCCAATGAATCTAATGTTCTAAAGAACAACTTTGCAATCGCACATAATGTCGTTGTGAATGAAAACTAGCAATTGAGTCGGGCATCCATCAGACAAAACTTACCGATTTTTTGTTAGCTGAGAATTCAGTAGTCATTTCAGCTACTTACTAGTCATGTTTAAGTCTATAACACAATTAGCGCATGCAATACACCTGAGCTTCTTAACCTGGCATATCTTTTGTGCTTTTCTTCATCAATGCATAAAAAAAAAACGTTTCAAATTAATTGTGAACAATTTTATAGCAGCCGAAGTATTATCAGAGAAAAATGCACAGAAAAACTACACGATCCTCGATTTATTCGCTTGATTTATGTATGACACATGCTTACTATAAAGTTTGGTGTAGAAGTAATTCGCTTGAGCTGGCTTTCAAGTCATAGCATCAAGTGTTACATGCCAACTTATGAATACAGCAAGCTATGCAATTAATTTCCACAGCCTTATGTTACGCACTTACGCTGTTAGAGTGATATAGAATGGTATGATTTGGGAATTGCAGGCCCAATGCGATTCCTTGCTTCAAGATTCCCAAACTCACAGCTGCTCTGAGTTTAGAGTCTTACAGTACAGACGACTTCAAACCTGTAAGCCATTTCATGAAAAAGCATTTTTGCCTGAAATTGGGCCTTTTCGGCCCATCCCTATCAAGCATTTAATTAATAATTAAAGAAAAAGAGAAATATATTTTCCTTTTTCAATACATAATTCACTTTGTTATTTTAATATAGGATGATTTACAGTTTTACACTTAGCATTGTTATGTAATTCAGCAACATTATGAAACTGCGATAACTCACTAGGAAATATTTCGATATGGATCACAAAATTGTGAACAAATTTGGGTAAAATGTGAAATTCTTTGCTTACCAATTCAATAAAATATTTAATATTATTTAAAGTAGCTGCATATATGATGGTCATTTAATTTCTAAAATAACAGATAATTCATGCACAAGTCATATGTATCATAGAAAATATATTAATTTTTTTTAACTTTTTTTTTTTAATTCGATATTCATTGAGTTGATTGTTGTCGTTTATCAAATAATTTTGCTTCTTAATATAGCCGCTCACTTTCTGTCATATTTTTTTTTTTTTTTGCAGATTTACAAGATTTCATAATGAACTAAAATAAATAATATTGTGTGCAATAAACTAATAACACTAGTCGTGTCGTCGCGCGTTGCGCGACCTATTTTTCGTCTTATTTTCTTTTTCAAGTTTAGTGATAAAAAATAATTTGATCAGAAGAAAGAAAAACACAAATAAGATGAATTTTAGGAATCAAAATGTGCAATTATCATGAGCAATTTAGTGACTGCATAAACAGATTTTATTTTCTGAAATGGTGAGCGACTGGCCGACTACATGATAGGAGAATGCGATTATTATTTATACATTTTTTTTTTTAGTTGGTTATAATAATTTTTTTTTTTTTTTTTTGTGTATGTTTGGTTTCTTCAGCTGGTGTTGTCATCCTGAAGCAGGGCGATTTTTTTTTTTACGAAATAGAAAAGGAGGAGACGGCATCTTTTATCTTTTTGCATGTTTTATGTAGTGTTCAAGGGGAACATGTCTGCCTTGGTTGCGAAAATGCTTATTTTTTTTTTCTTTTTTGGGAATTTTGTTTTCACATTTCTTTCATAAATTCAGACCATCAAATTCCCCTAATTAATTATCTCTTAGTTTAGTGAATAACAGTGCATGGATTAGAGAAATATGAAAAGAACTCAATATAATATTGGTCAATACATAGCAGTACATGGGTCAGTGTCAGAGAAATAGGATCCGCTGTGAGTTATCGACCGCCATTGTACCAACCAACTGCATGTTAAATCCACTCAATATTTTTTTTTCTGCAATCTGCAAAATTTATTTAGGGAAATCAGGTTAATCGTCCAAAAAAATTAAACTATGATCTATAAAAGGTGTAAAAATACAAAAATCCATACATAAGCAATCGTTATGGTCCAAGGCAAGCTTCTTTTGTCTTACCAATCCTAATACTCCATTAAAAATTGAGATAAACAATCAACTACATTGTTATTGACGCCTTTTATTGCAGCAGAAAAATTTCATGGCGATAAAATAGAATTCTATAACCTCTTGAAATGAAACTAATTGCAAAGTGGGATACAAATACTATTATCAAATATTACAAAAAAAAAATTTATTATTGTAAAATGCACATCAAAACAAACCTCAGAAACCAAACACTTGCCCTTTAATAGCTTTGGGCAATTCCAAATTAATAATCAAGAGGAAAAAAGAAAAATAAAATAAACAATACCTTGATGCACATCATTTGATGTCTTGTCCTCTTTGCTATGCAAGTGCTTTCCAGATCGGACTATTAGGAGCAACACAATAGAAAGAAAATTAGATGGATTCAGAGGGATGGAGAGCAATAGTAAAGAAAAGAGAGGAGAATGATAGCGAGAGCAAACTTCGAGAGCATAACAACTTACCTATCTCTTGCCTTCACTTGAGAAAGAGAGGGAGGAAAAAACTATCTACTCGTTTGTTGAATGAATGGCGCAAATTCATAGCAATCGCTCGACTCCCAAGCTAGGATCATGCAATAGATAGAAAACCAAAATCGATCAGCAAAAAACCTGAAGCCAAATTGAACCCATCGGAAAATAAAAATGGAGAGAAGAGCAAAACAACTCAAAAAAATCAAAAAATAAAGGAGAAAATATTCGCTTTTTTTCCCCTCGAACATCATACTGGTTTAATAGACACAAAATCCAAAGAGAGGACAAACAAAAGCAGATACAATTATTTATTGAATCCAACCATGCATCAAGAGCTATGGCTAATTTTTAGGAGAACAAAAACAGAAATGTTAAATGCAAATTAGATGGAAATGAAAGAATGCAAGGACCTGCATCAGGAGCTAATTGATGAGAAAAAGGTAACAGTTCGCAATCGATCACTTTTGAGATGGTGAGAAATCGCATGAGAACTGGCTAAAGTGAAATCTTCGATCTCAGTTTGAGAATTCAATTGACAGGAGATCTGTGCCTTTATTTTTCATCTAATTCTGACTCGAGATCACTAATCTCAGCATTAGATTGGCTTGACGGAGCCATGTCTCTCCTAAATTAACACAATTCAGCTCAAATTTCAGTTGAATAATTCAAAACTTGAAGAAATTGAACAAAAGTAAATTACAATTAAAAAGAAATTTAACCTTTCTCTATTGCACTCACAGTTACCAACCGAGCTCTCCTGATCATCTGCCATCACGATTCATGTACTCCGGTTCACTGATGCATGGGCCCCACTGTTCTTAGATGATTCAATTGCTGACCGTTTTCCAGGTTCATCAGCAAGTGCGTCTGCATCTCCACTTTCATGGATCTCGGCATCGTCAAACGATCTCTTCCTATGTGAAGAAGAGGAAGGCTCTCCTATATCTCCATTTTCCTCTTGCAGCAGATTATTCAGGGTCGATACTGGTACAGCTGGCGCCTGAACATGGCCACTTAGCCGAAGAAATACCCTATCAACAGTGTCGGTAATTTCCTTCCTTGCCTTCAGTTCCTGAAACGATCTCCCATACTGCCTATGACGCCTTTTCCAGAACCGGAGTTATGCAGTTATAATGTAATATTTGGTAAGCAAAAATAAAAGGACATTTGAAATTATTGGTTTCAATGTCAGTACTTCCAGCTTTTAGTAGAGCTTGGAACTTACAACTTAACAATAATTGCAAGATCAAAGTTTGAATAATGGTATATACTGGATCGTGTCAGCTGCATCTCACTTTCCGTAAGTTGTTTGATATACTGATGCTTATAGAACAATTCAAAGTACAGTCATAGTTATTTTTGAGTTTCCTAACATTATGTCAACATGTCTGGTACTACACTTGTCGAACTCAGGGCCAATACCATGCACAAATAATATATTTTGCTGTCTTTGGGTACTACAAACATTTGATTACCCAACTAAAATCAAAATGAGACAGAAATAGATACTTCAAGAAATTAACCAATTAACTAAAAGATGTCGAAAGACTTGTGTAGAAAAAACTATAGGCTCAAATAGATTACCTGAGCAAAATGACGACATATTAGGAGGAGCCACAATCTACAGATGCATCAGCAAGCAACCTCAGGAAGCAAAATAAAGTAGCTTGCATGAATTACCAAAAGCATAGAATGGTTCAAGAGGGAAAAAGTGAAGGAAAATGCATAGAATCAATTTGAAAAAAGCACAAACAAAGAAGCACAACAGCTCAGCTCAGAACAACCTGCAAAAGCTTTCAGCAACTGAAGGACAAAGCACATCAATGAAAGATAGGGCTGGACTCAAGCACCTTAGCAATCAAATATTTACTGGAAAATTAGCAATCGATTAATGCAATCGATTACTGGAAGATCAAGCACTGAAGGTGGTTGAGCACAAAAAAAAGTCCGATCATATTTTTCTTTCTTTTGACCTCCGATTCAGCAATTGTAAATTTTCAAGATAAATTTACATTTAGGTCCTTGAGTTGAGTATAAAAATAGTATTATTATTTGAGTAAATTTTTTCGGAGGTCCTTTAAGTTTGTAAGTTGTCCAATTTTAGTCCCTTAAGTTTAATTTGTCCTATCCAAGTCAGCTAAGTTTGATTTTGTCTGATTTTAGTCCTTCCGTCAGTATCTTTTTTATTTCCGTTAAATTTCACTAAACTGGGTACAAACTTTGGCGATTGAAGCATGTCTGATCTCAATTCTTCTCTCTCCAAGACTCCAACACAGTCGGCGTCTCTTCCCTGCTTAACCTCTTCTGACTCTTCAATCGAAATTTACTGAAAAATATTTTGCTTCGCTGCTCTCGATCCCTCTCTCTCCTTCTAAATTCACTCTCAATCTCTCTTCTGATGGCGTGAAAACTGTTTGGTACCGAACCAAAATGGTTAGAGATGTGACACCAAAATCAATCCCATGGCGTGAAAATTGTTTATACTCTCAATCTCTCTTCCCACGATTTTGAAGAAATGTGCTATTGTCAAAAATGCAACACCGAAATCAATTATATGTGAGCCAATTTATGGTAAGTAGTCACATAAATTGTTTCTTCTAATTTCAATTTGCAATACTGGTGAAGAGAATTGTACATTTGATTTTTTTTTTTTCAAAATTCAATTTTGAATGTGAAAACCAAGTAACTGATTTTGAATCTAGTTTTGCAATACTGATGAAGATATTTGTGTATTGGATTTTCTTTCACCTAAATAAATCCAATTTTAAAATCTGATGCAATCCAATGCATGAAAACCAAGCATATTTTGCTGTAGAAATATGATCTATAAACATGTGTTATTTAGTACGGGATGTGTTATACATGGTTCTGCACATGTTTTATTAAGCAAAGCTATTACTACTTAACACAGGCACGGCCCCATAACCAAATTGGTGACTTGGTACTGGATCAAAACCTGACCGTCTCGAATGCGAGACAAATCCAATGAAATTAAGTTAGAATTGCTCGAGAGTACTCTTATACCAGCACCACTTTGAAATGAGATTTTTTTTGTGACATATATTAAATTAAACTTTTCAAATATTTTTGTACTACTAGAATACTAGATCAAAACACTTTAAAAAAAGTAGAGAATTTGTTTGTTTGTCACCGAGGAAGCCATTATAAAAGATGACATGCAAGACCAACTACTTCTGAACATGTGACTCCCTCGGCACCTTCTACCGAAAATGCCACTAGAAAAAAGGTAATAGTAATTACATTCTTGAGAGTGATTTAAGAAGGTGACCATTTTGGTTCGGTACCAAACAGTTTTCACGCCATTACAAGAGAGATTGACAGTGAATTTAGAAGGATAGAGGGATCGAAGCAGCGAAGCAAAGATATTTTTCAGTAAATTTCGATTGAAGAGTTAGAAGACGTTCAGAGGGGGACGAAATAGACAGGGAAGAGACGCTGACTTTGTTGGAGTCTTGGAGAGAGAAGAATGGAGATCAGATATGATTCAATCGCCAAAGTTTGTACCCAGTTTAGTGAAATTTAACGGAAATAAAGACGATACTGACGGAGGGACTAAAATCGGACAAAATCAAACTTAGGTGGCTTGGATAGGACAAATTAAACTTAAGGGACTAAAACTGGACAACTTACAAACTTAAAGGACCTCCGAAAAAATTTACTCATTATTATTTTCACACAGAGAATAAACAGCAGCAGCAGCAGCAGCAGAGGAATACGAAGGGGAAGGCGAGAAGTTTGATATAGAATTTAAATCCTTAATTTACCAAAAGATGCAACACAGAAATGAGTATTATAATACTAACAAAAATACAAATAAGTGAAATAACTCACTTCATTTCACCGCTGTTATTCCCTTGTGCCTCCCTAATGTGAAACCAATTAACTACCTAAGCTGCGAGTCAACCTGAAACCAAGAGAGTAGCAAGGCAAAAGTATAGACAAATCAAATAATTAGAAGGATGGAAAAGAGCAAATGGCGCTCTGGAATGCACACCTGAGGCAGAATCGAGCAGAGAAACGGAAAAGGAACATCTGGACGGAGAGCATCAAACACCATTAGGCCACAAAGAAGACTTGATTTGTCCATCCACAAAACCTAGTGCAGAGAAGGATAAAAATTAGGCAGGAAACATACACCAGAACCACAAATACAGTAAGAAAAAATAAGAATAGCAGAGAAAAAGAGGAGACGACGCACAGACCGCGACCAGCGTCTCTGGAAGAGCCGTACAAATCGCAGAGGCGGAGCTTTCTGTCGCCTGTGTAAGAGGAAGAGGGAGAGATGGAGAGGAATGGAGAGGGCTCAGAGGGGCTTCGAACTCTCCAGAAGAAAAACAATCGGACGAACAGGATCCATGAAAGAAGATGAACGGCCTGGATTGGATTACTGGTCACCAACAGTGGGGCAATAGTAACGGGTACAGACCCGTTAGACGCCCTTTAATATATCTTCTGATGTCTGGGTCAAATGATCATGAACCTTTCAAAAAGTAAATTACTATCAAGTTCCTATAAAAATATTTTTTTTATTTGCCTTACATGTACAAAGTTATTAATCTTGATTAGGACATATGTAAAAACTTATTATGACATAAATATAACCGGCCGCTTGTCTAATGAAACAGAAACATTATATAATAAATGAATGAAGAATGATTAGATAAACTAAAAGAGTATGGTTAATAACTTAATATTGTTAAGTCTATTAATTAACTACATTATGAGACATTTAAAATCTCACATTGCCATGTTGATTAGTTGAAACGGTTTTGGGTGCTTCTTCGAGGTAAAGTACTTGTTCTGTTTTATACAATTCCCAACATTAACATTCAGCACTTGTGCTTGTGGGTCTCTGTTTTGTTCCAAAAAATTGCTTATTCTGACAGTTTGGTCTAATTACACAGCTTTTTATGTAGACATCTTAGGCTATAATTGGGTTCAAAGCTCCTTGGGGATAGCGCACATAAGTTGCTCGTGGAAATTCTTCAGTGGGGGTTTTGAGGCTGATTCGTATTAATTTTTTTTTTCTTCTATCAGATAATAACATGAAAGCAACAGAGACTCAATTCCATAGCTTAGCATTTCATACTGTTACAATTTTAGTCTCTTATTATCAAAGGGAAAGCAAATTGGGAATTAAGATACCTATAACAGCCATCATTGCTTACTCGGACTGCAAGAATAAAAAGTTGAGTGGTTCGTCAATTGATTATTACTATTAAAGAATAAAAAGAAGATATCACTAGAGATATGACTTTGGAACCTAATGCCCAGCGACATGATTAAAACAGTACCATTACACTCATGTCCAACAAAAAAGGAAACAAATTTTATGCAGCTGACCCTCAATTATTGAACCCCCTGTTTCCTGAGTTGTAATTTGTAAAAGTTTGTCTTGAGAAGACAAATCAAATTAATCAAAACTTATCGTGGTTAGCATTTATTTCCTTGTCAATAAATAAATTAGATTCTTGTACCTGTCAAATGTAACTGATACAAAAATGTAATTTTGAGAAGAAAGGAATGAAATGAATGAATGTTTCTCATTGATTAATCTCTATTCAATTTGTACATGTATATAGACCATCTCAGTCTCAGCTTCTATAACAGAATTGGTTACAATGATTAGCTCTAACTAATTACAGCTCAACTGTTTAGTAATCATTAATCACTAACTAACTGAAACTGTCAAGGATAACTGTGTAGCTGTCAAACTAAGCGCAATGTCATCTTCTGAGATCTTCTGTGATCAGCAGTGTAGTGCACATCAATTGTAACAGAATTGTTGCTTATCCCACTCCCCCTCAAGCCAATGTTCTAGACTGAACATTGAGTTTGCTTCTTAAAAATTGAAATCTGGGCAGTGGTATAATAGCTTGGTCATGACATCACTTAGTTGATCAACCGAGCAAATAAATCTCACCTGAAGTTCTTTAGCTGCCACTTGTTCTCTAACAAAGTGGTAATCAATTTCAATATGCTTGGTGCGTGCATGAAACATCGGATTTGAAGCCAAAAAAGTTGCACCAATGTTGTCACACCATAAACTTGGTTTATTCATCATATTAACTCCTAATTCCTTTAATAGAATCTGGAGCCATTTAATCTCTGTATAAGTGAGGGCAAGACTCCTGTACTCAGCCTCTGTACTTGATCGTGAGACAGTTGGTTGTTTTTTTGCACACCAAGAAACCAAGTTTTGACCCAGGTAAATACAGAAACCAGAGGTTGATCGTCTATATATCATCAACACTACCGGCCCAATCTGCATCACTATAGGCATGTATATCCATCTAAGAGTTTGAGTGAATGAGAATTCCATGATCGAGAGTGCCACAAAGATACCTGAGGATTCTTTTAGCTGCTATCCATTGATTGAGAGTCGGATTATGCATGAACTGTGAAAGTTTGTTGACACCGAATGATATGTCCGGCCTTATCAATGTTGCATATTGCAATGCCCCTATGACACTTCGATACAAAAGGGGGTCATCAAAAAGAGCTCCATCATCTTTAGACAGTGAGACTCCTGTCGCCATTGGTGTTAGAACTGGCTTTGAATTGAGCATGTTGACTCTAGAGAGGAGATCAACAATGTACTTGGACTGAGTGAGGTGCAAGCCTTTTGTAGAAAACTGTGCTTCAATTCCCAAGAAAAAATGAATTGTGCCCAAATCTTTGACTGCAAATTGATTACTCAATTGTGAAATGCAGTTTGTTACCAAATCATGATCATCTCCTGTGATGATAATATCGTCCACATAAACTAAAACAAACAGTTTATGTCCATTGCCAATTGAGATAAACAAAGACGGGTCATAGCTTGATGGTTTGAAACCAAAGGCAAGAAGAGCACTACTTAGTTTATGAAACCAAGCACGGGGCGCTTGTTTGAGCCCATACAGATATTTGTGTAATAGGCAAACATGATTGGAAAAAATAGAATCAACAAAGCCCCTGGGCTGAGCCATATAAACGGTTTCGGACAAATCACCATGCAAGAACGCATTTTGCACATCTAGCTGTTTTATAGGCCAATTTGATGTCATTGCAATGAATAAAACAACCCTAATAGTTGTTGGACGTACCACAGGGCTGTATGTCTCCATAAAATCCACACCTTTTTCTTGGTGGAAACCATTGGCCACAAGTCGTGCTTTAAATCTGTCGACAGTGCCATCGGATTTTCTCTTGATTTTATATATCCACTTTGAACCAATCACCTTTTGATCAGGTGGTGGCGGGACTAAAGTCCAAGTTTTGTTGGAAGCCAAACCTTAAAGCTCCACAGCCATGGCTTCACGCCAAGCAGGTAAGGTGTTAGCTTGTTGGAAGTTGCGAGGCTCAGTTTCCAGAGAAGCTAGATGAGTAACAAAATCAGTGAAAACACGAGTTTTTCTGGTTTGGTCTCTAGTGCGAGTTGTCATTGAATGCACAGATGCAGTTGTTTGTCGAGTGGGAGCTGGAGTAAGTTGAGCTCTATCCGATTCAGTGGGAATTGATGGCTGTTCATTTTGTGGCTCAGTTGGAGAGATAGAAGGGGATGGGGCAGCACGGTCAGAAGGGAGCTCTTCAGAATTTGAAATCGCAGCTCGATCAAGAGAGCCGTTGCAAACCTGGGCAGCGGAAGTTTGAACTGAAGATGTGGGCTGAAGAGAAGAAGGTTGCGCTGAATTGAGCTGAGTGTTTTGATTTTGTGTCGCAAGAGAAGGCCCTGAATTCTGAACAATTGAAGAAACTTGCGCAATTTGCAGAGGCATGACATGTTGTTGTATACAACTATTGTCACACTTGTCATGAGACATAAGGTCAATATTTTTAAAGCGAAATGAGGTCTCATCAAAAACAACATTCCGAGAGATATCAATTGTGTTGCTCTCTAGGTGCAAACATCTATATCCCTTTTGAGAAGAAGAGTACCCAAGAAAAATGCAAGGTAGAGATCTTAGTTCCAATTTATGAGAATTATATGGTCTAGTGAGGGGAAATCATTGACAACCAAGAACTCTAAGTAGAGAATAATCGGGAGTCTTATTGAAAAGAGTGGTGAAAGGAATGGATTTATTGGATGGAAGTCTATTGATGAGAAATACCACACTTGAGAAAATATCATCCCAAAATTTTTGGGGTATAGAAGCATGTGACATTGTTGCTAGAGAAAGCTCAACAATGTGTCTATGTTTTCTTTCGGCAAGACCATTTTGTTGAGGTGTATGAGGGCACGATGTTTGATGAACTATTTGAGGAAATTGTTTTGAGATAGGTTTGTATTCGGTTCCTCTATCGGTTCTAAGAATTTTGATAGTAGAGTTGAGAAGATTCTCTACTTGAGCTTTAAACATGGAAAATATATGAGACACAACACTCTTTTGCTTCATGAAATAAATCCAAGTAAAACGAGAATAGTCATCAATAAAGGTGATATAATATCTATAGCCTTGTGAAGATAAAATTGGAGAGGGTCCCCATACATGGAATGAACAATTTGTAAAGGAAAAAGTGGAAGTACTAGAAGAGGGAGAAAAAGGTAAAACATGTGCTTTAGCTTGTGCACAATCATGACACAATGAAAGCTTATTTTCTATTACAAGGCAAATTATTGGAATGTAAAACTTCTAAAGTAATGGCATTTGAAGGGTGTCCTAGTCTTGCATGCCAAACATTGGAAGAAGCTCGATTGGTGAGAAAAGCTTGAGGAGAATGCTTGAGTTTGAGAATGAAGAGACCATTAGAACTATGCACTTGAAGTAGAGGGATCTTGGTGTAGAGGTCCTTTATGAAACAATGAGTAGAAGAGAAGTTAATTTCAAGAGAAGGATTGTCATGAAGCAATTTAGAAAGACTAATAAGATTAGTGGTAAAATTTGGAATATGAAGCACATCACAAAGTTTAATAGGATAACTATCAATAGAAAATGTAGTAGAACCAACATGGTGTATAGAGAGACCTTTACCATTGCCAATTTGGAGTTTGTCACCCCCATCATAAGCTAGGAAGGTTGACAAGTTGTTAATGTCACTAGTGACATGATTGTTTGCTCCCGAATCAATGATCCAATCAGTTGTGACAGGTTGAGGAAGCTGAGTTTGAGCTGTGTATGCCTGAAACCTGGGGTTTGGCTGCCAATTTGGATCTGGGTCATATCTTCTGTAACAGTGGTTGGCAGCATGACCCAATTTTGAACAAATCTGGCATGTGGGCTTAGTATTGGCAGGAGGTGTTTGCGCCTGAGGCCCAACAACGGCCTGTGGAGAATTCTGACGAAGTGAAATACCTCTCCCAGCATAGGTCTGATTGGGATTTGCGGGTTGGGTAGCAAAGGGAGACGGATTCGGGTACTGAGCTCGACCTCGGCCATGGCTTCCTCTTCCAGCTTAGAGCGCCGTAGCTGATGCTGTGTGGTTCTTAAGCAGTGCCTCATGGCTAAGGATGAGATTGTGAAGATCAGAAAAGGAGAAGGGAGAATGAACGCTCGCCGCATTGACAACCGCCACCACCGGGAGATAGTCGGAGCCAAGTCCGTTGATCGTGGCCATGACAAGCTCATCGTGAGGGTAAGGAGATCCAGCTGAGGCCAGCTGATCAGACACACGCTTGAGAGATTGAAGACAATCGGAGCAAGACTACGTACCTTTATTTGCTGATTGAATCTGCCTCTTCAGGTTCATGATTCTCGATTTGGAATTAGAGGCGAGAAGCTTTTGTAACTCGAGCCACAACTCCATGGTTGTCGAACAAGAGAATACTTGTGCCTGAATTTGCTCCGTTAGTGAAGATCAGATCCAACCTAACAGTAGCTGATCCTGCTGATGCCACTGTTCATAGGCTGGGTTAACTTCAAGAACACCATTAGCCCCTTGAATCGTCGGAGTAGGAGGTGGCGAATCGATGTATTTGGCGAGACGATAGCCATAGAGAAGAGGGAGAATCTGAGATCTCCATGAAAGGTAATTGGAGGTTGTCAATTTGGTGGAAATAGGGAGGCTGATAAGGACGATATTGTCAAAGGTCGTCGGAGAGGTGATGTCGGAGGAAGGAGATTGAATTGAGGGTTCAGGTGCCATGAGAGATGGAGAAGAAGTAAGGATCAACAATGGCGCTTAGCCAAATTGCTCTGATACCATGAAATGTAACTGATACAAAATGTAATTTTGAGAAGAAATGAATGAATGTTTCTGATTGATTAATCTCTGTTTAATTTGTACATATATATAGACCATCTTAGTCTCAGCTTCTATAACAGAATTGGTTACAATGATTAGCTCTAACTAATTACAGCTCAACTGTCTAGTAATCATTAATCACTAACTAACTGAAACTGTCAAGGATAACTGTGTAGCTGTCAAACTAAGCGCAATGTCATCTTCTGAGATCTTCTGTGATCAGCAGTGTAGTGCACATCAATTGTAACAGAACTGTTGCTTATCAACCTGTAAATGTTTTAGATTACCAACAAATTCTCAAGGTACTAAAAATGCCTGCAGGGCCCTCGCCAACTAACCTTAAAAAAAAATAAAAATAAAAAAAAAACCTGCGGGGATTTGTCGACCTCTTCCACGGAGTTGTTTCCCCAGAGAGAACCTTTTTTTTTTATGAGGGAGCAGAGAGAACCTTTTGTTAATGTCCCTCTGTATGTGGTACTAGCATTTCCTCAGGCTGCTATGAGATTGGTCATGTTTTTAACGACAATTAAGGGATGGTAAAGTTGTTAACAGATCATGCGGAGTATCTTGTCCTCTGAATTAAAGCTACTATTTTTGTTACTACCTTGTGCATATGATTTGTTTGTAGAAATGCCCCAGTGAGATTTTTTAGATTTATCATTGGACCTATTTGGCTGTTTTGCGACTTCTCTATATACAATTCATATCCATCCATATAACCACAGGATGGAATGCACAAGACATGCCAAATGAGTCGTGCTTTTCGTTGTTGTCCTGTACTGATCACCTTTCTTGTCATGGTAGTGTTTCAAGCAACGGCATAGTGAAAGAGAAAATGACATTAGGCTTACATTAAAACCAGAATTCAGCTTAAGGGTCCAACAAGTGGAGAAGGTATAGTGAACAATTATTCTTTTTAATACAATTAATAATAGTTGGTGGAATCTAACTAATTAATTATTGTATTCAAATGTGAAGCAACAAATGCAAACATGGTGAAAATTAATAGGTTTTAACTTACACTAATGCTTTAGTACTTACACTGTGTGCTAACTCCTTTTTTTTTCTGACAGCTTCTTAATTTGCTGCTATTGGAGGCTTATCAGAGAAATTCAAGAATTAGTTAACCTCTTGCTTTGTAATAACAATTTTTTAAGTGTTTCTATATCGGCTCCTGCTCTTGCAAGAAATTTTTTTTTGAGAAATTGAATCTCATGATCAAGACACGTACTGGTGTTGGTTGATATTTGCGACATTGTTTAGTTTCTTATTAATTATTTTTTCTTAATGATTTTTTGTCTTATTTTTTCCAATTATTGGCAGCTGCTGCCATTATTTTTTTAAAAAAATTATACTGTGCTCCTGTATATAATTCTTTTTTTTTAATCAAAGTAACCACCAATCTCTTCTGGATATGAATATTATATTTATAACCGATCACAATTTACTATTATTTGGGGGAATAGATGATATACTTGTGACGTCTTGGTTCAAATTTAAAATCACAAAAGATGGTGAAATTCATTTTATCCAGCTAAGAAAATTTAGAATTTAATATATATGCTACTGCAAGAACATAATAATTGATTTTATTGTACTCCTACAAAACAATACAACTTAATTTAATTTAATATATACCATTAGCTGAGTAACCACATCAGTTATTATTAATTGATCATACTAAAAGATTAGAAATGGCATGGCCATCCATCTCTTTCTGGCATCATATTGCTGCTGAGCATGGTGGAGAGGATATCATAAAGGTGGTCAACTGGTCATGGTGATCAGTGGAGATAATTAACGGGGTTATTAGAGACGAGGGAGATAAGTGATATAAGGATAGTTTGAGAATTTCGATAAAAATTTAACATTTAAGTTTTATTTTTTATTTTCAAAATGCATTTGTCAACATGTTTTTATTAAAAATAATATCATGTACCAAATTTGTGCAGGTCTGTGGTGACATATATTTAACCTATTTCATTTTAGGTTGTTTTATTGAAAATGGAATATTTTTAGTAACATCAAAAAATTTTATTTTAACAAATCAAAAGTACTTTTGGCCCAAAAAAAAAAAGATTCGTTTTGAAAGTGCGGTATGATTCAGGTGATTCCTTTTATAAAAAGTGATTTTTATTTGACTAGGTGTAATGCACTACGGAGAACCTTTCCATGTTTATATTACGCTGGTGAAGGAGAGTGGAAACTGGAAGTGGGGACCTAAGTGCACTACCGGGCCAGTGTCTTTCTCCAATCTCCTAGCAGTTCCTGACACTGTTTTATTAAAACCTTGCAAATTCCAACAGTTTGGACTTTTTTTTTTTAATGGCACACCGACAAATTTTATTGATAAATAAAATAATTAAAAAAAGCAATTTAATAAAGAGTAAAAAATTATACAAGGGAAAAAAATAAAAAAATAAACTAATACTAAGCATTCTTCTTTCAGGAGTCAACGCAAGCGGAAATATCTTTGATTACAAGGCCTGGGTAGTCTAAATTCGAGAAGATACGCTTGTTTCGAGACTTCCAGATGTTCCAAGTAGTTGCAGCCCAAATAATATCCTAAGATTTAGAGGAAGGGTTCTAAAAGATAGCCAAAAATCACCCAGATTGAGAGCAGTTGGACTTTTATCTGTAGTTATAATGTAATATAGTTTCATGGGCAGCCCGAGGACATTAGAAAAAGAAGCATGCCATTCCAAACAGAAAATTTCCAGAGGTGTAGGTGTATAAAAGTTTTCTCAAAAGGAAACCAATCGGACATTGTGTTGCTTTATTCCTTGGTTCGTATCCGTAAGATGAGTGAAAGTTACCAAATTTCTCTTGCTTCCCTTCTAGTCCTCCAAACTCACGCTAGTTCATAATTTGCGCTGCAAAGAGTTGGATTCGGCTAAAAATCTCAAAACACCTCTCAGTGCAATTAAATCTGTCTCTGCTTTTTTCCATTCCCAGTTTCTTCAAGCTTGCAATATACCAGCCATTTATCAAATTTTTTTTTCCTTCTTTCCTTCCTCTTGTTTCCTGAAATGAATTGTGTTCTCATATAATTCTATAACCACGAAAAAAAAGAAAAAAAAAAACATTTTTTTTGTTCTTTCTTTCATTCCTCTTTCCATCAAGAAGAAAATTCCATCAACCCCTTCCAAATAGAAATTATAAAACTCTCTCTTATTGGACTCACAGCCTTGGTCTTATTTTAGATAACATTTTATTTTGATGCTTAGTAACCTATGGAGTTTTGGAAGAAATTTATGGAATTTGTGGCGACATCCTCTTAGTCTGTTGATTTTGCGCTGCAAAAGCTAAGCATCTAATACACAAATGACACTGTCATGTCAATCCATTTGAATCCTTCTCTATTTCATCAATCTCTAGTTTCTCCAAGCTCTGCAATCTGCCAATTAATTTTCTGTTTTTCCTTCCTTTGTCCCTACATTTTTTTTATCAAAACAGAATTTGTTTTCCTGTAATTGCCATTAGAAAAGACACAAAAAAAGAATCAGTTTCTCTTTCTTAGTAGAAAAAAAACTCTAATTTCTTGTCATCAGAGAGAAAAAAAAAAAAGAAAACAGATCTTTGATTGGTTTTTTTTCAGTTTCCTACCAGAAAAGAGAAAAATATTATCAAAATCCTTCTCATACATTGGCTACCACTTGAGATTCTTTAAAACCTATGGAGGGCTTTTGGAACAGAGTAATTGAATTTTTAGAACCAACAATAGGTCAATCTGCTGTTGATGCGTTAAAGAGTTCAGCTGTTAGCGAAAAAATCTCGTGGCTTCAGGTCAAATTGCCCAGGGCAAGGCTGCTAATCGAGAGATCCGAGTCCCGGGGCTTCATATTTAAACCCATAGATGAGCTTCTTCCCCAGCTTAAAGAAGCAATCAACAAAGCAGAGATCGTGCTAGCTGAATTCAAATCTCAGAAGCAGAGACTAGAAGGATCTAATTGGAGGATTCAAGGTGAGCTTTTAAATAATTGTAGGAATTGGATAGGTGGTTATCCAGACACCGTGATAAGTGCTCACTGTATGCTAGACCATGTCTGTAACGAGATGGAAAAAATATGTGGCATGCTAGATATACTAAAAAACCCATTTAAGATACACATCTCAAGGCTTTGTGCCGCATTGCCAAGGGCAAAGCTGCTAATTGAGAGATCAGAGTGTTGGCGCTTGAAACATAAATCCATAGATGAGCTTCTTCCCCAGCTTAAAGAAGCAGTCTACAAAGCAGAAATCGAGAAAGATGATATTGAATCTATCAAACGGATAATAGAAGGAGCAGAATATAGGGTTGAAGGTGAGCTTCTAAATTATCTTAGGAATTGGATAACCGGTGTTCGAGACAAGGCAAAAATTACTCAGGACACCCTAGATTATGTTTGTAACGAGATGGAAAAGCTATGCCAGAATCATAAGATACCAGAAAACCCCAACCAATTTGGTAACAATGCTAGACCTATCACGAGATCAAGTTATCATGCAGAAATATATGGCCGTGATAAAGAATTACATGATGCTATCCATTTATTGGGAGTTCACAGATCTGAATCTTGTGGAACAAAAAAAGGAAAAAAAGCAAAAAAAAGCAAAAGAGCAAAAAAAGCAAAAAAAGCAAAAAAAGAACACGACAGTAGCCAAACTATGGAGAAAAATAGAAGCCTAGCAATTTTACCAATTGTTGGCATGGGAGGTGTAGGAAAAACTACTCTTGCTCAAATGATTTATAAAGATAAACGTGTGCAATCATATTTTAATTTACGAATATGGATATGTGTGTCTGATAAATTTGATCTGGAAAGGATGATGAAAGAAATAATTGAGTGTGCCTCAGGAAATAAGTGCAATCTTTCTAATTTTAACAAAATAGAAGAGACATTAAAAGAAATGTTAAAACGAAGGAGAGTTCTTTTGGTTCTAGATGATATTTGGAGCAAAGAGTGGCAAAATCTTTTGGGGCCAATTTATAAATCCTCTAAGGGTAGTGCAATCATATTAACCACTAGGTCACCAGAGCACCTTCAATGTAATGGTGTTAATATGACCATTTTGAAATCTATTACCTTGGAGGGTTTGGAAGAGAAAATATACTGGGATTTTTTCAGGAGCTGTGCTGGTTTAGACTTTACCGCCGAGAATTATGGTCACTTGGAGGGTATTGCTAAAGAAATTTGTCATAGACTTAAGGGATCACCACTTGCCGCAAAAACACTAGGTGGTCTTTTGAGCAAAATGGCTGATATGGAACAATGGATTTATATTAGAGACAGTAAAATATGGGAATTGGAACAGGGCGAACATGATATAACGCCAATACTTCAATTGAGCTATCAGCATTTACCATCCCATTTGAAAATATGTTTCTCATTTTGCTCGCTGTACCCCAAAGGCCACGGATTTACTGTTATTGAGTTGGTGAGATTTTGGATCATGCAAGGTTTTATTCCAAAAGAAAACTTGAAACGTATGGAAAATCTGGCATTGGGTTATTTCCACGACTTAAAAAATAGATGCTTCTTTCAGTCTAAAACAAATCATGGGGGATCTGAGGTATATGTGATCCACGATTTGATGCATGATGTTTGCCAATCTATTACAAAAGAGGAATGTTATTGCTTGGAAGATACGAATTTTGGAGAGATCAGCCTTAATGAAGATAACCTTAATAAAGATACTATACACCATCTGTCTTTATTTGTGAGAACAAATCAATTTAAACTAAGGGAAGTACTTAAATTTAAGAAAGCACACTCTTTACTATTAGTGGCCTCTCCGTTCTATTGCAAAACAACAATTAAAAGCTGGTTCTGTGGACTCACCTGTCTTCGTCGCTTATCACTTTCCAATTACTACATAAAGGAATTACCAGAGAATATTGGAAATTTAAAATATCTACAATATCTGGACATTTCCAATACACCTATTGAAAAGTTGCCCGATTCATTTTGCACCCTTTATAATCTTCAGCATTTAGACATGTGTTCTTGTAATAAGTTTTTGGAATCTCCAGGTTTTCCAAACGGTTCCAACAAGTTGACAGGGTTGCAATTTTTTAGACCGCCGCTCCAGTTGGTACATTTTTTAACTGATAAGCCTAATCTTGTAAGAGCAATGCAATTGTACGACCTTGAATATGATGTGGTTAAACATGGGGGAAATAAAATTGGAAATTTAAAGCACCTTACTGGAGTTCGTGGATCTTTTGATATAAAATCACTTGGGAATGTTCTCAAAAAGGAAGCTGATGACGAGGCTGAATTGGACAAACAAGAATTTGTTCACACACTGCGTTTATATTGGGACGCTGATTCACGACTGCCAATGAGCGACAATGAGATTCAGAGGGAGGTACTTGATGGTTTACGTCCCCATCCTAATCTCAGAGTGTTGGAAATTTACTGTTATGAGGGAGCGACTTTAACACCAAGTTGGATGGGTGATAACTTATTATCTAATTTAAGAAGGGTTTCCTTAAACAATTGTTCGACCTATTCTGTCTCACAATTGCCTCGTTCCATTACTGAGCTAGAAATAGAATGGTGCCGCGGGTTGACAAGTCTAACGGATTGTTTGCGGCCAAACCTCCTGCCAGAACTTAAGTGTATTAAAATAAGATGGTGTATTGACCTAAAGTCGCTGCCCGTAGAATCCTTTTCTGGATTTGAGTCTCTTGAGAATTTGAGTATTGAAGATTGCGCTGAGCTTATCTGCCCAACGAAGATGGTCTTACCGCCCTCTATTAAAGTACTCAAGCTGAGGGAATGCGGTGAACTTGAAAACTCAATTCCCAGCTGTTTGGAGAACCTCTCTTCTCTCAAGGAATTGTCGATACATGATTGTCCAAGTATAGTGGCTATTCCAGATGAAGTGATGAGGAATCTCAAGTCCCTCAAAAGCCTGTCCATCAATCACTATCGAAATTTAATATCACTAGAAGACGAAAAGTTTTTTAAATCTATAAAGGACTGCGTTATAAGGGGTTGCCCAAAGCTTAAGGAAGCACGCGGGATAAATCCAGATGGCAGGCAGTTATCAGGTATCATGTACTATCATAAATTTCATTTCTTTTTGTTCCTTCCAAAAAGAACAGAATGGGAGGTGATTTACACTCCCTGTGTTATATGGCATCGGCGAAGGGGGTAAATCTACCGAACTAAACGAGTGTTAGTAGCACCGCTTTATAAATCTCTACTCCTTATAAATGCACTTAACGCATAGGTGTTACACTCTAAGTCTAGAGAGTAAACAATTTTTTCTGCCGTTGGATCGACTTGATCTGTGGTTGGATGAGAATCGCCAAACCAAATAACACTATCATTTAGTTTTCCATCTAATATAGAAACAAATTAAATAACAAATCTTTTTGTATCGCTAGTAAATTAAGCAATATATTTTTATTATCTAACACCAACAAACGTACCCACTCAAATGGGAGGTGATTTGGGCAACGGAGGTTTTACTGCGAGCAACATAATTATTTTATAAGTGACTAAATTACCCTTATTACTAAAAGATAGTAAATTTATTTCTCCGACTAATTAAACCCAGTCCTCTCTGTCTCCTCCTCCAGTCTCCTGTCTCCATCAAGTAATTTCAGTCCCACCTCCCTTCAATGAATAGCTCATAAGTCAACAGGAGTTTATGCAAATATGTGATTTTCATTAAGAAAGATTAATTTTCTTTCATAATGTATTAACCGTCTCTACTGATTTTGTAATTAAGCACTCAATGGTCAAAGACAACCCAATTTTAGTTGAACATCATTCCAAAGAACAACAAAACACGCAAGTAATGAAAGAAAAAAATAATATAAGTAAAATATTATACCAGGAATTCCTTATCGCCACACGATTTGTTATTATTTGCACAATGAATGGCAAATATAAATTCTTAAAAAAAAAAAAAAAAAAAAAAAAAACAGCGGTAAGATATCTCAAGAGGGAGGGAGAATACACAGTGATGGCAAATCCAAATTCTTAAAAAAAAATAGCAGTGTAGGATATATCAAGAGGAGGGAGAACAAGTTAGTGAAAGTCCAAAAATTTTAGGCCATTGGCCCGCCCTTTGGTAAACCGTCTTAAAATCCGGACCGGACAGGCCCTTTGAAGGGCTTATGACGGACAAGGGCCTCGAAGGGCCGGGTTTTGAAAGGGTTGGATCTATTTTTTTTCAAAGAAGGATATGAAGGGCCAGGTCCGACCTAACCCTTCAATCATGGAGACTATTTGATCGTGATAAGATGATAGAGATTAAAAAAATATTAAAAATAATTAAAATATCAATATTATGTTGGAAGGACTAGAAGAGCCGGGTTTACAAAGGGCCGGTCTCATTTTCTAAAAAAATAAATCCATTTAACCCGTCCCATTTGAACCCTATTTCTCAACCCGGTCCGATCCGGCCCTTCTACCAAACCCGTTGAGTCCGGTCCTTTGAAATCCGGTCCGACCCTTTTGCTTTTCACTAGAAAAAGTGCAGTAGAAAATCCAGAAGAGGGAAAAAACACGGTTAAAGAAATAAATTAAAAGCATGATTATTAAGGAATAAATAAGGTAATAGATATTAATTGATATTCAGGGTAGTTTAGACATTTAGAAAATAAAGTATGTTGCTCCAAGTAAAAATTCGGTTGCCCAAAGCACTTCCCCACTCAGATGGATGGGTAGATAAATAATAGCCGAGAAATTTTTACATGTATTTTATTTCCAAAATAAGAATAATTATTATTTTAATAAAGTTTTATATATGTGTATGCGCTCTTTCTAAATATAGTACACAATTAATCTAGCAATAAATTTCTTTCTAATTTGATGAGTACACAACAAATCCAACAAAAAAATTCTTTCTATTAAAAATGAAGGGAATATCATTTGTTAACATCCAGGCTTTAATTTTCATGATCAATGACTAATATTTCATAGAGTAAATATTCGTTTACACCTTTCGTTTTCACTTTGTTAGCCCGTCTCTGTGTGCTTCTAGAAGTAGCAGAGATTCACGTAAGTTTAAATAATTTTTGCAGTTACTTCATCCAGTATCTTTTCATTTTGCAGATGTCCCTTCTTCTTCAAACGCCAGGAAAAGAAAAGCAGGTGCCCAAAAGTAACTACAAATTACAGGTGTCGAGATTTGTACACATTTATTATTATTATTATTATTATTATTATTATTATTATTATTATTATTATTATTATTATTTGACATAAGGATTTGAGAGCCCGTAAGCGAATTGAATTTATCAAAATTTCTTAACCAGATTACATACATTGAGTTCCAAATAAAGAAAGAAAAAAAAAAAAACAAATTAAAGGAGGAGAGAACAAGTATAGATTAGTGTTCCATATTTCACTTATACTCTTAGAGTTTCATTATTTAAGAAAGTTTCTTATCTCAATAATATATATAGCTCTCTATTCTGTACCAGATATTAAGATTTAAGACCTAATTTCACAGCTAGTAGTTTAACCTGATATATATATTTCCATATCAGGTGATTTTTTTCGGTTATATAAACAAAAAATATAAAAACAAGAGTGTTTGACGTAGGGATTACATCCGAATCTAGAATCAATAAAATATGGATTAGCTACATTAATTAGCCTAAAAAAACAAGAGTAATGCTAGAATCAAATGTGTTTGACGTAGGGATTACATCCAAATCTGAAAAATATGTTTAATATCCGAACCGTATCAGTATCCGAACATATTCGTATTCATATTCCTATCCGACAAAAAAATATGAATGCGGATATGGTTTGACTACTATCTGGTCCGTATCCATATCCGACACTAAAATTCATTAGTCGATCGGTATTTGGTCTTTATCCGGACCGATTTTTTCCTTAATTAAATCAATGACACAGGATGATTAATCTAATTACTCCTCTAATGCTATAGAAAAATACTTTTGATTTGATAAACTAGGCTTTTATTTATTAGATTGGCTTATAATAACATTTTGGCTAGAATAATAACATAATATGATGATAATATAGAATTCATTATTAAATTTATCGTAATCTATATATATGTTTTAATATCTGAAATATATCCATATTTGTATCCGCTTAATATCTAAATTGTATCTGTATCCGAACATATCCGTATTCGTATTCATATCCGAAAAAACAAAGCGGATGCGGATATGATTTGACCTTTATCCTATACGTATCTGGTCCATATTCATCCCAAGTTTGACATCAAACACGATTCTAGACTCATCTGTTGTAATTTCAAATTACCGATCTGAATCGCTCAATATGATTTTCATATTGAAATATTCTCAAAGACTAAATTTTAGACTTTTTTCGAAAATTTTAATTATTTTTTCAGTTTTTTTTTAGAATTGAAGGGTCTAAAATTAATTAGATTGATGATTTTTTAAAATTCAAAATAAATAGTAAAAAAATATAAAATTTGATCTTCACGGATATTTCATTAAAAAATATAAATTGAGCGGTTTGAATCTACCTTTGTAATCTCGAAAATTGAGATCTGATCGTATTTGACGAATCAAGTGTCCAACGTGTTTGACTCTAGCATTACTTAAAAAAACAAAGGAAAACCATTTACAATTTGTTTTAGAAAGATAATGTAGATAGTCAGAATTTGGACAGCAACATGTGAGTAAAAGTAGTCATCCCTTAAATTTAACATGTAGTTGCCAAGAAAAAAATAAAATATATAAATAAATAAATAAATAAATAACATGAAACATGTACCATTTGCGAGACGTATTTGTAACACTAAAAAATTTATAAACATGATTTCTTTGAATTTCTTAATATGGGATAAAGTTTGTCCAGGTTAAAATAAAAAGGTCATAAACATCATTTCATAATATGGAGCAAACTTTGAGGGCTTGATACCATCTTACCTTAATTTTTTTTAAAAAATAAACTAGCCATTACTGGTGCCTAGATTTGTAAACAACATTTACTTGTGGTCCTCATGGCAGTAGACAGCAGGTATAATGTAATTTCAATCCAGTAGAAAGTTGAAGTTCCTTATCTCAGTATATCTCTGTATCATGTGTCTAATTTTGATAAGATCAAATCCAAAAGTTTATGTTATTTAGTGAGGAATCAACTATATTAGCTTATTCGAATTTAGAAAGCAACAAATTGAATAAAAACAGCTATCCCTTTAAGATCTGAACATTATTCGTACCATTTGAAGCGTAATTGTCCTCGTAATAAATCACTTGAAATTTTGAATATTCCATTATTTATTTAAAATAATTTGAATATCATGTCAAATTTGAAAGCTTAACCAACTGAAACCATTAGAATAATACATGTTAAGTTAATGAAAGTTGGAAAATACTGTTCTTAATCAAAGAATTTAATTGTCCTGGGGATAAAGAAAAAGTCATTTAGACCATTTATGATCATTATATCATAATTTGGGGGCTTACATTGTACTGGGGGAAATTAAAAAGATCATAAGAACCATTACATTATATCCTAATTTGGGGCATGTTGTTAAAAAACAATTCTGTAAGAATTTTATTGGATCTATGTGTTAATCACCAATCACCATGATGAATGAATTTTATATAAATTCTTTTACCCTGAATTAGGCTCTCTAAAATGGGACTATTCAAACCACTTTTAATCTTCATTTCATATTATTTTACTGGTTTTTATTAAACAGAGTTTATAAAATTTACAGAACCTCAGGAGCTGAGAGCCTACTCAGCCAAGAACAGTAGAAGAAAGTTGTATAATTGTTGGACATTTAGGTGTGCTGGCAAAATTGACAGACTGTGGCTGGCATGACTGGAAAAAGACAGTTGCGTTGGCAAGTGAGTATCGGCTTTGGTGTGCGGACTGCAGATAATGGTTTTTCTTGAAATGTTCTAGACCCAGCAGTAGTTTCTTTTCGACAACTGTTCACAATTGGATTGTGAAATTCAATTCTTAAATGGCTTGTGCCTCCTGAGGCCTTTATATAGTCTTAGGCCCCCTCTTGACTGGGGCATCCTACATTTTACTCGTTTCCACTTCAATTTGGTTGTTTTAATAATTAATACTTATGTATAAATTTGATACATTGCTACTTTGTGTGTGACTACTAGGGCATATCCTCGGGTAGCAAGCATTAGAAGGAGAGTACATTTTTCTCTATCTAATTGCTTTTATCATGCATTTGAGTATGTCTAGTAAGTAGGATCCTTTATTTTTAGGAAAACGGATACAGTTGATTATCTTTGTTTAAAATCAGTAATTAAATCGATAGACATATATATTGTACCATTGCTCACGATGTTAGAGCATGGTTGCATCCTAGCAACAGTCAAGTCCAGCGTATCCACTTGGAGTTAGAAGCATGTGTAGGCGTCTAAGCTTTACAAGGGGAAAAAAAAAAAAAAAATCAATATTAAGCTTCACATATTTTCTCACTGATGACTATCTTAACATCCCTACATTCTCATTACTGATTTTGCAATGCTCAACTCAATTCCATCACATATAAAGCGAATTACGCTTCCTGTTCCCAACTTCCTATAATCAACTTCCTGTAGAATAAACCCACCAGATGATCTTGCTATGCACCATATGCGGATATGTTATGAAAAGAAAACTGTAAGCCACATATCTGTTTGAATTTATGTTTTTTTTTTTTTTTTTCTCACTATTTCATCTATCCTGTACTAAGGATAATTTACTTTGTTATGAACCATAGGCAGATATATCATTCTCGTTGAAGTTTACATGTAGGCTTTTTCTTTTTTCCTTTTATTTATTTATTTATCTTTTTGCTAATTATTGTAGTCACTCACTAAAAAACTTGAAACAATTTCATAGAATACGTTACAACTGATGGTGTTGAACTGTTGTCAGGTTTTGATTATCATACTACTACTATACAATCAATGGTGGCAACAATATTATCCTCACCAATTGTTTTGCAAATCAGACCCCACGTCGAATTGATGGAGCAACGAGTCCGACAATTCAGCCAGTCTGCTCCTATCTTCATAACATTTATCCTACCAAAAAAACCAAATTAATAGGTAGATAGCTAAAAAGATTTAATGAAATTCAAAATAATTTACTCAAATGCAGAACCGATTTACCAACACTCAATTCGATCACATCACATACAAATTCCAGCTCTGCCGCAATTGGCTCCTTGTAAAAATTAACCAGAAGCTAATTATGCTTCCTAGCTGTTCCCATCTTGCCATCACCAAATTAAGAATAAACTCACCACTACGTCTCCACCCCTTTTCTCCAAATCTGCGAGATCACTAATCCTGACTCGTGGGACCAGGTGTTCAGACTCCAGGGAATCACCGGCACATCACTTTCTAATTCTAACCAACTCCACCTGCTCTTCTGTTTGCAGCAAAGATGGATCCAGTCTATCCACATGTCTCTGTACTTGAATGGAGAGATTGTCAAGGCGTCAACAGAGCGTGTATTTTCGGGCAATTATTTTTGTAATAATAGATCCGTGCAGATGAGGTGTCTGTGGAAATGCCCCAGAGAGATTGTCAAGGCGTTAATACGCTTCTTCTATAACTTTACCAAACTTCACGCCGTTAATACGATGGTATTAATGCCACTTCGGTACCGTACGAGTCCTAACTGATTCCCGATACGCCATAGGTTCGGATTGCCTTTTGTGGAAACGTACCTTTTCTTTTCTTTTGTTTTCCTCTTTTTTTTTATTTTTTGGAGAAAAGGCCTTTCCTTTTCTTTTCGTAAATATTAATGTTTGTAAAAAAAAAAGGGAAAACATGTGATTTTTAAATTTTCTAGTTGTAGCGTACTTTGTTACAACCCACAAAACATTGTTTCAATTTGAAAAGGATTGCTGACGTTGTTCATCTAACATTTACTGCCTCATAAATGATAAATCACACTATTATTAACATCAGTAAATTGTAATTCATCATCTTAGGTTGGTTCAATTACTGGGAAAGGCCGAATATTTAAACAGCAATTTGTAATTGCATAGCTGCGAATGGAAATTAGCAATTGGTCGATTTTTGTTTATGCTAAAGTTGTAACACCAATGATGCACATACATAATTTTGCTCTTGAGTGGGCATTGAGTCAGATGATAATAACAGAATTTTGTTATTACATGCCACGTAATTCTTTAACTTTTAATTTCGCATCTAATTGACTTTCTTATCATCTCTCCGCCCGATTTATTAGTACTCCAAACTATATAATTATGTGCAATCTACGGGACAGTTTTATCGTTTAGTCTGAAGTAAATACGCCAAAAAGCTTCAATTTTTTTTTTGGGTGGGGAGGGGGGGAGGATCCATATGACTTATAAGAATTTAACAGTTTTTAGCCGCAATCTAACACTAAACTGAGATCCTCTGGTCGGCGCCCAGCTGATCGGCAGAGGATCCCGACCGTCTGATTTTAATCTCAACGGCTAAAGATGCCCCATGCATAATAGATAGGACCGATAGGCCCGAAAAAATCAACCATTGAGATTAAATCGGACGGCTCAGATCTTCTGTTGACCAGAGGATCCAGATTGATCTAACACTCGCCTTTGGAGCAATTTAACGAGTACAAATGGACAATACCTTAAACAATATATGGGCGTACATGGTGTGTTTTGGGTTACTTAAAAATAACAAATCGCAATAAATCATTAGAATAATTCTTTATCCAAACGTCATCCGAGTTCGACTTTTTGAAACCTCAAATGATCAATCCGAACCATAGTAGCTTAAGGGTCTGCTCCAGAACATTGCTATTAAAGGAGAGGAAGGGAACGGGAGGGGAGGGTTGCCCGGATTTGTTTACCCTCCAAAATGGGGTGTAGCCATATAGAGTAAACTCCATACAAAAACACTCTATCTCTTACCTTCTGTTCTCTTCCTTTCTATTACTCTCATATTGTTCTGGAGCAAGTAAACTAGCTGGGCAGAGTAAGTTTTTAAAAAGTTTCCGTCCCCTTCCTTTCCTCTCGCGTCCTGGAGCAGACCCTAAGTTTTACCAGGAAAAAAAGAAAAACAATATTAAACATAATATAATTCCTTATCAAATCGAATACCAATTCCAGCTGTGCAGCATCAAGTTTACCACATAATTTAACCTGAAGCGAATTACGCTTCCTTATCCACCCCTTTTTTTTAATTTTTTTCCCAATCTACTGTCACATCACCAATCGTGACATTGTGGGACCACCGGTTCAGATTATAGTGAATGACCAGCACATAACATTCTAATTCAAACCAACTCCGCTTGCGCTTCATACTTATTGTGTTTCCAGCAAAGGTGTTTCCAGATGTCTCTGTGCTACTAGAAGAACCCCACAGGCCCACACCTGCGAGCGATGAATAGATAGATTGTCAAGGGGCTTAATAGATTCGTGTGTATAATACGAACAAAAAGGATGTGGTTTTTTCGTCCAATTATTTTCGTAATAGGTTTGCGCAGATGAGGTGTTTGTGGAAATGCCTCAGAGAGAATGAGACGTCGTGTACTCACACTTCAATCTTGGGACCGATTTTCATGACATCGTAGTATGACTTTACATCGTTATTAATTAATTACAAAATATATCGATATCGCTGTTGTACAGTAATAGTACAAGTCGTAGACATATTCCGAATACTCTACACCAAAGGTTCCGATTGCCATTTCCCAATAGGCAATAGTTCCTTTCCTTTTCATTTCCTAAATATTAATTTTTTCTTTAGAAAGTATGAATATGTGATTTCTGATTTTTCCTTGTTGTGTAGTATTTTCTTGAAAAGCACAAATTTTGTTTGAATTGGAAAATGATGCCTGACATTGTTATCAATATTTATTAGTACACATTAAGTAACAACGGCACATCAAAATTCCTGATCTGAAGACTAAAGTTGTTTAATTTACAGGGCAAGTCCGATGAATCTAATGTTTTAAAAAACAACTTTGTAATCGCACATAATGTAGCTGTGAATGAAAACTAACAATTGATACAAAAAACACACAATATTTTATTGAGTGGGGGCATCAATACTACTTTATAGTCATTTTTTTAGTTTAATACAACTAGCGCATGCAATACACCTGAGCTTCTTAACCTAGCATATTTTGTTTGTGCTTTTCTTTCATCAACGCATACATAAAAAAAAAAGGCTAAATTAAAATAATGGTGAACAATTTTATGGCAGCTGAAGTATTATCAGAGAAAAAGCATAGTAAAACAACACAATCCTGGATTAATTCGCTTGATCTATGTACGACACATGCTTACTATAAAGTTGGGTATGGAATGTATTCGCTTGGGCTGACTTCCAACTTCCAAGTCAAAGCATCTAGTGATATACATGCCAACTTATGAGTACAAAAAGCTGTTTAATTAACTTCCAGAGCCTCTTGTTACGCTGTCAAAGTGACACAGAAGAAAGGTATGATTTGGGAATTGCGGGCCCAATATTAAGAGGTGAAGTTGATAAGAGCTTCACCTTTGGTTTGGATGTAGGATGCGTACCAGCTGACGATGGCCTGACGTCATATCAGGGCGAGGGATGGGAGCTCGAAGCGTGTTTCAGGTATGAGTTGCAGAATGGTCTTCTTCATGAAGGTTTCCGAGCTCGCAGCTGCTCGGAGTCCACAGAGGACTTCCAACTTTTAGCCTTTTCATCAAAAAAGCATTTTAGCCTGAAATTGGGCTTTTTGGCCCATCCAAATCAATGTGATATAATTAAACAAAAGGAAAATTTCTTTTATTCAATATATAATTGACTTTGTGATTTTAATATAGGAATATAGGATGATGTATACTTAGCATTGTTGTGTAATTTAGCAACAGTATGAAACTGAGATAACTCACTAGGAGTTCCAAAAGTCCGTAATTTTAAATCTCAAAATTTGTGTACGAATTTGGTTAAAATGTGAAATTATTTGCTTACCAATTCCAAAAAAATATTTATTATAATTTAAAGTAGTTATATAAAATGATGATCATTTAATTTCTAAAAAAAAATAAAATTTCATAAAAAAGTCAAATGAATCATATAAAATCTATTAAAATTTATTTAACTCTTTTAATTCGCTATTTATTGAATAGATTTTTTGTGGAAGTCAAATAATTTGGGTTTTTAATATAGCCGCTATCTTTTTTGTCATCTTTTTTTCGCCGATATAAATGGTTTCATAATTTACTAAAATAAACAATTTTATATGCAATAAACAAATAGCATATGTCTTAGTAAAACGATCATGAACCCTTCATCAAGAAGTAAAATTCAGGTGTAGTGCATTGCTGCTCTTTTGTTCAAAAAAAGTACTTAGTTCATTGCTGCTCTTTTGTTCAAAAAAAGTACTTAGTTCTGACTGTTTGGTCTAATTACGCAGGTTTTTATGTAGAAACTAGAAACATTAGGTTATAATTTGCTTCAAAGATTTTGGGGCCAGCGCACATAAGTTGCTTGTGGAAATTGTTCAATGGGTATTTAGTGGTTGATCCGTATTAATTGTATCTTACTTCTATCAGATAATAATTGGAAAACATCAGAGACTCAATTCCATAGCTTATTTGGTACACTTTGCAGTTCATACTGTTACAGTTTTAGTCTCCTCCAGACTCCAGTCCCCCTATTGAAGGTAATTCAGTTATCTATAGTAGTCATGACTGCTTACTCGGACTACAACTGCTTAAAATCCACCGAAGAAAGTATCAAAAACGAAAAAGATAATCGATTCATCAACTGATTATTAATTTATTCTAGAATAAAAAATAAAGCACTTTGGAACCTAACGCTCTGCTTGAAGATTGAAACAGTACCTTTACACTCATTCTTTATCCATCAGTCTATACCTCCAACAAAAAATAAAACAAAATTACGTACCTGACACTCAATTATTGAACCCCATGTTTTTCAAGACTTGTAAAGTTTGGCTGGATAATACAATTCAAATTAACCCAAATTTATTGTTGTTAGCAATTATTACCTTGACAGTAACTGAAATTAGATTCCTGTACCTCTATACCTGTCATATTACCATCAAATTCTCAAGGTACTAAAGAACCTTATTTGTTAGGAGAACCTGCTGAGAGAGAGGCCTCAACATAGAAAATTATTGGGTCCATTCTAACATATGAATACAAAGCGTTTTTGTTATTGCCTCAGAGAAAACATTCTGTTAATGCCGCTCTTCCGTGGTCAAGTTTTGAGAATTAAGGATGGGCAAGTTGTTAACGGGGCTCTTAGAAGAAAATAATCAGTTCTTAACATATCATGGTGCGTCTTGTCCTCTGATTTAAATCTATTATCTCTGTTACGACTCTATGCATCTGATTGTTTGTAGAAATGCCGCAGTGAGATTTTCAGATTTATCTTTCAGTTGACTTTACAAATTACACGAGTAAAAATATAAAATGACTCATATCATATCTAATGGAAGTCTGCTATATCACAGGCTCACGGCAGCATGTCAAATTAGTCTGTTGGTAAAATGGTAGTAAGATAATAGGGACAAATAACTTAAACATGTCAAATTAAGTTTGTTATAAATTTATTACTGACTTTGCTATCATGATGCCACCTGATTAATTTTGTGAGCAAAGCAATATAATGGCGTGCAATCTGAAAGGTCGGTATTTAATTTTGTGAAGCATCCGTACAAAAATTTTAATTTTGTTTTTTGTGTTAACTTTTAGATTTAAAAAGTGTTAAATTGAAAAGACATAGAAAGTAAAATTTAGATATCTAGATGCCTGAATATGTCAGTATGAAAGAAGTAAAATTTAGATCAGTAGGCCTGATATATATCAGTAATACATTCTTTAATTTCTTAATCGGAAAATTGCCCTATTTAATAAATCAATTAATAAACATTGTGGTAGTTTCCGCATATTTGGTGAAGGTTCCTTCCACCTTCCCAAGTATTCATAAATTAAACGCCTATCCGACTTCCGATATCCCGGGGACCGGGGTACAAATACAATGAACCAAATATTCGAACCACTTGCTAATAAAAAAAAAAAGAATGTTGTTTACTAAAGTAAACCATAGCCTTGGGTTTTGTTTACAGAGTGACAAACAGACCCACCCACGCGTATACCTACCTGTCAAACGTGGCCAACGGGCACGGAATAGCCTGTTCCATTTGTTGTTCCGTTTGTCAAAATGGTATCATATTTCATTTCGCAAATCGTTTCGGTTTGAAAACAATACAGATTTCTGTGCCATTAACCATTCTACTTCATAAAATACACATGAAGCGGTTTGGAATGAGGCTGAAACGGTCGAAACGGTAAGCTTTCAGATTTCATTTGATGTTTCGTTATTGAAACAGAATGAAAAAGAGTGTTGTTATTTGTTTTGTTTCGCTTAATCGAAACAGGCATCACGTGCTTTGTTGTCCCATTGACATCCCTATCCACGCGTAGGCCTGTCAACGATAATAGTTTACCGTTTTGCCACCGCGGGCGTTCCAGTATAAACGAATAATGAAATACAAAAATATTTTGTTTCTAAAATAAAACTGTAGTCGGAATGGATGATAATACCGTTTTTGGAGAACAGAACATGGAAATGGGTGATTCTAATGTAAATGAAAAACGGAACAGTTAGTGGCACAAAAAAATGTCTCATTTATGAAACAAAATGGTTAACAAATAATAGTTTCGTACCGTTGTTTTAACGAAACGATAGATGAAATGACCTATTTTGGTTTCGTTAAACACGTTTGACATCCCTACTCACGCGTCCCGCGTGCTCACATAACGACAAATCGATGAATCTTGATGTAGGGTTTTCATGCATACATTTCAACCCAATTTAGGCTCTAAATTATCTTTGAATACTTGTATTTTTAGTCGAATAAGCTAATTATAGGTTAGTTTAAATAGTTTTTGTGTTAAGAATGAGTTACTACCATAGTTTCTAATTTTATTACAGATTTTGGACAATAAAGGACTTGGATGAATCCATAAAGTTGTAGAGCTCTTTGCAAGCTTTCCAATGGCTCTTGAATCACCTCAAACGGAGTCCGGATGAAAGAGATATGGCCAAAATATTGACAGGACGAAGTGCTGAATTTCTAGAACGGACCGTCCCAAATTAGAACGGTCCGCCCCAGCTAAATTCGCCAGAATTTTCAAAAATAGTCCAGAGTTGCCAAATTTAAAGTTCTATTATTTTATGACGGTTCCAAACTATTTTCAGCACTTCCAGAACGTGTTTTCTGTTATTTCCATCATCTCTACACATTCCCAATGCCTATTTAAACATAGTTTGAGGGAATTTTGAAATATACAAGAGAGGAGTGTCATCCTAGGTCCAAGTTAGGTTAGACATAGATTAATTTGAGAGTTTAATCTCAAGTCCAGATCATGGCAACGCCGAAACGACCGGTTTGTGGCAGAAATTGAGTGTTTTGATAGGAGGCTTCGACATACAAGAGGAAGCAAGGGAGTATTCGGTTTTTGATGAAGGAATAAAACCTAAGTATCAAATAAATTTATACCTAAGACTTAACCTCACTAGTCGTTATCGGTAAAGTTTTAGGGTCGAACCCAAGGGACGGACTATGAATACTAGACTTATTTGTTCTCAAAATCTAAACGGATGGTTTTTAGTGATTTTTGGGTAAGAAACAATAATAAAGGAAAACTATATCTAAAGTAATTGCAAGTAATTCTTTTTGATCTTTTGCTAATAATAAACAATAAACAAGTAAATGATTTTGGGGTTTTAACAATATAAAAGAGCGTCTTAGGATTCGGATTTCACTTCAGTTTGGATCCAGAAACTTAGATCTTATCACTTTCGTGCATCAACCAAAGTTTCCAAACATATACTCTTTGTCCGGTCCGAGCAGTGTCCTACTCGGTCCGAGCGTAGTGTATAAGTGCTTTGACTTGACTCCTTTGATACTTTACAACTTGATAAAGGGTTCGTTGGCTAATCTTAGACTTCTACCCTCAGCTGTCGCTTGTTGGAATAGGGTCTGGCTTAATCTCTACTCACCCTAATTAGGTTAATTAACTCACAACTTTTGGTATAGACTTTAATAAACCTAAACTTGTTTGTTTGCGTTCTTAGGGATATTTAGAGGTCTTTTGGACTTGTCTAAAAGCTACACTTTTGGTGTCAACTAATCTCCCCTGTCGGATCTACGATTTACCCCAAATACTTGTAAGAACTAACCTAACCCGTTTAACCTTGGAACTTAACTAGATGTGGCCGTACAACTAGAAGTAAATTAAACTAAGATAAGCAATTCATACAAGCAACAAGTAATAATACAAAACAAACAAATATCAAGTCATATCATAACAAAATATATCAAGTCATCACATCCAAACATCCATTAATTTCCTACTTCTAAGACTACATAAAACTTAGCCTAACATAGTATTAAAACACACAATAACAATAATACAAATCACAAGATACAAGCCCATGGAAAATAGAGAAGAAAACGTAATAGAATAAACCAAATACTCCCTTATGCTTCTAATCGTCTTCTAGGGCAGTGGGGTGTTGCAAAGCGTGACTCCAACTCTATCTTGCTGCCGTCGCGTCAAAATAGGGTTAGAACGTGACTGGAGGCTAGGGTAACCAATCCTGTGCCTCCTCTAAGAGAAAGAAGCATATATAGTAGGTCTCAGACACTTGGAGGGTAAGTTAGGGCACCAGGTCGGCAGAATCTTACCAAATTACATCCTTTCCATCCTTGAAAACTTGCCAGAATCTGTAAGTCGGCACCGCTCGACCTGAGCAAGAAATTGCTCGATCCGAGTACAGAAAAGGAAAGATGTGTGTCGGCTACAGTGTCGCTCGAGTCGATTATCTGAGTCACTCGGTCCGAGCATTAGTCATTCGGTCCGAGTGAAGGAGAGAGAAAGGTGGTTGTGACTCTGTGCCTTGATGGGTCCAAGCGGAGGTCCACTCAGGTCGAGTAGAAGCTTGGACAGAGGTGCCCTGTGCTAGGAATGAGTCATCTAGCATGCCAAAGTGCTGAGAAACCATCTACTAGCTCGAATATCATGAAAATCACCTAAACCCTGTAAAATAAGAGAAAATACGACGACAAAGCCAAATCCTAGAAAAGCATATCAATTTATAGAATAATCTAATGGTTCGAGTGTTATTTGGGTGTCAAGTACGATACAAATATCAATAAATAATAATGATATCAAATCCCCCCAAACTTGAACTTTGCTTGTCCTCAAGCAACGCCCTAAGCTTTTGGACTGTACTTAGACTTAAAGATCGAGACACATCCAAACCAAGAAATGTCGTGAAACCAATTGCTTATGCCTAAATTTTTCACACTTAAACAAATAAGCTAAACCAAAAGCAATCTCAAGACTAAGTTTAGTGTTCTACAAGTTAATCAATGCTTCACTTGGTCCTAATAAAACTTTTCTCAACTTCATTCACCCGTTCGTTTCCACATTTCACAAAAATTTGTAAAGAAAATTTATCAAATTCGGAAATTTCATGATGAATTTAACTCAAAACAGATTTTCGATTTCACCAATTTGAATGTGCAAGTCGAGTCGCGGTGATTTACATCACTTAGGGTTTTACGCTATTGAGACTTGGATTGAGCTACCGGCACATGACGCACCGGGGAGGTCGGACCGGTTTTTACGCCTTACCGCTACGGTCCACTTGTGGATCAATTACGCCTTATCGCAACCACCCTCCAATATTTGTGGATTTTTTTTAATTGGAATAACAAGTCTCTTCGCACCCTCATTTTCGCAACTATTTAGATTTTGTCCAATTAAGTTTGCTCGTTGGTGATTCAAGCGATTAAGAATAGTTTCAAGGAGTCAAGATTCATCTTATAATTTCCAAAGTTGATAAAATCTCTTTTTGAACAAAAGTTTGCGAAATACAAATTTGTTCACTCGGTGAAAACTCATGAGAACTGACTAATAATGTCTTGACAATTTCTAAGCAACCAATTCGAGTCCTATCCTTTCAAAAATATTTTCAATTCGATCCATTGGTGCAAAAATCAACATGAGATATCTAAACATTCTAAAGCACTTGAGAAATTTTTGAATTGCTTAAAAACCTTTCAAAACAGTGTGAATTGTCATTTAAAATCCAAATTGAGAGAAACTAGACACAATCAACAAATTTCTCAAATAAAACAAAGCAAGTCCAGTGCAAAAAGTGTCCAGAAAAGCCTATGCTCGGACCGAACGAAATCTAGCTCGGACCGAACAGAGAGTGAAAAATGCAAAAATTTGGCGATTTTTGTTGAAAATTCTGATTTTTCCTCCTATTCCCCTCCCCCAAACTTAAATCAAGCATTGTACTCAATGCATCAATCACATAGAAAAATAAATAGGAGAGGAAAAGAGAACTTAGCCATTTTTGCTTTCCACTGTGTCGATTTGATCCTAGTTTGTCTTCTCAATGTCTAGGATGGCTCCAATTTTCTTCTAGATATTTCATGCAACCCGTATGAGGTCGTGCGAGGGTTGTTCATGTCATCAAACCCATGGTGCTCTAGCACGGATCGCATCTAGCATTTGATTGTTCCTTCAATTCAAAACAAAACTCCATATTAAATAAATTTTTTTTATCTTTTTCTGTTTTTATTTTTATTTTTTTGTATTTTCAAAATTTATAGAAAATTAAATAAAGAGAGAAAGAGAGAAATCCTTGGGTTGCCTCCCAAGAAGCGCTTGTTTTAGGTCCATAGCTTGACCACCTTTTTCTAAACCTTGACTCGATCGAGCTCAGAGAGCGAGACGGCGAATGACTTGTCAAATCCTTCGTTGTTGATGCCTTCCAAGGGAGTTCCATGCATACAAGTCGAGGGATCGATATCCTTCAAGTTGTCCATTGAGTACCCCATAGCTCCTTTTTCAACCAAGAGCTTCTTCATTCGGCCTGCATCTAGCTTAGAATTAGCAATAACGGGGTTCATTTGACTAAGGCTAAGAGATTCATACCTGAGAGAGGCTGGAAGTGGTTTAAGTTTGACCTTTGGTGGCTCTGCTTGGACCGAGCAGACGATTTCTCGGACCGAGCGTCTCTCACTCGGGTTGATGCTTGAGCTTAGTGGTTGAGAATGTTCATTTGTAGAGTTTGCTCGGGCCGAGTAGATGACCATTCGACTCGAACGTGGGTCACTCAGGTCGAAGAGAGGTTCGAATGCCTCAACAGCAGCAGTCTGGACTGTTGCTCGATCCGAACAGTCGACTGTCCAATCCGAGCAGGGGTCTGGATCTTCGTTTCGTTCTGGCCTTCAATCACCTCATGCATTGATTCTTCCACACCTATTGACTCTTGCATGTCATAGAGGAAGCTCTGTTAGTTGATGATGGCACTCAAGTATTGGTCCTCAAGGGTTTCCTCTATCACGGGCTCAATCCCATGTACCATAAAGCAAGAAAATGCGGGGTCGGGGTCTGGGCATTTCATAGCGTAATCTATTGAAAATTGGAGCTGCTCCTCCCCCACTCTGACTAAAATTGTCCCATCTCGGGCATCCATCATAACACCCGGAGTTCTAAAAAAGGGACGACCCAAAATAATAGGCACCTCCACATCCTCCTCCATATCCATTACTACAAAATCTGCCGGAATAAAAAACTTGCCCACTTGGACGGGCACATCCTTTAAGACGCCCAATGGTAGTCGTACTGATGAGTCAGCAAGCTTCAAAGTAATCAGTGTGGGCATGAGATCTTCAAAACCAATTCTTTCATACACCGACTTAGGCATGAGACTAACACTTGCACCCATATCACACAGGGCCTATTTGATCACAGCTTTACCAATAGTGCATGGGAGAGCAAACCGACCTGGATCTTCTAACTTTGGAGGCATCTTGTTCTTCATGGCATCGCTGCACACTTGTGATAGGGCCACTGTTTTCAGCTCTTCCAAGGACCTCTTTCCAGTGCATAGCTCCTTAAGAAATCTGGCATAAATCGGCACTTGAGCTACAACATCAGTGAATGGAATGGTGATTCTAAGTTGCTTGAGGATCTCCCAAAAGGTCCTGAAGCGAGCATCCTCCTTCTTCTTCAAAAGTCGCTCAGGAAAAGGGGCAGGGGGGTGGTAAGTCGAGTCAGGTTGCCCCAATTTCTTCTTCCCTTTGTTTTGCACCTCTACCCGCGCCTGTCCAGGCCTCTGTTCGGACCGAACAGGAGCTTGCTCGGACCGAACAGTGCTTGTTGGAGATGTGCCAGGCTGCTGGTCGGACCGAACAGGAGCTTCCTCGGACCGAGCAAGAGCTTCTAAAGGCGATTCAGAAGGTGGTCGTGTCTCAATTGTGCTCCTGGGAGATGTTGTGGGCTTCTGGAGTGGAGGGAATGGCAAGATTTGCTCCAGCACTGGCTCATCGTCCCTCAGGGCTGCGTGCTCGTACCGAGTGTGTGGCTGCTCGGACCGGATAGCGCCCTGTTTCGCCAATTCTTCAGGCATAGGAGGGTCCTTGTACTTTGTCCCGCTTCTCAGAGTGTGCAGTGCCTTAACCTCTGCGTTTGGATTGACCTCAGTTTGGCTGAGAAGCTTGCCCTTCGAGTTGTATTGCTGCAACATCATGCGCTCAATTCGTTGCAAAGTACCTGCATTAGCTTTGAGTGCATCCATATCTTTAGCTATAGCTTGATTAAATTTCTCTTGTTTATGCATAAATTCTTGAACAACAATTGGAATATCTTCCTGGTTATGGAAAGATTTCGTTGGAAATGGTTGATCTCTATTGTTGTTAATGAATTGGGCATTCCTATACAAGCTTGGCGGGTTCTGGTTTGCATATTGATACTTTGGAACATAAGTCCCGTTGTTGATAGAGTTAACTTGAGCAAGAGGACAGTAAACAGATGTGTGTCCTTCTTCACCGCACGCTCCACAAGAGTCGGAGTTGAGATGAGAGCCTTGATTGGTTTGGTATGCTGCCAATTCGGCTTCAAGCTCAGCGATCCTCGCATCCTTTGTTGAGATTTCATGCACTTGATGCCTGTGGCCTGAACGGCGAGTGTTCGCGAGTGGGTACCAAGTGTAACGCCTTGCGCATTCATCAAGCACATCTCTTGCTCGTATGGCATCCAATCTTAGAAAACTCCCACCTGAAAGAGAATCGAGGTTAATCATGATGTTATCATATAAACCATTATAAAAGGACTTAACAATCAACCACTCTTGAATTCCATGGTGTGGGCAAGAGTTTTCTAAGTCCCTAAATCTTTCCCAAGCATCCCTCATAGTCTCATCATCCTTTTGTTGGAAGTTGTTTATTTCTCTTCTAATTGCATCAGCCTTATCAGTGGAGAAATATCTATCAAGAAAAGTTTGTGCCATGGCATCCCAAGTCTTAATCGATCCCCTTTTCAAAGTCTTATACCATTTTTGGGCCTTGTCCTTGAGACTAAACCTAAACAGTAAAAGTCTAATAGCTTGTTAAGGGACACCATTTATTTTGATAAGTCTAGTGTAGTCAATGAAAGTTTGCAAATGAGAGTGGGGGTCTTCATGCTCGTTTTCGTAAAACGGGCTTTGTTGCACAAGTGTCACGTGGGCGGGGGCAATCTGCATGTTGTTGGCGTCTATCCCTGGAATGATAACTGGCCCGGCCACGTGCTTAGTCCTTGGAGCACCATACTCCATGAGAGATTTGTTGGGGTTGTTGTCGTTCTCCCCATCCGAGTTGTTGCCAATGCTCTCATCATCGTTGGCCCATCTGCGACGCTCTTCGTCGAATTTTCGCTTTTCTCGCTCGAGCTGGAGTCGGAGCTGCTCCAGACGTTGTGTCTCTGCTACTACATCAATAGGGTTTGCGACCCCTGACATGGCTGCTCTTGTTTCCTCGGGTCGAGTAGAAGGGCGCTCGGACCGAGTGGGCAATGGTTCGAGTCGAGCAGTGGTTGATCGAGGAGATTCTGACTGGTGCTTGAGTCGACTGGGAGAATATTCGGGTCGAGCGGCACCTGGCAGAGGAGATTCTGACTGGTACTCGAGTCGAACAGAGGGGTGCTCGGTCCGAGTGATGTGCCTTCGGATCGAGCAGAGGGTCTGGCAGAGATCTGGTGCTGTCTCTGGATCCTCTTGCAGGTTTCTGAAAAAGTATCTTCTGACAATAGGGGGCTGAGATTTGGATCGTGTGCGTCTCCTATCTGTTAGTCCTGCAAAGAGAGAAATGAGAAAGGAAAAAAAATTAAATAAAAAAAATCTAGCCTCTTGATAATAAAATAAGTATCTAATATCAACACCGTCCCCGGGAACGGCGCCAATTTGATGAAGGAATAAAACCTAAGTATCAAATAAATTTGTACCTAAGACTTAACCTCACTAGTCGTTATCGGTAAAGTTTTAGGGTCGAACCCAAGGGACGAACTATGAATACTAGACTTATTTGTTCTCAAAATCTAGACGGATGGTTTTTAGTGATTTTTGGGTAAGAAACAATAATAAAGGAAAACTATATCTAAAGTAATTGCAAGTAATTCTTTTTGATCTTTTGCTAATAATAAACAATAAACAAGTAAATGATTTTGGGGTTTTAACAATATAAAAGAGCGTCTTAGGATTCGGATTTCACTTCAGTTTGGATCCAGAAACTTAGATCTTATCACTTTCGTGCATCAACCAAAGTTTCCAAACATATACTCTTTGTCCGGTCCAAGCAGTGTCCTACTCGGTCCGAGCGTAGTGTATAAGTGCTTTGACTTGACTCCTTTGATACTTTACAACTTGATAAAGGGTTCGTTGGCTAATCTTAGACTTCTACCCTCAGCTGTCGCTTGTTGGAATAGGGTCTGGCTTAATCTCTACTCACCCTAATTAGGTTAATTAACTCACAACTTTTGGTATAGACTTTAATAAACCTAAACTTGTTTGTTTGCGTTCTTAGGGATATTTAGAGGTCTTTTGGACTTGTCTAAAAGCTACACTTTTGGTGTCAACTAATCTCCCCTGTCGGATCTACGATTTACCCCAAATACTTGTAAGAACTAACCTAACCCGTTTAACCTTGGAACTTAACTAGATGCGGCCGTACAACTAGAAGTAAATTAAACTAAGATAAGCAATTCATACAAGCAACAAGTAATAATACAAAACAAACAAATATCAAGTCATATCATAACAAAATATATCAAGTCATCACATCCAAACATCCATTAATTTCCTACTCCTAAGACTACATAAAACTTAGCCTAACATAGTATTAAAACACACAATAACAATAATACAAATCACAAGATACAAGCCCATTGAAAATAGAGAAGAAAACATAATAGAATAAACCAAATACTCCCTTATGCTTCTAATCGTCTTCTAGGGCAGTGGGGTGTTGCAAAGCGTGACTCCAACTCTATCTTGCTGCCGTCGCGTCAAAATAGGGTTAGAACGTGGCTGGAGGCTAGGGTAACCAATCCTGTGCCTCCTCTAAGAGAAAGAAGCATATATAGTAGGTCTCAGACACTTGGAGGGTAAGTTAGGGCACCAGGTCGGCAGAATCTTACCAAATTACATCCTTTCCATCCTTGAAAACTTGCCAGAATCTGAGCAAGAAATTGCTCGATCCGAGCACAGAAAAGGAAAGATGTGTGTCGGCTACAGTGTCGCTCGAGTCGATTATCTGAGTCACTCGGTCCGAGCATGAGTCATTCGGTCCGAGTGAAGGAGAGAGAAAGGTGGTTGTGACTCTGTGCCTTGATGGGTCCAAGCAGAGGTCCACTCAGGTCGAGTAGAAGCTTGGACAGAGGTGCCCTGTGCTAGGAATGAGTCATCTAGCATGCCAAAGTGCTGAGAAACTATCTACTAGCTCGAATATCATGAAAATCACCTAAACCCTGTAAAATAAGAGAAAATACGACGACAAAGCCAAATCCTAGAAAAGCATATCAATTTATAGAATAATCTAATAGTTCGAGTGTTATTTGGGTGTCAAGTACGATACAAATATCAATAAATAATAATGATATCAGTTTTATTCTTCCTTTATTTTTTATTTCTCTCTTGTTTTGCATGATGCCTTTTAGTTGTTGAGTTTATTGTTCTAGGGCTATGGTTGTAAACTTTTCTATTTAGTTGTTTGTGAATCTTTAGTTAATAATTAAGTTGAGTTTTATTATTTATCTTTTGTGATTTGATTGCTTTAATTTATTGATTTTCTTTATTTAATTGCTTTAATTGATTATTTCGTCAAACAAAGTACACATTTGATAGTTTAGAATTTAAGATCAATTGAATTAACTCAAAGCTTTTCAATAAAACATTTAGGTAGATAATAAATCGAAAGATTGAATCAAAACTTGAGTAATCAACGTTTTAACTTAAGATCGAAAGATAATAAGTTCGCCTAGACCCAAAAGATAAACTAAACCCCCTAAATCAAGGAACGAAAGTTGAAGTTTAGGAGTTCGAAGTTAAACGTTTTAAATCAAAAGAATTAACCTGAACGAAAGTTAGAGTCTAATTATTTGGTTTAGTAATCGTTTTTATAATTACTTAAAACACTTAATTAATAATTAAATATCATGATCGAACAAGAGGTAGAATTGTTTGAACCATAAACCCTAGAATTATTTGACTTGTTGATTATCTCTTATTTAGTTCTTGTTTTAGCCTTAATACTAGACTTAGGATTAGAACTCATTTTCAACCTTTAACTAAAAAAAGAGTTGACCTTGTCTATCTAGTTTAATAAAATAAAAGACTAATATTCCACACCATCCCTGTGATTCAACCATCAAGCTTTATCACAAACAATTAGATCGGGTAAACGAGGTTTTTATTTTGAATGTGGTTTTCCTAGATCAAATCTATTTCAAACTTGCACTATTTTAAAAATTTCCCAAATTTAGTTTAATTTAAATTTTTGTTTTTGATATTTTTTTAAGTTCTTCTATGTTCACTTTATATATATTTTTTTAAAGAATAAACAATAGAGATCAAATGACCTGGGGAGAGCGCTATCTGACCTCTTTCACACTTATAAATCATAGACGAACTCAGCTAGTTCACCATTTCCAATCCTAATTGCATAGCGAGTCCAATAAAAGTCAGGTAACTGAGCTAATTATGGTCAGAGAGAATGTATTTTTATTTTACCAGAATCTTAAAAAATATTTGAGGGATCAGTGTACCTCATTATGGTGAGGAAGATTACATATTTCTCTCACCAGGATTTGATGCATTTTTCTTTCACCTGGATTTTTCAATGATAGACATTGAAAATTAAATGTAACATTTATCTAAATTATTAGCAAACAAGATAAATAAAATTAATTGCACAATTTGTGATGTTTATACTATTAAGCTTATAATATCAATAACATTTCTTTAACCCCATATAAATAACCTATGATCCTCATATATTCGTTAAAAATATTGTGCACACATAATTCGTGATTGATAAAAATAAAAATATAGATCGCGGAACACGCGAGCCCCCACTAGTTTGGATTAAATGTGAAATTCGTTGCTTACCGAGTCCAATTAAATAATTAATATATATATTTTTTAAAGTAGTTACATGGATGATTATCATTTAATTTCATAAATGAAAATCTGATACAAAACTCGCATGGATCATATAAGTACATTAAAATATATACATCAAATTTTTAACTCTTTTACTTCAATAATCATTGAGTTGGTTGTTGTGATTGTCAAATAATTTGGTATTTTAATATATCCGTTCTCTTTTTTGTCATTTTTTTTTGCCGATATAAAAGATCTCATAATTAGCTAAAATAAACAATTCTATGTGGGTAATAAAAAACAGCATATGTCATGGTCAAATGATCATGAACCTTTCAGAAAGTAAATTACAATAAGATTCCTATAAAAGTTATTTTTAGTTGCCTTATATGTACAAACTTATTAATGCTTGATTAGGAAATCTGTAAGAATTTTTATTATGACATAAACATACAACCGCATCAGGCTAATGAAACATTAGAAATGAATACTGATTGTTAAATAAAACCATGAGAGTAGGGGTGAAGCCACGTATGTTTTGGTGGGTCAAAAAGAATTACATGAGATAACAATAATTTGTAAATAAAAAAAAAAATGCACAATAAAGTATGAACTCATCTCAAAAATTTAAAATACCCAGTTGAACAGATTGTGTTTGTTTTGAATCACATAATGACTTCTAAAAAATTGTATATGGATCCAGATCACATTAGTTCTTAGTGAATAGTCTCCTCTCTTTGTCCACAATGAACTTAATTAAGATAAAACTTACAACATAATGGAAGATGTTGTATGAATCTATTATGCAAAATTGTTTGAAAATAAAAATTCGTAAGAAATTATTGTATTTGTTATTTTTTTATTGTCTTGAATTATTATTTTAGATATTCATATATATTTTTTGTTGTTATTATATATTTAAATTTTTATGTTATAATTTTTAGAATTGTTTATTTCAAAATTATTGTTATATTCTATCTATATTACACATTATGTCGTACGTATGTTTTCAGTAAGAAAAAAAAAATTATGGACCAAACTGATGTGAATTTTCTAACTACGCTCCTCTGCATGAGAGTATGGTTAATATTGTTAATTAAGTCTATTAATTAACTCCATTATGAGACATTTAAAATCTCAAATTGCCTTTTTATCAGTTGATAAAGTTTTGGGTTCTTCTTCGAGTTATAGTACTTACTCTGTTTTATACAATTCCCAGTATGAAACATCAGTGCACTAATGCGCTGTTTTGTTAGAAAATAATGCATATTCTGACTGATTGGTCTAATGACCCAGTTTTTTAGGTAGACACTTTACGTTATAATTGGCTTTCAACTCCTCGGTGACAACGCACGTAAGGTGTTTTTGTGGAAATTCCTCATCGGGTATTTATTGGTTGATCCGTTTTAATATTATATCTTCGTTTTATCAGGTAATAACTGAAAAAATAAAAATAAAATAAACAACAAAGAATCAATTCCATAGCATATCAGGTACACTTTAACAGCAGAACTCCTGTTGCAATTCAGATCGAACTTGGCTGCAAGTTTCTCTTCATTGCCTTCTTAAAAGTCAAACATCAAAAGTCTTCGTAGTACTCTTCCCCATTTGTGCTGCAAAAGTTACGCCTTACGAGTCACCAAAATACTCAATACACTCTCAAATTCTCAAATCTCAAATAAATTAAATCTTTCTCTGTGTATTTCATGCCCAGTTTCTCCAAGCTCAAAAGCCTACCAGTTTTTTTCTGTCCTTTTTACTACCAGTTTATCTCTCTTTTTTTGTCATCCTTTTATTCGTGTTTTACCAACGAAAAAAAAGTTTATCAGCTTTTCCTTTTGTAGTAGAAAAATAAAAACTCTTGATTTCCTGCCATAGAAAAGACAATAAAAAACATTTCTTTGTTTGAAGAAAGAGAGATGAAAATAGTAAAAATCTCTTTAGCTTTTATCAAATTATACCTCCTATATTGGTTTCCACTTGAATAGTTCATACAGTTTGGGGGAGTTCAAGACTAAAGCAATGGAGATTGCAAAAACCATAGGAGAATCTGCTGTTGATGCATTTGAAGTAAATTCAGCTTTGAGCACAGACATCAATCGGCTTCGTGGCACATTACCCAGGGCAAAGCTGCTACTAGATATGTCAGTGCGCTTCAGTGATAAACCCATGATAGATGGGCTCCTCCCCAGGCTTAGAGAAGCCATCTCGGAAGCAGAAAGGAGACTTGATGAATACGACTCTCAGAAACGAAGCGTAGAAGGAGCTAACTGGAGGATTATTAGATTTATAGGTGAGCTTTACAATAAATTTATGAATTGGATACGCATTTTCCCAGCCAAGGTGAAAGGTGCTCAAGAAGCGCTAAATCATTTCTCTAATGAACTAGAAAAAATTTACAATATTGATATACCACAAAACCAAAACCAATGTAGTAACAACCCGAATCAATTAAATGAACACATCTCAAGGCTTTGTGCCACATTGCCAAGGGCAAAGCTGCTAATTGAGAGATCAGAGTGTTGGCGCTTGAAACATAAATCTATAGGTGAGCTCCTTCCCCAGCTTAAAGAAGCGGTCTACAAAGCAGAATTCGAGAAAGATGATATCGAGTCTATGAAACGGATACTAGAAGGAACAGAATGGAGGGTTGAAGGTGAGCTTCTAAATTATCTTAGGAATTCAATTACTCGTGTCCCAGACAAGGCAAAAATTGCTCGAGATACCCTAGATGATTTTTGTAACCAGATGGAAATACTTTGTCGGGATCATCACATACCAGAAAACCCCAACCAATTTTGTAACAACGCTAGACCTATTACAAGATCACGTCATCTTGATGAAATATATGGCCGTGAGAAAGAACTGAATGATGCTATCCATTTATTGGGAGTTCCCAAATCTGGATCTTGTGACACAAAAAGATTGAAAAGAGAAAGGAATTCTGGTGTATATATTCATGAGAGTGGAAGTTTGGAGAAAAACATAAGCTTACCAATTTTACCAATTGTTGGCATGGGAGGTGTGGGAAAAACTACCCTTGCTCAAATGATTTATAAAGATAAACATGTGCAATCCTATTTTAATTTACGAATATGGATCTGTGTGTCTGACAAATCTGATCTGGAAAGGTTGTTGAAAGAAATAATTGAGTGTGTCTCTGGAAAGAAGTGTGATATTTCTAATTTAAACAACCTAGAAGAGAAAGTAGAAGAAATGTTAAAATCCAAGAGAGTTCTTTTAGTGCTAGATGATATTTGGAGCAAAGACTGGCAAAATCTTTTGGGGTCAATGAATGAATCCTCTCAGGGAAGTGCTATCATATTGACCACGAGGTCACCAAAGCACCTTCAATGTACTAGAAAAAATATGACCATTTTGAAATCTATTTCCTTGGAGGGCTTGGAAGAGAAAATATACTGGGAATTTTTCAGGAGCTGTGCTGGTTTAGAGGTTCCGCTCAAGAATTATGGTCAGTTGGAGGGCATTGCTAAAGAAATTTGTCATAGGATTAAGGGATCACCACTTGCGGCAAAAACACTAGGTGGTCTTTTAAAAAATAGAATTGATGAGTAATATTGGATCAATATTAGAGATAGTAAAATGTGGGAATTGGAACAGGAAGAACATGATATAATGCCAGTACTTCAATTGAGCTATCAGTATTTACCATCCCATTTGAAAAAATGTTTCTCATTTTGCTCTCTGTACCCCAAAGACCATGAATTTACTGATATTGAGTTAGCAAGATTTTGGATCATGCAAGGTTTTATTCCAATAAAAGAAAACCTGAAATGTATGGAAAATCTGGCATTGGGTTACTGTCACACCCCGCACCGAGGCACGGTGCATGAGGGTGGGGCGGTATCTTCAGCATCTATCCATCGGCCCGTCAGTCAGGAGCTAGTTATCATTAGCCAAGCCTGAACCTGTTTCCACAAATTAATTTGTGGGATGAGTACGTGAATACTCAGTGTGGTAATAGAGTAAGCCATTTCGAGATTAAGCTATTCAAAAGATTAGAACTAAATTTATAAGTTCATGTCAATCCTGTCTGGACGACTTTTATTTAGGTTTAATCAAGAAAAGAGATACAGGTGTGACTCAGTGTATTTTCTTGAGGAATAACATATAATATAATAAGAGAGTTTCCACCTTACATAACTCCAACCCTGCGGAACAATGTTCCGTACCAAGTCCACCTTGCATGCCTCAATCCTTACATAAACCTGGGGAAATAATCCCGCACCAGGTCTACCTTAATATATTATGTTTCCTGACCGTACCTGTGTGCTTATTCGATCCTACCCACGAGTGTATACCTAGTGTATAGACACCCGACCCTAATTGCTCCTGCCCTCCACCGTGCACTAAGTGGGGGCTAGTATACTCCAGTACTGGGTTACTACCGCGGAGTTCCGAGGGGTAGTCCGCTTCCACACACCCTAAAGGTCCTAGCCAGTCCAAACAAAAGAAATATATATATACCAAATGACCGCTAATCTGCCTATTGGCTGAATAGCAGAGTAGATCAGTATGCGTTACCCGTGATCGCTATCATAAGGAGGCCACCGGCAATGGCTTGGGTGCAACCTCCCGATAATGGAAACCCCGAGTAAAACAACTTAACTACTCGGTCTCATTCTGTTCCATTTTTATTTATTTCCTTTTTAATTATTCACTTTTATAATTGACAATTAAATTTACTTGTTCATATCAAAAGAATAACAAAGTCTCAAAAGGCATCCACACCTGGAATAGACGGGCATTGAGAAGTAAATCTCTCAATTTCAAGGGCTATAGCTGATGACCCAATGAGCGGTAATCCAAACGACTACGATGTAGAACTTGGATTCCAAATGAATGACTAACGAAAGCCAAGACGGTATTTAAGGTTGACTGGAGAGAAAGAGAAATAGTTGGAGAGAGAGAAATTATGAAATGAAATGAATGAGGCTAGGGGCTATTTATAGTGGAGGTCACGGCTGAAATTGTAAATATTATATTACTTAGTCACTAAGAAAGTAAATATTTATAGCTTAGTGGTTATTTTCGAGGATATTCGTGGTTATTTTGGAAAATATTCTTGACTTAGTGGTTAAGAAAGTAAATATATTAAGTTACTTAATGACTAAGTAAGCAAATATCAATTACTTAGCTACTGTTTCTAAAAATATAGATTACTATTTATAAAAATATGGATTACTTAACAGCTAAAAAATCAAATGGATAAGATCAAATGAATATTATATAATATCAAATGGATAAGATCAAATAGATATTTTCAAATGGATAAGATCAAATGGATAAAATAAACATTTTTCAAATAGGACCTTAGAATTTGAAGTATTGCAACTTGGTCCTAAAATTCTGGGTTATTACAGTTACTTCCACGACTTGAAAAATAGTTGCTTCTATCACTGTAAAACAAATCATCAGGGAGCTGAGGTATATGTGATCCATGATTTGATGCATGATGTTTGCCAATCTATTACAACAGATGAATGTCATTGCTGGAAAGATAATAATTTTGGAGAGTCCTCCCTTAATAAACGTAATTTACATCACCTATCTATATTTCAGAAAAAACCAAATCCAGAGTACCAGGAAAAAATGCTTATGTTTACGAATGTACACTCTTTATTAGTGGCCTCTCCGAACTATGGCGTTAGAGCAATTCAAAGTTGGTGCGATGGACTCACGAGTATTCGTCGCTTATCACTTTCCAATTGCAAAATAAATAATTTACCGGAGAATATTGCAAATTTAAAACATCTACAAGATCTGGACATTTCCAAAACACCAATTAAAAAGTTGCCCAATTCTTTTTGCACCCTTTATAATCTTCAGTATTTAGACATGCGGTCTTGTGATGAGTTTTTGGAATCTCCAGGTTTTCCAAACGGTTCTAACAAGTTGACAGGGTTGCAATTTTTTAGACCACCGCTCCACTTGGTACATTTTTTAACTGATAAGCCTAATCTTGTAAGAGCAATGCAATTGTACGACCTTGAATATGATGTAGTGAAACATGGGAGAAATAAAATTGAGAATTTGAAGCACCTTACTGGAGTTCGTGGATCTTTTGATATAAAATCACTTGGGAATGTTTTAAGAAAGGAAGCTGCTGAAGAGGCTGAATTGGACAAACAGGAATTTGTTGACACACTGCGTTTATATTGGGACTCTGATCCGCGACTCCCAATTAGCGACAGTGAGATTCAGAGGGAGGTACTTGATGGTTTACGTCCCCATCCTAACCTCAGAGTGTTGGAAATTTCCTTTTATAAGGGTGAGACTTTCGCACCAAGTTGGATGGGTGATAACTCATTATCTAATTTAAGAAGGGTTTGCTTCAGGAATTGTTTGAGCTGTTCTGTCTCACAATTGCCTCGTTCCATTACTGAGCTAGAAATAGAATATTGCCACCAGTTGACAAATCTAACGGATTGTTTGCGGCCAAACCTCCTGCCGGAACTTAAGTGTATTAATATAAGTTATTGTTATGAACTAAAGTCGCTGCCCGTAGAATCCTTTTCTGGATTTGAGTCTCTTGAGAAGTTGTGCATTGACAGTTGCCCTGACCTTACATGCCCAACAATGATGGTCTTACCGCCCTCTATCAAAGTACTCAAGCTGGGGTATTGCGGCGAACTTGAGGACTCAATTCCCAGCTGTTTGGAGAACCTCTCTTCTCTCGAGGAATTGTCGATAATTTATTGTGCAAAAATAGTGTCTATTCCAGATGAAGTGATGAGGAACCTCAAGTCCCTCAAAAGCCTATCCGTCAGACACTGTGAAAATTTAATATCACTAGGAGACGAAGAGTTTCTCGAATCTATAAAAGAGAACGATATAACGAATTGTCCTAACCGTAAAATAACGTGGGGGCGAAATCCAGGTGGAAGGCTGTTGTCAGGTAACATTGAGCATCATTTCATTTCTTTTTCTTTCTTCCAATAAAAATTGGAAATTAATTAAGGGTTTTCTAATTAAAAAAAAAAAACTGTTTCGGGAATCAAAACAAAAAGACCATTTCATTTCATCTGACTAGAAGCAGAAGCTCTTTAAATTATTTGCACAAATAAGAATTTAATTGTAATTTGTGCGCTTTTGTTGGGATAAGTGGGTGGGGGTTGGTTGGTTTGATTGAGGTTGTGGCAATTTCCTAGTTTCCTGGATGGAATATGCCACCAGATAACAACGGAGGATAGTTTGTCGTTTGTCACGATCTAAAATTTTGCCCGAGTCGCGGTGCCAAACTGCCAATTATACCTTCTTCCCATTGTTTTCAATACCTCACCGACATTCTTACAGATGGCCGAAACCGGTACTTTTCAAAATTTTCTGGTTTTTCGTCTATTAATACCGTTTCGCTCACAGTTTCGATATCCAGTATTATAGGATTTTAAAACACCGCCTTCTTCCTGTCTGATAATGAATAAATTCCTAAAAATAAAAATAAAGCATAAATTTATTTAAACTATATATTTTGTCACTGCTGTGAGATTCTAATTCTATCACTCCAAATTGGTCTGTCCCCTGTTTTCTGACTTCGGTAGAGATAACCCCTGTGTTATATACAAATACAAGTAAAAGTTATCCGTACATCAACCGCTTTATAAATATTCACGTAAGTTTAAATAATTTTTACAGTTACTTCATCTAGTATCTTTTCATTTTGCAGATGTCCCTTCCTCTTCAAACGCCAGGAAAAGAAAAGCACGTGCCCGAAAGTAACTACAAATTACAGGTGTCGAGATTTGTACACATTTATTATTATTAATAATATTATCATTATTATTATTATTATAATTATTATTATTGTTATTATTATTATTATTATTATTATTATTATTATTATTATTATTATTATTATTATTATTACTATTGTTATTATTATTATTATTACTATTAGTATTATTATTATTACTATTATTATTATTATTATTATTATTATTATTACTATTAGTATTATTATTATTATTATTATTATTATTATTATTATTATTATTATTATTATTTGACATAAGGATTTGAGAGCTCGTAAGCGAATTGCATTAATAAAAATATCTTATCCATATTACATACATTTTGTTCAAAAATAAAGGAAAAAAACAAATTAAAGGAGAGAGAACAAGTATAGATTAGTGTTCCATATTTTACTTATACTCTTGAGTTGCATTATTTAAGAAAGTTTCTTGTCTCAGTAATATATATAGCTCTCTATTCTGTACCAGAAATTAAGACTTAAGAACTCATTTTCACAGCTAGTAGTTTAACAGATATATATATTTCCATATCAGGTGATTTTTTCGGTTATACAAACAAAAAATATAAAAAGTAAAAGTGGTTGTTATTCAATAAAGGATTAGCTACATTAATTAGCCTAAAAAACAAGACTAATGCTAGAACTGAATGCGTTTGACATCATACACGATTCTAGACTCATCTATTGAAATTTTAAATTACCAAATCCGAATTGCTCAATATGATTTTCATATTGAAATATTCTCAAAGACCAAACTTTATATTTTTTTCGAAAATTTTAACCATTTTTTTATTTTTTTTTAAATTGAAGGTTCAAAAATTAATTAGATTGAAGATTTTATAAAACAAATAGTAAAAATATATAAAATTTGATCTCCAAGGATATTTCATTAAAAATAACAAATTGAGCAGTTCAAATATGGCTTTGCAATCTCGAAAATTTAGATCAGATCATATTTGACAAACTAAATATCAAACGCATTTGACTCTAGCATTACTCAAAAACTAAAAGGAAAACCATTCACAATTTGTTTTAGAAAGCTAATGTAGATAGTCAGAATTTGGACAGCAACGTGTGAGTATAAGTAGTCATCCCTTAAAAGTTAACGCGTAGTTGTCGAATAAAATAAAATATATAAATAAATAAATAAATAAATAACATGAAACATGTACCATTTGCGAGACGTATTTGTAAAACTAAAATTTTATAAACATGATTTCTTTGAATTCCTTAATATGGGATAAAGTTTGTCCAGGTTAAAATAAAAAAGTCATAAACATCATTTCATAATATGGAACAAACTTTGAGGGCTTGATACCATCTTACCTTATTATTCTTTTTAAAAAAATAATAAACTAGCCATTACAGGTGCCTAGATTTGTAAACAACATTTACTTGTGCTCCCCGTGGCAGTAGACAGCAAGTATAATGTAATTTCAATCAAGTAGAAAGTTGAAGTTCCTTATCTCAGTATATCTCTGTATCGTGTGTCTAATTTTGATAAGATCAAATCCAAAAGGTTATGTTATATAGTGAGGAATCAACTATATAATTAGCTTATTCGAATTTAGAAAGCAACAATTGAATAAAAACATTTACCCCTTTAAATCTGAACATTATTCGTACCATTTGAAGCGTAATTGTCCTCATAATAATCACTTGAAATTTTGAACATTCCATTACTTATTTAAAATAATTAGAATATCATGTCACATTTGAAAGCTTAACCAACTGAAACCATTAGAATAATACATGTTAAGTTAATGAAATTGGAAAATATTGTTCTTAATCAAGGAATTTAATTGTCCTGGGGATAAAGAAAAAGTCATTTAGACCATTTATGATCATTATATCATAATTTGGGGCGTAGATTGAACTGGGGGAAAATAAAAAGATCATAAAAACCATTACGTTATATCCTAATTTGGGGCAAGTTGTTAAAAAACATTTCTGTAAGAATTTTATTGGATCTATGTGTTAATCACCACGATGAATGAATTTTATATAAATTCTTTTACCCTGAATTAGGCTCTTTAAAATGGGACTATTCAAACCACTTTTAATCTTCATTTGATTTTATTTTACTGGTTTTTATTAAACAGAGTTTATAAATCCCTTTGAATATGTTTACAAAATTTACAGAAGCTCAGGAGCAGAGAGCCTACTCAGCCAAGAACAGTAGAAAAAAAGTTGTAATGTTGGACATTTAGGTGTGCTGGCAAACTTGATAGACTGAGGCTGGCATGACTGGAAAAAGACAGTTGCGTTTGGCAAGTGAGGATCGGCTTTGGTGTGTGGACTGCAGATAATGGTTTTTCTTGAAATGTTCTAGATCCAGCAGTGGTTTCTTTTCGACAACTGTTCACAATAATAGAATTGTGAAATTCAATTCAAATTAAGCTTAGTTGCTTGTGTCTCCTGAGGTCTTTATATAGTCTTAGATCCCCACTTGGCTTGGGGAATCTACCTTTTAGTTGTTTCCACTTCAATTTGGTTGTTTTAATAATAATTAATACTTATCTATTTGATACATTGATACTTTGTGTGTGACTACTAGGCATCTCCTCGGGTCGTAAGCAATAGAAGGAGAGTACATTTTTCTCTATCTAATTGCTTTTATCATGCATTGAGTATGTCTAGTAAGTAGGATCTTTTATTTTTAGGAAAATGGATACAGAACCCTTTACTTAGTGGTACTTGCATTGTTGTTTGTTTGTTTCAATTCTCTTTTCATGATTTCAATTTTTTCTTGGGTTGATGTGCTTGAATATATATGGTTGATTATTTTTGTTCAAAATTAGTAATTGAATCGATAGACAAATACAATTAATGTACCTTTGCTCTATATTTTGGGGCATGGTTGCATGATTGATTGCATCCAGTGAAGTTTGAGTCCAGCGTTTCCACCCGGAGTTAGAACCATGGAGTCCTTTTAGCTTTACAAGGGAAAAAAAGGATGTTCTGCATCCACTGTCGCATCACATCACCAATGTTGTAGAACTTTAACCATGGAGTTGTTTTAGCGAATTATGTTTTCTGTTCCCAACTCCTTGTCTCCACCCCTTTCTGCCCAACCTCTCGCCCCAAAATTTCCACTGCGACATCACCAATCCTGACTAGTGGGACCACCAATTAAGACTCCAATGAGTCACCGGCACATCACATTCTAATTCTAACCAACTCCTTTTGCGGTTGATGCTATTGTGTGTTGAGGAATTAAGGTGGACCCAGATGTCTCCGTACTAGAAGTAAGGTTACTATGTGTAGCCCGACACGTACGATCGATGAATAAGATGGTCAAGGTGTTAATGGATGGAGCGTGTAGTGAATCCTCGCGTGTCTTGCGATCTAAACTAATGTGATTCTTTCGATCTATTATTTTTGCAGTAAGTTTGTGCAGATGAGGTGTTCGTGAAAATGACTCAAAGAGATCTAATACTTGACTATGCGTTTACCAAACTTCACGCCGTCATTGTCAAAGGCTCAATGTTTCTTTTCTTCAGTTTTTTTGTTGGAGAGAGCAAACTTTTTTTTTTTTTGTTTTGACGGAAAATTATTCCTGACAGTGTTTACCCAATATTTACAAGTGAATAAAGCAGACTATTAATTAACAATGGCACATATAATTAATAATCTATAGTTGGTTCAATCAATGTCTGGGCTAGTCTGATGTATGCAAACAATAATTGTAATCGAATTACGTGCTTTCAATGAAAACTACCTATGAAACGGTTTTGACGGTTCTAAAAGTTTGATGCCAACGGACAACGGCGCACACGCAAATTTGCTATTCTATGAACATTGAATAAAACAGACAGAGAAATTAGTTTTCCTGTGTCGTAATAGATGGGTACAGACATGTTCTAACTTGGGTTTACTATTACTTCCTTATAAGTTAGGCCGTCTCTGAGTTAGTAAAAGAAAAAAAAAATAATATATATTTGTATTATTTATGAAGCCAAAGTTCTTTCACTCGGCCTAATTATTAGTGTGGTATTGCATATTTGCATCCACCAACAGCTAACAAAAATCTGTTAGTTTGTTCGGAGCCAGAATTTCAATTTGAGGTGTTAAAGTTCGAAAGTGTAAATATTGGAACAATGTGATAGTAAAATATTATTATACAGTATAATAATTTTTTTGAATATATGAGTTATATCAAATACATTAATAAAGAAGTGTTTTTCTCTTAAAAAAATAATAAACTAAGAATTTCATATTAAGAAATGTTTCATTTGTGATTTTTTCTCTCCTAACTTTGCTTCAAGAGAGACAAAAAATAATAACTTAACAAGTTTGGATAAATAATAAACTTGACTAAATTATTTTTGAGCTATCTATTGCATTTGACCCATTTTATTAGGGGACAAATATTATATATTAACCAAATTTAGCATAAAATTCAATAGCTCTTCCTTCCATAAGTTTCAAAGAAGGTATGAAAAAGAAAAAATTCAAAGAAGGTAAGATATTCTATTATATTATCATGTATTCATGTTACCTTGAACTACACTTTGAATTGTTAGAATATATATGGTTGAGAGGCTTTAATTAAAGATCCAAGATCCAACGTCTAATTACAACTACGATGTGCCATTGGCATAGCCCGACAATCGAGATTAAAAAGTATGCAGCTAGATACGGACTCTATGCAAAAAATCGATCTTTCTATATTACTACGAATATTATCCACAAATAATTAATGATTCACACAACTAAATAAACATAAATCGCGCAATGCGCGAGGCCCCACTAGTATATATTGTTCTTTCTTCATCAAGACATATAAAAAACAGGTTTTCGATAATTATGAACAATTTTGTAGCAGCCGAAGTATATCAGAGAAAAGGCATACAAAATATACAAAAACCTCGATTAATTCGCTTGATTTACACCCTGCTTCATTAAGCCAAAAACCAAAAGAGAAATACAAAGTTTGAAGGTAAAACAGTTAAAGTAAAACTAGCTAATTAGATTAACCAAACTAAAGAGATATTAAAGAACTACACAAACACACACAACAAAAAAAAAAAAAAAAGGAAGCTGATTAATTAACTTCCAGAGCCTTTTCTGTTACGCTGTTTAAGTTGCATAAAAAGAGGTGTGTGATTTGGGAATTGCAGGTCCAATGTTAAGAGGTGAAGTTGATAACAGCTTCGCCTTTAGTTTTATAGGATGCCCACCAGCTGACGTGGGCCTGACCTCATACCAGGAGGAGCTCGAAGCTTGTGTTGCTAAACTAAATATTTATATATATACACTGAACATTTCTCTTATTAAATTAAACATTTATATTTGTCCAGTTAAATATTTGGATAAGATATAAAAAAAATAAAATAAACATATTGAACACAGTGAACAATTATGACAGAGAGTGAATATTTATATTTAATAAAGTGAACAAAAAAAATTGACACGCTGGATCGATGGGTGAGGTGAGCTCTGCTCAGCAATGGCAAGGAATGAAATTTGTTCCTATGGTAGAAATCAATTTCCTATAAAATACATTGTGTCGTGCTGTACCGTATTTAGACACGCCTTATTTTTTAAAAGACTACTTACAGACCAAGGAATAAAGCATTGCAATGCCCGATGGTCAAAAAAAAATAATATTTGGTATGACTCTGGAGAAAACTTTTTATGCACTGTAATCTAACTTTAGTGGATTGGTTATACCTACGTCCACTAAAAGGTTAGATTATAGTGCATAAAATGATAATAAAACGTACTTTTTAGAATAAAACCAACGCTAAAGGTTAAACCAACCCGCTTTCCACTTTCCTTTTTTTCTAAAAAAAAAAATAATAATAAAACATACTTTCCACTGTCCTTCATCGGCACCGGCCAAGGATAAACAATGGAAAAGTTATCCGTAGTGCATTGCATCCTAAAGAAAATAAACTCATTTTTTTAGGAAAAAAATAAAAAAAAAAGAACTTAAAACAAACCGCACTTTCAAAACAGTGCTAATTGGTGGCATCTAGGAAGTAGGAAGTGATCATCCCCGTCACCCTCTCCCAGTCTCCCTCACAGTCCGGCTAGTGTTCTTCAAAATGACACAACACGAGCGTATACGACACGCACGTATGTTGGCACGACACGACACGACACGTTTATGAAATTAGCATGACACGTGTGTGTCGGTGTGTCGTGTCAAAGTCGTGTCGTGTTGTAGATTTCCAAACATTAACACGTCTTAATACGAGACGAGTTTACACGTGACACGACACGACACGACACGTGACACGGGTTGACACGACAAAATAATATTATTTAAAATTTATTAAATTATATTGAATTTATATTATAAATTTAATGACTTTTGATTCATAATCTTTTTATTCAATCATTCATTTTTATTTTAATATATGAAATTTCAACAATTTATTATATATTTCTATTTTAAAAATTATTTAAATATTTAATGAATTTTTAGAGAATAAATTAAAATAAATTATAGTATGGCTTGACACGTTTAACACGTCGTGTCACTACGCGTGTCGTGTTAACTTATTCCTTCATTTGACACGACACGACACGACACGTTGAAAATATTAACTCGTGTCGACATAACACGACACGAGCTCTAACACGCGCGTGTTTGACACGACACGGCACGACATGACACGTTTACAATACACTAAGTCCGGCCCATCCTTTTTATCTTTCCCACTTCGATTCCCTGTTTCTGCCTTCACCTTCTCCCTCTCTTTCCACCCTCACCTTCTTCCTCTGTTTCTGCCTTCACCTTCTCCCTCTCTTTCCACCCTCACCCTTTTCCACTCCCGTTCCCTCTTTTCTCTTCATCACCAGTCACCACTTCTCTTTAAACTTTCCTTCTTTCATTCCTCTTGTTTCCTGAAAAGAATTTTTGTGTGATTCTCATTACCAAAAACAAATATATTATATTTTTTATTTTTTCTTTCTATCCCTCTTTCCATCAGAAAGAATGTAAAAAACTTGTTTCTTACTACCGAAGCAAAAAATCAATAAATAAAAAAATAGTTCTTTTATCTGTTTCCTCTTCATCAATAATCCCTACCAAAAGAAACTGTATAACCTCTCTTTCTAGTTTCTACTACCATACCCTTCATCTAATCTTGGATTCCTATGGAACATGTAAAGACAATTTTTGGACTTGGGGCACAACTACCAGTTGTCTATCAGTTTTTTGATGAAGAATCTGTGCAAAATTCGGAACTAAGAAATAGCATTTCAAGACTTGAGGCCAAATTGATCAATGCATCGCAGCTAATCGAGAGATCAGAGTGCTGGTGCTTCAGGTATGATAACATTCAAAAGCTGCTTTCCTATCTTAAAAATGCTGTTTACGAAGCAGAGTTGACAATAGAGGACTTCAAATCCCAGAGGAGGAGAGCAGAAAACACTGATTGGAACAATACTGCAGGTGAGCTTATTGAGAACTTAAAGAATTGGGTCACAGATTTTAAGGGAAAGGTGATTAGTGCTCAACGTAACCTGGATCATTTTTGTGACCAATTGGAAAAGATTTGTGACAGTTATGAAATACCACAAAGCCCGAAAAAATTAAGTAGACCTATCACGGATTCACATCCTCCTCTTGTATTATTTGGACGTGATAATGAACTGGAAGATGCAATTAATATGCTGAAAATTCCCAAATCTGAAAGTAGCAGCTGTACGGAGAGCCAAAGAAAAATCCCAGTTTTACCTATTGTTGGAATGGGAGGCGTAGGTAAAACAGCGCTAAGTCAAAAGATTTATCACGATGAACGCCTCAAATCATATAATAAAAAAATATGGATTTGTGTACCTCAAAAGTTCGATTTTGAGAAGATCCTGAAAGAGATGATCCAGTGTGTCACAAAAAAGGAGTGCAATTTTACAAATGTAAACCTGTTAAAAGAGGAATTGATAAAAGAGATAAAACCCTTGAGAGTTTTGTTAGTCCTCGATGATATTTGGAGCGCTGACTGGCAACAACTGCTGGGGCCAATGAATGAAGCCTCTGAGGGAAGTGCGATCATATTAACCGCTAGGGATTGTAAGTACATTGATTGTACAGATGATAACATGACTCTTTTGAAACCCATTTCGTTGGAGGGCTTGAAACATAAAATATACTGGGAGTTTTTCAACAGGTGTGCAGGATTAAATGTTGATTTAAAAAATTATTCTGAGTTGAAGGATATCGCTAGAGTAATTTGTAGTAGGCTTAAAGGATTACCTCTTGCTGCAAAAACACTAGGTGGTGTTTTGAGGCAAAGGATTGATAAGCAACATTGGATTACTATTAGAGATAGTGAAATGTGGAAAGTGAAACAGGGCGAAGATGGTATAATGCACGTACTTTATTTGAGCTATATGCACTTACCATCTGTTGAATTGAAAAAATGTCTCTCTTATTGCTCGATGTTTTCCAAAGATCACAAATTTCATCCAACTGAGCTAGTAAGGTTTTGGATCATGAATCATTTGATTCCAATACAAGGAAACCTGAAATCTATGGAAGATCAGGCTTTGGAATACTTTTATGAGTTGGAAAACAGAGGCTTCTTTAATTGTATTGGAGCTTTTACAGGAAGATATGTTATGCATGATTTGATCCACGATGTTTGTCGATCCCTTAAAGGTGATGAATGTTATTGTCTGGAAGATGAGGCTTTTGCAAATATCCCTCCTAATATGCATCATATGTCTGTATGCCACACCAAGCTACTAAATACAGAGAACCTAGAAAAATTGGATAAACCAGAAAAAGTGCACACTTTATTAGTGGTCCCTGATAACTATTATGGCATTGGAGATATAAGTAGGGGATTCCCGATCGCATTCGAAAGCCTGTGCAATAAATTGAAAAATATTCGTCGTTTATCACTTCCCCGTTGTGATATAAAGGAAATACCGGAGAATATTGGAAATTTAAAGTATCTCCAATACCTAGACATTTCCAATAATCCAGAATTAAAAAAATTACCCCAGTCATTTTGCAACCTATATGATCTCGAGTTTTTGGATATGCACGGTTGCTTTGAATTTGGGGCATATGGTTTTCCAAGTTGTTGTGACAAGTTGCAAGGCTTGAAATATTTTATACCCCCGGATCATGTAGTGACTTCTTTGAAACATATTCCTATGCTTTTTGAAGCAATGCAGCTTTATAATCTCACTTATAAAGTGGAAAATGATGGGGAAAACAAAATTGAGAATTTAAAGCTCCTGAAGGGAGTTCGTGGATTTCTGAAGATAGAAGGACTTGAGAATGTTTCGAGAAAAGAAGCAGCTGAAGAGGCAGGACTAAACAAACAAGAATTTCTTGACGTATTAATTCTATGTTGGGATGAATTCCGCAGTTGTGCCTTGGAAAACAATGAAATTCACATGGAAGTGCTTGACTGTTTATGTCCCCATTCCAATCTAGAAGTGTTGGAAATTCATTATTATAATGGTTCAGATATAAAGCCTAGGTGGATGACGAATAATTACTTATCAAAGTTAAGGAGTGTCATGTTTCATAGATGTTGGAACAAAACTGTCTCACTATTACCCTGCTCCATTACCGAGATAAAAATACACTGGTGCAACGGGCTGGAAAGTCTTGTGGATTGCTTGCAGCCAAGCCTTCTTCCAAAATTGAAGTGTATTGAAATAGAGGGGTGTCCTAAACTAAAGTCCCTGCCAGTAGATTCCTTTCGTGAATTTGTGTCTCTTGAGAAGTTGCGAATCTGGAAATGTTTTAGTCTTACCTGCTCAAAAAAGATGAGTTTACCGTCCTCCATCAAATATCTTCATCTGAATGATTGTGGTGATCTAGACAAGTCAATTCCCAGTTGTTTGCAGAACCTCACTTCCCTTGAGGTTTTGTTCATATGGAAATGTCCAAATATAGTATCTATTCCAAATGAAGTGATGGAAAATATTTCATCACTAAGACGCTTGGATGTCGAGGACTGTAAAAATTTAGAGTCATTAGGAGACGAGGAGTTTCTTCAATCTATAGACTTCTTTATATATAATTGTCCTAAGCGTCAGATAACGTGGGGAGGAAATCCAAATGAGCAGTTACCAGAAGGTAAAATTTACCATCATTTTAAATGTCAAATTAATTTTATTTTCTCACAACAAATGGCGAGTACTTGTGTTTTCATCATCACGTGCTTTCTTTGTTCGTACCTTTGGCTTAACAGTTTCTCAAAAATATCATTTCTGAAAACAGTATATTTTGCAAATAAGAGCTCTTCATTTCAATAGGAAAAACATTGTAAATAATTAATAATGGCAATTTACTTAATTAAAACTGTGACAATAAATCCTTCGTAACTTACGCTTCATATCAATTATTACCATTAGAATGTAATATGTTCTTTCATTTTTCCACTCTAGGTGGTGCAGCTGCTGCACCAAGTTCCTCTGACCACTATCAACAGATGGCATTGATTGAGCAGGCGTCAACAACCGGTACAACAATCTCTATTACAACTTACAAGTATTTGCAATTATGCCTTCTCTATTATTATAGGATATCTGAAAAAAATATTTTTAAGATAATAATTTGTAGAGAAACGCGCGTCTTCTCCTTTAGTTTAATATTAATTTTGTTCGACTAATTTTCATTTCGTATTTATTAAAATGAAAAAAAACATAAATATATACTTAATTATTTGCATAAGACTGAACACTAAATATTATAAGATACTAAAACAGTTTTCATAGTATAAATAATTAAATAGAGTAAGGATAAAGCCAAATTCATTAGCCAGGGTTTCATACAATCATTACAATGTACTCATTTTGGATTTTGAACCTTAAATGATCTATCAAATTATTCAATGTGATCTTTAAATCTAGTGTACAGAAACATTTAAAATTTTTAAATTGTTTAAACTATTTTTCAGTTTTTTCTTTTTTTTTTTGGAAATCATGGATCTAAAAAATTATGAACTGTTTAAAATAACGACTATCAAAAAATCTGAAAAAAATAATAAGAAAGTTTAGAAAATTATAAAATCAAATTTCATATTAATTTCAACATAAATCCACATTGAAAAGTTAAAATCAATCATTGAAAGCTCAAAATATGATAACGAACGTATTAGCTCGACGGAACCCTCTATCCAATGCATTGAACTTTACCTTACTCGTATAAATTTGATATAAAATATTAAAAGAATATATGGATGGTTAGGAACTTAGGCGAGGATTTTTGTTTGTGGTGGGAAATTAAAGATTGCGTATTACGTTTATGCAATTTCCTATTTGAGCTCCTTCACCTCAAATTTAATGAGAACCTATTCAGTTTAAGAATTTTTCATTATTTATAAATTTCTAGCGCTGCCCGTGTGTTCGAATCATTTCCTGGAAACCTTTTTCCAAAAGAAAAAAAAATAAAAAATATGTTTTTTACAGAGTGCAGACCATTGAACTCTAGCTGATAATTAGTGTCCTCTTTTTCTCACAAAATTTAGAAAAGAAAAAAATATATCATTTTTTATACTTCATTTCCAATTTAACATACCACTGCTACTTCCACTAATGATGTTGTACTCTTATTATTACAGTTACTTTTGAAAAATCAACTCACCACATATCATCCATTGAGACTCAAACGACCGGTATACACCATTCTCTCCGGATGTTAACTATATATATTTTTTTTTTTTTGAAGAAGGGTGTTAACTTGATTGATTAAGCATATACTTTTATTTAAGAGTTAAAACTTACCACACCTACGTATTATAGAGCTTGAAAAATACATTTCTTTTCAGATAGTAGCTAGTTTCCATAAACAATTAAGTAACATGCAAAAGACTGCTATCAATTAGAACCAAATAGCATAAAGCAATTTTCTAATCATATGAAAAGAAGTAGAAGTCTTTAGATTATTTGCACTAGCTAGCAACTTAATTAAAATATAGAAGTAATTGACAATCATTATCTTCAAAATCATGACTGTAATTTTATCAAAAAGCAAATTTTTTGGCATTTAAGTAGCATAACAACCTGTCAATTTGAGTATAATTTGATGAAACATCTAGAGGAAACGTAATTTTAGTTTGTTACAAATTTATTTTTTATGATGAATAGTAAATTATATGTACTGTAAATCAATTTTTTTTCGAAGCATTATATATAAAATATGCAAATCATGTCTACGATGTTGCATTTCAAATTTAAAGATTTGTTTGGATGGTCAAGATAAAAGTTCGTCATGAGCCTCTCAGACAATTAAAATTAAAGTGTTCATTTCTCTTCTTCTTCTTCTTCTTCTTCTTTTTTTCCCTTTATGACAGGATGAAAAACAATCCCCTGAAATAAAAAAAAAAAGAAATTTTGCTTTTTCATTTTATAAATACAAGGGCTTCCTTTCCAATAACATTTATTTTTCATTATCTTAAGATATCATACCTTTACTAAAAATTGATTTTTTAGCACTTTTAATTTTCTTATGAGAAGAGAATATATATTTTAAAAAAGGCATTGTATTTATTTTTACATATAGTTATTAAAGCTTTTATAAGATTATTCCATTTGAACAGTAACCCTTGTGTGCGCGCGTGCGCGTTAAGGGTGGGGAAGGGATTCTTTTTGTAATATCTTCTGCTGATGCCAATAGACATCAAAGGCAGGTCATTTGCCTTCACAATCTGAAATTTTGGTACATTTGTTGAATTTACAAGTTACAATTATTTTTCTCAAAAGCTAAGATAAATCACAAATTTGAACTATATATATTTTCTTTCTATTAGATTCTATTATTATGAATTGATCAGCTCATGGCTTCATGCTCTTCCTTTGCCGGTGGCATTGGTGCTAATTTTACTAGAATGTGTCAAGTTCAAATAGTGAACTAAGCCCCGAAAATAGAGAATCTCAAGCTGGTTACATCGTTAAGCATTTTTGAGAATCACATATGCATCACAGAAAATCCCTGTAATAATACATTCTTCTTTATTTGGTATCATTTTTATTTTGCAGATGACCCTTCCTCTTCTAATCCCAGGAATAGGAAGGCGGGTGCCCAAAACTAAATGGCTATTACAGGTGCCCGCATTATTTATACACAATATTTATCTTCATTACAATAGACAAAAATCATATATAATTTCAACCGATTTAAAAAATTTATGATGTCTCAATATTATATATATATATAGCTGTCTCTGTACCAGATATTAAGAACTCATTTGCATGTGTACTAGTTGAACCTGATGACAGTGTCCAAATCTCATGAGACTAAAACCAAAGTATAAGCAATTTAGTAAGGAATTGGCTATAATAGCTTAACAAGAAAAGAAAAACCTATGACAGTGGATTAAGAAAAACATTGCACAAATAAGCCTAAAGCTGATGTACTCAGACTTTGGAAAGGAACCTTTGAATCAAAGTACAGCCATAACTAAAAAGGTGACAAAAGATTACTTCTACTGTTGTATTTTGTACCAACTGTGAGGTATATCTGTCCTCGAAATAAATAAAATGCTATGTAAACCATCTGATCATTTAAGGTATAAAGACCATTTCATTGTATCGTAATTTTGGATGTAGATTTTAGGGGAAAATATAGTTCTGTAAATATTTTATTGGATCGATATCTATGTGCTAATCACCATGATGAATGAATTTGATATAGGAATTTATTGGATCGAATTATCGGTATTAATTAGGCTCTAAAATAGGGCTATTCTAATCAGATATATATATAGCTGTCTCTGTACCAGATATTAAGAACTCATTTGCATGTATACTAGCTGTTCTGTAAGTATTTTATTGGATCCATATCTATGTGCTAATCACCATGATGAATGAATTTGATAAAGGAATTTATTGGATCGAATGATCGATATTAATTAGGCTCTAAAATAGGGCTATTCTAATCGGTTTTGTTCTTCAATTTGAATTTATTTTACAATAGGTTTCAAGTAAGTAGAGTTCATAAGATTCCTTTGTGTATATTTGTAACAATTTACAGAACCTCAGGAGCAGAGAGCCCACTCAGCGAAGAACAGTAGAAGAAATGTTACAATGTTGGACATTTAGGTGTGCTGGCCACATTGACAAACTGTGGCTGGTATGACTGGAAAAGGACCATTGCTTTGGTAAGTGAGGATTGGCTTTGGTGTGCAGACTGCACAACCGGAATGGGGACTACAGACAATGGTTGTTCTCAAAATGTTCTAGACCCAGCAGTTTCTTTTCGACAACTGTTCACAATAGAATTGTGAAATTCAATTCAAATTAAGCTCAGTGGCTTGCGTCTCCTGAGGCCTTTATATAGTCTTAGGTCCCCTCTTGGCTTGGGGAATCTACCTTTCAGTTGTTTCCACTTCAATTTGGTTGTTTTAATAATAATTAATACTTATCTATTTGATACATTGCTACTTTGTGTGTGACTACTAGGCATCTTCTCGGGTCGTAAGCAATGGAAGGAGAGTACATTTTTCTCTATCTAATTGCTTTTATCATGCATTTGAGTATGTCTAGTAAGTACGATCCTTTATTCTTAGGAAAATGGATACAGAACCCTTTACTTAATAGTACTTGTGCTGTTGTTTGTTTGTTTGAATTCTCTTTTCATGGTTTCACTTTTTTCTTGGGTTGATGTTCTTGAATATATATGGTTGATTATGTTTTTTTAAAAGTAGTAATTGAATCGATAGACAAATATAATTAATGTACCTTTGCTCTATATTTTGGGGCATGGTTGCATGATTGATTGCACCAGTGAAGTTTGAGTCCAGCGTTTCCACCCGGAGTTAGAACCATGGAGTCCTTTTAGCTTTACAAGGGAAAAAAAGGATGTTGTGCATCCACTGTCGCATCACATCACCAATCTTGTAGAACTTTAACCATGGAGTCGTTTTAGCGAATTATGTTTTCTGTTCCCAACTCCTTGTCTCCACCCCTTTCTGCCCAACCTCTCGCCCCAAAATTTCCACTGCGACATCACCAATCCTGACTAGTGGGACCACCGGTTCAAACTCTAATGAGTCACCGGCACATCACATTCTAATTCTAACCAACTCCTTTTGCGATTGATGCTATTGTGTGTTGAGGAATTAAGGTGGACCAGATGTCTCCGTACTAGAAGTAAGGTTACTATGTGCAGCCCTACACGTACGATCGATGAATAAGATGGTCAAGGTGTTAATGGATGGAGCGTGTAGTGAATCCTCGCGTGTCTTGCGATCTAAAATAATGTGATTCTTTCGATCTATTATTTTTGCAGTAAGTTTGTGCAGATGAGGTGTTTGTGGAAATGACCCAAAGAGATGTAACGCTTGACCTCGGATCCAACAACTGCTTGTGCCATGACTATGAGTTTACCAAACTTCACGCCATCATTGTCAAAGGCTAAATGTTCCTTTTCTTCAGCATTTTTGTTAAAGAGAACAAACTTTTTTTTGTTTTGACAGCAAAATATTCCTGACAGTGTTTACCCAATATTTACAAGTGAATAAAGCAGACTATTAATTAACAATGGCACATATAATTAATAATCTATAGTTGGTTCAATCAATGTCTCACTGTCTGGGCTAGTCTGATGTATCTAAACAATAATTGTAATCAAATTATGTGCTTTCAATGAAAACTAGCTATGAAACGGTTTTGACGGTTCTAAAAGTTTGATGCCAACGGGCAACGGCGCACACGCAAATTTGCTATTCTATGAACATTGAATAAAATAGACAGAAATTAGTTTTCCTGTGTCGTAATAGATGGGTACAGACATGTTCTAACTTGGGTTTACTATTAATTCCTTATAAGTTAGGCCGTCTCTGAGTTAGTTAAAGAATATATATATATATATATAGAGAGAGAGAGAGAGAGAGAGAGAGAGAGAGAAAGCTTACAATACAATCGCTTTGACCGGAATCCCGGTTAAACCCCGTCAGTTCTCAATTTTGAAAATTCAAATGACCGATCCAAACCGCTCAATATGATCTCTATATTGAAATCTCCATGCTCACCAAATTTTACATTTTTTTGAAATTTTTAAGTATTTTTTTCGAATTTTAGAAAATCGTTAATCTAATTTGTTCTGAACCCTTCAAAAACTGCAGTTTTTAAAAATCCGAGAAAAATACTTAAAAATTTCAAAAAAATGTAAAATTTGGTGAGCATGGAGATTTCAATATGGAGATCATATTGAGCGGTTTGGATCGGTCATTTGAACTTTCAAAATTGAGAACTGACGGGGTTTAACCGGGATTCCGGTCAAAGCGATTGTATTGAATCCATTCTCTATATATATATATATATATATATATATATATATATATATATATATATATATATATATATATATATATATTTGTATTATTTATGAAGCCCAAGTTCTTTCACTCGGCCTAATTATTAGTGTGGTATTGCATATTTGCATCCACCAACAGCTAACAAAAATCTGTTAGTTTGTTCGGAGCCAGAATTTCAATTTGAGGTGTTAAAGTTCGAAAGTGTAAATATTGAAACAATGTGATAGTAAAATATTATTATACAGTGTAATAATTTTTTTGAATATATGAATTATATCAAATACATTAATAAAGAAGTGTTTTTCTCTTAAAAAAATAATAAACTAAGAATTTCATATTAAGAAATGTTTCATTTGTGATTTTTTCTCTTTTAACTTTGCTTCAAGAGAGACAAAAAATAATAACTTAACAAGTTTGGATAAATAATAAACTTGACTAAATTATTTTTGAGCTATCTATTGCATTTGACCCATTTTATTAGGGGACAAATATTATATATTAACCAAATTTAGCATAAAATTCAATAGCTCTTCCTTCCATAAGTTTCAAAGAAGGTATGAAAAAGAAAAAGATTCAAAGAAGGTAAGATATTCTATTATATTATCATGTCACCTTGAACTACAATTTGAATTGTTAGAATATATATGGTTGAGAGGCTTTAATTAAAGATCCAAGATCCAACGTCTAATTAAAACTACGATGTGCCATTGGCATAGCCCGACAATCGAGATTACAAAGTATGCAGCTAGATACGGACTCGGCTCCAATTTGCACTGTAAAATGAAAATATTAATAGGTTATAGAGTCGAATCGGGGTTAAACCCATCAGATACTTCAAATCATCAAAATCATCAATCAAAAATGAAAATAAAAAAATACTTCGTATTAAAAGACATTTTCTACAGTGTCAGCAAAACATAATCGCCGCATTTAAATGTTTTACAGTGTAACAGCTTTAAATGTTTTACAAAGACTGTTTTGTCAGTCCACGACATAGGTAATTATACGGGACCGTTGCACTACATCTCTAGCAGCATCATTTTTTTGAAAATGGCCCATGGGTACTGATTTATTCAACAAAATAAAACTTATAGTCTTACAAAATTGTGCTTAGTTATGTAATCAATCAATCAAGGGAAATATGTTTTTACTTTTGTTTCCTTTTTTAAGAATTTCCCAAATTGTTTTTGGATGAAATTTATGAATATTCTTACAAATTTACATAAAATCCAATGATATAATTTTTCTAATTTTAATTTTTCAAATGTCTTTTAAGTTTTTCAAATTGATGTTATTTTTTGATATTTTGAAAGTTATAGCGCTCTATTATAAACTTTTGTTGATCTTTTTAATATAGCTATTATGAATTATAATTGTGTTATAAGGTTATATTTTCTATTATAGTATATTAACCGGCCTATATAAACAATTATGTCAATTGATAGATGATATCATTATATATTATTTTTATAATTACATATGTTGGTATTAATAATTAATTGTTTTTAATTTTTTGGTATCTTTTTACTTTTGTTTAGTTGTTTTCAAGATTTTTCAGATTATATTGGATTAAAATTTATCGATATCTTTACAAATTTTCACTTAATCCTATGATATTTATATTTTGGATTTTAAATTTTTGTTTGAAATATTCTTAGACGGGAAAAATTTCAAAAAGTTGATTTTGTTACTAACAAAAAAACTCAAAAGACCAACTTTGATCTAATATTCATCGCGCAAAGCGCGATAACACAGCTAGTTTCCATTAATTGAAAACTGAAAAGGTATAGTGGATAACTATGTGCAGTATTTATTATCATATTTGAGAATTTGGTTTTAATGATTCTGGCATGCAGACTAAAAAGGCACGTTCCTTTTCTAAATTTACTTTTAACTCTTATGATGTAAAAGTAAAAAACTTATGCAATAGGATCCGAATCTAGTGTCGCGCGACACCGCGCTACACGCATCCTGAGCCGTTCGATTTTTATTGGGTGGTTCATTTTTTTCGGCCTATTAGATTCACGGGGCTCCCTTATCCATCAGATTTAGATCAGACGGGCCACGTCGCGCGCGTTGATTTCTATGCAATACTATATACAATATTACGTACATGAAAAACGTAATTAAATGGTTAATTTTGTTACAATTTATTTATATATAATATGAAGCTAATTTCTTATTGAGCGTCGGTAAGCATGATTTAAAAGTTTATTTAACAATAGAAGCACATATTGATCAACTAATAAATTAGTCTTATTAGATAAATAGTATTTTGTTGTATTTATTAATCAGTTTCATTGCTTACTGTCTACTAGTTTATTGCATAGCCAATATCGTTTCAAGTAGAATTTGATATCTATCCTCTTTTTTTCTCTCCAAATTATTGTACTGTGCTATGAAATAGTTACTCCTATAATTTTTGTGAACATGTTATCCACTATCTTTCACAACATAAAACTACGGAGGAATCAGAATTATCGTTCAATAAAAATTGTCCAAACGAAGACTATTTATAATTGAATACAGTAATATAAGTGGGAAGGGTTTTTTTAATAATTGATAACAACAAAGAAGATAGAAAAAAAAATTAGTACTAGAAGAAAAAAAATACAGTAACGTGAATACATTAGTTCTGAAGACCGAGGTTATCAACAGAAAGCACTCGGAGAGCGCGGCACATGAGATATGCTTGTGGGGGTGCCCAAAGCAACAAACGAGTTGGTATATATATATACAGAAATGATAACTGCCATCGCTAAAAAAACCATCGCTTGCCATCGCTGTACAGAACATATATCTGCCACAAATGTTCAGTTTAATAATAATATGAGTTCAGTTTGATAGCGAAAGTGTTCAATTAAATGCGTCAAGTAATGGTTTATTATATAGATCGCGCATCATTTTTGGAGAGAGGCGCACTAAGGGCAGAATCGGAAAAAAATTTATTTGAACCGGATCGGTTCATGACCCCTTCTAACTTTTTCATGTGTTTTTTGTCCGGTTCGTGACCCCTTCGCTCACTTATTAAAAAAAACCAAAAAGTCGTACTGAACATTTATATCTGATAACCTGAACATTTGTACTAGTACACTGAACATTTGTTCTATATAAACTGAACATTTATACTTATCCAATGAACATTTTTGCTTGACATTTGTATTTTTTTATTGCAACTAACTGAACATTTATACTCAATTAACAGAACATTTGTACTTACTAAACTAAACATTTATACTTAATAAAATGAACATTTTTACTTATAACATTTATATATTTTATTGCAACTAACTGAACATTTATACTCAAATAACAGAACATTTATACTTATCTAATTGAACATTTAGGTATGAAATAAAATTTCGCTGGGTGAGAGACCATCGCTGAGGGAGCGCCTCAGCGATGGCGCGCGATGGTAAATTGGCAGATGGCGATAATCAATTTCCATATACATATACTTAATTATGCTCTTCCCTTTACATTGCTTGATTACTAATGGCGAATTGATTAATGGCCCCTAATTACATTGCTATTTCCTTTAATTACATTTCAAACCGCCAGCATGGTTCAAAAATTCAGGCCACTCTCAACTCGCGCTTCCACAATGTTGCGCGTTATGCGCAGTACATAAATGCGCCCTCACCAGTGGCGGAGGCAGAAAATTTGATAATGGGGTTCAATAATTTTTAATATTAATATTATAAAAATTTAAATAAATTCATACAATATATATATTAAAAAAAATTATGTCTTGGACGAGTTTTTATTTGGGCTAAATCTAAATCATTCATTATGACTGATTACGGTTCCAATTGCTTTTGAAAAACTCATCCATGGCTATTCGGATATAAGTGTCCTTTTGATCGTGCAATCGACAATTTAGATATTAACAATTGCTGGAGATATTCTACAATTGATTTTGATTTTATTCCAATAAAATACTTAAATACTTTCCTAAAAAAATATTAGTACTCAAAATATAGAAAATTCTTATAAAAATTACAAGTTATAATAGATTTTTTAATATTCTAATTTAATTTTTGAAGTTTCATCGTTTGAAACCATCAGAAGATGAAATGGCATAAACAAACAACAAAATAAAAGAAAATTATTATGGTTATCGATTATATCTTAAATAAACAAAAAATCTATATATTAACAAAGTAGATTGTAAAGTTACATATTGAAGTTCAATATGCATGTGCTATCATTACTAAAAGTGAAATTTCATGAAATATTCGAGAAGACAAAAATTAATATTTATGGCAGTCTAATATACATTTGTTATATAAATAATTTTTTTTCAATAAGAATAAATTTTCCAAACCCAATATGGGGTTCACTAATGGAACATCTTTGGAATTTCTATGGGGTGCAAATATTGCATATCTACAAAATTTTTCATTTTGCAACTGTGAACTTTTAAACATAGTATTATTTTTTATAAATCAATGGGGGTCAATTGACCCCCATACATCGTGCTTATCTCCGCCACTGGCCCTCACTCTTATTTGCTGCAAGTTGAATTATATTTATGTAATCAAAACTTATTCGGTTTATAGAGTCGAAAGTCGTCGCTATAGTTTATTCCCAGTTGCTGTTCCACTATCTCGCCCAATTATGAATTTGATATCTACGAGGAAGATGGAAAGAGCCTCTCACTATTAAAGAGGAGCTCACTTATGAATATACGTCAATGAAAGATATCAAATTCTTTAAGCTCTTTAATTTGTAGACTTAATTTGAGTCAAATAATTAAGTAAAATGTGTTGAGGAAATATTTAGATTTTTTAAACAAAATTGCTTTATTTTTCTTAAATTTTTTAATTGATATCTGAGTGCAGGGTCCTATTTATTTCATTGATTATTTGGAGTCTATTTTATGCATGGACGATGCATGCCACATTATTTGGTCGATTTCTCTACTTGTCTATTGTGATTTTTGCATTCAAATTGTGATTTATATGTTAAAAAAAAAGAAAAAAATATTTTAATTGGGATGTTTGGATGCACAAGAATATGGGCGGATAACAATAAGATCAGAATTAATTCCTTATTTGTGTGAAACCCAAACAACACGTGAATAAGGAATTTGAACTTATTTGGGTCCTTATTCATATTCTAACAATACCTTAGAATTTGAATAAGAAATATAAATATGCACACATTTCTAAATATTTCTTATTCATGCAACATCCAAACATATAGTATTTGTATTTCGAACCCATATTTCAACGCATTCAGAGGTTGTATATAATCACGGGGGACGATTTTTGACTCCGAATATAATTTTAGGTTATTGCATGGATTTATAGATGCAAGTTTTGAAAAATTTAGAAATCGAAATAACTACATGTATAGTCTCGGTTCAATGTTTTACTTTAAACTTTTTGTTTCCAAGGTTTTCGACGCAAAATAGTTTTTGTGGTGTTATATATTATTTTTTTTATTGGTCTTATCATTGTTAATTAATTTCCAAAAAAATTAAAATATATCACATAGATGGTTGAACATCTCAGATTGAAAGAAGCAAATTAACTTAAGATCTCTAGCCTGATAATTTAAACGTTTTAAAAGTTCGTACGCTAAGAATTGCTCCAATTTAAATCAACTACTAAGTATATTTGGTGAAGGTGCCTACAAGGATGTAAATTATCGTTGGCGGCCTTTATAGATAGCCTAATTAAACACACCCAGCAGCCAGCAGGCATATTCTTGATTTTTTGTTAGCCGTCCCCCCTTCTTTGGTAAAATTCGGGTACTTGTTACGATTGTTACGAGTATCGTTCTATTATTCTTTAAAAATTTTCCGCACATTTCCATTTAAAGTAGTACTCCATTTGGGCTGCAAAAGTTAAGTCAGCTAAAACTCAAAACACTCTCAATCCAATTAAATCTTCTCTGTTTCTTCCATTCCCAGTTTCTCCAAGCACGCAATCAAATGAAAAATTTATCCTCCTGCTTCTCTTCTAGTTCTCCAAACTCACATTAGCTCATAATTTGCGTTGCAAAAAGTTGGATTTAGCTAAAAATCTCAAAACACCTGTCAGTTCAATTAAAGCTTTATCTGTTTTTTTCCATTCCCAGTTTCTCCAAGCTTTGTGATATACCAGCCATTAATCCACTTGTTTTCCTTCTTTCATTCCTCTTGTTCGTGAAAATAATTGTGCTCTAATTAATCCACTTCCTTCCTTTCATTCTTATTTCTATCAAGATTCAATAAGAAAGAAAAGAACTTGTTTCATCATACCAAAAGGGAAAAAAAAAATTCTTTTCTCTGTTTCTTCTTCATCAATCCTACCAGAAGAAAATGTAAAACTCTCTTTTACCTCTATCATACCTTACATCTCATTTTAGATTTCATTTTATTTCGTTGCTTCATAACCTATGGAACCATTGATGACATTTTTCGAATGGGCAAAAGCAATACCCAATGTCTACCAGTCTCTTGTCGAGGCATTTGGACCAAATTCAGAATTAAGCCAAAGCATTTCAGGACTTGAGGCCACATTGATCATTGCATCGCGGCTAATTGAGAGGTCAGAGTGCTGGTGCTTCAGAGATGATTCCATCCGAAAGATGCTTTCCTATCTTAAAAATGCTGTTTACGAAGCAGAACTAACAATTGAGGAATTCAAATCCCAGAGGAGGGGAGCAGAACACCCTGATCGGAATATTTCAGGTGAGCTTATTAATAATTTAAAGAATTGGGCCACAGGATTGAAGGAAAAGGTGATAAGTGCTCAATGTACCCTGGATGGTTTTTGTGACCGATTGGAAAAGGTTTGTAACATTCAAGGAATACCAGAGATAGAAAACCTGAAAAAATTCAATAGACCTATCACGATATCACGTCCTACTGATGTATTATATGGCCGTGATAAAGAATTAGATCATGCAATTGGTATGCTGGGAATTCCCAGATCTAGTTTACATGCTGGTGAGAGTAGCAGTTGTACGGATAGCAAAAGAAAAATCATTGTTTTACCTATTGTTGGTATGGGAGGTGTTGGAAAAACAACCCTAAGTCAAATGTTTTATAGAGATAAACGTGTGCAATCATACTATCAGTTAAAAATATGGATTTGTGTAACTGAGAAGTTCGATTTGGAGAGGATGCTGAAAGAGATAATCCAGTGTGCTACACGAAAGGTGTGCGAGTTTACAAATTTAGACCTGCTAGAAAATACATTCATAGAAGCGGTAAAATCCAAGAAAGTTTTGTTAGTCCTCGATGATATTTGGAGCACTGACTGGCAACAACTTCTGGGGCCAATGAATGAAACCTCTGAGGGAAGTGCGATCATATTGACCACTAGGTCTCGTGAGTACTTTATTAATTGTACAGGGGGTAAAATGACTCTTTTAGAACCTATTTCATTGGAGGGCTTGGAAGAGGAAGTATACTGGGAGCTTTTCAAGAGGTGTGCAGGATTAAATATTGATTTGAGGAATTATTCTGAGTTGGAGCGTATTGCTAGAGTAATTTGTAGTAGGCTTAAAGGATTACCTCTTGCCGCAAAAACACTAGGTGGTGTTTTGAGTCAAAGGATTGATAAGAAACACTGGATTACTATTAGAGATAGTGAAATGTGGAAAGTGAAACAGGGCGAACAGGGTATAATGCACGTACTACTCTTGAGCTATCAACATTTACCATCTCCTGAATTGAAAAAATGTTTCTCATATTGCTCAGTGTTTTCCAAAGATCACGAATTTCTTCCAATTAAGCTAGCAAGATTTTGGATCATGAATCGTTTGATCCCAATACAAGACAACCTGAAATCTATGGAAGATCGGGCTTTAGATTACTTTTATGAGTTGGAAAATAAGGGCTTCTTTCATCTTACAAAATATACTCAAACATATGTCATGCATGACTTGATGCACGACGTTTGTCAATCCCTCAAAGGAGATGAATGTTATTGCCTTGAAGATGAGGCTTTTGCAAATGTCCCTCCTAATATACATCATTTGTCTGTATGTCACACCAAGCTACTAAATACAGAGAATCTAAGAAAATTGCATAAACCAGAAAAACTGCACACTTTATTAGTGGCCTCTCCTAACAATGTCATTAGAAGAATAAACTGGGAATTCCCAATTGCATTCAAAAGCCTATGCGAGGAACTGACTAGTATTCGTCGTTTATCACTTCCCGATTGCTTTATAAAGGAAATACCTGAGAATATTGGGAATTTAAAGTATCTTCAATATCTAGACATATCCGATAATCTAGAATTAAAAAAATTACCCCAGTCATTTTGCTACCTATATGAACTCGAGTTTTTGCATATGCACGGTTGCCATGGATTTTGGGCAGATGGTTTTCCAAGTGATTGTGACAAGTTGAGAGGATTAAAATATTTTAGACCGCCAGATCATATAGTGCCTTCTTTGACTCATATCCCTAATCTTTTTGGAGCAATGCAACTCTATGATTTCACATATAAAGTGGGAAATGGTGGGAGAAATACAATTGAGAATTTAAAACTCCTGACCGGAGTTCGTGGGTTTCTGGAGATAAATGGACTTGAAAATGTTTGGAGCAAAAAAGCTGCTGAAGAGGCAGGACTAAACAAACAGGAACATCTTGACACATTGCGTCTAAATTGGGGTTGGGGGTATCAATTTCACAATGAGATTCACAAGGAAGTGCTTGAAGGTTTATGTCCCCATTCGAATCTAGAAGTGTTGGAAATTTATAATTATAATGCTTCAAATTTACCACCGAGCTGGATGTGGGATGGTTACTTACCAAAGTTAAAGAGTGTCCTGTTTCAATTCTGTTGGAACAAAACTGTCTCAAAATTACCCTGCTCCATTACTGAGTTAAAAATGCATGGCTGCCACTGGCTTGAAAGTCTTGTGGATTTTTTGCAGCCAAACCTTCTTCCAAAAATGAAGTGTATTGAGATAGAGGCATGTACAAGCCTAAAGTTGCTGCCAGTAGAATCCTTTTGTCAATTTTTGTCTCTTGAGAAGTTGTTAATCAAATATTGTGAGAGGCTTACCTGCCCAACAAAGATGAGTTTACCATCCTCCATCAAATTTCTTCAGCTGGGAAGATGTGGTGAGCTCCAGAACTCAATTCCCAGCTGTTTGCAGAACCTCACTTGTCTAGAGGTTTTGATCATAGGTCATTGCCCAAGTATAGTATCCATTCCAAATGAAGTGATGAGGAATCTCCTGTCACTCCGACGATTGGATGTATTGTGCTGTCTAAATTTAGAGTCATTAGGAGACGAAGAGTTTCTTGAATCTCTAGAGAAGTGTGAGATAACGGGTTGTCCTAGGCGTCAGATAATGTGGCGGAAAAATCCAAATGGCAGGCAGTTATCAGCAGGTAAAATTTACCATCATTTCAAATGTTTAATATTTTTTCCTTACAAACAAATGGGGAGTACTAGTATTTTCATCGTCACGTGCTAGCTTTGATGCGAAAAAACTACATTTTTTTATTTCGTACCATTTAATTCAATACGGGAAAATTCCAAAATAATTAGTGACATTCTCTGTTTGGTATATCCTTTTATTTTGCAGATGTCCCAACCTCTTCTAATCCCAGGAAAAGGAAGGCGGGTGCCCAAAACTAACTGGCTATTACAGGTTCTGTATTATTTGTACACTATATTTATCCTCATTACAATGGGCATATGTATATAAAACTTGTAGAACATTTGTATGGGTACTAGTTGAACCTGATATCTCTAGTTAAGAGAACAACATCTTTATCCAAACAGACCAAATCTATGGAGTCGACATACATGTAGAAGCTTTGAGGAAGTTTCAAATGATCATCAACAAAATTATGTAAAAATCAGTACAGCCCATTAAATGAAGCCCATTGACATTCCCATTACTGATTTAACAGTACTCAATTCGATTCCCTCACATTCAAATTTCAGATGTGCCTCATTTGGCTTGCTGTTGAAACTGGGAAGCTAATTACGTTTCATCTCCGCCATCTCCATGTATCTCTCCTTCAATAATCTGACCACCACATCCACTGCGTAATTGCCAATTCCGAGTTAGACCACCGGCTCAGACTGCAGTTGTATCACCTGCACATCACATTCTAACCAACTGTGTTTGTGTTTGATGCTATCGTGTGTCAAGCGAAGTTGGATCCAGAGGTCACTATACAAGAAGTGAGGTTACCACGTGCTGCTTCACGCGTGCGATCGATGAATACATGGTCAAGGTCTCAATGGACAAAGCGTGTAGTGAGTCTTCGTGTGTCTTGCGATCTAAAAAACGGATCTGGTATTTCGGCCAATTAATTTTGTAATAGATTTGTGCAGATGAGGTGTTTGTGGAAATGCTTCAGAGAGAATGAGAGATGCCGATGTACTCATGACCGACCTTGGGACTGATGTGGTTGACGCAGTATGAACCAAACGCCGCACCGTTATTAATCATATATTGATATTGCTCTTGTACTGTACAACGTAGGTACGTAGGTTTCGATAGCCATTTGCCAAAACGAAATAGTTCGGTTTCTTTTCTTAAATATTAATTTTCTCTGTAAAAACTAAAAGTATGTGATTTTTTATTTTGCCTATTGTACAGTACCTTGTTGAAAAACACAAACTTTGTTTAAATTGGAAAACGATGCGTGACATTGTTACCGATATTTACTACTTACTAGTGCACATTAAGTAATAACGGCACACCAAAATTCCTCTTCTAAAGACTAAAGTTGTCAGATGAATCTAATGTTCTAATGAGTGGGGCGTCAATCAGACAAAACTGACCGATTTTTTATTAGCTGAGGCCTGAGGGCCTGAGAATTCAGTAGTCATTAGTACTACTAGTCATGTTTAAGTTTAAGGCAATTAGCGCATGCAATACACCTGACCTTCTTAACCATGCATATTTTTTTGTGTTTTTCCTTCATCAACGCATATAAAAAAAAAAGGTTTTAAATATTTGTGAACAATTTTATGGCAGCCGAAGTATTATCAGAGAAAAAGCATAGAAAAACTACACAATCCTCGATTAATTCGATTGATTTAGGTACGACACATGCTTACTATTAAATTGGGTATAGAATTTATTCGCTTGGGCCGACTTCCAAGTCATAGCATCTAGTGATATATGCCAACTTATGAATACAGTAAGCTGTTTAATTAGCTTCCAGAGCCTCTTAATAGTTGTTACGCTGTTAAAGTGATACAGAAGAAAGGTATGATTTGGGACTTGCGGGCCCAATGTTAAGAGGTGAAGTTCATAAAAGCTTAACCTTTAGTTTGGAATTGGATATAGGAATATAGGATGATGTATACTTAGCATTGTTGTGTAATTTAGCAACAATATGAAACTAAGATAACTCACTAGGAGTTACAAAAGTCGTAAATTTAGATCACAAAATTTGTGTACGAATTTGGATAAAATGTGAATATTTCATAGAAAAGTCATATGAATCATATAAAATCTGTTAAAATTTATTTAACTCTTTTAATTCAATATTCATTGAGTTGATTGTTGTGGTTGTCAAATAATTTGGGATTTTAATATAGCCGCTCTCTTTTTGTTAATTTTTTTTTTTTGCCGATATAAAAGATTTCATAATTAAATAAAATAAACAATTTTATGTGCAATAAACAAATAGCATGTCTTGATCAAATGATTATGAAACTTTCAAAAAGTAAATTACTATAAAGTTCCTATAATTTTTTTTTGTCCGTAATGTACAAAGTTATAAATGCTTGATTAGGAAAGCTCTAAGAATTTATTATGACATAACATATAACCGCTTGGTTGATGAAACAGTTCGAAATGAACAAATAATGATTAGATAAACCAAGAGAGTATGGTTTGTATCGTTGAGTCTATTCATATTAGACTTTCAAAAAAAAAAAAAAAAAGTCTATTCATATTAACTCCATTATGAGACAAAAATCTCAAAATTGCCATTTTATCAGTTGATGAAGCCTTGCGTGCTTCTTCGAGGCTTTTATTTTATTTTTTTATTTCAGGGTCAGGTGGCAAGTACTTCTTCGAGTTATAATTCTACTTCTGTTTTATACAATTTCCAACATTAAAATTCAGGTGTACTGCATTGCTGCTCTTTTGTTCAAAGAAAGTACTTAATCCTGACTGTTTGGTCTAATTACCCAGGTTTTTATGTAGATACCTTAGGTTATGATTGGCTTCAAAGCTCCTTGGGGCCAGCGCACATAAGCTTCATGCCTTCATTAGGATATTTACGCTTCCTCTTCCCATCTCCAATAATATCTCCCTGAACAAACTCATTCCATCTCAGCCCGTTTTGTCCCTATTCTGACTCATGGGACCAACAGTTCAGACTCCCCTTAATCACAACCACATCACATTCTAACAAATTAAATAATTAATTGGGTTGAGTTTGATACGAGTGTTTGTTGATCAAGAGTGATTACAGGTGTTTCAAGTACCAGAAATAGAACCTGGTACGAGCATCTAAACAGTGAGATTACTATGGGCCCCCAGCACGTGCAGCTGTAGAGATTGATGAGAAAATGGTGAAGGTGTAACAGAGAGCCTAGGGAACCTTCTCACGAACTAAAAGAAAGTCGTTCTTTGGGCACACGACATGTTCGTGGAAATGCCTCAGAGAGTGTGTCATGGTACAGTTCACCTTGGATTTTCTTTCCCTGTGCTACGACTTCTCCAAACTTCACACCTTTATTAATTATATGTCATTTATTGGTTGCAGTGCACAAATCGTCGGTTCCGATTGTCATTTGTAAATATCGCCTTTTCCTTTCCTTGTTTTTTTTATGAAAACATGTGAATTTCAAAATTTCCAAACGAAAACATATGAAAACATGTCATTTGTAACTAATTTGTGTACATGACTTTGTTTGTGGAAATGCTCGTGAGAGGATTTCATGATTATCTTGGATTTATTAGGCTTTGTAGCGGCTTCTTTATTTATAAATTGAAATATATTGTATCGTTCTGACTATTTGCAACCAGCACTCTTTACATAATCATTTAGAGTAACTAATGTAAAATGTCATAAGCCGGCTAGTGTTTGGCCAAGTCATTAACATAATAATAAGGGACGGTTAAGTTGTTAATAGATATAAAGAAATGAATGAATGATTAGTTGTTAGCAGAGCATGTTGAAAATCTTGGTCTCTCTCACAAGACTAACGGAACGTGATTTTTAGGCTATTAATTTGTTACTAATTTGTGCACATGACTTGTTTGCGGAAATGCTTCGGAGAGGATTTCATGATTCATCTTGGATTTATTAGGCTTTGTAGTGTCTTCTTTATTTACAAATTGAAATACATTGTATCGTTCTGACTATTTGCAACCAGCACTCTTTGCAAAAAGAGAGTTAGGTACACTATTATCATCAGTAACTTTGCATTACTTTGTTATATCAAGTGTCAAGCTTATTACCAATACCGTAGGTTGCAATTGTCTACATCCCCAACTTCTTTCCTTTTGCCATCCCAAAGACAAATATCATGTAAAATATTTCTGTTGTAAAATGTTCTCCTTTTGTATGAAGGGTGAATGAGACGCCTCCCTCTAAAGCTAATTTTAAACATATTAGGAGCATGAGCAATAGATAAAATAAATAAGAATTCCAAATCTGTGCATATGAGATGTTGAAGGTCTTAACAGAGCATACAGAGATCTTGGAGATAATATAATGCGGATTCTGGGCTACGGTACTTGTTAACAATCTGTTCACATGAGATGTTTGCGGAAATGTCTCAGAGAAATATACGGTTGATTCTGGGATATGCTATGACTATGATCGGTTTTTCTTTTTTAATAAAATTAATTTATGTCTAAATTCTAAAAATAATGGTGTTTTTAACTCTAATTGATGGAACATCCTTTCAACACTAGATCAAGCAGTCAAAAGAAATAATTGAGATAGGAAGGTGTAAGGAAGGTGAGTCCGTAAATTTTCTAAATCTCTAACTTTCCATTCACACGGGGCCGTGCCGATCAGGAAATTTCTATCTTTGCCGTCTCAATCAATTCGTACGTCGCCATCAGCCCATCACTGATGGGAAGGGTCTGCTGACCTGGAAATTTCTCTCGCTTCGTTTCTTAAAAGTCTTCCTAGTCATTTTCTCCGTTTGTCCAATAGTTGAATTGAGGATCCTCCATTAATTATCTCTTCAATTTTATAAAATTTATTATTTGAATCAACCTTTACAAAAAGACTCGAGGACTGTTTATCACACTTCACTTAAGAACAATAAGGAAGATTTCTTTCATCAACGTGTTAAATTTTCATAATGTCTCAAATAACATTTTTTAATTCCAATCAACACTATGTTTCTTGTTAGAATGTTAGCACTTTTAAGTACCAGAAATAGAACCTGGTACAAGCATCTAAACGTGAGATTACTATGGGTCCCCAGCACGTGCAGCTGTAGAGATCAATAAGAAAATGGTGAAGGTTTAGAGCGCCTAGTGAACCTTCTCACGAACTAAAAGAAAGTCGTTCTTTGGGCAAACGAGATGTTTGTGGAAATGCCTCAGAGAGTGTGTCACGGTACAGTTCACCTTGGGTTTTCTTTCCCTGTGCTACGACTTCTCCTAACTTCACACCTTTATTAATTATATGTCATTTATTGGTTGCAGTGCACAAATCGTAGGTTCCAATTGTCATTTGTAAATATCGCCTTTTACTTTCCTAATTTTTTTTTCTTTTATGAAAACATGTGAATTTCAAAATTTTTTGTTGTACGGTTTTTTGTTGAACATCACAAAATATATATGGATGTCGAAAAATAAAATAAAATGCCGTTCATTGTTTATATCCAATTTTAATTCGGCCAATGTTAACTGATATATATGTATGAACAAACCTGATTTGCGTCTTTGCAGTTCTAAAGTTACTTCATGTCCTGAAATTTTGTTCAAGGGAGGCTCCACCTTTAGATTCACCCTCCAATATTCCTCTGTCATGTGTAGTAAAAAAGTTCGCAACAACACCCGGTGAAAGAGTTTCTTTCCCTTACCCTTCTGTTAGCCTTAGCCAGATCCTCAAAACGATATGAAATTGTGCATTCGAGTGGTTTGTGTTAATTCCTCAAAGATTATTTTCTGTTAACACTCCTCTACAGGTGGTGGCAGCATTTCATAGAAGCCGGCTAGTGTTTGGCCACTCATTAACATAATATTAAGGGACGGTTAAGTTGTTAATAGACATAAAGAAATGAATGAATGATTAGTTGTTAGCAGACCATGTTGAAAATCTTGGTCTCTCTCACAACTCACAAGATTAATGGAACGTGATATTAGGCTACTAATTTGTTACTACTAACGGTATTAGACCTGTCGGAGAAGGAAAAGAGGTTTGGATCGTTTGATTTTTGTTACGAAAGAGGAGGCGGAACAGAATAAGGTAAAATGCATAGCTTAACTTTTTTGATTCATTTAATTCAGTCTAGTTCAGGTGTTCGGTGTTCCTAACAGTTGTAAGTTTTTGTTTTCTTTCCAGTGTACTCGCTAGATAGCCTTTATCTAATTTTTCTAAAAAAAATAAAAAAAATAACTTTTTTGATCCAGGGACTCCATCAACGCGAATCTCAAAGCAGATCTAAAGGACTAGATGGCAGTGCATAGATGGCTCAATACACTATAGTGCACGATAAACTTCCTATATATTAATTTCAATAATATTCAGGACTTCGTGCTTTTTTTTTTTTGGAGAAAAATGACTTCGTACTATGAACAGCCTGTAAGCGAGTTATTAATTTCTGTACTGTAGTTCTTTGGGGTACAAACTGGTGGAGACAGGTTTTTATTTGTGTTGCTTTCTTTTTTTCCTGAAAAGAAAAGACATATAAAATAAAAGTAGAAGTGGTTGGGAATAGAGTAGGTGACCGAATACTTCCTTCTTAATTAATGTACTTTGACTCTGTTAATCCAAGCGGCCCGAGAGCCGTTTCATGTAAAGAAAAAAATGCAAGTAAAAGAGGAAAATACAATTAAAAAATAGTAGAAGAGGAAACTTTCTCAGATTAGCTAAGCACGTGGAAAATATTGTCGCGATTCAAGACAAAAAGGGTCAGGGCAAATAATTATTGTAATCGTTTCCTCCAGTTTGATCACAATTGGAACTATTGATCCCACGATTAGGGCTGTCAATGAAACCCGTTTACCCACTCACCCTACCCGTATCGCATTCTGTAATACTATGATTTTTTTTTTATATAAATTCTGAAATTTGTTTCCTTTGACTTGGTTATTTATTTTTGCTTTTGATCATTTTATTATGTGATGCTTGAAATTTATTTGGTTGCTCAAATCAGTTTAGAAGAAATTGAGTTCCAAAAAGGAGAGGTCGAGTTATGGATGAATATCAGACTTGTCATTTCTAATTGTGCTCTCTAGATTCATTTTAATTTGTATGTATTCCATGTGGGACCCCATGTCATAATCACTCTTTAGTCCAATTGTTCAAGTATGCACCATGTTCATCCAAATTGAAAGTTTTCCATCTAGAAAGGGTCCATATCCTGGGAGCTATTTCCTACCTCATCCCATCACTTTCTGCCTTTTCCTTTCTACCAAAACCGATCCCTTTCTCTTCCAAGCACGCACCAGGATTTCCACACCAAAATCCAAGCAAAAATCGTGGAAAATTCAGAAATTGAGTGTGAAGCAAGATCTCTCTCATAAATTCCAGCAAAACAGAAAAAAAAAACTGAAGCTGCTGTTTTTGGTTCGGATTCCCTTCTCGGACCAGCTAGAAAGTAAGAATCATCTATTTGAGTAACTCTTAAGTGATTTTAGTTCCTTTTCGTTGAGACTTAGCATTTATTTGTCTAATCTGTTGTGAAAACTAGTTTGATTTCGAGTTAGGGTTTCATGAACAGTTCTGAAAATCTGTTGAAAACGAGTTCAATTTTTGGGCAGCAACAAAGCTTTTCCTTGAATTTTCTTTCAATCTTTGAAAACCAGCTGAGTGTGAGATTTAAGAAAACTTGTTTCCTTTTTCTAGTTAATTGCAAGGATAGCCTAAGATTGAGTTTATTGCTGGGATTCACTGCTGGAATTTCAGTTCATTGCTGTTTTTCTTTATTTTCTGGTATTTAAGTGCTGAAATTTCAGTTTATATTGCTTCTTATATTTGTTTACTAAGGGTATTGCTGAAACTTAGGTTTATACTGCTGGAATTTCAGGTTGTATACTGTTTTTATTATGTATTTGCTGGTAAATAGGTGCTGGAATTTTAGATTTTTGCTGCTGATTTTATTGCTGGTAATTAGGATTAAAGAAATAGGCAAATAAATAGTTGAACCTTGGTACATGTATATCAAACTGACTTGATGGATTGTTGTTGCCGCTTGACACTGATGTATTAGCTTTAAGTGAGTTAGCACCTATGGACTAATTTGGATTTTGTGTATATACTTGTATATGGTACATGGTACCAGTAAAGTTGCTTATAATGAGGTAAAACCAAGGAACTGACCACATTTTAAATTCAGTTAGAGATTGTTTGAAAATGAATTATCCTTGCTTGTTTCTTTGCTTGTTTGAATAAGGACTTAGCTTAGAACTTGTTTGTGTAGAATTGGGTCGAGTGTCGGAACGGGTGCAACCGATACATCAGAGAGGCACTAGGCGTGGTTGCTTGATACTTGCTTGCTGATTTTGATTGCATTTTCAGGTGCGGATTCCACAGAACTTTGAGTACATATTAGAAATTAATTACTTGCATTGCATCCTTTGAATTATTTGTAATTGCAAGCATATTCGCATTATGTTGTGTTGATATTATTTATTATTATATGTGCATGTTGAATGGTTATTCAAATTGAAAGAATGGATATGATATGGAAGAGTTTATACTACTTGTGTGATTGATATAGACACTCGTTTTCAAGTTTGGAGTCGGGGAGTGGCTTCCCCGTCTGGCCAGACTCCGGTCATGAGCGCTTATAGTCCGGTACTCTATACGGTACCCAGTCTGTGGAGTGGTAGTGTTCTCAGCTTGTAGTATATTTGTTTATCAGATTGTCTGAATTGTATGTGAATTGTGAAATTGGTCCTGATCCTCCTGAGTTCGGGGAGGGACAACTGAATCTGTTTGATTGATCTGTGATTGTGACTTGTGATAACCAGACTTGCATTGAAAGTTACCAAAATTGAGCCGACATTCTTGTATCATCATTTGTGTTTGAATCTGGAATTGAATAAAATGTCGGGCTCACTTGCATTGCATAAATCTGAAATTGCTCTAGAATTTTTGTATAATATGTTCGTACCATCTGATTGTATAATTGCTATGTATTTTTCTTTACTCGGTCGGTAATTAGTTCCGAAACATGTACTTGAAGTTCATGTGGCTGGAACTAAATACCGCACTGAGATAAATTTAATTTATCTCACTCTTCCACTTTGTGGGTTCCAGGATTAGCGAGCGGGGTCGTGTGTGCAAAGAAGTAAGCCATTTGGTTGGTCACTTGGTGAGTATCTTGTGAGCTATAAGTACTGTGTATTTCATTTCTAGACTAGACTTGTATAATGGTAATTACTTGTATCTAATTGTATATTTTTGAGTTGATAATCTAGTCAGTATATTATCTGTTAATTTTAAACTAAGCAAATGTTTGCATTCTTGTGAGGATTATATAGTTAGCTTGCATTCTTGTAGACTACATGTTACTTTATGTATAAAACAAAATTGATATTATATTTTTTTTTTGTGATGATTGTACAGTAGTTGTGCTTATGTAAATCTGAAATTTCATAAGCTCTTACTTCTATGCTGATCGTTAAGCTCCATGTGTACTTGCATTTTATCTCTTTGAATGCATATGTAAAGCTTGTAATTAATTTTAGCACGTTGGCACTTTTAATATTTTATACGTATGTGGTTTTATTCACTTGCATATCTTTAATGGCATGAGTTTTTATGATGGCCACGTTAGTTTTTACCTTTGAAAATTTTATGTAACCATCATGTTTTAAATTATGAAGATATGTGCATTTGCATTTTCACGTTTATTCCATGTGCATACAGTTATACACATGTTTCTATATTAAGGAAATATATTTAGTAAACCTGGACTACCTATTTTGAATGCTTGTATAATTAGCCTTAATTTTGGTTTTAATATAAACCTATGTGTCAAATTAAATATGCATACTTGTATTTGTTATATTACTTAAGATTATATGTTGCATGTATGATTATTAGTTGTGTATAATTTCACTTTATTTTGGATACTTGTCTTAGTAATCTAACTTTAATTGGTAAGTTAAGTGTTAGGAAGCCTTGCGGGTGTTGAAATACCCGCGGCGGGCACTCTGTCATGTACTGTTCAATTACAGTGCTGGACAGGGTGTCACAGGTGGTATCAGAGAATGGTTAGGCAAACCCAACCAGACTTTTCTAATGTCGAGTGGGGCTTAGATTTTAGTTGGGTTGTGAGGTCGATTTTATTTCATGTTTGGTTTTTGTTATGGTATTGATTGTTAGTGTAGGTCTGAGATGGATCGTCGTGTAAGACGCGAGAGGCGTGCTCGTGGTACACCGCGCAAGTACTCGACTGATGTCGGGTCTGCTAGTTCTGGAGTTGAGATTGAGAGCTCAGCTGTCGGGTCCGGATTGACAGAGATCCCGGTCTCGCGTGCTCAATGCCAAGCTGATTTGAAAGCACAAATTGTTGATGCTATTAAGGAGGGTTTTCTGGCAGCTGGCCAGGACAGAGGTAGCTCCACAATTCTGCCTAAGGATGTTGGAGATCAATTTGGCCTTATCTTTGACTCTTTTAGGAGGTTGGAGCCGCCCCGATTTAAGGGAGGCAGTCTCGAGGCAGCTGAGGAGTGGTTAGCTAGTGTTAAAGCTAAGTTCCGGATTTGCCGGGCACCGGAAGTGGATCAAGTTGAGCTTGCAACACACTACCTTGAGAATTCAGCTCGATTCTGGTGGGAAAATACAAAATTGGAGTTTGACGGGGATCATGAGAAGATTTCATGGGAGTGGTTTGAGGAGAAATTTATGGAAGAGTATATTGGAGAATTACAACAAGAGCTAATGCGAGAGCAGTTTGTGAATTTGAAGCAAGAAAACCAAACAGTGGCCGAGTACAATTCTCAGTTTGTCAACCTTTCTCACTATGCCCCAGACATTAGAGCTGATGCACACCGCTTAAGGAGACATTATATTGGTGGTTTAAGATCGAGAATTGCAGCAATGGTAGATGACCCAGCGGTACGGGATTTACGGAAGTTGATGAATTATGCTGTCCAGATAGAAGTGCATCATAATAGAGAAGATGGGGAAAACCAAGAAAAGAAGGTGAGGCACAAGAGCAATAAGGGTCAGCCCTCGAGTCGAGGCAGTGGTGAAATGCAAGGCATCTCTGTAGCCCCCAAGATAAAGAGAAAAGAGAAGCAGTGGTGTCGAAAGTGTAAGAAGTCACATCTTGAGTCGAGATGCAGATTTTTAAACAAAACTTGCTTTGTATGTGGCAGTTCTGATCATTGGAGAAGAGATTGTCCAAGTTTATCACAATCAGAGTCTAGTAAGAATGGAGTACCAAGCTCTTCTTCCAGGAATATAACCAAGAAGGGTGTAGTGGCAGCAAATTGGTGTATGCATTGTAATAAGCCTCATGCTGAGTTAAAATGTCGGATTCTCAATAAAACTTGCTTCAGATGTGGAAGTAAAGGTCATTGGTTAAGGGATTGTACAGACTAGTGAGTGATATAAATGGGAAAGCAAGCAAAGTACCAAAGACTATTGAGGTAGGGACCGAACAAGAGGTCAAAAAGGTGCTGGAGTTGAGAGTTTCTTTTTGTAGTAGAGCCCTGGTATAGGATCCAGGTAGTTCTGAAATAATGTTGATCTCTTACATTTTTATGGGGCATCCTGATTTGTTTTCAGGTTGAGATTGAGTTACAAATAGCTGAAGACAGTATTAGGCATGCAGTAGTCTTTGGTTGGTTGAACACTACAGATAGTATATGGAGAACCATTTCCTAACCTTTGCATAAATAGTATAACCTGAACCAAGTTGACAACCGATGTGTAAAGTCAGGAAACATCAGATAGATATGGTGGCATAGGTTTCAATCAAACAATTTTGGAAAAAAAAAAAAAGAAAAAAAAAATGTACAGATTGAGACTATATGTGAGTGTCTTCAAAGTTAGTGTTCTTTCTTCTGTCAACCGACACCAACCTAACCCTACTCTTTACACTATAATGGCAGCCATAACCTTGAACTACATTCGAGATAGAATCTGGATGGTACCAAAGAATCCTAGTAATAATAAGAAGTTAGTAAGTGTCGAAGATTTCAAAGTAGTTGTGGGCGTTGATTGCAAGTTTCAATCAAGAAGTGAAAGGATTGTTAAAGGAATCCACTAATGTGCATTAACAATCAGCTAAATTTAAAGGAGAAAGCATGTCTGACTCATGGTGCTTTGGTTAGAACTTAGAAGAATGTTGCTTAGAGATTTTGGGAGTCTGATTTTCATGTTATCAATTGATGGAGTTGCTCCAGTGAGTTAGTGCCATGACTTATGAGGTAGTCTAATTTCTTTTAAGCATGCATCAGTACCATGGATTTTCTTTGTGTCAGCTTCTTCTACATGTTTTTGGTTTGCTTCTCAGACTTAATAGTTTGGATCTACAACAGCAGTTAGTCTGGTCTCTCAAGAGAGAGAGCTTCTAGAGAGAGTTAACGTCTCAGGTACGCGTTCCGTTCAGAGGACTGAACGGGATTTTTAAGGGGGGAGAGATGTAATACTATGATTTTTTTTTATATAAATTCTGAAATTTGTTTCCTTTGACTTGGTTATTTATTTTTGCTTTTGATCATTTTATTATGTGATGCTTGAAATTTATTTGGTTGCTCAAATCAGTTTAGAAGAAATTGAGTTCCAAAAAGGAGAGGTCGAGTTATGGATGAATATCAGACTTGTCATTTCTAATTGTGCTCTCTAGATTCATTTTAATTTGTATGTATTCCATGTGGGACCCCATGTCATAATCACTCTTTAGTCCAATTGTTCAAGTATGCACCATGTTCATCCAAATTGAAAGTTTTCCATCTAGAAAGGGTCCATATCCTGGGAGCTATTTCCTACCTCATCCCATCACTTTCTGCCTTTTCCTTTCTACCAAAACCGATCCCTTTCTCTTCCAAGCACGCACCAGGATTTCCACACCAAAATCCAAGCAAAAATCGTGGAAAATTCAGAAATTGAGTGTGAAGCAAGATCTCTCTCATAAATTCCAGCAAAACAGAAAAAAAAAACTGAAGCTGCTGTTTTTGGTTCGGATTCCCTTCTCGGACCAGCTAGAAAGTAAGAATCATCTATTTGAGTAACTCTTAAGTGATTTTAGTTCCTTTTCGTTGAGACTTAGCATTTATTTGTCTAATCTGTTGTGAAAACTAGTTTGATTTCGAGTTAGGGTTTCATGAACAGTTCTGAAAATCTGTTGAAAACGAGTTCAATTTTTGGGCAGCAACAAAGCTTTTCCTTGAATTTTCTTTCAATCTTTGAAAACCAGCTGAGTGTGAGATTTAAGAAAACTTGTTTCCTTTTTCTAGTTAATTGCAAGGATAGCCTAAGATTGAGTTTATTGCTGGGATTCACTGCTGGAATTTCAGTTCATTGCTGTTTTTCTTTATTTTCTGGTATTTAAGTGCTGAAATTTCAGTTTATATTGCTTCTTATATTTGTTTACTAAGGGTATTGCTGAAACTTAGGTTTATACTGCTGGAATTTCAGGTTGTATACTGTTTTTATTATGTATTTGCTGGTAAATAGGTGCTGGAATTTTAGATTTTTGCTGCTGATTTTATTGCTGGTAATTAGGATTAAAGAAATAGGCAAATAAATAGTTGAACCTTGGTACATGTATATCAAACTGACTTGATGGATTGTTGTTGCCGCTTGACACTGATGTATTAGCTTTAAGTGAGTTAGCACCTATGGACTAATTTGGATTTTGTGTATATACTTGTATATGGTACATGGTACCAGTAAAGTTGCTTATAATGAGGTAAAACCAAGGAACTGACCACATTTTAAATTCAGTTAGAGATTGTTTGAAAATGAATTATCCTTGCTTGTTTCTTTGCTTGTTTGAATAAGGACTTAGCTTAGAACTTGTTTGTGTAGAATTGGGTCGAGTGTCGGAACGGGTGCAACCGATACATCAGAGAGGCACTAGGCGTGGTTGCTTGATACTTGCTTGCTGATTTTGATTGCATTTTCAGGTGCGGATTCCACAGAACTTTGAGTACATATTAGAAATTAATTACTTGCATTGCATCCTTTGAATTATTTGTAATTGCAAGCATATTCGCATTATGTTGTGTTGATATTATTTATTATTATATGTGCATGTTGAATGGTTATTCAAATTGAAAGAATGGATATGATATGGAAGAGTTTATACTACTTGTGTGATTGATATAGACACTCGTTTTCAAGTTTGGAGTCGGGGAGTGGCTTCCCCGTCTGGCCAGACTCCGGTCATGAGCGCTTATAGTCCGGTACTCTATACGGTACCCAGTCTGTGGAGTGGTAGTGTTCTCAGCTTGTAGTATATTTGTTTATCAGATTGTCTGAATTGTATGTGAATTGTGAAATTGGTCCTGATCCTCCTGAGTTCGGGGAGGGACAACTGAATCTGTTTGATTGATCTGTGATTGTGACTTGTGATAACCAGACTTGCATTGAAAGTTACCAAAATTGAGCCGACATTCTTGTATCATCATTTGTGTTTGAATCTGGAATTGAATAAAATGTCGGGCTCACTTGCATTGCATAAATCTGAAATTGCTCTAGAATTTTTGTATAATATGTTCGTACCATCTGATTGTATAATTGCTATGTATTTTTCTTTACTCGGTCGGTAATTAGTTCCGAAACATGTACTTGAAGTTCATGTGGCTGGAACTAAATACCGCACTGAGATAAATTTAATTTATCTCACTCTTCCACTTTGTGGGTTCCAGGATTAGCGAGCGGGGTCGTGTGTGCAAAGAAGTAAGCCATTTGGTTGGTCACTTGGTGAGTATCTTGTGAGCTATAAGTACTGTGTATTTCATTTCTAGACTAGACTTGTATAATGGTAATTACTTGTATCTAATTGTATATTTTTGAGTTGATAATCTAGTCAGTATATTATCTGTTAATTTTAAACTAAGCAAATGTTTGCATTCTTGTGAGGATTATATAGTTAGCTTGCATTCTTGTAGACTACATGTTACTTTATGTATAAAACAAAATTGATATTATATTTTTTTTTTGTGATGATTGTACAGTAGTTGTGCTTATGTAAATCTGAAATTTCATAAGCTCTTACTTCTATGCTGATCGTTAAGCTCCATGTGTACTTGCATTTTATCTCTTTGAATGCATATGTAAAGCTTGTAATTAATTTTAGCACGTTGGCACTTTTAATATTTTATACGTATGTGGTTTTATTCACTTGCATATCTTTAATGGCATGAGTTTTTATGATGGCCACGTTAGTTTTTACCTTTGAAAATTTTATGTAACCATCATGTTTTAAATTATGAAGATATGTGCATTTGCATTTTCACGTTTATTCCATGTGCATACAGTTATACACATGTTTCTATATTAAGGAAATATATTTAGTAAACCTGGACTACCTATTTTGAATGCTTGTATAATTAGCCTTAATTTTGGTTTTAATATAAACCTATGTGTCAAATTAAATATGCATACTTGTATTTGTTATATTACTTAAGATTATATGTTGCATGTATGATTATTAGTTGTGTATAATTTCACTTTATTTTGGATACTTGTCTTAGTAATCTAACTTTAATTGGTAAGTTAAGTGTTAGGAAGCCTTGCGGGTGTTGAAATACCCGCGGCGGGCACTCTGTCATGTACTGTTCAATTACAGTGCTGGACAGGGTGTCACAGGTGGTATCAGAGAATGGTTAGGCAAACCCAACCAGACTTTTCTAATGTCGAGTGGGGCTTAGATTTTAGTTGGGTTGTGAGGTCGATTTTATTTCATGTTTGGTTTTTGTTATGGTATTGATTGTTAGTGTAGGTCTGAGATGGATCGTCGTGTAAGACGCGAGAGGCGTGCTCGTGGTACACCGCGCAAGTACTCGACTGATGTCGGGTCTGCTAGTTCTGGAGTTGAGATTGAGAGCTCAGCTGTCGGGTCCGGATTGACAGAGATCCCGGTCTCGCGTGCTCAATGCCAAGCTGATTTGAAAGCACAAATTGTTGATGCTATTAAGGAGGGTTTTCTGGCAGCTGGCCAGGACAGAGGTAGCTCCACAATTCTGCCTAAGGATGTTGGAGATCAATTTGGCCTTATCTTTGACTCTTTTAGGAGGTTGGAGCCGCCCCGATTTAAGGGAGGCAGTCTCGAGGCAGCTGAGGAGTGGTTAGCTAGTGTTAAAGCTAAGTTCCGGATTTGCCGGGCACCGGAAGTGGATCAAGTTGAGCTTGCAACACACTACCTTGAGAATTCAGCTCGATTCTGGTGGGAAAATACAAAATTGGAGTTTGACGGGGATCATGAGAAGATTTCATGGGAGTGGTTTGAGGAGAAATTTATGGAAGAGTATATTGGAGAATTACAACAAGAGCTAATGCGAGAGCAGTTTGTGAATTTGAAGCAAGAAAACCAAACAGTGGCCGAGTACAATTCTCAGTTTGTCAACCTTTCTCACTATGCCCCAGACATTAGAGCTGATGCACACCGCTTAAGGAGACATTATATTGGTGGTTTAAGATCGAGAATTGCAGCAATGGTAGATGACCCAGCGGTACGGGATTTACGGAAGTTGATGAATTATGCTGTCCAGATAGAAGTGCATCATAATAGAGAAGATGGGGAAAACCAAGAAAAGAAGGTGAGGCACAAGAGCAATAAGGGTCAGCCCTCGAGTCGAGGCAGTGGTGAAATGCAAGGCATCTCTGTAGCCCCCAAGATAAAGAGAAAAGAGAAGCAGTGGTGTCGAAAGTGTAAGAAGTCACATCTTGAGTCGAGATGCAGATTTTTAAACAAAACTTGCTTTGTATGTGGCAGTTCTGATCATTGGAGAAGAGATTGTCCAAGTTTATCACAATCAGAGTCTAGTAAGAATGGAGTACCAAGCTCTTCTTCCAGGAATATAACCAAGAAGGGTGTAGTGGCAGCAAATTGGTGTATGCATTGTAATAAGCCTCATGCTGAGTTAAAATGTCGGATTCTCAATAAAACTTGCTTCAGATGTGGAAGTAAAGGTCATTGGTTAAGGGATTGTACAGACTAGTGAGTGATATAAATGGGAAAGCAAGCAAAGTACCAAAGACTATTGAGGTAGGGACCGAACAAGAGGTCAAAAAGGTGCTGGAGTTGAGAGTTTCTTTTTGTAGTAGAGCCCTGGTATAGGATCCAGGTAGTTCTGAAATAATGTTGATCTCTTACATTTTTATGGGGCATCCTGATTTGTTTTCAGGTTGAGATTGAGTTACAAATAGCTGAAGACAGTATTAGGCATGCAGTAGTCTTTGGTTGGTTGAACACTACAGATAGTATATGGAGAACCATTTCCTAACCTTTGCATAAATAGTATAACCTGAACCAAGTTGACAACCGATGTGTAAAGTCAGGAAACATCAGATAGATATGGTGGCATAGGTTTCAATCAAACAATTTTGGAAAAAAAAAAAAAGAAAAAAAAAATGTACAGATTGAGACTATATGTGAGTGTCTTCAAAGTTAGTGTTCTTTCTTCTGTCAACCGACACCAACCTAACCCTACTCTTTACACTATAATGGCAGCCATAACCTTGAACTACATTCGAGATAGAATCTGGATGGTACCAAAGAATCCTAGTAATAATAAGAAGTTAGTAAGTGTCGAAGATTTCAAAGTAGTTGTGGGCGTTGATTGCAAGTTTCAATCAAGAAGTGAAAGGATTGTTAAAGGAATCCACTAATGTGCATTAACAATCAGCTAAATTTAAAGGAGAAAGCATGTCTGACTCATGGTGCTTTGGTTAGAACTTAGAAGAATGTTGCTTAGAGATTTTGGGAGTCTGATTTTCATGTTATCAATTGATGGAGTTGCTCCAGTGAGTTAGTGCCATGACTTATGAGGTAGTCTAATTTCTTTTAAGCATGCATCAGTACCATGGATTTTCTTTGTGTCAGCTTCTTCTACATGTTTTTGGTTTGCTTCTCAGACTTAATAGTTTGGATCTACAACAGCAGTTAGTCTGGTCTCTCAAGAGAGAGAGCTTCTAGAGAGAGTTAACGTCTCAGGTACGCGTTCCGTTCAGAGGACTGAACGGGATTTTTAAGGGGGGAGAGATGTAATACTATGATTTTTTTTTATATAAATTCTGAAATTTGTTTCCTTTGACTTGGTTATTTATTTTTGCTTTTGATCATTTTATTATGTGATGCTTGAAATTTATTTGGTTGCTCAAATCAGTTTAGAAGAAATTGAGTTCCAAAAAGGAGAGGTCGAGTTATGGATGAATATCAGACTTGTCATTTCTAATTGTGCTCTCTAGATTCATTTTAATTTGTATGTATTCCATGTGGGACCCCATGTCATAATCACTCTTTAGTCCAATTGTTCAAGTATGCACCATGTTCATCCAAATTGAAAGTTTTCCATCTAGAAAGGGTCCATATCCTGGGAGCTATTTCCTACCTCATCCCATCACTTTCTGCCTTTTCCTTTCTACCAAAACCGATCCCTTTCTCTTCCAAGCACGCACCAGGATTTCCACACCAAAATCCAAGCAAAAATCGTGGAAAATTCAGAAATTGAGTGTGAAGCAAGATCTCTCTCATAAATTCCAGCAAAACAGAAAAAAAAAACTGAAGCTGCTGTTTTTGGTTCGGATTCCCTTCTCGGACCAGCTAGAAAGTAAGAATCATCTATTTGAGTAACTCTTAAGTGATTTTAGTTCCTTTTCGTTGAGACTTAGCATTTATTTGTCTAATCTGTTGTGAAAACTAGTTTGATTTCGAGTTAGGGTTTCATGAACAGTTCTGAAAATCTGTTGAAAACGAGTTCAATTTTTGGGCAGCAACAAAGCTTTTCCTTGAATTTTCTTTCAATCTTTGAAAACCAGCTGAGTGTGAGATTTAAGAAAACTTGTTTCCTTTTTCTAGTTAATTGCAAGGATAGCCTAAGATTGAGTTTATTGCTGGGATTCACTGCTGGAATTTCAGTTCATTGCTGTTTTTCTTTATTTTCTGGTATTTAAGTGCTGAAATTTCAGTTTATATTGCTTCTTATATTTGTTTACTAAGGGTATTGCTGAAACTTAGGTTTATACTGCTGGAATTTCAGGTTGTATACTGTTTTTATTATGTATTTGCTGGTAAATAGGTGCTGGAATTTTAGATTTTTGCTGCTGATTTTATTGCTGGTAATTAGGATTAAAGAAATAGGCAAATAAATAGTTGAACCTTGGTACATGTATATCAAACTGACTTGATGGATTGTTGTTGCCGCTTGACACTGATGTATTAGCTTTAAGTGAGTTAGCACCTATGGACTAATTTGGATTTTGTGTATATACTTGTATATGGTACATGGTACCAGTAAAGTTGCTTATAATGAGGTAAAACCAAGGAACTGACCACATTTTAAATTCAGTTAGAGATTGTTTGAAAATGAATTATCCTTGCTTGTTTCTTTGCTTGTTTGAATAAGGACTTAGCTTAGAACTTGTTTGTGTAGAATTGGGTCGAGTGTCGGAACGGGTGCAACCGATACATCAGAGAGGCACTAGGCGTGGTTGCTTGATACTTGCTTGCTGATTTTGATTGCATTTTCAGGTGCGGATTCCACAGAACTTTGAGTACATATTAGAAATTAATTACTTGCATTGCATCCTTTGAATTATTTGTAATTGCAAGCATATTCGCATTATGTTGTGTTGATATTATTTATTATTATATGTGCATGTTGAATGGTTATTCAAATTGAAAGAATGGATATGATATGGAAGAGTTTATACTACTTGTGTGATTGATATAGACACTCGTTTTCAAGTTTGGAGTCGGGGAGTGGCTTCCCCGTCTGGCCAGACTCCGGTCATGAGCGCTTATAGTCCGGTACTCTATACGGTACCCAGTCTGTGGAGTGGTAGTGTTCTCAGCTTGTAGTATATTTGTTTATCAGATTGTCTGAATTGTATGTGAATTGTGAAATTGGTCCTGATCCTCCTGAGTTCGGGGAGGGACAACTGAATCTGTTTGATTGATCTGTGATTGTGACTTGTGATAACCAGACTTGCATTGAAAGTTACCAAAATTGAGCCGACATTCTTGTATCATCATTTGTGTTTGAATCTGGAATTGAATAAAATGTCGGGCTCACTTGCATTGCATAAATCTGAAATTGCTCTAGAATTTTTGTATAATATGTTCGTACCATCTGATTGTATAATTGCTATGTATTTTTCTTTACTCGGTCGGTAATTAGTTCCGAAACATGTACTTGAAGTTCATGTGGCTGGAACTAAATACCGCACTGAGATAAATTTAATTTATCTCACTCTTCCACTTTGTGGGTTCCAGGATTAGCGAGCGGGGTCGTGTGTGCAAAGAAGTAAGCCATTTGGTTGGTCACTTGGTGAGTATCTTGTGAGCTATAAGTACTGTGTATTTCATTTCTAGACTAGACTTGTATAATGGTAATTACTTGTATCTAATTGTATATTTTTGAGTTGATAATCTAGTCAGTATATTATCTGTTAATTTTAAACTAAGCAAATGTTTGCATTCTTGTGAGGATTATATAGTTAGCTTGCATTCTTGTAGACTACATGTTACTTTATGTATAAAACAAAATTGATATTATATTTTTTTTTTGTGATGATTGTACAGTAGTTGTGCTTATGTAAATCTGAAATTTCATAAGCTCTTACTTCTATGCTGATCGTTAAGCTCCATGTGTACTTGCATTTTATCTCTTTGAATGCATATGTAAAGCTTGTAATTAATTTTAGCACGTTGGCACTTTTAATATTTTATACGTATGTGGTTTTATTCACTTGCATATCTTTAATGGCATGAGTTTTTATGATGGCCACGTTAGTTTTTACCTTTGAAAATTTTATGTAACCATCATGTTTTAAATTATGAAGATATGTGCATTTGCATTTTCACGTTTATTCCATGTGCATACAGTTATACACATGTTTCTATATTAAGGAAATATACTTAGTAAACCTGGACTACCTATTTTGAATGCTTGTATAATTAGCCTTAATTTTGGTTTTAATATAAACCTATGTGTCAAATTAAATATGCATACTTGTATTTGTTATATTACTTAAGATTATATGTTGCATGTATGATTATTAGTTGTGTATAATTTCACTTTATTTTGGATACTTGTCTTAGTAATCTAACTTTAATTGGTAAGTTAAGTGTTAGGAAGCCTTGCGGGTGTTGAAATACCCGCGGCGGGCACTCTGTCATGTACTGTTCAATTACAGTGCTGGACAGGGTGTCACAACATTCGATAAGGCGGGTATGGGTAAGGTTTTATTTTCGTTAGACTAACGGGTATGGATACGGGTAAAGAAAAATTTTCGTTAACTTATTGGGTACGGGTACGGGTAAGGGCTATTTCGTACCCATTATCTAACGGGTAAAATTTTACAAAAATATATGTATATATAATCATGTTATTAGTATATTTCATAACTATGTTATTTGTTTCCATCTTCATCCAAATTAATTTATGTTGATGAAAAAATTAATTTGTACCCTATTATATTATAATTTATAATTAGTTATATAGATTTTTTGAATTCTATTGATATGGGAATAAATTTCATGATATATTTTTTTTATATCTAAAGTATTGTCTAATGTTGTACTTTATCCATATATTTATTTGATATTTATTTAGAACATTATATATTTTTATATTAAATTAATAATATTATTATTACCCATTATGTATCGTTACCGTACCCTTACCGTTAATTCTTAACGGGTACGGGTAGGATGCGGGCAAAGCCATTTTTTAACGGGTGCGGGTAGGGTACGGGTAAAGAAAATTTTAACGGGTGCGGGTATGAAAATACCTTCTACCGTACCGTACCGTACCCATTGACAGCCCTACCCACGATCCAATGTTTACAATACTAAGCTTGCGTAGCGTATAGATATCTATAGTTTGTTCCATTAGTTCTGAATTTAATAACCAACCATCTAATTTCTTGTATGAATAATCGATTCTTAACAAGGTTAATAATAACTCACTCAGACATTAAAATTATTTATTTAATTTCTTCACAACTTCATTTTGGACATTTATCAAGTACTATATCCAAATCAATACAATATCAATATCACCTAATAATTGAGGCGCCATATACTTTTTGTTAATTGGAAAAATAAGTTAAAAGAGTCAAACTACTGGGTATGTCCAGTTATGGTAACCAGAGAAGACTGCGATGCGAGTCTAAGGTCAAGGAGATAGTGGAAGGTGGGGACCTACACCTACATGCACAAAGGGACCTACACCTTGAATGTCATTGTTTTCTTCATTTCTCATATTTATCATTTTATTTTGAAAATGAGTAGACAACAGTTTGATAAATTTGTTATAATTTTATATTTCAGACTTGAATTTGCAGGACATTTATTTTTAAAGAAAAATGAATTTCATATCACCCTAAATTTGAAAATTAGAAAATTATCTCCTGAAAGTTGAGTCTTCGAAAATTACCACTAAATGTAATTTACTTTAAAAGCTGTCAGTATTACTGTATATCCTTCTGCACATTTTTTTTTCTGTTGATAAAAATATCCTCATCCTTTAATCCTTTCTCTCCCTGCTTCTCTTCTCCATATCCATGACTCTACGGCTCTGCACTTTTTCTTCATCTTCTATTAATTATGTACATATATTATTACTAATTAATAATTATTTGAAATGTGTTGACATTTGCCAATTAAGGATGCACATATATTGGGACAAATAGATTCGACATATTTAGTAATAAAATCTCAGAACTAGAACCGTCGAATTTTATAATAAAGAAATTTGAAAATTAGATGCTTGATTCCTCCTTTTACTTTTTATAAATTCAACATCACGTCGCGTCTTTCTTTCCCAAGTCTCAACAAAACTAAGGTTTGGAAATATTGGTTAAGGTTTTGGAATTACATGAAAAAACATGCTTGATTGGTTGATATATATACTTAATGAATACGTTAGGAGATTGGTTAAGGTTTTGGAAATACATGAAAGAGATTCAGAATCAATTGGATTTGATTTCTGCAATAGGCGAAGAGTTTATATAACACTAGCATAAGATGCCTCATATGTGGGCAATTAAGAAACAAAATAATATTAGACAATAAAAATATATTGCTTAATTTACCAGTGATACAAATAGATGTATTATTCAATTTGTTTCTATATTAGATGAAAAATCAAATAATAGTGTTGCTTCGTCTGGCGATTGATATCCAACTACAGATCAAATCGATCCAACAGCAGAAACACCTGTTTACTATTTAGACCTAGCATGTAACACCTATACGATCCGTGCATTTATAAGTAGTAGAGATGTAATAGCGTACGTGGCCCATCCCTATCAATAAGACTTATTTAAACAAAAAGAGCAATATAAATATTTTTTTGTCCAATACATAATTCACTTTTCTGATTTTGATATAGGACGTCGATGATGTACACTTAGCATTGTTATGTAATTCTTTCTAAAACTGAGATAAATTTCATAAAAACAAGTCATATGAATTTCTTGTGGTTGATGCGGTTTTGGGTGCTTCTTCGAGTTAAAGTACTTATTCTGTTTTTATACAGTTCCCAACATTAAAAATTCATCACTAGTGCAATGCAATTATGTTCAAAATAGTACTTATTCTGACAGTTTGGTCTAATTACAGAGGTTTTTATCTTAGGCTACAATTGGCTCCAAAGCTCCTTGGGGGCAGCGCACATAAGTTGCTCGTGGAAATTCTTCAATGGGGATTTTGTAGTTGATCCGTATTACGTTTTTCTTACTTCTATCCGATAACAACTGGAAAGCAACGAAAACTCAATTCCATAGCTTACATTTTAGTCTCCTCCTATCAAACAGCTATCATTGCTTACTCGGTCTATAACTTTTTGAAGTCCAGCGAAGAAAATATCTAAAGCGAAAAAGGTGAGTGGTTCGTCAATTGATTATTATTATTAAAGAATAAAAAGAAGGTAGCACTAGAGACGTTACTTTGGAACCTAATGCTCAGCGGCATGATTAAAATAGTACCAACAGAAAAGAAAACAAAATGAAACGAAATTTATGCAGCTGACCCTCAATTATTGAACCCCCTGTTTTTCCTGAGTTGTAATTTATAAAAGTTCGTCTTGACAAGACAAATCAAATTAATCAAAATTTATCCTGGTTAGCATTTATTGCCTTGTCAAAAGTTGAAATTAGATTCCTGTACCTGTAAATATTTTAGATTACCAACAAATTAATTTTCAAGGTACTAAAAATGCCTGCAGGGATTTGTCAGCCTCTTCCACGGACCTTAAATTTGATCCATCTAAAATGTGAATACTAGTCGAAGTTGTTTCCCCTCTGTATGTGGTGCTAGCATTTCCTCAGACTGCTAGTGCTGGTTAAATTTTTAACGGATCATTACGGGATGGTGAAGTTGTTAACTGATCATGTGGAGTATCTTGTCCTCTTATTTAAAGCTACTATATCTGTTACTATTTCGTGCATACGATTTGTTTGTAGAAATGCCCCGGTGAGATTTTTCAGATTTATATTTGGATCTATTTGGATCTATCACCGCTGGATGGAATGCACAAGAGATGCCAAACTATTTCGTGCTTTTCGTTGTTGTCCTGTACTGATCACCTTTCAGTTTTTTTTTAATTTTCAAAAAGGGTTTTTGGCTTACTTTATTCAAAAAAAAAATATTTTCAAAAAGCATTTTTCAACATGTTTTTATTAAAATAATATCATATACCAAATTTCTGCAGGTTTTTGGTGACAGATATTTAATTAGTCATTTTTTGTTGTTTATTGATAATGAAATATTTTTAGTAGCATCAGTAAATTTTATTTTAAACAATAAAAAGTACTTTTGACCAAAAAAAAAAAAAAAAAGATGATTCGTTTTGATAGTGCGGTATGATTTAAGTGATTTCTTTTATAAAAAGTGATTTTTATTTGATTAGGTGTGTAATGCGCTGGTGGAGGGCGGAAACTGGAAGTGGGGACCTAAGTGCACTACGGTCTACGGGGCCAATGTTATTTTCTTCATATTTCTCGTCAGTACAGATTGCTACTTCGAAAATGGGCAGACAGCAAGTTGGACTTATATCGGTACTTATAATGTTATATAATTCATGTACAGGCCGAGGACATTAGAAAAGAAGCATGCCATTCTGAACAGAGAATTTCCAGAGGTTAGGTGTATAAAAGTTTTCTCAAAAGGAAACCAAATATTATTTTTTAACTATCGGATATTGTATTGCTTTATTCCTTGGTCCGTACCTGTAACCAATAATCAACTCATCAAGAGATGAGTGGAAGTAACCTTTCTAAAATTTCTCTTGCTTCCATTCTAGTCCTCCAAACTCTCGCTAGTTCATAATTTCTGCTGCAAAAAGTTGGATTCAGCTAAAAATCTCAAAACACCTCTCAGTTCAGTTAAATCTTTCTCTGTTTTTTCATTCCCAGTTCCTTCAAGCTTGCAATATACCAGCCATTTATCCACTTTGTTTTCCTTCTTTCATTCCTCTTGTTTCCAGAAAAGAATTGTGTTCTCATGTGATTGTCATAACCAAAAACAAAAAAGGAAAAACAATTTTTTGTTATTTTTTTCATTCCTCTTTCCTTCAAGAAGAAAGTGAAACTCTCTCTTATTTCACTCACAGCCTTCGTCTTATTTTAGATCCCATTTTATTTTCATGCTCAATAACCTATGGAGTATTGGAATGAATTTGTGGCGAAAAAGCTAAGCATCTAATACACAAATCACACTCTCGTGTCAAATCCATTTGATTTTTTCTCTATTTCATCAATGTCTAGTTTCTCCATGCCCTGCAATCTACCAATTTATTTTCTGTTTCTCCTTCCTTTGTCCCTAATTTTTTTATAGAAATTGTTTTCCTGTAGTTGGCATTAGAAAAAAAAAATCAGTTTCTCTTTCTTGGTAGAAAAAATACACTAAATTTCTTGTCATCAGAGAGAAAAAAAGAAAAAAGATCTTTGATTGATTTTTCTTCGGTTCCCTACCAGAAAAGAAAAAATAATTATCAAAATCCTTCTCATACATTGGCTATCACTAAAGATACTTCGAAACCTATGGAGGGTTTCTGGAACAGAGTAATTGAATTTTTAGAACCAACAATAGGTCAATCACCTGTTAATGCGTTAAAAAATTTATTAGCTGTTAGCGAAAAAATCTCATGGCTTCAAGTCAAATTGCCCAGGGCAAGGCTGCTAATCGAGAGATCCGAGTCCCAGGGCTTCATATATAAACCCATAGATGAGCTTCTTCCCCAGCTTAAAGAAGCAGTCAACAAAGCAGAAATTGTGCTAGCTGAATTCGAATCTCAGAAGCAGAGACTAGAAGGATCTAATTGGAGGATTCAAGGTGAGCTTTTAAAAAATTTTAGGAATTGGATAAGTGATTATCCAGAGAACGTGACAAGTGCTCACTGTATGCTAGACCATGTTTGTAACGAGATGGAAAAAATATGTGTCATGCTGGATATACTAAAATACCCGAATCAATTTAATATACACATCTCAAGGCTTTGTGCAACATTGCCAAGGGCAAAGCTGCTAATTGAGAGATCAGAGTGTTGGCGCTTGAAACATAAATCCATAGATGAGCTTCTTCCCCAGCTTAAAGAAGCAGTCTACAAAGCAGATATAGAGAAAGATGATATTGAATCGATCAAACGGATATTAGAAGGAGCAGAATATAGGGTTGAAGGTGAGCTTCTAAATTATCTTAGGAATTGGATAACCGGTGTCCCAGACAAGGCAAAAATTACTCAAGATACCCTAGATTATGTTTGTAATGAGATGGAAAAACTATGCCAGAATCATAAGATACCAGAAAACCCCAACCAATTTGGTAACAATGCTAGACCTATCACAAGATCAAGTCATCATGCAGAAATATATGGCCGTGATAAAGAACTAAATGATGCTATCCATCTATTGAAAGTTCCCAGATCTGGATCTTGTAGCACAAAACAAGCAAAAAAAGAAAAGAATTCTGGTTTAGATATTCATAAGAGTAGCAGAAGTATGGAGAAAAATAGAAGCTTACTAATTTTGCCAATAGTTGGCATGGGAGGTATGGGAAAAACAACTCTTGCTCAAATGATTTATAAAGATAAACGTGTGCAATCCTATTTTGATTTACCAATATGGATATGTGTGTCTGACAAATTTGATCTCGAAAGGTTGATGAAAGAAATAATTGAGTGTGCCTCAGGAAATAAGTGCAATCTTTCTAATTTTAACAAGATAGAAGAGACACTAGAAGAGATGTTAAAATCAAAGAGAGTTCTTTTAGTCCTAGATGATATTTGGAGCAAAGAGTGGCAAAAGCTTTTGGGGCCAATGAATGAATCCTCTAAGGGAAGTGCGATCATATTAACCACTAGGTCACCAGAGCACCTTCAATGTACTGGGGTTAATATGACCATTTTGAAATCTATTTCCTTGGAGGGCTTGGAAGAGAATATATACTGGAATTTTTTCAGGAGCTGTGCTGGTTTAGCTGCCAAGAATTATGGTCAGTTGGAGGATATTGCTAAAGAAATTTGTCATAGGCTTAAGGGATCACCACTTGCTGCAAAAACATTGGGTGGTCTTTTGAAAAATAGGATTACTGAGCAAGATTGGATTGCCATTCGAGATAGTAAAATGTGGGAATTGAAACAGGGGGAACATGATATAACGCCAGTACTTCAATTAAGCTATCAGCATTTACCATCCCATCTGAAAAAATGTTTCTCATTTTGCTCCTTGTACCCCAAAGATCACGAGTTAAGTGCGATTGAACTAGCAAAGCTATGGATCATGGAAGGTTTCATTCCAAAAAAAGAGAATGATAGCCTCAAACATATGGAAGATGTGGCTTTGGGTTACTTTCAAGACTTGAAAAATGGCTGCTTCTTTCTCAATAAAACATCGAATAAGAATTATGAACATTGGAAATATGAGAAACATGTGATCCATGACTTGATGCATGATGTTTGTCAATCTATTACAACAGAGGAATGTTGTTGCCTCCAAGATGGAGAGATCTGCCTTACTAAAGATACTATACACCATCTATCTGTACTTAAGAAAAATCCTGAGAATACAAGAGAAATGCTTACATTTAAGAATGTACACTCTTTATTAGTGGCCTCTCCGAACTATTATGGAATTAACACAATGAAAAGCTGGTGCCATAGACTAACAAGTATTCGTCGCTTATCACTTACCAAAAGCAAAATTAAAGGATTACCAGAGAATATTGGAAATTTAAAATATCTACAATATCTGGACATTTCCAATACACCTATTGAAAAGTTGCCCGATTCATTTTGCACCCTTTATAATCTTCAGCATTTAGACATGTGGTCTTGTGATAAGTTTTTGGAGTCTCCAGGTTTTCCAAATGGTTCTAACAAGTTGACAGGGTTGCAATTTTTTAGACCGCCCCTTCACTTGGTACATTGTTTAACTGATAAGCGTAACCTTGTAAGAGCAATGCAATTGTACGACCTTGAATATGATGTAGTGAAACATGGGGGAAATAAAATTGAGAATTTAAAGCACCTTACTGGAGTTCGTGGATATTTTTATATAAAATCACTTTGCACTGTTTTAAGAAAGGAAGCTGCTGAAGAAGCTGAACTAAACAAACAGGAATTTGTTGACACATTGCATTTATGTTGGGACACTGAATGGGAATTACCAAATAGGGACGTTGAGAATGAGATTCACAGGGAGGTTCTTGAAGGTTTACGTCCCCATCCTAATCTCAGAGTGTTGGAAATTTTCAAATATGCGGGTTCTTTAGCAGCGAATTGGATGGGTGATAACTTATTATCTAATTTAAGAAGGTTTTCCTTAAGCATGAGTTGGTGCTGCTCTATCTCACAATTGCCTCGTTCCATTACTGAGCTAGTAATAGATAGGTGTAAAATGCTGACAAGTCTAAATGATTGTTTGCGGCCAAACCTCCTGCCAGAACTTAAGTGTATTAATATAAGATGGTGTTATCACCTGAAGTCGCTGCCTGTAGAATCCTTTTCTGGATTTGAGTCTCTTGAGAAGTTGTATATTAAAGATTGCCGTGAACTTACCTGCCCAGCAAAGATGGTCTTACCGCCCTCTATCAAAGTACTTGAGCTGGATGCATGCGGTGAACTTGAGAACTCAATTCCCAGCTGTTTGGAGAACCTCCCTTTTCTCGAGGAATTGTCGATATTGCGCTGTCCAAGTATAGTGTCCATACCAGATGAAGTGATGAGGAATCTCAAGTCCCTTAAAAGCCTGTCCGTCCAACACTGTCCAAATTTAATTTCACTAGGAGACGAAGGGTTCCTCAAATCTATAAAGGTGTTCACTATATGGTGTTGTCCAAAGCGTAAAATAACGTGGGGGCGAAATCCAGATGGCAGGCAGTTATCAGGTAACATGTACCATCATTTCATTCTTTTTCTTTCTTCCAATAAAAATTGGAAATTAATTAAGGGATTTTCTTATTAAAAAGAATCTGTTTTGGGAACCAAAAGAACAGGACCATTTCATGTCATCTGATTAGAAGCGGAAGCTCTTGAAATTATTTCCACAAGTAAGAATATAAAAAGTAAATTGTGCTCTAGTTTCCTAAAAATAATAACAAAACATAAATTTATTTAAAGTATATATTTTTGTCATTGTTGTTAGATTATATCACTCCAAATTGGTTTGTTCCTGTTTTTTTTCACAAGAATGTGCCAAGTTGAAATGTTAACTCTCTGGCTCTCCGCCTTATATATAACCCCTGTGTTATATATACGTAATAGTTATCCGTACATGAACCGCTTTATAAATATTCACGTAAGTTTAAAAAAATTTTACAGTTACTTTATCTAGTATCTTTTCATTTTGCAGAAGCCCCTTCCTCTTCAAACGCCAGGAAAAGAAAAGCACGTGCCCGAAAGTAACTACAAATTACAGGTGTCGAGATTTGTAAACATTTATTATTATTATTATTATTATTATTATTATTATTATTATTATTATTTGACATAAGGATTTGGGAGCCCCGTAAGCGAATTGCATTAATCAAAATGTATTAACCATATAGAAACATACATTGAGAACAAAATAAAGAAAAAAAAAAACAAATTAGAGGGGAGAACGAGATTAGTGTTCCATATTACACTTGTACTCTTGAGTTGCATTATTTAAGAAAGTTTGTTGTCTCAGTAATATATCTCTCTATTCTGTACCAGATATTAAGATTTAAGAATTCATTTTCACAGCTAGTAGTTTAACGTATATATATTTCCATATCAGGTGATTTTTTTCGGTTATATAAATAAAAAATATAAAACCTAAAAGTGATTGTTATTCAATAAAAAAGGATGCTTAAAAAACAAGAGTACTGCTAGAATAAAATGCGCTTGACATCAAACGCAATAGTAGACTCAACTATTGAAATTTCAAATTACCAATCCGAATCGCTTAATATGATCTTCATATTGAAATATTCTTAGAAACCAAATTTTATACTTTTCTTCGAATTTTTAGACCATTTTTTTTTTCAATTTTTTTTTTAAATTGAAGGGTCCAAAATTAATTAGATTGAAGATTATCTAAAATTCGAAACAATTAGTAAAAAAATATAACAATTATTCTCAAAGTATATTTCATTATGGAGAACAAATTAAGTGTTTCGAATATGTCTTTGTAATCTCGAAAATTGAGATCGGATCCTATTGGTGGGTCAAGTGAACTCTAGCATTACTCAAAAAAAATAAAAAAAAATAAAATGAAAACCATTCACAATATGTTTTAGAAAGCTGTTGTAGATAGTGAGAATTTGGACAGCAACGTGTGAGTAAAAGTAGCCATCCCTTAAAAGTTAACATTTAGTTGCCAAAAAGAATAAAATGTATAAATAAATAAATAAATAACATGAAACATGTACCACTTGCGAAATGTATTTGTAAAACTAAAATGTTATAAACATGATTTCTTTGAATTTCTTAATATGGGATAAAGTTTGTCCAGGTTAAAATAAAAAGGTCATAAACGTCATTTCATAATATGGAGCAAACCTTGAGGGCTTGATACCATCTTACTTAGAAAGAAATCTTAAAAATAAACTAGTCATTACAGGTGTCTAGATTTGTACACAAATTTACTTGTGGTCAAGTTGTTTAAAAACAATTCTGTAAGAAATTTACTAGATCTATGCGTTAATTACCATGATGAATGAATTTATAATTTTTTTTCCCTAAATCAGGCTCTAAATTGGTACTATTCTAACCACTTTTAATCTTCATTTGATTCGATTTTACTGGATTTTTCTAGATAGAGTTTATAAGATCCCTTTAAATATGTTTGCAAAATTTACAGAACCTCAGGAGCAGAGAGCCCACATAGCCAAGAACAGTAGAAGAAAAGTTACAATGTTGGGCATTTATGTGTGCTGGCCAATGGCCACATTGACAGACTGCAGCTGGTTTGACTGGTAAAGGACCGTTGTTTTGGTAAGTGAGGATCGGCTTTGGTGTGCAGACTGCAAAACAGGGGTGGGGACTCAAAATAATGGTTATTCTCGAAATGTTCTAGACCCAGCAATTCTTTTCAACTACTGTTCATTGTGAAATTCAATTCAAATTAAGCTCAGTGGCTTGTATCTCCTGAGGCTTTATATAATCTTAGGTCCCCTGTTCTTTTCAGTTGTTTCCACTTCAATTTGGTTGTTTTAATAATTAATACTTATGTATTTGATACATTGCTACTTTGTGTGTGACTACTTTATGTAGCAAGCAATAGAAGGAGAGTACATTTTTCCATATCTAATTGCTTTTATCATGCATTTGAGTATGTCTTGTAAGTAGGATCATTTATTCGTAGGAAAATGGATACACAACCCTTTACTTATTGGTGCTTGCATTGTTGTTTGTTTGTTTGAATTCTCTTTTCATGATTTTAATTTTTACTTGTGTTGATGTGCTTGAGTATATATGGTTGTCTGTTTTTCTATTTTTTAATTATTTTTTGTATTTTGGATGACGATTGTGTCCCGGCAAGATTTTATCAAGTAAGAAAATTATAATGTCTCATGGTTGTTGTTTTAAACACTGTGACACATCTGATTAAATTAATAGACAGATATAATGCACCGTTGCTCTCTGTTTTGGAGCATGGTTACATCCTAGTGACAGTCAAGTCCAGCGTTTCCACCTAAAGTTATTACCATGGAGTCGTTTAAGCTTTACATGGGAAAAAGAAAAAAAGAAAAACAATATTAAACATACTATATTTTCTGATAAGAAAACAAAAAGAACTATAATGTTTATTCTTTCTTTTAAAAAACATAAAGCCACGGGCCACCATCAAAACATTCCAACGTTCTTCTAATTTAACCTGAAGCGTATTACGCTTCCAGTTCCCAACTTCCATGTGAGACTCCAGTGAATCACCAGCACATAACATTCTAATTCTAACCAACTATTGCGGTTGATGCTATTGTGTTTCCAGCAAAGGTGATTCCAGAATAGATAGATTGTGAAGGAGGTTAATAGAGTGCGCAGGGAACCCTCGTGTGTATAATACGAACTAAAAGGATATGGTTTTTTCGTCCAATTATTTTCGTAATAGGTTTGTGCAGATGAGGTGTTTGTGGAAATGCCTCAGAGAGATTGTCATGCTCGACCGCGGGATTGGACCAATATGCTTGTTCTGTTGCTTTACCAAACTTCACATACCGTACATGGACTCGTAGACTGATTGCCAATATGATTTAGAGTCGGATTGCCATTGGTCAAGCGAAGGGACCAGATGTCACTATACAAGAAGTGAGGTTACTAACGTGCTGCTCCTTACATGCGATGTCTGATCGATGAATCATGAATACATACTTGGTCAAGGTGTTAATGGATAAAGCCTGTAGTGAATCTTCGTATGTCTTGCGAACTAAAAAACGGATCCGGTATTTGGGCCTATTAGTTTTGTAACACGTTTGTGCAGATGAGGTGTTCGCCAAAATGCCCCAGAGAGAAGAGAGATGTCATACACTCATGCTCGATCTTGTAGGCTGATTATTTTTGTAGTAGGCTAGTGCAGATGAAAATGGTTCCGATTACCATTTGTGAATAGGCAATAGGTCATTTTCTTTTCCTGTATATTAATTTTCTCTGTAAAAAAAAAAAAATATGTGATTTCTAATTTTTCCTGTTGCACAGTATTTTGTTGAAAAACTCAAACTTTGTTTGAATGTGAAAATGATGCCTGACATTGTCACCGATGTTTACTAATGCACACTAAATAAGTAACAACGGCACATCAAAATGTTCATCTAAAGACGAAAGTTGTTCAATTTACTGGGCAAGTCCAATGTAGATGGCCAGAAGAATGGTAGGGAATGATTGCGGATATTTTTTAGTGCCTCAGGGCTCTCATACCATGTCCGTTTTAGAGAGAGAGGATGTTCAAAACTTCAAATGTTTTTTCCGATTTCAAAGAATACAAGTACAAGGATGTTTATAATAGTTTACACGCAGTGTACAATTTGGCTATTTCCTAAATTACATAGATTTACCAAAGAATAATCTTTCTATTTATTTACAACGGCTATATGATCTGGCTTTGATTCTAACGGCTATTTGATGGATTTTGAGGTTGGCTTTCCTTTATTGATCAATGAGGAAATATATCTGAGATCATATTCGATTTCTCTTCTTTTATTCCTTTTTCTCAACATCATTGCTGTCTGTTTTGGGGCATTATCCATTTGTTCTATTCTGCACAGTCAAGTCCAGCACTCCAGCCGAGCCATTGATTTGGAGTTAGAATTATATTATACGATTAAAAGAGACAGTATCTATATCTTATTCCAAATAAAAAAAAGGGTAGATAGCAAAGAAACTTTATGCAAATTTAATAAAAAATATCAATATTGTAATGTTAGAAACCAGTAGTATAAGAAAGGAAACCAAATAGAATATAGACCAGTAGTGCTCAATAAATGGGCTTGCTGGTAAATAATATCAGTACTTCTATATTCTGGTTTACCAAAACTCAATTTGATGACCTCACATACATGCGTCTCAATGGGATTGCTGCTAATTACGCTTCCTCTCCCCTGGCATACTGACTAGTGGGACCATGAATCTGGTTCAGACTCCAACTCCACTTTTGGTCGATGTTATTGAGTGTGTAGAGCATAGGTGGATAGATGGATGAATAAATAGACGCTGAAGATCTTAAGACCAACTGAATGAATGATCTGGTTCTTTCGGCCTATTATTTTTGTTATCGGTTTGTGCAGATAAGATGTTTATCAAAATACCTCAGACTTTGGGATCGAATTGCTTGCTACGATTTTACCAACACTTCACGCCGTTATTATTTATCTATTGATATCACTTCACAACTAGTCCTGGTACAACTACGAAACAGGTCCCAATTGCCATTATTTACGAATAGCTCATTTCTTTTCCACAATATTAATTTTCTTTTAGCCTGTGAAGTTTAAGTTTTCCTTTCCTACAGTATTTTGTTGAACCATTGTTCGGGTGGAAAAAGATGTCATGCGTCTTGTTTAACCAATATTTACTAGCGCATAAAAAGCAAAATATTAATTATCAACGGCACAATATAATTCCTTATCAAAAGTCGGTTCAATTACTGGGGAAATCCGATGTATCTAAACAAAAATCTGTAATCGAACATTATTTCTGTAAATGAACACTAGCAATTGATGCAAAATAAATAATTTTTCTATTCAGTGGCCTTCAATCAGAGAAAACTAGCCGATTTTTTGTTATCAGGGAATTCAGTAGTCATCGCTACTACTTAATCTCATGCAATACCTTAACTTCCGGAGTGTGCTTCTCTATTTGCTCTGAAATTCCCTCCATCTCCTTCCTCTAACCCTCGCTGTCTTCCTCAACCTCCGAAAGACAAGAAAGCCTAGGTCTCAGTATCTCTCGTTGCTGCTGTCGTGCTTCTCTGCAGTTCGCGGCTCTTTCTAGCAAATGTAACTAGCAACTCTCCACTGTCAGATCAAACCCGTGGCTCTCTCGTCGCTAGATCGAACTCGCCTTTGTCACATCTCTCTCCGCCTTCACTGAACAGTTAACCGTTGATGGAGCAACTAGATGCTGATCAAGGAACTTCTCCATGTGAATCCAACAATGAATAAAAGAATAGCTTCAAGGAGCCTACTGGAGCCTCTGACAATGACAGGTTCAAATTGGTTGTGGTCACGTCAGGATACATGAATTTAAGTGTGCGCTGAATAGAATTAAGTTTGCCAGATTCAAATCAGGAAGGGTTGACGAGGCTAAGTGTGTGCTGAACAGAATACAGCAAGAAGGGTTGAATCTAGGGTCCTTTTTGTAATAATGTAAATAATGTAAGATGTTGATTGCACGTTTCATCAATGTTGGTATATTAATTTCGGCTGATTTGAAAATGCATGGACGCTGATTTTGTAATTGCAGTAAGGAACATAAAACTTTAGGGCTAATGAGTTTAAATTGGTACCAAATCAATTACGTAGCAGCAACCCAAACTACTCCCTAACAGCATGTGATAATGAGTTCAAATTAGTCATATCTGCTGCAGAGTTAATTAAGGCATAAATAAAACTGATCTTGAGGTCAGTTCAAAATTTTTCTGCCTACCTTTAGATAACAAATAAATTGATTCCATTAAGTTTCTCTAAAAAAAGATGCATTATGTAAATTTAAACAACAGTGCATATATCACAATATGTTCTCAGTCAACGTTTTTATAAATTTAAAGCATTCAAAGTTGTAACTCATAAAAAGAGAAGAAAAATACCAGCATTGTTCTAGAAGTACAACTATTAAGAACTTCAAATGAAAAGCACTATAACCTTGTCATTTTTGAAAACTAATAATAAGATTCAAAATTACATATTAGGATAATTATATAGGTTCACATTTCACACAACACCATGCAGCCATGCAGTAAGCCAGTAGCAGAATCAGGTAGCATAGATTCAGATTGCATTTCTTTTTTTTTATGGTGTAGCTGAGAATTGTACCAATGCTCAGTATATGAGACCGAATACTGCTGCGATCCAACCATGTGTTCTTACTCTATTGAGTATTAACAGTGTTAAGATGCATTTGATGCGCCATGCAACACCAGCAATCAAACTAATATAGAGAGAGACAATTATAACAGCAGTGCGATAAAAGCAAGATTGGATGAGGTCCTTGTTCAACTTAGGCACACTTTTTAAGTTATTTGTTAGTTTTTCCAAAATATTAAGTTCTTTGTGCAACTTTTCAGCAAGAGTGCTATGGCTGTGTCAGGATGCAGCTGTAATCAAAAGAGGCTGATTTCAGAGGAACCCATTTTCAGAGCACTCAATTCCAATTAAGGAGATGTAGCTGCATGACTGCATCGGGCTTATTTGCAATTAAAAAAGGGATTTAAATTTAAAATAACCTCACATCATATGTTGATGACAAAATTAATACAATGTTAAATATTAGATAATTCGACTATGAAAGAACTTCAAAAAAGCGTACTAGATAGTAAACTTCACAATACAATTCCAACTTCATCAGTCACAATCCTAACAGACGACATCTACACCAGTATATACTTCCAAATTCCAATGTACCAGGCTTTGTTTGCGATCTTAACCCTTTGTTTCACTGCCACAAAAGAAACAACTCATTTGATCTATATCTCAGATCAATCTCCTTTTCTGGGTTTTACTAAACAGCTACCGCCTTTGGTATTGGAGCGGGTCCTCTTCTTGGACTTGTCAGAGTCCTTGGAGGAGCTTGATGCAGGGCCAAGAGGGATAATGAGAGGCACAATACAATGTTGACTAGCTAATGCAGGGAACCCAACTGCCAGGGTTCTGTTAAATAAAACAAAATGGAAAATTCAGTCTCATAATACATTGCAATACCTGCAGGGGTTCTAGCTTTCTGCAATAGCCAGTATAAAGAGCTTAAACCACAATATGTTATAGTTCCACATGGTTTACAAAAAACAACCATATTACAGCAGTAAGAGTATCTTTTGCATTAGGTTGAATTCATGTTTAGTTATTGCAAAATCAGGATGTCCATTCAGGCACATATACCAGAATCAAACGGCACAGAAAAAGTATATGATTTATGTTTGTATGCATACCCGAGAAGAGTGCACATCAGCATGGTGGAGCTTCTAGCCCTTCCCTGCTGCAATTTCCTTGAAGAGTGCAATGTCTGACGAAGGGCCATATTCTCAGACATGAAACATTGAAGAGTGTAGTTTAGGCTCTTGCACTCTAAGTGAGCAAATCCTACTAAATAGGTGCAGCAGCCATAGAATCTCCATCAAATCCCACTAATGAGTGTACTAGTACCTTCTATCTACTGGCACTGATACAGTCGATGTTATATACCAAATTATTACACCTACTGGCACTGCCATAGAATCTCTGTATCTCTACTCAATGCGTACACCTCTATCCTAATTATTACACAACAAACAAAAGGAGGAGCAATTAATAGTAAATTGAACAAGATGAACAACATATTACACAACAAACCCTCCTGCAGTCTTTTATTTTGACCAAATAACAGTGTGCTATAAGGGCTCCTTGACTTTACTCGGCCCTTATACGAGAATCAACTCTATTAACATATTTTAGTTCTTTTGACCAAAATTAACCACATGAAACCAAAATACCAATTACCTTTGCTCCACGCTAGTCTTTTGGGCGCAACCCTAGGCATGAGATTGCTTCGTTGGAAGGGATTCAAATCTACGAGAGTGACGATTGGGTATTGTTTTGTCTCGCTGGCTTTGGCGAGATCTGTGTTAGAGATCGAGAGGACAGAGAGTCTTCTATTTTTTTTGGGTATGGCTTTTTTTTTGGACGGAGAGGAAGCGTCAGAGAAAGACATTGGGAGAGAGGTTTCGTTTTTTTTCCTTTTTCTTTCTCGGCGAAGGGGAGAAGAGGTGGATGGTTTGATCGGAAAGAAGAGGAGAAGCGTGAGAGAAAGACAAGTGGGAGAGAAGAGGCTTGAGCTCGATCTGATAGGCACACGAGAAAACAGAGAATCAAACGGAAAATACAATTCGATTTTAACAGAGGTGGAGGCCAAATTCGATCGATCCCTCGGCGAAAAAATCTAAGCCATTGGAATTACGATCCCACGGTTAAAAACACTTGAGTACGTCCGTTTAGATCGGACGGTTCAGATCGGAAATGACAACCTAGTTGACCTTAAGGCCCCGACCAAAGGATTTGGATGTTGATTTCTGCAATAAGCGAAGAGGGATTTATATTACATGTAATAGCGTGGTTATAGACTCCTAATTTAATAGACATAATTGGATTGATGTGACATAAATTTGATTGAAATGACAAAAGAGAAAAGGGGAGAGATTTTTGGCTAAATAGCACAGTTTATAATCGAGCTATTCCATGGTTCATTTTTAAAAAATATAAATCATGTTTTTATTTAAAAAAATCGGCTTCAACATGGAATGTCAAATAAGAATTTTATATATATATTTTTCCTTTCTTATCCAATGTCCGTAGACACTATGGGTGTGTTTGGATGATAGAAGAATAGAGAATTGGAATAGGGATTGGCCCGATCCTTATTCCTTAACCCGCGAAATGAAAAATTTTTAGTTCGTTAGAGATAATTCCTGTGTTATAAATAAGTAAAAGTTATCTGTCCTCGACCACGTAATAATAATTCACATGAGTTTAAATATGTTTTACACTTATCCTTTCATTTTGCAGTTGTCCCTTCCTCGCTGAACGCCAGGAAATGAAAAACACATTCCCGAAAATAACTACATACCTATTACAGGTGTCGAGTCCCGACTTATACCCATTATTCTTATTAATTTTTATTGTTAGTGTTAGTGTTATTGTTGTTGTTATTGTTGTTATTATTATTAGTAGTATTTTTATTAAAATTCCTTAACCAATAGAAATATACTTCAAGTGCAAAATATAGAAAAACAATTTAAAGGCAGAGAGAACGAGTATAGATTTATACTCTCGATTGCATACATACTCGAAGGAAGTTCCTGGGGATAAGGAAAAAGTCATTTAGACCATATATGATTATTATATCATAATTTGGGGGTGTAGCTGGGGGAAAATAAAAAGATCACAAAGACCAATACATTATATAGTAATTTGGGGCGAGTTGTTAAAAAACAATTCTCTAAGAATTTTATTGGATCCATGTGCTAATCACCATGATGAATGAATTTCATATTAATTCTTTTTCACTGAATTAGGCTCTAAAATGGGACTATTCTAACCACTTTTAATCTTCATTTGATTTGATTTTACTGGGTTCTATTAAACAGAGTTTATAAATCCCTTTGAATATGTTTGTTAAATTTAGAGAACCTCAAGAGCAGAGAGCCCACTTAGCCAACAACAGTAGAAAAAAAGTTATAATGTTTGAAATTTAGGTGTGCTGGCCACATTGATAGACTGCAGCTGGCATGACTGGAAAAAGACCGTTGCTTTGGCGAGGATCGGGTTTGGTATGCAGACTGCACAACCGAGATGGGGACCACAGATAATGATTATTCTTGAAATGTTCTAGACCAGCCGTTTCTTTTCGACAACTGTTCACAATTGGATTGTGAAATTCAATTCATATTAAGCTCAGCCTGAGGCCTTTATATAGCCTTATTAGGACGCCTGTCGGATGGGGGTATCCTACGTTTTAGTTTTTTGCACTTATATTTGTTTTTGATACTAAAGTACTTAATACACTAGTTCTCTAGTTGCGCCTCCGGCGCAATAATTTTTTTGTTTGTAAAATCATGATGATTTCATTATGCAGTGTTTATAAGTTAGTTTATGTTGTTTACTAATTACAAGATACAAATGTGTAGGTGCTGTTATGGTACAAAACTTAAGAACAAAAGAAAAGTACATAAAGATATATTTTAATTTTAATTATGTCTCTTCTTCATCAATGATAGAACATACAAAATTGAAGCACATATAAATTGGATAAATAAAATTAATAAGTTAATAACACAATAATTCATAGCATAAATAGATGTAAAGAAACCATAAACTAAACTAAAACTACTGTAACAAAATGAAATTACAATACTATCATGGTAACAATTGAATTTGAAAACTAATAATTATATTAAGTTAATTATAAAAATAATAATCTGAAATAGTAAAAATTATGTAAGGAACGATGTTAAACTAATAGATATACAAAGTAAAAGTATTTGGATTCTGAAAATGTAATAATAAGAGTTTAGTTACAATTTAATAGAAACATAAGAATACTAAAATTAGAATTATAAAATATTTACATCTAAACATAAATTTTTAAAAGAACAATGACTATTTATGAAAAATTGGAATGAGAGGGCCAGATCGGAAACAATGGGATTTAATTCTTGTTTTGATCCGTGTCACCCTGTCTTTGTCTCGTCTCCTTTCTTCCGAACCTCTCTCACCCAGTCACTCTCCCTCGTTGCTTCCGCCTAGCTACACTCTCTGTCGATCTCTCTCCGTTTCTCACCTTTCCCACCTCTCTCTTTGTCATATGCCCTCTCCACCACGCCATAGAGCAGCTCCGCCTCAAAACCCGACCACCACCACCAGCACCCAACCGTATCCCTTTCTCTCTCATTTCACTCGGCTCCACCTTTCTCTCTCCTCTCCCCCTCTCGCCATGGGAGCTCCGCCCCTCGTTCCCGCACCTAGTTTACCCCAATCGACCATCCGCACTCTTGCACAACACCCCCCTCCCCTCCCCAAAATCGAGCTTTACCTCTGTTCACCACCAGTGTGCAGACCCGTCGTGAACCTCGTCGCAACATATCCGAGCTCGACGGTGCCTTTCCAACTCTCTTAAATTGATTCTTCAATATTTCTATAAATTGTAACTCAAGCGTCTACCCCTCTTGCCGATACCGAGCCACTTGCCGGGAACCGTCACTGCAACCTCCGAGACCTCTCATTTGCTACTCTAAACCTTTGTAAGTTTGGAACCTCAATCTCTCCTTTCCTATACGACGATGACGAATCAAGGAGCTCGAAGAAAAAAACATGAACAAACAGGTGTCAATCGATTTCTCGTACACGGGAGAGTTGAATCCCTCAGATGATCAACACAAACAGGATGTCGATGGCGTCAAATTTGTAAAAGAAAATTTATACTCTTTACTCTTTTTTTTTTCTATCCTTTCTTCTATCGTGAGAGTAGAAGGGGAAAAAGATAGCAGAAGCTATTGGGCCCACCCATCAGAAAGAGTAGAAGTAGAAACGTATCCCATCAGAAAAAAGTAAGCAAAAGCTAGGGGCTTTCAATTCCCCATATATGACCATATTTGAGTAGAACTCCGTGCAATTTTTTACAGTGGGTTTAATTTCAGTGTCAAAATGACCCGTCACATGAGTATATGCTCTAAAAATTGAGTAAATTATGTGGCAAATACAGATCCCTGCGATGAAGATCAGACGAATTTCAGGGGGCATGCGCACTGTTCCTTCGCGTTCGTCACCCGACGTCACCGTCAACTCAACTTTACATATATATAATTACTACATTTTATATGAATACTAGGCGCCTTCTGTGGGTAGTAAGCATTAAAAAGAGAGAGTACACTCTCTCTACTGCCTGTATCATGCCTTTGTATATATGTCTAGTAAGTAGGATTCTTAATTTATTATTAGGACAATGGATACAGAACTCTTTAGTTTACTTAGTGGTACTTGTATTGTTGTTTGTTCGTTTGAAAATTTGAATTCTGTTTAATGATTTTAATTTGTATTTGTGTTGATATATATGCTTGAGTGGATGTGCTTGATTTTGTTTGTTTAAATACAGTGACCCATCTCATTATTACCGCGTCAGTCTGATAATTGGTGTTTATAAACATTGACTAGGTTTGTTGAGAAGTCAAGTTTTTGATTTAGACGTCAACAATGAGAGAACTGCAACCTGAAATTAATAAACTTGTTTCTGTATAAACGAATGTTAATTAGCTTTTCGTAATTTGAGAACTTCTTTTATGTACCGAAGTTTAATAAATTCGTTTTCATTGCATGAAGATGTGGGAATACATAAATGCCCACATTGCCCCTAAGTATTGACTAGTATAAGAATCATGTTTAATCAAATGACTACCAGCGACAAGAAAATGAAATTGCCACTATCTATGATCAATCTAGGAAAAATATTTCAAAGGAAGCATTCTTGCCACAAAAATTAAAAGGAAAAAACCTTGCGGGGTCAACTGTAAATTGAACAAAATCGAAATGACTTCATACAGTGTTTGGAGAAAACAGAAGACCTCATACTTTGCATATATATGGTGGCATCATTAATGCAACTTGCATCCTAGTGGCAGTCAAGTCCAGCGTTTCCACCTGGAGTTAAAACCACGAAGTCGTTTAAGCTTTACAAGGAGAAAAAGAAATAGAATATTAATCTTTCTTTATGAAAAAAGAAGACACTGACCACCATCAAAACATTCCAACGTTGTCATTACAGATTTAGCATTACTCGATCCGATCCCATTGAATACAAATTCAAGATCTGCTGTATGCATTAGGCTTCCCCTAGAATTCAACCTGAAGCGAATTACGCATCCTGTTCCTAACTTCCCATCACCAAATTAAGATTAAACTCACCCCTTTTCTCCCAATCTCTCGGCCCTAAACTTCCAATGCCACATCACCAATCCTGACTCGTGGGACCACCTTTTCAGACTCCAGTGAATCACCGGCACATCACATTCTAATTCTAACCAACTCCGCTTGCTATTGATGCTATTGTGCTTCCAGCAAAGATGGATCCAGATGTCTTTGTACTTCAAGTGAGGTTACTACGTGCAGCCCCACACGTGCGAGCGATGAATCAATAGAGCGTGCACTGAACCTTAGCGTGTATAATACGAACTAAAAGTATATGGTATTTTCGGCCAATTATTTTTATAATAGGTTTGTGCAGATGAGGTGTTTGTGAAAATACCCCAAAGAGATTGTCATGCTCGACATGGGACCGATACGCTTGTTCTGTTGCTTTACCAAACTTCACGTACTTTACAAGTCGTAGGCTGACTCCTAATACGCTGTATATTCGGATTGCCATTTGTCAATAGCACCTTTTCTTTTTTTAAAAAATAATGCCTTTCCTATTCTTTTCCTAAATATTAATCTATGTAAAAAGTGAAAACATGTGATTTAAGTTTTCTTATTGTAGCGTATTTTGCTCAAATACACAAAACATTTGTTTCAATTGGAAAAGGATGCCTGACATTCTTTATCTAATATTTACTATAGCATACATGATAAATCACACTATTAATTGACACTGGTTTATAATAATTCATCATCGGAAGTTGTTTTAATTACTGGGCAAGTCAGAATATCTAAACAATAATCGGACAGTTTGTAGCTGCTAATGGAAATTAGCAATTGATCGGATGAAAAGGTCATAAACGTCGCACAGTATGTAGATTTTTTAACTGTAAGTTCCTTTGAATATCCTAATTTGGGACTAAGTTTAGCCAGGTTAAAATGAAAAAGGTCATAAACGTAGTTTCATTATTTAAGTAACCTTAAGGCGAATAATTTTTAGGAAAATAAATAGCGACAGAGCACATTGATCAATGTGCTAAACTGCTAATCTGCAATTCTCTTATGGGTATATATTGATGTATGAGCTAAAATTTCTTTTAACTAAATTAAGATGTATCTATTTCTTGAAAAGAAGTTAGATCTATAACTTTCTATGAAAATAAAAATAAATCAACATTTAGCTTTTTACCGATCTTTTCTTTGTTAAAAGAAAAAAGGAAAAAAAAAAAAGGAAATGATACTGAACTCTACAAAACTCTATAAGCTATGTATATGTTTGCATTTGTGTGTGTGTGGACTTTTTCGTCATTTCTCGAAGAATGATCGGTTTTCCTCAAGAACGAGAATAAGCCTTAAATTCACCCCTCACGAGTTTAAATTCAAGTGTAAAATGCTTCTTAACAACAAGAAAACATTAACGAGAATCTATTCTCATGAGGGTTTATTAATTTTGTGGATCCTTTCCTTCCAATAGGCGCAAGCCCCTATTGTTAATTACCCCGTGACGAATCACGAGAACCTCTGATTAAGGGATTCGAGAAATTATATGTCGTAGGCTAGAAAAGTTGTTATCTCAGTTTATTTTGTGTTTTGGTTTAGACTGAACTCAATTGATGGTACCAGACTCAATTGACGGGGCATAATTGAGAATAGAAAAAGATTTATTTCCTTTGACTTAAACCGAACTCAATTAACGGTACCAATCCTAATTAACGGGACCTAATTGAGGACATCTAAGACACTTCGTCTAAGAATCCTATTTAGATTCGTTTTATCGGGTGGGTTTTGGATGATAGTTTGGTTTCGGCGGTTTGTAGGAGCAAAGAGATTTGACTTTTGTAATTCTTGGCCATCTGACGGCTTGTAAGAATTGGAGCTTGATTTTACAATTCTTGGTCACTTGGCAACTTCTAAGAATAAAAGATTTTTGGATTTAATTCCTGGGACTGTGTGAGTCGCTGTAGGAATTGGTTCTGGTCTTCTTGTTGAGGGCATTTAAGATGAAGGGTTTAGATTTATGGTTCTTGGTCTTCTGACGGCTTATAAGAACAAAAGATTTTGGATTTAATTGGTTCCTGGGACTGCGTGGGTCGCTGTAGGAACAAAGAAAATATTTAATTCTTGGGACTGTGTGAGTCGCTGTAGGAATTGGTTCCTGGGACTATGTGGGTCGCTGTAGGAACAAAGAAAAGAATTTAATTCTTGGGACTGTGTGAGTCGCTGTAGGAATTGGTTACTGGGACTGTGTGGGTCGCTGTAGGAACAAAGGAAATTTGGATTCCAAGGGCTATGTTGGGCCGCTGTAAGAATTGGTTTCTGAAAAGACGATTTGATTTTGTGTTAGCATTGATCTTGATCTTGTGGAGTGACTTTTTCTCAGCTAAAGAGGTTTTGGCTTTGACTTTGGGTATCGTGTTTTGACTTTTAATTTCCTAATATTTCTCTTCGGACTTTAGTGATTTTTATTGTTTTCCCTTTATTTTGATTTTAGAAATTTAAAGGTGTCAAATTCACTTTTCATTTTTGAAAATACTTGAAGGTATTTAGTTGAAAATAGTCACTTGAAAATTGTTTAAGTATTGGAATCACTTAAGTTTTATTTTTAAAATTTTATAGAAGATTTATTGTGTTTAATATTTTTCATGAAATTCAATTTTTAGCGAAAATACTTCAAAAATATAAAAGGCCAATATTTTGAAAGATTTTGATATCAAAGTATCAGTAAATTTAATTTCTACAGATTTTTAAGATTTTATAGAATATATTATTTGTAATTTTATGAGTTTCCTACTAATTTTGGTGAATTTACAAAGTTTTGGCTGATTTGGATTTTTCTTATTGAGCCACGTGTACAAAAGGAGGTGAGGTGGCAGCTGACTAGATTTGGTGAGATGGCCGGTCAGATGAATCAGATTATTTCAAATAGACTGATCGATTTTATCTAATTGGGCTTGGCAATTTGGGCTAATGATTTCTGTTTGTATTACTTCTTTTACAATCTCATCAGATGGTTTTCGTGTAGCGAACGATTGGCCAGCTACATGGCTTTTCCGTCACAGAAGATCAGGGCCAACTTCAGCGCTGGAGTATTTGAAGAAGAAGGATTTGTTTCATTCCTTAGCGGGCTCGTAAACTCACGGGTCTTGATCCGCTAATGATTCCGGCCGCCGCAATTCCTGAGAAATGGTTCGGTAGCTTCGTGAGAGGACGAGGAAGACCATGGCGTGCTTGGTTTTCGTTGCGTCTTTCTCTAATGGCGGGATGGTAGAAAGTTTATAGGGATGGTTTCACCTTCTTTATTCGATTTGATCCCTGTATTTATTATTTTTTTTTTTTACATTTTTCCGACGAACGGAGCCGCCGTGAAAGGTCAAACTGGTTTTACTAGGATCGTGGCGAAGAGGAGAGCACATGAGCATGCTTGGCTCAGATTTTGCTGACTTAATTTGGTGTGAAGACCATTAATCAGATACGGCATGGAGAGGGAGTTGGTACCGATGGGATTGGATTGGTTTTGTTCGTGCCAGAAACGGAGCATTCGACATCAAGACAATGAGAGGGGAGAGTTTACAGATTCAATTCACCTTGTGTTCGTGTAATTTGATAGGGGAGTTAGTTGGTACAGTGATGCCGTGGTGGTACAAGAGTGGTACTGGGAAACATGTTAGATATTTCGGTTCAATTACTTGTATAAAAGATCGCCTTTTAGCTTTTTCTATACAAATTTGATGTTTTATAATTAAACATCTTAGTCGCAACTCATTCAGGCCATTGGCTTGTAACAATCCTAGGCAGTATACTACTCTAAGCTTAATCATTTTTGTTATGTGATCAGGGATAAGGAAACTCATATCCTAAATTTAATTTAGTTCTCATTTACACGCCATGTACTTGGTACTGATCTTCATACATGGTTTCAATTTTGGTGGTTCTGTACCATTAATTACCATCCTACATGCCCACTTGACATAATCTGAATTATTTACATCGCTATGTCCATACAAATATTAACAAGTAACAATTGATAATAGTCTTATAATTAAAGTACTGTTTTTATAGCAATTCACAGTTATTGAAATAAATAGGGAAGTTCAATCAATTTCGCACATGAATCTGTAATCTTATCAAAGAAGAATTAGTCTAAAAATAACAGATAAGAATCTCATAATGAGGTAATTACAGAAGTGAGATACATCGATCATATACACCTTACTGCAAGGTTATAGTGTTTATCTACTGATCTAACACGGAACTCACAATGCTCAACAATAACCTTTGAACTTTTTATATATTCAGTCCTAATATTTTATTAACAAGTGCGCAAGACAAATGCAATTATACTTTTCTACTGAAGTTTTACTAAAATGATTCACAGCTGATATCGATTTCTTAGAAACTAAATTCTATACACTTTATTACCTACAAAGGATCATGATACTAACAAAACTAATGAACTTGTGCTATGCTAGATTACAGAAAGACATAGCTACTAACTACAATTCTAATGGAAATCTGGATCCAGGAGGAAACTTCATTAAAGTACAGTAAATTTCAGATACTGTCACTCACCAATGTTCAGCACTTAAGCATCTGATCCAACTATTTTATCAATCTATGGTTCAGGAACGATTCAATTATGGGAATTTCATGTTAAAGTCTCTGTAAATGCCACATATATGCGTTTTAATCCAGAACTTTGTATAATTCTACTAAGCATCAGTTTGATACAGAATTTCACAAAGGAAACCTCATCAGATGTTATAATTTCAACATGGTGACAAACACAAATCTCTCCCCATCTCACATGAACTGAGCTATGCATCAGATCCATATGTGATGTATAGTCGAGATTGTGTTCAAAATTCACTCCTGACACAGCTCAGCTATGCTTGAGACCATGTGAGAAGTGATAGAAATTCAACTCATCTCCATGGCCGCTGAGCTATGCTCTAGACGTCCAAGGGAGAAAGAGCTTCAGTGGAGTTTCTTTTCTAAGATTGCTCTAAACATCCGATTATGATTAAAGGGAGAGAAAAAGAGATAATTTGAGAGCTGATTACTACTAAAAGAATGAACTTCACCTCTCTCATGGCTGAGCCAAGCATCAGACCACAATAAGAGATAAATTCCAGATCCAAATGACTTCTAGATGAATCTTCGTGCAAGAGAATTTAATTAAGAGTCCTAATCTCAAAACTGATGGTAACACAGACCTTGCTACATCTTATGTGATCTGAGCTACGCGTCAAACTCATATACGACGTATATTTAGGATCGTGTTCAGAATATATTTCTGTTATGGCTCAGCTGTGTTTAAGACCATTCGAGAAATTATAGAAACCTAGCTCATTTCACCATGATCACTGAGCAATGCTACAGATAGTCATGGTGAAAGCTTCGATCTACTATTATATCTCTAGATTATCAAGAAAATAACAAACAAAAGAGAGATGCAAGGATTAAACAAATTTCCTACACTTAAAGACTACAAGAACCTAAAGATTGATAAGAGCTGACTTCGTCTTCATCACGACTGAGCTATGCATCAGATCGTGTTCAGAGCTTAAGCAAGAGGAAGGAATTAAACAAAATCAGTATTATAACTCAAAGAAATGACAAATGAGGAACCAAATGAATCCTTTTTTTTTCGCCATGGCTGAGCCATGTTTCAAACCATAGCTAAAATTTAAACTAAAAGAGAAAGGAATGTGATCAAACAATGCCAATTCAAGAGATTTGAGAGAAATTCAAAGAACCGAAAGGAATCAAAATCAAATCAGATTCTTGTGAAATTCAACTTCATTGCTCACAAAATTACAAGATCCGACACAATCTCGACTCAGGCTGCTTATCTTACCTTCTTCCTTTGTACAATTCCTTCTAAAATTTACTTTCTTGCTCTCTCTTACTCTCTCTTCCCACGATTGCTAGCTGTTTGTTGTAATGCTACCCAAGCTAGTGCGTGTGTGTGTGTGGGTGTGCTTGAAACAATGGTGAGATCTGAGGTTTGCCAAGAGATGTAGTGGGTTTGTAACTGGGAAGAGAGCACTCGGGTCCTTTGCTTCGTCTTCAATTGGTGTATTTATAGGCCTCAAGGCCAAGTGGCTTCTTCAAGAAGATTTCAGCTCCAATTCAATCTCCATCGTTCATTCTAGAGGCACACGGATTGAAATTTGATCCTGCGGTCGCAATCGTGTGACGCTCTCGAAGCTTCTGGAGGGTCAGAGGAGCTGTCGGAGGGTTTGACCAGGCAGTTATGGAGGTTGCATTGTCATCATTGCTTCTGGCTTGAGTCTCATCCGACGGCCTTGATTGGTTCAACTTGGAGAGATCTTGGCAGGGCTAACGAATTCCGTTGGCAGTGGTTAGCCGGCGGTTACAATGGTTGCAGTGGTCATAGTACACTTCCCTTCGCGATTTTCTCCTCTTTCCTTCTGTTGTTTCCGTTGGAGAAGATGAGCTCTTCACTTGCGGGACCCGCTGGTTAGATTAAGTGAGAGACAATCAGATAGGTGGGTGCGTTTCGCTGTAAGCCAACGTTGGATCAGAGATCTTAAGACTCTCGGCTCATGCTCCGAGTCCAGACAACGTGAGGCGGGAGAGATGGATTTCAAAACCAGCGACATCATTCTAACCCCTGGGATCTACTGCAGTTGGGTGCATGCGCCCCAGACTCCGGATTTTTGTGGGGTTTCTATTCAATTTCTTTAAAAATAATTCATTTATTTGGCTTCAAAATGGAAATAAATCGTTTGAGGGTCTTCCCAAGGGCATTTTTGAATAATATTTTATGGGTAGACTCAGAAAAATATAAGGAATTTAATGGTTGAAAGGTTTTTGTGAAATTCCTCATGGATTTATTTTGAAGATTTTATAGATTTTGGGGGGTTTCTTTGCATAAAATGGGTTTTTTGCAGCATCTTTGATCTTTATAAGAGCACCATAATTTTCTCCATGCTCCACTGTATTTTTGGATAATTTTTCCATAATTTTTGGAGTTCGTTTGGTATTTTCCATGGATTTTCTTATCTCCTCGTATTTATTGCTCCATGAGAATTATTTAATTATTTCCATGCTTTTTGGCACCATAAAATGGGGTCAAACAGTGTGTGTGTGTGTGTTTTTTTTTTTTTTTTTTTTGTGGCGTTTTGTATTTGCTCGAGATGATGGACTTTTTTCGAACCATATGCAAAGATTATATTCTTGTTGGAGTTTATAGCCTCTTTTATTTTATTTTATTCTTTACTCTAGCTGTTTATATTGCATGATAAAATTTTCTTTCATTTGTGTTATCTCTGCACATGCATATGGTGAGTCAGGTAAACCAATCTTGCAGAATACGATTTAATCTGATATATGTTACTCTTGTGAGATGCTGATTATCAATTTATACAGTTAAGTTAACAGAATAACATCTTTATCCTACCAGACCAAATTTATAGTGTCGACATACAGTAGAGAAGCTTTACGAAGTTTCAAATAATCATCAACAATATGTAAAAACCAGTATATTGAGATAGAAAACCAAATAGAATACAAGGCCAGTACAGCCCAATAAATGAAGCCCACTGACATTCCCATTACTGATTTAATAGTACTCAATTCGATTCCCTCGCATTCAAATTTCAGATGCGCCTCATTTGACTTGGCTGTTGAAACTGGAAGCTAATTACGCTTCCTCTCCCCCATCTCCAACCCTTTTCTCCCAAACCACCACAGCGATATTACCATTCATTACTATTAGGACCACCGGCTCAGACTCCAGTTGTATCACCAGCACATCACATTCTAACCGATTGTTATTGCGCTTGATGCCATTGTGTGTCAAGCGAAGAAGGGTCCAGATGTCACTATACAAGAAGTGGTGTTACAAACGTGCAGCTCCTCATGTGCGATGGCCGATCAATGAATACACATGGTCAAGGTGTTAATGGATAAAACGTGTAGTAAAATCTTCGTGTGTCTTGAGAACTAAAAACCGGATCCGGTATTTGGCCAATTGGTTTTGTAATAGGCTAGTGCAGATGAGATGTTTGTGGAAATGTCTCACAGAGAATGGAACATGTCATGCTGATGCACTCATGCTTGACCTCGGGACTGATTTGCTTGACATTGCAGTATGACTTTACCAAACACCACACCATCATTAATTAATATTCATATCGCTGTTCTACTCTAAAGTCGTAGGCTGATTCCAATACTGTACACCTTAGGTTCCGTCGCCATTTGCCAATAGCCAATATATAGTTCCTTTTCTTTACCTAAATATTGATTTTTCTGTAGAAAGTAAAAATGTCTGATTTCTAATTTTTCCTGTTTTACAGTATTTTTGTTGAAAAACGGAAACTCTGTTTGAATTGGAAAATGATGCGTGACATTGTACCGATATTTACTAATGCACATCAAAATTCCTCATCTCTAAAGATTAAAGTTGTTTAATTTACTGGGTAAGTCCAATGAATCTAATGTTCTAAAGAACAACTTTGCAATCGTACATAATGTCGTTGTGAATGAAAACTAGCAATTGAGTCGGGCATCAATCAGACAAAACTTACCGATTTTTTGTTAGCTGAGAATTCAGTAGTCATTTCAGCTACTTACTAGTCATGTTTAAGTCTATAACACAATTAGCGCATGCAATACACCTGAGCTTCTTAACCTGGCATATTTTTTGTGCTTTTCTTCATCAATGCATAAAAAAAACGTTTCAAATTAATTGTGAACAATTTTATAGCAGCCGAAGTATTATCAGAGAAAAATGCACAGAAAAACTACACAATCCTCGATTTATTCGCTTGATTTATGTACGACACATGCTTACTATAAAGTTGGGTGTAGTAGTAATTCGCTTGAGCTGGCTTTCAAGTCATAGCATCAAGTGTTACATGCCAACTTATGAATACAGTAAGCTTTGCAATTAATTTCCACAGCCTTATGTTACGCTGTTAAAGTGATATGATTTGGGAATTGCAGGCACAATGGGATTTCTTGCTTCAAGATTCCGAAACTCGCAGAGTTGAGAGTCTTACAGTACACTAGTACAGACGACTTAAAACCTGTAAGCCATTTCATGAAAAAAGCATTTTTGCCTGAAATTGGGCCTTTTCGGCCCATCCCTATCAAGCATTTAATTAAACAAAAAGAGAAATATATTTTCCTTTTTCAATACATAATTCACTTTGTTATTTTAATATAGGATGATTTACACTTAGCATTGTTATGTAATTCAGCAACATCATGAAACTGCGATAACTCACTAGGAAATATTTCGATATGGATCACAAAATTGTGTACCAATTTGGGTAAAATGTGAAATTCTTTGCTTACCAATTCCAATAAAATATTTAATATTATTTAAAGTAGTTACATAGATGATGGTCATCTAATTTCTAAATAAAAGAAAATTCATGAAAAAGTCATATGTATCATAGAAAATATATCTACAAAATTTTAACTTTTTTAATTCGATATTCATTGAGTTTATTGTTGTGGTTTATCAAATAATTTCGATTTTTAATATAGCCGCTCACTTTCTGTCATATTTTTTTTTGCAGATTTACAAGATTTCATAATGAACTAAAATTAACAATATTGTGTGCAATAAACTAATAACATGTCATGGTCAAATGATCATGAACCTTTTAAAAAGTAAATTACTATAAAGTTCCTATAAAAATAATTTTTTATTTCCCTTACATATACAAAGTTATTAATCTTGATTAGGACATACGTAAGAACTTATTATGACATAAATATAACCGTCCGATTGGCTAATGGAACATTAAATTATATAATAAATGAAGAATGATTAGATAAACTAAAAGAGTATGGTTAATAACTTAATACTGTTAAGTCTATTAATTAACTACATTATGAGACATTTAAAATCTCTGTTTTATACAATTCCCAACATTAACATTCAGCACTTGTGCTTGTGGGTAGCTGTTTTGTTCCAAAAAAGTGCTTATTCTGACAGTTGGGCTAATTACACAGGTTTTTATGTAGACATCTTAGGCTATAATTGGGTTCAAAGCTCCTTGGGGACGGCGCACATAAGTTGCTTGAGGAAATTCTTCAGTGGGGATTTTGTGGCTGATTCGTATTAATTTTATCTTTCCATACATTTGCATTCCATACTGTTACAGTTTTAGTCTCCTCATATCAAACGGAAAGGGAATTGGGAATTCAATTACGTATAACAGCCATCATTGCTTACTCGGACTGCAATTATTTAAAGTCCACCGCAGAAAGTATCTAAAGCGACAAAGGTCGGTGGTTCGTCAATTGATTATAGAAAGAAGATTGCACTAGAGATATCACTTTGGAACCTAATGCTCAGCAGCATGATTAAAATATTACCATTACACTCATCTCCAACAAAAAACAAAACAAGAGGAGACAATTTATGCAACTGCCCCTCAATTATTGAACCCCCTGGGTCCTGTTTTTCCTGAGTTGTAATTTGTAAAAGTTTGTCTTGACAAGACAAATCAAATTAATTAATCAAAATTTATCGTGGTTAGCATTTATCGCCTTGTCAATAATTGAAATTAGATTCCTGTACCTGTAAATATTTTAGATTACCAACAAATTAATTCTCAAGGTACTAAAAATGCCTGCAGGGATTGGTCAACCTCTTCCACGGAGTTGTTTCCCCAGAGAACCTTTTGTCAATGTCCCTCTGTATGTGGTACTAGCATTTCCTCTGGCTGCTATGGTTGGTCAAGTTTTTGACGACAATTAAGAGATAGTGAAGTTGTTAACAGATCATGCGGAGTATCTTGTCCTCTGATTAAAAGCTATTATTTTTGTCACTACTTTGTGCATACGATTTGTTTGTAGAAATGCCCCAGTGAGACTTTTCAGATTTATCTTTGGATCTATTTGGCTGTCTTGCGACTTATCTATATACAATTCATATCCATCCAGAGAATTCAGGCAACGGCATAGTAAAAGAGAAAATGGCATGCCAAACGAGTTGCACTTTCCGTTATTGTCCTGTACTGATCACCTTCCTTGTCATGGTAGTGTTTGAGGCAATGGCATAGTGAAAGAGAGAATGACATTAGGCTTACATTAAAACCAGAATTCAGCTTAAGGGTCCAACACGTAGAGAAGGTACAGTGAACATTTTTTCTTAAATACAATTAATTGTAGTTGGTGGAATCTAACTAATTAATTATTATATTCAAATATATGAAATGTGAAGCAACAAATGCAAACATGGTGAAAATTAATAGGTTTTAACTTATACTAATGCTTTAGTATTAAAAGTGAAAGAAAGTTCGCTCCGTCGGTCTGTCCTCATCCTTAACATACATAATTTCTTCCTCTTAAGTTCTTCCTCCTAACTTATCCTTTTACGAGATGCCACCTAAAATATTAGAAATGACATGGTAATCTTTCTCTTCTTTCTGGCATCATATTACTACTGATAGGGGTGTTTAAGTTTAATATTTAAAACGGCAACAGAATGGGCTATTATATTTACCGTTCCGTTCTAGCAACGGTATGACCATTCTATTCTGTTTTCCATTCCGTTTAACAAAATGAAATGTCATTTCATTCCGTAATACGTTTCGTTTGTATGGAACGGAACGGAACAATGTGTATTTACACTAAAAACTGCACTAAACGTCGAAACAGAAGTGAAATGACTAGTTCCGTTAGCCGTTCTGTTTCGGCAATGGTATGTCCTTCCATTTCGTTTATCGTTCTGTTTTCTGGAATGAAATGATTTTCTGTACCATTAACCGTTCCGTTCCAACAAAACGTGCATAAAAAACGATAAACGACATACCGTCTGCACCCCTAACTACTTTTATTATTTTATAAGAAATATGCTATCTTTACCCAAAAATAACCAAATAAGGATACTTCCATATATTTTGATGGGGTTCAACCAATAAAATAGCATATAAATTTAATGGGGTTCAAACTAGTATACCCATACATTTTTTCATCATAAAAGTACATATTTTTATATGTTAGGTAACAAAATTTTTTTTTGAATGGGGTCAATTGACCCCCCACCCCTCCATGTATCTCCGCCACTGATTCAGCTAAAAATCTCAAAACACCTCTCAGTTCAGTTAAATCTTTCTCTGTTTTTTCATTCCCAGTTCCTTCAAGCTTGCAATATACCAGCCATTTATCCACTTTGTTTTCCTTCTTTCATTCCTCTTGTTTCCAGAAAAGAATTGTGTTCTCATGTGATTTTCATAACCAAAAACAAAAAAGGAAAAACATTTTTTTGTTATTTTTTTTCATTCCTCTTTCCTTCAAGAAGAAAGTGAAACTCTCTCTTATTTCACTCATAGCCTTCGTCTTATTTTAGATTCCATTTTATTTTGATGCTCAATAACCTATGGAATATTGGAATAAATTTATGGAATTTGTGGCGAAAAAGCTAAGCATCTAATACACAAATCACACTCTCGTGTCAAATCCATTTGATTTTTTCTCTATTTCATCAATGTCTAGTTTCTCCATGCCCTGCAATCTACCAATTTATTTTCTGTTTCTCCTTCCTTTGTCCCTAATTTTTTTATAGAAATGTTTTCCTGTAATTGGCATTAGAAAAAAAAATCAGTTTCTCTTTCTTAGTAGAAAAAATACACTAAATTTCTTGTCATCAAAGAGAAAAAAAAGAAAACAGATCCTTGATTGATTTTTCTTCGGTTCCCTACAAGAAAAGAAAAAATAATTATCAAAATCCTTCTCATACATTGGCTATCACTAAAGATACTTCGAAACCTATGGAGGGTTTCTGGAACAGAGTAATTGAATTTTTAGAACCAACAATAGGTCAATCTGCTGTTGATGCGTTAAAAAATTCAGCTGTTAGCGAAAAAATCTCATGGCTTCAAGTCAAATTGCCCAGGGCAAGGCTGCTAATCGAGAGATCCGAGTCCCAGGGCTTCATATATAAACACATAGATGAGCTTCTTCCCCAGCTTAAAGAAGCAGTCAACAAAGCAGAAATCGTGCTAGCTGAATTCGAATCTCAGAAGCAGAGACTAGAAGGATCTAATTGGAGGATTCAAGGTGAGCTTTTAAATAATTTTAGGAATTGGATAAGTGGTTATCCAGAGAACGTGATAAGTGCTCACTGTATGCTAGACCATGTTTGTAACGAGATGGAAAAAATATGTGTCATGCTGGATATACTAAAAAACCCGAATCAATTTAATATACACCTCTCAAGGCTTTGTGCAACATTGCCAAGGGCAAAGCTGCTAATTGAGAGATCAGAGTGTTGGCGCTTGAAACATAAATCCATAGATGAGCTTCTTCCCCAGCTTAAAGAAGCAGTCTACAAAGCAGATATCGAGAAAGATGATATTGAATCGATCAAACGGATATTAGAAGGAGCAGAATATAGGGTTGAAGGTGAGCTTCTAAATTATCTTAGGAATTGGATAACCGGTGTCCCAGACAAGGCAAAAATTACTCAAGATACCCTAGATTATGTTTGTAATGAGATGGAAAAACTATGCCAGAATCATAAGATACCAGAAAACCCCAACCAATTTGGTAACAATGCTAGACCTATCACGAGATCAAGTCATCATGCAGAAATGTATGGCCGTGATAAAGAACTAAATTATGCTATCCATCTATTGAAAGTTCCCAGATCTGGATCTTGTAGCACAAAAAAAGCGAAAAAAAAAAGAATTCTGGTTTAGATATTCATAAGAGTAGCAGAAATATGGAGAAAAATAGCTTACTAATTTTGCCAATAGTTGGCATGGGAGGTATGGGAAAAACAACTCTTGCTCAAATGGTTTATAAAGATAAATGTGTGCAATCCTATTTTGATTTACCAATATGGATATGTGTGTCTGACAAATTTGATCTCGAAAGGTTGATGAAAGAAATAATTGAGTGTGCCTCAGGAAATAAGTGCAATCTTTCTAATTTTAACAAGATAGAAGAGACACTAGAAGAGATGTTAAAATCAAAGAGAGTTCTTTTAGTCCTAGATGATATTTGGAGCAAAGAGTGGCAAAAGCTTTTGGGGCCAATGAATGAATCCTCTAAGGGAAGTGCGATCATATTAACCACTAGGTCACCAGAGCACCTTCAATGTACTGGGGTTAATATGACCATTTTGAAATCTATTTCCTTGGAGGGCTTGGAAGAGAATATATACTGGAATTTTTTCAGGAGCTGTGCTGGTTTAGCTGCCAAGAATTATGGTCAATTGTAGGATATTGCTAAAGAAATTTGTCATAGGCTTAAGGGATCACCACTTGCTGCAAAAACATTGGGTGGTCTTTTGAAAAATAGGATTACTGAGCAAGATTGGATTGCCATTCGAGATAGTAAAATGTGGGAATTGAAACAGGGGGAACATGATATAACGCCAGTACTTCAATTAAGCTATCAGCATTTACCATCCCATCTGAAAAAATGTTTCTCATTTTGCTCCTTGTACCCCAAAGATCACGAGTTAAGTGCGATTGAACTAGCAAAGCTTTGGATCATGGAAGGTTTCATTCCAAAAAAAGAGAATGATAGCCTCAAACATATGGAAGATGTGGCTTTGGGTTACTTTCAAGACTTGAAAAATGGCTGCTTCTTTCTCAATAAAACATCGAATAAGAATTATGAACATTGGAAATATGAGAAACATGTGATCCATGACTTGATGCATGATGTTTGTCAATCTATTACAACAGAGGAATGTTGTTGCCTCCAAGATGGAGAGATCTGCCTTACTAAAGATACTATACACCATCTATCTATACTTAAGAAAAATCCTGAGAATACAAGAGAAATGCTTACATTTAAGAATGTACACTCTTTATTAGTGGCCTCTCCGAACTATTATGGAATTAACACAATGAAAAGCTGGTGCCATAGACTAACAAGTATTCGTCGCTTATCACTTACCAAAAGCAAAATTAAAGGATTACCAGAGAATATTGGAAATTTAAAATATCTACAATATCTGGACATATCCAATACACCTATTGAAAAGTTGCCCGATTCATTTTGCACCCTTTATAATCTTCAGCATTTAGACATGTGGTCTTGTGATAAGTTTTTGGAGTCTCCAGGTTTTCCAAATGGTTCTAACAAGTTGACAGGGTTGCAATTTTTTAGACCGCCCCTTCACTTGGTACATTGTTTAACTGATAAGCATAACCTTGTAAGAGCAATGCAATTGTACGACCTTGAATATGATGTAGTGAAACATGGGGGAAATAAAATTGAGAATTTAAAGCACCTTACTGGAGTTCGTGGATATTTTTATATAAAATCACTTTGCACTGTTTTAAGAAAGGAAGCTGCTGAAGAAGCTGAACTCAACAAACAGGAATTTGTTGACACATTGCATTTATGTTGGGACACTGAATGGGAATTATCAAATAAGGACGATGAGAATGAGATTCACAGGGAGGTTCTTGAAGGTTTACGTCCCCATCCTAATCTCAGAGTGTTGGAAATTTCCTTTTATAAGGGTGAGACTTTCGCACCAAGTTGGATGGGTGATAACTCGTTATCTAATTTAAGAAGGGTTTGCTTAAGGAAATATTGTTCGAGCTGTTCTGTCTCACAATTGCCTCGTTCCATTACTGAACTAGAATTAAGTATGTGTTTTAACCTGACAAGTCTAAATGATTGTTTGCGGCCAAACCTCCTGCCAGAACTTAAGTGTATTAATATAAGATGGTGTGAAGACCTCAAGTCGCTGCCTGTAGAATCCTTTCTTGGATTTGAGTCTCTTGAGAAGTTGCGTATTAAAGGTTGCCGTAAACTTACCTGCCCAGCAAAGATGGTCTTACCGCCCTCTATCAAAGTACTTGAGCTGGATACACTACGCCACATTTGACCTTCTGTAACGTTCATTAAAATGGATTTATGACGTTTATCCCAACGTTACAGTAGACCCTGTTACAGATTGAAAAAACGTCATAAAAGGTAGGAAATCTATGACGTTTATTGCTTAAGAAAACGTCATAAAAGGTTGACTATGTGACGCTTATTAACTAGAAGAACGTCATAAAAGGTTGACTATGTGACGCTTATTAACTAGAAGAACGTCACAGATTCTTCCTTAACTTTTTAATGAACTTTTTTCTATGACGTTTTTTATGAAAAAAAACGTCACAAATCAAAACAATAAAAAATAAAAAAAAATAATTTCAAATGAGGATTCGACAAGCACATTGAAATGATATCATATCGTTTACATAAATATCGTTTATATAATATTTATGGTAATCCACAAGACATCTTGTTTATCTTTGATTAATATATATAATCTGCAGCACTACCACTATCTGTCGATGAAGATTAGCTTGGCCGGTGACAAACCAAGCAGAAGGCATATAAAGAAATGCTACAACAGCTGCTACTTCACCTGGTTTTCCAAACCGTTTCAGGAACATGCTTTACCGCTCTAGCACTTTTGCTGGCATTCTATATCATTGATATCAAATGAGGAACAATCAGTTAATTAAAATCATATACCATAAAGAGCTTGTACAAAATGGTCCATATTTCCAAAAAACAACAATTATCAACACAATTTACCATCTCAATTAGCAAGAATAACAGCAAACATCGAGTATAATTTGGTTGATTTTCCCTCAAATTAACTTGTTTTCATTCTGAGGATGACGTTTTCAGAGGAGATTGTTAATTGAACTTCCACATAATTTCAGCATATACGCAAATAGTTTCTAACATTTCAGAGGATGACATTTCATCAAACAACTTGTCATCAATGCAAGCAGTACATAACAACCGAAATCAAACTACCTTGTTCTGAAAATCAAGGGATCGAACCGACTCCATTAGCGAACGCCAGGCAGCGCCCACCCGAACCTGACCCGTCTCTCAGCACAAGCTCCACGAGATGAGATGACAACTTGACCCGATCTAACCCGGATGGGCCCAACCCGAGAAAGGAGAGGAGCTGGTCATGCGTGGAACCCTTTGCCACTGCCGCCATCTTGCTTTGCCTCATCGTCGTAGCCACCAACTTCTGCACCTTTGGCCGTGCTCAACCTTCACCGTTGTTGAGGACGAGGAGACCACAAAGGCAGTAGGCGGAGCTAGGAATAGGTGACGGATCAGCAAGAGACACCCGACCACCTCGCCGTTGACGGATCTATAAGTGACGATGAGTTGGGTGGGATGATGGATTGATTTCGTGCTAGGGTTTGTAGAAAAGCGAGGAAGGAGATCAAGTGGCGGCGGATCTGTGGAGTAGAGGGAGAGAGCAAAGAGGAAATAAAGTGGCTGGGTTTCAGAGGAGAAGACTGATTCGGTGATCGGAGGAGACTAAGTTCGGGGATCGGAGGAGACTGAGTTCGGGGATCGAGAGAGGTCACTCATGGTAAAGAGAAGATGAAAGGAAGAGGTGGTCGGTTTGGACAATGGACTTTGGAGATAAAAGGAGAAGAAAAAACTCCCTTAAAATAAAAAATATCTACGAGATTTTATGACTTTTTTATATAAAAAAACGTCACAGAAAATAATCTACAGTTTAATGTCGTTTGTTTTATAAAAAACGTCACGCATTGGCCAGAATTCTATGACGTTTATTTTTTGAAAAACGTCATAGAGATTGTATGACAGTTTTTTCCTTTTTTATGACAGACAATCTATGACGTTTAATATTTAAAAAACGTCACAGATTGAACGACTTTTTTTTCCATGCTCCTCCCCAGGTGATCTGTGACGGGTTTTAATAAAAACGTCATAAAAGACCCGTTACAGAAAGTCTTTTTTGTGGTAGTGATACATGCGGTGAACTTGAGAACTCAATTCCCAGCTGTTTGGAGAACCTCTCTTCTCTTGAGGAATTGTCGATAATTAATTGTAACAGAATAGAGTCTATTCCAGATGAAGTGATGAGGAATCTCAAGTCCCTCAAAAGCCTGTCCGTCAAATACTGTCGAAATTTAAGATCACTAGGGGACGAAGAGTTTCTCAAATCTATACAGGACTGCGTTATTGAGTATTGTCCAATGCTTAAGAAAACAAAGGGGCGAAATCCAGTTGGCAAGCAGTTATCAGGTAACACGTACCATCATTTCATTTCTTTTTCTTTCTTCCAAAAAAAATTGGAAATTCATTAAGTGGTTTTCTTATTTTTTTTAAAAAAAAAAAACTGTTTCGGGAACCAAAAGAAAAAGAAAATTTTATTTCATCTGATTAGAAACAGACGCACTTTAAATTATTTCTCTCTTTCCTCGATATGTCGACAGATATCAATGGAAGATATTTAGTCGTTTGTCACGTCTGAAAATTTGGCGGTCTCGTTGTGCAATTTATACTTTTTTTTGTTGATAGTTTAATTAGTTTCCTGAAATTAAAGCATAAAATATAAATTTAATTAAAGTATATGTTTGTCAGTGCAATTAGGTTCTATAACTATGAATTGGTCAATTCCTGTTTTTCCACGAGAATGTGCCATGTTGAAATGTGAACTCTCTGGCTGTCACTGTCAGCCTTAACCCGCAAAATGAAAAAAATTTAGTTCGTTAGAGCTAATTCCTGTGTTATAAGTTCTCTGTACTCGACCACGTAATAATAATTAACATGAGTTTAAATATTTTTTACTCTTATCTTATCTTTCATTTTGCAGATGTCCCTTCCTCGTCGAACGCCAGGAAAAGAAAAGCACATGCCCGAAAGTAACTACCTATTACAGGTGTCGAGACTTATACCTTATTGTTATATATTGTTGTCATTGTTGTTATTATTATTATTATTATTATTATTTAAATTCCTTAACCAATAGAAACATCCGTCAAGTCCAAAATAAAGAAAAAACAAATTAATGGCAGACGGAACAATTATAGATTTGTCCTCCATATTATATATATACTCTAGAGTTGCATACTCGAAGGAAGTTCTTTTCTCAGTAATATATATATTTCTCTATTTTGTACCAGATTTTAAAATGTAAGAACCCATTTGTACAGCTACTACTTTGGTCCTGATATATACATTTCCATATCATGTGACTTTTTTCCGTAATATAAATATAAATCCTATAAAAACTATAAGTGGTTGATTTTAGGGGTGTCAAACGTGGGAAATAGCCATGAAACAGGTCAGTTCCGTTTCATTAACCGTACAGAACTGTTGTTTGGTTTCTATTTCGTTTCTTAATCGATACGTTAGCCACGGAACATGTCAGTTTCGTTTCCTTAACGGTACAGAACTGCTGTTTGGTTTTTGTTCCGTTTCGATAAACGAAAAGTAGATATTTTCATGGCCAAAATAATAAATATTTATTGCTTAATGGCTAAGAAAGTAGATATTTTTAAGTGGATAAGATCAAATAGATATTTTCCATGGATAATATCAAAAGGATATGGATAAAGATCAAATGGATATGGATAACATCAAATGGATAATAATGAACATTTTTTAAATAGGACCTTAGAATTTGAAGTATTGCAAACAGGTCTAAAAATTCTGAAATATTACAAAATAAATTAGCTAAGTTGAATGTTTTTAATTTTCAGAAATTCATTCCAGCCATAGCATTTTCTAAAAATGTCAAAACAATTTGCGAGAAAGCTCAAATAATAAATAAATTATCAATGAATCCATTAATTTGCCAAATAGGTCCGGCCACAAGCAATTTAAGTAAGAACATCAATATGCTCAGCTTAAACTTAAACATAATCGGAAGAATGAATGAAATTTTTATCAATATAAATGTTCCAAATTCATCTTTGACAAAGGTACTAGGTGCTGCCCTCAACAATCCTTCATCTCAAACCAATTAGCGCAATTTACTATTTGTCTATGTTTCTAGCTCTCTCTTCCTTCAACTTAAATTTGCGCATAAGAGAAATGGTGAAAAATGCCGATGATATATTCTGATCGGTTATAAGAGGAGAACTACTTGGTGGGGGCGATGCACTCTATTAGTGTTCTAAATACGTGTCAAACACGTCATGTCTGGATCATTTGTCATGTCGTGCCATGTCGTGTTTAAATGTTTCACGTGTTGTGCCGTGCCGTGTCTAAATTCTGAAGGATGGACATGACACGTCTAAGGACACGGCACACCTCATGTCCTCGTGCCGTGTCATGCCGTATTTTTTTTTCACGTGTCGTGCCGTGTCGTGTTTGAATACGTTTGAATTTCATTAAAGATAGTTATATACTTATGTTTAGAGGTGAATTTGAAATTCAAATTATGAAATTATCATAAAAAATAGTCAATATAAGAATTTTCTTGTTATTTTATAACAAATTTAACATCTTTAACCATAATTATAAACTTGATGTGTCTCTTGGCTTTTGTCGTATCCCGTGTCGTGTCGTATTTCGTGTCGTGTCGTGCCGTGTCTATGTCTTCAAAGTCGAACACGACACGCCTAAAGACACGACACGCTTAAGTTCTCGTGTCGTGTTATATCTGTGTCTTATCGTGTCGTACCACCACCGTATCGTGTTGTGTCGTGCCGTGTTTAGACACGCCGTATTTTTTTCAGAACACTACACTCTATGCCAACAAAATTGAGTTACTTGTATGACACGTGGGTCCCAATTGCTAGGTGGCGTCAGAATGAATTAGTAGAGTGGCACAGACTCGGTGGCTTAGAGTGGAATTAGTATTTCATTTAATACATGAACAATACAATGTAACTTACATGGCGGTCCACCCTTGGCAACTAACAATTATTATAGATCAGTTCATTAAGATTTCAGAAATTATTTACTAATATTATAAAACATCATGTGTTGCAAGAAATTAATTTGTGCTAAATAAAAGTTGGCACACATATATAATAGAGAAAGTTTATGGTGCACTATAGTGCATAGGGCGTTCCGTGCACCGCGGACTTTTTCGGGGGTATTTTTGTAAATTGACAAATCTAATTTAACCAATCTAATCTACATATTGAAATCTCATAGCAAACCAAATTTTACAATTTTTGAGATTTTATTACTATTTGTTCCGAATTTTTTAAAACATGCCATTTTAGGAATGTTTTAATAGTATTTGGTTTCCAATAATGGCATGTTTTAAAAAATTCGAAAAAAATAGTAATAAAATCTCAAAAATTGTAAAATTTGGTTTGCTATGAGATTTCAATATGTAGATTAGATTGGTTAAATTAGATTTGTCAATTTACAAAAATACCCCCGAAAAAGTCTGCAGTGCACGGAACGCCCTGTGCACTATAGTGCACCATAAACTTTCTCTATATAATATCTAAAACAACCAATTAAAAGTTCTAACAAAAATTTTAACGACCCAAAATAAAATTCCAAGGTATAACAAGATCAAATTCAAAACTATATGTTATTTAGTGAGGAATCAACTATTATTAGACCATCCAAATTTGGAAAGCAACAATTGAATAAAAGCAACTAATCCCTCGAAGGTCTGAACATTATTTGTACCGTTTGACGCGTAATTGTCCTCATAATACATTAATTGCAGTATTGAATATTCCATTATTTATTGAAAATAATTTGAATGTTATGTCAAATTAGAAAGCTTAACCAACTAAACCGTTAGAGTGATATGTGTTGAGTTAATGAAATTCGAAAAATATTGTTCTTAATCAAGGAATTTAATTGTCCTGGGGATAAAGAAAAAGTCATTTAGACCATATCATGATCATTATATCATAATTTGGGGTGTAGCTGGGGAAAAATAAAAAGATCATAAAGACCATTACATTATATCGTAATTTAGGGCAAATTGTTAAAAAACAATTCTGTAAGATGAATGAATTTTATATAAATTCTTTTACCCTGAATTAGGCTCTCTAAAATGGGACTATTCATTCATTTGATTTGATTTTACTGGGTTTTATTAAACAGAGTTTATAAATCCCTTTGAATATGTTTGCAAAATTTACAGAACCTCAGGAGCAGAGAGCATACTCAGCGAAGAACAGTAGAAGAAAAGTTACAATGTTAGACATTTAGGGGTCGTTTGGATGGGTGGGAAATAGGTAGGAATAGCAAATCCTGGGATTAAATCTAAGGAAAAAGTGAGATTTCGGGAAGCGTGAGAAGAGTGCTATTCCGGGACTAAGAATGTTGTTTGGATGGTGAGTTTAGGAATAGCGTTGGAAAGAGTGAAAAGTAGAGAGAAAAGTGTTGTTGGAAAAAGTGTTGTTGGAAATAGAGCTATTCTTGGGATTAGTTATTCCTGAAATTGATAATTGCGTTTGGATGAAAAATTTAGTGCTGGAATTAGCTATTCGGGAGAACAGACTATTCCCCACCCATCCAAACGATAGCTTAGGTGTGCTGGCTATATTGACAGAATGCGGCTGGCATGACTGGAAAAGGACCGTTGCATTGGTAAGTGAGGATCGGCTTTGGTGTGCAGACTGCACAACCAGGATGGGGAAAGCGGACAATGGTTATCTCGAAATGTTCTACGCCCAGCAGTTTCTTTTCGACAACTTGTTCTTTTCGGTTGTTTTCGCTTCAATTTGGTTGTTTTAATAATTAATATACTTATGTATTTGAAACATTGCTACTTTGTGTGTGACTACTAGGCATCTTCTCGGGTAGCAAGCATTAGAAGGAGACTACATTTTTCTCTATCTGTTAGTGTACAGACTGGACAGCTCCAGTAAATGAGCAACTGGACACATATTTAGTTCAATAAATGCAGCTGTATCTCTGTAACTGATTAACAAACTTTATCGTGTAGTGAAATGAGCAATGTATTTTCCTCTCTATATATACACTAGAGAGTTGTATCAGAAGAGATAGAGAAAATAGAAATTAAATCAAAGCTTTTAATCAATCTTATCTCTTTCACCTTATCTCTTTCCTTGTTCATGGTATCAGAGCATCAATGGTTGACACCAACGATGAGATCCCTTCTACTCCTTCTCCATTATCTTCCACCTCTCTACCTCCAGATCCAATTGTTTCTCTCACTCTGCCTATCGCTACCAAGCTCACTTCTACCAATTACTTGACATGGAAATGTCAAATTTTGCCTCTTATTCATGGCTATAACCTCACTCGGTTCATCGAGTCTCCTCCTCCTTCTACCACCATCACCTCTGACAATGGTCAAATCTGCATCAATCCGGAGTATCCAACATGGTATCGTCAAGATCAGTTGCTATTGGGCTGGATTCGATCTTCTCTCTCTGATTCAATCCAGTCTCAAATGGTGTCTTGCACATCCTCTCTTGAGCTGTGGAGCTCTCTTCAATCCTCTTATGCCTCTACATCTCGTTCACGTTATCTTGCTTTGAAGAGACAGATCCAACAAACAACTCGTGGTTCTTCTTCTTGCACTGATTATCTCAACAAAATGAAACAAATAGCTGATGAGCTTGCTTTCATAGGTTCACCTGTTCCAAACGATGAACTGGTATCCTATATCTTGGCTGGTTTGGGATCTGACTACAACCCTTTTTTTGCTTCTATTGCTGCTTCTAACTGTAATGAACCCATCTCTTTCTCTACTTTACAAGGGTTACTTCTTGGTTTTGAGTCTTTGCTCACAGGTCAGACCAATCCTACCAGTATTTCTTCTTTTTCTCCACCATCTGCCTTTGCAGCTGGTACTGGTAATCAACCTAGAACTGGTAATAACAGACCTTATAATCCCAGACCTGGTACTCCAAGAGGTTTTCAGCAAAAGTTCAGACCTCAGAATCAATCAAACTCAGGTTTTAACAATTTTCAACCTAGACAGATGTTGCAGGGTCCCAGACCTCCCCATCCTGGCACTGGTATCATTCAACAGCCACCTGATTCTCAGCGCCAACAAAGACAGCAAAATACCTCTTCTGGCACTACTTCCACCAAGCAGTTTTGCCAGATCTGCAACAAGTTTGGTTTTCATACTGCCAAAACTTGTTGGTTCAGGTATAATGAAGATCCTGAGTGGACCCCACCTACCAACACCTCAACTCCTCAAGCTTATGTGGCTTCTTCTGGTGCATCTGATGTGACAGTACCTCCCTCTGAATGGATTCTGGACTCTGGAGCTACTAATCATGTCACTAATGACATCAATAACCTCTCCAGCTTCTTCAACTATGATGGTAATGATACACTTTATGTTGGTAATGGTATGGGTCTCCCAATTACACACATTGGCTCAAAAATTTTCCAATTTGGTTCTCACAATGTCACTCTCAATAATGTCTTACTGGTTCCAACTTTCTCCAAAAATTTAATTAGTGTCTCACAATTATTATCTGATAATCCCCAATTACTAATTGAGTTTTCTTCTGTTTCATGTTCTTTCAAGGACCACCCCACCAAGGATCTTCTTCTTCAAGTGCCATGTTCTAAGGGTCTTTTCTCTCTTTCTCTCCCTTCTGTCAGTACACCACAAGCTTTCAGTAGCATTCGTGTTTCTGCAGATATCTGGCATGAACGTTTAGGGCATCCCTCTAGTGCTACAACAACTAGAGTTTTACATTCCTTTTCTTTACCTTGTACTTCTCAAAAACTAAATAGTTGTCATAATTGTGCGATGGCTAAGTCTCATGTCTTGCCTTTTAGTACTTCTGTATCTTCTTCTACTGCACCTTTACAATTAATCCATAGTGACTTGTGGGGCCCAGCACCTATTGTATCTTCCAATGGCTTCAAATATTATATTATTTTCATTGATGATTTCTCCAGATTTACATGGATATATTTCCTGAAACACAAACATGAAGTTCCTCATATTTTTTCTCTCTTCAAACAACAAGTTGAAAATCAACTTAACACAACAATCAAAATATTGAGAACTGATGGAGGCACAGAATATAAGCCCATCAGTTCCCAATTTCCCAACATTATACATCAGACTTCCTGCCCATATACTCCACAACAGAATGGTTCTTCTGAGAGAAAACATAGGCATATCATTGAACTCTCCCTAGCTATCATGTCTAAAGCTTCAATTCCTCACATGTTTTGGGATGAGATATTTTCCAATGCTGTTTATCTTATCAACAGATTACCTAATGCCACAAATTCCGCAATTCCCTTTACAACTCTTTTCTCAACTCAGCCAGATTACACTATGCTTCGTGTTATTGGCTGTTTGTGTTTTCCACATACCAAATATTATAACTCTCATAAGTTACAACTTCGTGCTATGCCTTGTGTATTTTTGGGATACTCTACTGTCCACAAAGGGTATCGTTGTCTTCATATAGATACTAACAGAATTTTCATATCAAGAAATGTGCAATTTGATGAACAGGTTTATCCCTTTGCTCAGAGAAAAGGTACAACAATATCAGCAAATGCAGCTGAAAATTGCAGTTCTGAAGTGTCACTGCTGGACCTTTATCTTCGTGGCATTCAGCCCACTCAGTTATTACATCAGCCCGTTTCGCCTTTACCTGTTCAGCCCAATACTCAGCCTGCAAGCCCTCCAGCTACTTCGCGCCTTGCTCTCTCTCCTCCCATACAACCGTTACCTGCCCAACTTTCAAATCTCTCCGCTGACCGACCAATCTCTTCTGACCGACCTGCCCAACCTACTTCTTCTTCCCCACAGTCACCAGCATTTCAACAAACACCTTCCTCTCCGATCATTACTACTCTCAATACACCTTCTCAACCTACTTCTTCCGCTGTTCCCCCAACTAATCCCACCACCACTGCCATTCCTTCTCATCCTATGGTCACTAGAACCAAGGACAACACTCGCAAACAGCATCACTTCCCCGACCATCTGGCTTTTCTCACTTCTTTGTCAGTCGAACCAACAACATTTGCCCAGGCAAACAAACATCCTGAATGGCGTCACGCCATGGCAAAAGAAATCGATGCACTTGCTCAAAATCAGACTTGGACACTTGTTCCTGCTCCCACCGATCAACAGGTCATCGGCTCTAAATGGGTCTTCAAAATTAAAAGAAAGTCTGATGGTACAATCGAACGCCACAAAGCCCGGCTAGTTGCCAAAGGCTATCATCAACAAGAGGGTGTTGATTTTACTGATACCTTCAGTCCTGTCGTACGCCCTACAACAATCAGATTGATTCTCTCCATAGCAGTTTCTTCCAAGTGGGCCATACGACAACTTGATGTACAAAACGCCTTTTTACATGGAGAGCTGTCAGAACGTGTCTACATGACACAGCCACCTGGTTTTCATGACACATCCAAACCGGATCATGTATGTCTCCTCTCCAAGTCTATCTATGGGTTGAAGCAATCCCCCCGTGCGTGGTTTCAAAAATTAAGCCAAGCCCTTCTTGATTTCGGGTTTGTTGCTTCTCATTATGATCCATCTTTATTTATTGCACATGTGCACAATGACATAGTTCTTGTTCTGGTCTACGTGGATGATATCATCATCACTGGCAGTAACCCCAATATGATTACATCGTGTATTTCTCACTTACATGATAGTTTTGCTATCAAAGATCTAGGCACATTGCACTATTTCTTGGGCATTGCTGTCAGTACATATGCTGAGGGTTTACATTTGACTCAAACAAAATACATTCATGATTTGCTTGAGCGCACTGACATGCTGCATGCCAAGCCACAACCAACACCTATTGCCACTGGTGTTAGTCTTGAATTAAATGACAGTGAACCATTCAATGACCCTCATCAGTATAGGAGTGTAGTTGGTGCACTCCAATATGCTACTGTCACTCGTCCAGACTTGTCTTTTGCTGTCAACAAATTATCACAGTTCATGCATGCTCCTACTCTCAATCATTGGACGGCAGTCAAGAGAGTTCTCAGATATTTGTGTGGTACAATTCATCATGGTTTGTTCATACATTCCAATTCTAACATGGACATACATGCATACACCGACTCTGATTGGGCTGGTTGCCCTATTGATCGTCGTTCCACTTCTGGTTATTGCATTTTCCTAGGAAGAAATCTTATCTCCTGGAGTGCAAAAAAACAAGGCAAAATCGGCCCCATACCCATCAAATCTTTCGTAATTAGATATTTATCCATCAAATCTTTAAAATTGATCTCATACCCATCTATTCTTGATGAAATTAGAAATATACCCACCTCACCTATTTTAATTGATTTTTTAATATAAAAAACTGATTTATAAATTTTATGACGAAATTGCCCCTGCCCAAAATTCCTCTCCTCTGACTGCCCTAAAAAACCTTCCATCTTCCGCTTATTTTCTCCAAGCAAGATATCTTTTTAATTATATTCTAAATCTCTCTTAATTGTTCGTTTCTGAAAATCTCTTTCCAATTTCACTTTTCATCTCCTTGTTCTCATGTCCGTAGAGTAATCATGGATGAAAGTGAATTAAATGACGAGTACTTTTCAGGACTCATTATTCAACAATCAAGTTCTCAAAATGAAATCTCATTAATTAGTGAGGAACCAAAGGAGAAGTTGAAGGCTAGAAGAAAGGATAAAGAAAAAGCTCAAGATGATTTAAGGTAAAATTTCACATTGATTTTATTTTCACGGTGTACTTTGCTTTTGTTAGAATCATGAATTGCTTTTATTTAAGATAAATTTCTTTTCATTAAGTGCCGCACTAGTCTCAGTAATAGGAGGAACGAAATGATCAAATAGCTTTGCATTTATTAGAATTATACAATGTTTATTGGAATTACGGACCATGAAAAAAAATCAAAACCATGAATTTTGATACATTAATAGTCAATACACTGTATAGAAATGTTAGAAATAATTTCAAGTCAACCCACAATCTTCAAAATAGCATGTATATCTCTGGAATTGAAAACACAACAATGTTCCCACGGTGCAAGTCCAGTCATAAATCTATAAATAATTGTGCACATATTATTCCTTTATGTATTATTCATAAATCTATCCTCTTTACAAGTTTCTCTTTATGTATTATTTTCTTTATTCCTTGTACTCATTTAGACTATCGGCACAACCATAAAACATCAAATTTGCTCAAATAATGTGGGGGCGGGGGATTGAGTGAACGTGATTCATTCTTTCTTGTGCTCAAATAATGTACTGGTGCTACCCTATAAAATGTCAGTACTTTTGAATTAAACATACAATGTCACTTTTTTCCAGCATGAATGCATCTCGATTCAAGTTGAAAGTGAAGTATGATGGATACTTCAAATTGATTAATAAGGGGACCAAAAGGAAGTATTGCTTTGGTAGACAGAAGACAATTTATCATGACCAGCAAAACTGTAACTTTACTGACTTGTTGGAGGAATTGAACCGTCTATATAATCTGGATGAGAACCTGGACTTGTCAATATATTATTTGGATCAGCATGCTAGTACACAGTCATATGTCCAAGTTGAAGATGATCAGAGTTACATGAAGATGATCACAATATATGAAGAGAAGAAGGAAGTTGTGATTTATGTAACCAAGGAGCCTTTAGATAGTAGTAGTCATAAGGATTGGAGTTGGGTAGAAAATACAGAGATTGACAATTATGAGGAAGAGTCAGATTATTGCCACAGTGAAGAAAGTTATCACAGTCGTAACAGTGACACAGAGGAAGAAAGTGAAGAGGAAATTGATCTTGCTTATGAGGGAGAATTCTATTCATATGACATAGATAATCCTAACATGGAGGTCGGTGCCATGTTTCCTCATGTCACAGCTTTTAGAAGTGCACTTAATCATTATGCAGTGCTTAATGATTTTCAATTTAACTTGGGCAAAAGTGAACCAACACGAGTAACAGCAACATGTGCAACTCGTGAGTGTGGTTGGAGGATACATGCATCAGTTGCACCAGACAACCACACTTTTATTGTAAAAACTATTCAGCCGAATCACAATTGTTGTGGTGGGGCTAATAAACGTGGAAACAAACATGCAACGCGAGCATGGGTAGCTGATCGAATTATTAATGACCTTAAAAGAGATGGAAAAATACCAGCAAAGGATTTGAAAGATCAGCTTGCTAAGAAGTTTGGTGTTTTGTTGCCATATGATAGGGTTTGGGGAGGGAAGGAGTTAGCAATGCAGGAGATATTTGGAAAGTGGCAAGATTCTTTTATTTTCATTGGAGCTTTAAAAGAGGAGATAATGAAAAGAAATCCGGGAAGTGTAGTGGAATTTGAAACTGAAGTTGTACAAGGGAACCAACATTTTCAGCGATTTTTTATTGCCTTTGATGCTTGCATAACCGGATTTCTTAGAGGATGCAGACCTTATATTGCACTTGATGCGTGTCACATGAAAGGCAAGTGGAAAGGAGTAGTTGTTGCTGCCATATCCGTTGACGGAAATAATTATATGTTTCCAGTTGCTTTTGGCGTTATGGAGGGTGAAAATGAGAATTCATGGGAATGGTTTTTGAGAGCTTTGCATAAAGCAATAGAGATGCCACAAGGTCTTGTCATATCTTCTGACATGCAAAAAGGATTACAGAATGCCCTTGCAAAAGTGTATCCATTGGCCGAGCATCGGGAATGTATGAGACATCTCTTTAGCAACTTCAAGAAGCATTTTCAGGGAGATCTTTTCAAATTTGGACTTTGGGGTGCTGCCCGAACATACTCCCCGAATAAATTTGATGCTCTAATAAATGAGATGAATACACAATGTCCTGAAGGAATTCAATACCTTAACAATGAGCACAAAAATATATGGAGTAGAAGCAAATTTGGAGTCGAATCAAAATGTGATTATCTCACTAATAATATGGCAGAAACATTTAACTCCTGGATATCTGAAGAGCGGTATAAGCCGGTCATAGAATTACTTGATTCAATAAGGCAAAAGATAATGGTGAAGTTCGATCAAAGGAGAAGAATGGCAAGCAAATGGAAAGGCCCCCTGGTACCGAAGGTGGCTGACGATATAAAGCGCATTTCTCGGGTACATAAAAAAATATTTATAAAATTATTGAGTTTATAATTTAGTTTATTTCAGTTTGTAACAAGAGAAGCATTAATATCTTATTTACTATTTTTTTGCAACATTTGCTATTAGCTAACAATATCGTTTCTGTTTATTCTTTTTTTTAAAAGAAAAAGTCATAAGATGCATTTCATTATTGAAATAAAAGGTAACCAAATGCAAAATATAAAGGAGCTGACCTACTGGCATGCAACGTACCAGCACTAAGCATAAATTTTTTTTCCTCTATGATATGACATGGAGCATATTTCCTTCCTCCATACGATTAAATTTTATTTTATATTTATTAACTCCTAAGTGCATTTCCTTGCTAATTACATTTTTTTTTAACTTTTTAGAGCTCGACTTTATATAATGTTCAAAGAAGCATGGATTCTTGTGCTGAAGTACAAAAGAATGGATTGAGATGGGAAGTTAATTTAGATGAGCAGAAATGTAGTTGTAGGGCATGGCAAGTTAGAGGCATTCCTTGTGTACATGCAGCGACATTCATATCCTCGCTTAAGAATGTTAAATGGGAAAACTATATTCATTCATATTTTACAGTCGATCGATTTAGGATGGCCTATGCTAAAGGCATAGCTTCCATGCCAAGTAAGAATGAATGGGTGAAGGTTGATTTAGGTTATGAGATGCTCCCACCAACACTGAAACGTCCACCAGGAAGACCTCGAAAGAGTCGAATCAAAGCTTCAGATGAACCAAAGAAAAGGCCTCATAAATGTACTCGTTGTGGTGGGTATGGCCATCACAAGACAACTTGCAAAAATACTGTTCCATCACAAAAAAGTGAAGCTCCTCAGATACATAAGAAAAAATCTAAAAGGTTTGTTGATTCATCATATTTTACTTCTCAAGTTGTTAATTTATTCATTATATTCACTAATAGATTAATTATTGTAGGGGAGTAAATACTGGTAACAATCGATCAAAGAAGAGGGCATGCCCATCTAGCATCTTCAGAATTCTTCAAGAAGAAGAAAATTAGGATTTAATAATGCATTAAGTAGTGTTTTCTTTATTTATTTATTTGGACAATTGCGTTGTAGTGGTTAATTAGTTAAGTGTTCATACAATGTTAGGTGCATGCGCAAAAGATCTTTAATATTTTGTTAGTTGCTCTGAATAGCAAGAGATTAATCAGTGGCTGGATTATATTTTTCTTACTTTTCTTAAGATATGTTTGTTGCATCATACTATAGTAGATAAATTGATACAAACTGGCAGCCTTTTTTTAACAGACATTTCTAGATGATTTAGCCAAACATTGAAGAGGGATGGTTGTGAGTTGCATAAAGTCCAAACATTATATTTACTCGCATCGAGTGTTCAGTAACATGGCTTTATTACCGTGAGCAAAATAACATTATAAATACACCATTTCAAGTTGTCTTTTACCATAATTTATTCAAGACTTATTTACAAGAGTGGGGTTAGTTGACACTCGGAACATGTTGCGCAAAATTTGACTATTCTAGTAGCAATTCATATACTGGTATCTAATTGGGACCCAGAATCATTCGTTTAACCATTTTTTTTTCTAATTTGACTTTGACAAAATTGTTACTATGCCATTTTTCAAACTAACATATATAATCTCGCACTTAAAGATTTGATATCCCATAATAAGTTAGAAAGCAATGAATTGGTAGATTGTGTTTCCTTATTTTTTTATCTCCATGGTTATTGGTAGAACGAAAAATGCAGAAACCGAAGTTGGAAAGATATATTCGCAGAAACTAACAATCAACAAATAAATTAGAAGGAAAAAGTGAAAATATGGCAGAAATATCTCTATTTTTAATATCGTTTGGAGAGAAAATAAGCGGGAGATGAAAGGTTTTTTAGGTCAGTCAGAGGAGAGGAATTTTGGGCAGGGGCAGTTTCGTCATAAAATTTATAAATCAGTTTTTTACATTAAAAAATCAATTAAAATAGGTGAGGTGGGTATATTTCTAATTTCATCAAGAATAGATGGGTATGAGATCAATTTTAAAGATTTGATGGGTAAATATCTAATTACGAAAGATTTGATGGGTATGGGGCCGATTTTGCCAAAAAACAAAATACAGTTTCTCGATCTAGCACCGAGGCTGAGTACAGAAGTTTAGCGATTGCTTGTGCTGAGCTACTTTGGGTTCAGTATCTCATGCAAGAACTCAATTTCACTTCACCATCTTCTCCAACAATGTGGTGTGACAATATTGGTGCCACCTTTTTGGCAGCCAATCCCATGTTTCATTCTCGAACTAAACATGTGGAGATAGATTTTCATTTTGTTCGAGAGCGAGTTGCCTCAAATGCCTTGACTGTCAAATATCTCTGCTCTGCTGATCAGCTAGCCGACATCATGACCAAGCCTCTTTCCACAGCTCGAGTTCAGTTTCTGCGCACCAAGCTCAATGTGATTCACCTCCCATCGGCTTGTGGGGGGGGGGGGGGTGTTAGTGTACAGACTGGACAGCTCCAGTAAATGAGCAACTGGACACATATTTAGTTCAATAAATGCAGCTGTATCTCTGTAACTGATTAACAAACTTTATCGTGTAGTGAAATGAGCAATGTATTTTCCTCTCTATATATACACTAGAGAGTTGTATCAGAAGAGATAGAGAAAATAGAAATTAAATCAAAGCTTTTAATCAATCTTATCTCTTTCACCTTATCTCTTTCCTTGTTCACTATCTAATTGCTTTTATCGTGCATTTGAGTATGTCTAGTAAGTAGGATTCTTTATTCTTAGGAAAATGGATACAGGACCCTTTACTTAGGGGTACTTGCATTGTTGTTTGTTTGTTTGAATTCTCTTTTCATTATTTCAATTTTTACTTGTGTTGATGTGCTTGGTATATATGGTCGTCTGTTTTTCTTTTTTTTTTTTTTTTTGGATGAAGATTGCCTTCTGGCGATATTTAATCAAGTAAGAAAATTACAAAGGAGATTATGTTTGTTGTTTTAAACGCAGTGACACAGCTGATAAAATTGGTAGACAGATAGAATGCACCGTTGCTCTCTGTTTTGGAGCATCTTTGCATCCTAGTGACAGTCAAGTCCACCGTTTCCACCTGAAGTTAGAACCATGGAGTTGTTTAAGCTCTACAAGGGAAAAAAAAAAACAAAGAAAAAAGAAAAACAATATTAAACATAATATATTTTCTTATAAGAAAACAAGAAGAACTGTAAGTTTTTCTTTCTTTTGAAAAAATAAAGCCACGGGCCACCATCAAAGCATTCCAACATTCTCCTTACTGATTTGCAATACTCAATTATATCCCATCAGTCCATCACATACCAATTTCAGCTGTGCCGCATCACATACCAACTCCGCTTGCGCTTCATGTTATTGTGTTTCCAGCAGAGGTGATTCCAGATGTCTCTGTGCTACTAGAAGCGAGGATACTACATGGAACCCCACACGTGCGTGCGATGAATAGATAGATTGTCGATCACGGGGGTTAATAGAGTGTGCAGGGAACCGTCGTGTGTATAATACCAACAAAAAGGATTTGGTTTTTCGTCCAATTATTTTTGGAACAGATTTGTGCAGATGAGGTGTTTGTGGAAATGCCTCAGAGAGATTGAGACGTCGTGTACTCACGCTCAATCTTGGGACTGATTTTCTACTTAATAGTCATGTTTTAGTTTAATACAATTAGCGCTTGCCATACACCTGAGCTTCTCAACGTAGCATATTTTGTTTGTGTTTTTCCTTCATCAACGCATATATAAAAAAAGGCTTAAAATAGTTGTGAACAATTTTATGGCAGCCGAAGTATTATCAGAGAAAAAGCATAGTCAAACAACACAATCCTGGATTAATTCGCTTGATTTAGGTACGACACATGCTTACTATAAAGTTGGGTATGTATTGGGCTGACTTTTAAGTCAAAGCATCTAGTGATATACATGCCAACTTATGAGTACAAAAAGCTGTTTAATTAACTTCCCAGAGCCTCTTGTTACGCTGTCAAAGTGACACAGAAGAAAGGTATGATTTGGGAATTGCGGGCCCAATGTCAAGAGGTGAAGTTGATAAGAGCTTCACCTTTGGTTTGGATGTAGGATGCGCACCAGCTGACGATGGCCTGACGTCATCAGGGGTGATATACACCATCCACTATTTTTCCATCCATCCCATCCACAGGCCAGAAATGGGCCTTAGTCTCATTTTTTCGCGCGCTGACATCAGCAAGGTGCTCGCTGACGTCAGCGAAAATTTTTCAGAATTTTTTTTGGAAATTTCTAGATGCTGACGTCATCAAATGTACTGATTTATTTGTTCAGTTAGATGTCATAAGTGTTGAATTAAAAGTCTTAAGTGTTCAGTTAGTTGCATCTGAAAATGAAATTTTCGTATTTTTGTGTTCAGTTTAATACGGCAAGGGTTGAACTAAAAGTTTTATTTGTTCAGTTAGTTGCAGCAGAAATTTGATTTCGTAGTTAACATTTACAATATACAAAATGAACAGATAGAACAATATAGTTAACATTTAAAATAAACAAAGTGAACACATTCAATATTCAATATACAAATTGAACACATATAACAACATAGTTAACATTTACAAAAAACAAAGTAGACACATATGATGACTAACTACTCCTTTACAAAAACATAATTCATCACTAACAACTCTTGCTCCAAGTCTGACCTCTTCTCGAAGAAGGAATAAAAAAGAAACCTGATCCGAATCTACTCAGAACGAAGATGACTAACTACTCCTTTACAAACTAACACAATTCATCAACTCCTCCTTCGAATCTTTCTGCACAACTCTTCTCACATTGTCTTGTAATTCCTACACAAACAAAACAAAATACAATTAAAAGCAATTACTAATTAAGTGCTCTTCATAAATCAGTAATTCCATATATCTTCTTTTGTTTAACAAAAAGTAATTCCATCAAAGTATCGTGCATTTACACTATAGCAAACAAGAAACTGAAATTTAATTAAGTTGCAATGTATGATGTGAAATATCCGCTCTTAAATTTATACCCAATTCTACCTAAATTCAGTTGCAAGCGTACAACAATCGTCTAAGTATTATCGGGGTCGAACCACAGGGACGGAATATTCAATAACTAAGTAAATTGAACTAATGATTAACTAGATCAAAGGTATAAAGAAATAGTATTTGTAACAGATCTAAAGGTTTGCAGTTAAATAAAAGTCCTAAATTAAACAGTTCAATGAGTTAAAAGGATTAAAATACTAATTAAGAATTAGGGGTTGACTAGTAGCTAATACTTTTCAGTTTACTCCAGAATCAGCGGTCCGCAGAGATTATCTGCGGCCCGCTGAAACTCAGGTCGCTGACCCCTGAGAAGGTCGCAGAAGTCTGGGGTCATAGACAACCCGCAGAAACCTCTTGCGGCCCGCTAGGTTTGGCGCAGACTCAACTTTTAGCATATTTTAATTGTTGTTTTGTGTAGATAATTAATCCTAACTAAGGTTCCTAAGTCCCACTTCCGTTTAAGGCCAGGTTACCTAAAGTTAACATTATTTCTCTCTAATTCAACCTAGATTTCAACTTCCGTTTCTTGGTCTAAGTTAAACTAGTTTATGCTTTACGACCTACGACTCCCTATACTTCCGTAATCGGGAAGGGTTTCAACTTCCGTTTCTTAACCCTAGCATTACCTTCCGGCACTAACTATCGTGTTTACCATACTTTATCCTAATTACTTAAGAACTTTTGGACTTAACCACCTAACAATCAAAAGACGTCTCTTTTAATGGGTGCAAGCAATTCAACTTAAGCAATTCAGATAGAGTAATCTAAGCAATTCAAACAAAGCATAAAACACAACATACACACAAAGAAAATATAACTTAAAGCATATTATCAATCATAAACTTAAAAAGGTTCACTACTATGGCCCCTAATATACTACTACTTACGAGTATACATAACAAAACAAACAAAGGTATCTAAGTAAATAAAGAACATAAAGAAAGAAATCAGATTACAACCGGTTTGCATCCAAATCTCCTCCTTTTCTGCTCTCTGCTACTCTTGCAGCGGGTCGCGGATGCTTCCGGCGACCCGCCGAAAACCCTCGGCTGTGCTCTAAATTAGCAGAATCGCTCTTAAAACTCACGAACTCTCTTCTCTGATCTGCTCTGGTGTTTATATAGGCGTGGGATGGCTCTAAAACTGTCAGAGACGTGGTTTTGAGGCGCCGGAAATAGATATGTCGGTGTAGAGGTGGGTGCAGAACTTGGTCAGGCTATTTTGGGCTGTCGGTTGCTTCTTCTGCGGCCCGCTGTCGAGTCCTGCGGGTCGCAGAAATCTTCTATGCTGCCAAGTCTGTTAGGAAATGCTCATATTTTAATTTTAGATTAATTACAACTAATTAATCACCATTAACAACAAGCAAATCAATAGATCTAGTGCTAAAGCAATCACACGTCAAATCAAGAGAGAAGGTAGGAGAAATTGTACCTCTCATGAAATCGCATTCATGAGGCTCGAATCCATGGCATGGGAGTCGATGGGGTGCACTCCGCGCCTTCTTCTCCTTCCTCTAATCCACCAAGAAGCTTCACCACCTCTCAAGAGCTTGTGCTAGCAAGCTTTTAGAGCAACCAACACTTAATCACAATTAACACCTTAATTATGTGGCTAATCCCAACACATGGGCCCTAATAAACAAAGGATGAGAGCTCCTCTAATGGAGATTTCGAAAATCTCCAAAGGAGGAGATAGGTGGCGGCTAGGAGAAGAGGGAAGAGAGGAGAGAGAAAGTTGGATGAGAGGCCACCCCTTGGGGTCTATTTATAGAGCTCTCATTCCTCTTCCAAACTTCAACCAAATTACAAGCATGCCACCATGCCCTAGGCGCCACCTATATGGGCTTTTAGCCCAATTTACCAAATGGCAAATTCATGTCTCATTAGCTCATTAATTTTATTAACTAATGGGCCTTTTAATTATTTGTTAATTGGGCTTAATTAGACTTAGCTATTTAAAGCCTATATATTCAATATAATTCTAACAATTATATTAAATGTAGTTGAGACTATTTAATTATCAAATTGATGATAATTAACAATAGGTTGGTTTATGCATTAATTTATTCTAACATGATCTCCTTGATATAATTAATTATAACGGTTCATAACGGTATATAATTAATTAATCAACCCATCATGTTTTGTATTCTCCAATACAAATAAATAATACACGTGTGGTTCAGGTTCTATTTGTGCGACCCTTTGAGGATTTATACTATGTTGGCCATGGAATTAAATCGCTTATTTAATTCCAATAATCATAAGCGGTATCTAGCAACACGTTATGATTCCCAATTCGTATAAATAGTGTACCGTTACAATATCTCAATCCTGCATAAGAAATAAAAGTATTTCTTTGTCTGATTTTTATGTCACATGATATCCTTGTATAATCCAAGATAGGAATGTGTCATTCTTGCAGATTATACATTTCTTGATCTAGAGTTGATTGTACAAGTTGGCCAAACAATCCAAACTCCATCAAGGGGCCCAAACAGATATCATCACTCATTAAGTATATTAATGAGGGACATACGGTTTTCTTGATGAACAACTTTTCCCCGCACAATTCAAGAGAACATAAATAAAGTCCTTATAGCAGCCTTTATCAGGAATCAACGTTAGACGATATTTATTGAACCTATCCTCATGTGGAAAAGCTGAGCATCTCAAACTTAGAATCAACAACATATGAAATAAACAATGACACATAACACAATCCATATGTTTATTTCACTGGGTCAAGTCCTGTACTATGTTCCAATAACATACACATATGCAATTAAGTTGGTAACTCCTTACCTATGATTTGTAGAACTTAATCATCACTTAACTTGCATACTAATCTTTTATGATAATTAATGTTCCTTGTTAATTATCAAGATTATGGACGATTTAGATTTATTATTGTCATTCTAATGAATGATCCACAGAGATCTACAATTCAGATCCTCAACCTGAATGATCTGTCAATAATAAACTCTAGGAACAAATGATCAAATATCATCATTAACATAAACTAAGAAAATAAGTCATTAAATATTGACTTCTAGGACATAACTCCAACAATCTCCCACTTGGCCTAGAGTCAATCAATAGTGACTTCTAGCCAGTGAAGAATTTAGAACAATGTCATATATCTATATATATACATGTCTCGAACCTCAAAAGATGTAATACACTTAAAGCAAGTTACTCATACGTCCATCACGCATGGATGCACAATTGCATCTCGTATACCGCTTAAGGTAGAGGTTAAGTTAGAGTGTTCGCTGTGTCCGCGAACCTATCAAATTTTATTTGACCCTATATACATATATACTCCTATATATGTGTTCTTGATCATCATCATGTGAGATCAAGTGACATCGTCATAGATCTTAGTTGGATCACCAATTTATTATTGGGTTCTTCAAGTTTAAGCTATGGTTCGAGATGCATAGAACCATATTAGCTTGACTGAGAACTTCACGATCCATACTACATTCTTTCATTGCTTTACAAGTTGCTATATATTTTGTTTTGGTGACGGAAACGGTTGTAATATCACATTTAGAACACCTTCTAAATTTACAACACCACATTTAAACAAAATATGTAGCTCAATTGTATTTATATCAATCTTTCGAAAACTAGCATCAATATATCAATTTATATTAGCTTTCTTTTATCTTACCAGATGAAAAACATATCACTCTTTCTCTTAAGATACTCGAGGATATTCTTGATTATTGTCCAAATGTATTTTTCTTTGTATCCAGTTGACAACTGCTTGTCATACTCCTTGGGTACAACACATAGGGGCATGTGCATAAGTATGGCGTCCGTTATGAAACTCGTAACAGAAGGATGCTCGAAATATATCGTGCACTCTTCTCGAATTGAGTTGCAACACACCGATTAGAACTCAAGTGTATGCCATACAACGTGGTTAGACATCCTTTCTAGGAGTCTATCTTTACGTGTTACTAGAACACTTTGTCATTATATGCACATTTCTCAAACCTGACATCCATCATAATCTATCTCCATAGATTTTGTTTCCTTGGATTTAGGTGACTTACCCAAGTTCTCAATTGAGAAAACATTCTCCAATGAGATCTTGACAATATTCATTTTCTTAATGTTATTCCCAATTAATGTCTTGTATCTTGTACAATACATGTAACACAATCATGCTCCCACTGAATATCTTGTCTATGTAAGATACTTTTGACGAAGTGCAACTCTTTGACTTCCTTGTCAAAAGGTTTATTCCAATTTCCACAGTACTTGCTTCAATCCATTAATGGATCATTGAAGTATATATACGTTTCTAACAATACAACAAAATCTTCGGTTTGTGTCAAATACACAACAACTTCCTTCATTCAATCGAAGAAGGCGGTTTTGATGTATTTTTTCATATATCTATATATACGAAATATAATTATTGTTAGAATGATCTTTGTTGACTTATACACAGCTACAAGCGAGAAGCCGTGCTTTGTACATGGTCAACTGGTTATCGACTTAGACATAGCATCAATCATGAAATTGTGCTTTGTACAGAGTCAACTTGCTATCCATATCTATCTTTCCTTTTAAAGATCTATATGTTCTAGATGGATTGCTCCTTCATGAACATCAATCAAGGTCTATACCTTGTTGTTATATATATGGATTGCACTTAAAGATCATACAAATTCAAACCATACTTGTGGAATCGGGTCTTTTCATCGCTTCTGTATTTATCAACGGACCCTCATATGTCAAGTACGAGGATGTTGTGAAGCCTATGTACCTTTCGGTTTAGGCAATTCACTCTCGTTGATCTTTGTAGGATTGGTGCTTGAGGTCAGTAAACTACTTCTACAACATCTTGTAGAGTAAGTTCTTGATCCTAATATATTGCATGAGTTTCTCGAACATCATCCATTCGTGAGATGTTTGAGCACTCTTTAGAAGTGAGCGTGCTTATAAACTTCTTCCTTTCACAACTGCTTGTGAGTTAAGTTCCGCTCAACTCCCACTAAGCACCATGTATGGAGTGACAAGTTTCCTATAAATGTACTTCTTGTAGTGACGCATAAACTCCTTTAATGCTCACTTTACTCCCACTACTTCTTCTTGAGAATATCATTCTTCAAGATTGCGTTATGATGAGCAACAACTACTTTGTTTTTATCATGTTCGTTGAAGTAGTACCTTTCGGTTAGTTCAAGATATCCTACATCATATTAAGCATCTTATTTGGGTCCAAGCTTATCAATCAATCGAACTTTGAAATAAGCTTCTCAATACCAAATCTTGAGAAACAATATACCTAGAGATCGAATCTCGTAAGATACCTTTTTCAATAGACTTCGATGGAATTTTTTATTCAGTGTAAACAATATTGTCCTCAAACACAAATCCCTTACATGAGTCGAACAAGTCAATTTGATTTATTACCGATCGAACTATATCAAACTATGTTCGATACCTTCATCCTTGGATACATTTTTTCAATGTTCCTCATGGAGCGAGTAGTGAAACGTATTTCATACTCTTTAGGTAATATATCAAACTATATGACTTAACTATTTACCATGATCCATCTTAAGACTTTTGCTTTTATTGAATAGTTTTTCAACTTTACTCTTGAAATCCTTTTGATCTTGTCAAAAGATTCATACTTATACCATATCAAATAGATACGTTAATATCTACAATGATTGTTGGTCAAGTGGTAAAGTTTCAACAACCTTTCAATTGCACAAGTACCTATAGGTCTATATACATCAATATGTATAAGTCTTAATAAGGTTACTTGTCCTTTAAACCTTCGTAGTTCAAAGGCGCTTTTGTCATTTAACAAACACGATTCGCATGAATTTCAATTGATTTGCAATCAAATTGATTTACGAGCTCCACGTTACGTAGACTCTCATAATGCGATTCTTGTTTATATTCGACTAAACGACTATTTTACATAAAAGTCAAATACTTTATGTGAAGTCTTACATATTTGTCATTCGAAATTTGTTTATCTATTTCAAGCAAATTCAATCAAGATGCGTGAAATCTTATACACAAATTCATAACAATAAGAGAACGACATTTCTCTATTACAAAACATGATCATCCATCATCAAATATGAAATGGAGATAAGGTTTTATGAGATGTTTGGAATAAAGTATATAACCTCAAATTCCTAAATAAATTCTTTATTTAGTAAAGATAACTCTACGTGTTCAATGGTAGCGGCTTAGACGTATAAGCCATTTCCAAAACGGAGTTTACTTTACTTATCTCGAACTTTCTCTTATTCATCATTGCCTACACATTTCGTTAAATGCGAGCACATGAACTAGCACCTAATTACTAGTGTGAATTAGAGATAGTGAGATAATTTAAACGACAAATATCTTAAGGTTTAGAATATCATGGTATTTCGGACAACCTTTCAAATGCCTCCCACAAATGGCAAATGAAACATCTCATGTGACACACGGTCACTAGTGAGGATCTCAAAGTTTCAACTCATATCTTGGTAAAGTATTTTAATACTTAACCAATTACTTTTAGCACTAACAAGTGTGCGAACAATATATCCTTTTTCCATAGAAAGAGATTGTATGACAATATCAACAATCCTTGATATTGGAGATCTTAATATCTCTAGTTGTCAATTAGCTACTCAAACCTTTCGGTTCACAAGCTAATGAAATATTTATCTTCTTATAAGAAGAGTCTCTTGGTTAACTCACATTCCATTTCTCGATCATTAATGATTGAGTCTATCTTTTACTTTCTCTAAGACCGTCTTCTTGAGTAAGTGGATGAGAGTATAGAAGTCTTAGTATAGTCTTTATGAATTCTCCAATTCAAAGGTCTAGAACTTCTAAAAGGATATGAGCATTCGCTTTATTGAATAATTTTCGTCAAAACTAATCAATCATTGCGAAGCTATGTTCGGGAAGTTGAGGAACGTTTTTGGGATTAAACTTGCTCAAGTTTCTCATTTCCAAGAACATGTCTTAGAAATCGGTGTTACTTCTCCAAGTAAATACCTTAGAAACGAGCTTGTTGTTTTTCAAAGATTGATCGCAACGAAATTAACATATTTAATATCTATAACAATTTCAATTTAAGGTCATTTAGTTTATGCAATGTTTTGTTTATGGAATGATAAACAAAACTCCCACTACATTTAATTAATGTCCCTAAATGTAATGGATTCCAAGATCCCCATTTTCGTCAAGTAGAGCCTGCTATGGCACGACACCCTACTTAACTAGACAAGGTAGGTTCTCCAACCAATCATATCAACCATATGACTCTTGGTTTGTGAATATCTAAGTATATTTACAAACTTCGCCCCGATGTCCAAGAAAACTTGTTGGGTCCATCGATAAGCAACCTCTCTCTATTTGCTCCTAACAAATCTTTTCATTTGTACCCCGACTATCAAGGTTGACAACCATGACGTCCGCTATGGCGGACCGCGCCATGATTGGCTATTGACGTGAAGGGGATAGAGAGAAGGAAGGCGGTCGACTTAATCAATTTAGTTTGGGACAAAATATGTGACTCTTGTTTGGTGGTCGTGTAAGCATACACCCATACCTACCTATGACAATTCAAGGCATTCACAAACAATCACATAACATAAGCATCTCAAGCATTGTCGTGGGTTTGTATGGCTCCCGCTTGCATTAATCTTCGTCGCATCTCCATGTAACGAGACTAATCTAATCAAGCCCTCCCACTAATTACTAAGATCCTATCTAATAATTAAGGGAAATAAATACATGTGATAAAATCCTAAAACCCTCCTAGGCCTTAGGGGCATGCAAGCCTCACAAGTTACATCAAGAATTAATCAATTATTAATTATCAAGGCACCTTAGGCCACATTACAAGCAATCACATGCATTCACAACATTTTACAACACACAAGGCATTGACATCTCGAGCCATATCAAACCCACATCCTCCTACAAAACAAAGTTAGCACATATACAATATACATGATTCACTTGCTCTTAATTAATTTCATTAATTAGAATCTTTGTGCATACTTGTTGCTCAAGTTTTTCGAATGCAAAGAAGGCTTAACCTTAACAACTAATTGTTTTATCCCTTTTAAATTAAATCCAACTATCAAAACAGAAAGGAGGGTATTTAAGGAGTCTTCTAATTAACATTTCAATAAATTGATTAATTAGAAACTATTTTAACTAATTAAAATACGAAATTCGGGACCCGAAAAAATTCAAAATAATTCGGTCTCCAAAAAATCTGAAATAAATCCACAGAACTCCTTACAAAGATTGTGATTACCTGTAAAAATCTCAAGAAGAGATCAATTACCATCAGGGAGAACCAAAAAAGACAAATCCTCAGATTGTGCGCGAAGCACCGTTAGAGAAAATTCTGTTATGGGTCTCAACCTTTTGATCTGTATGATCATCCCCTTGATATTTTTCCAGCAAACAATTTACATAGAAAAATACTACATATGATAGACTATCATTCCATGAAAAGAAAATCCACAAGTTATATTCAAGATCAACGAGATAACAAGCATTTAAGCAAGGTATCCTGTTCTGAAACAGACCGTCGACCAAAAAGGTTTCACTCGGTTGAGGTATCAAATCTCAATGAAAATCTATGAAATTAATTTTCACAGATTTAAGACTTAAAGGAGAACATTTCCATTTCAACACTTTTCCATAAAAGTTTCTCAATAAGTACAGTTTTTCAAAACAATCAGTTTGTTTGAAAAAACAGATCTGACAACTTCATCACTTTTCATCCTTGAACGCCCACATAAAATCCGAAATATGCAACAAAATTTACACATTCAGAAAGAGCATCAAGTTTAGATTAATCCTATCTAAAAGTTACAGGTACTTTGTATACAAACTTATTTGTTACCAACCACAACAACAGAACTGTGCAGCAGAATAACAGATCTGCGCACCGTTACCGTTTAAATCACTAAAAATTCATTTTACATCGAATTTCAATGATTCCAGTGGGAAAACAACCACAAATCAAAGGGCTACAACCTCCAATAAGAAGGAAAGAATTTCAGAGAGCTTTACACCACGAAAAACAAGCAATAAGACAGAAAACAGCCTTTCCAGGGCCAGCAAGCATGCACATCACTAATTAACTTAATTAATTACGAATTCTCACTTAATTAAGTGTGAAAAACCTTAAGCACAACCTGGCTCTGATACCACTGTTAGGAAATGCTCATATTTTAATTTTAGATTAATTACAACTAATTAATCACCATTAACAACAAGCAAATCAATAGATCTAGTGCTAAAGCAATCACACGTCAAATCAAGAGAGAAGGTAGGAGAAATTGTACCTCTCATGAAATCGCATTCATGAGGCTCGAATCCATGGCATGGGAGTCGATGGGGTGCACTCCGCGCCTTCTTCTCCTTCCTCTAATCCACCAAGAAGCTTCACCACCTCTCAAGAGCTTGTGCTAGCAAGCTTTTAGAGCAACCAACACTTAATCACAATTAACACCTTAATTATGTGGCTAATCCCAACACATGGGCCCTAATAAACAAAGGATGAGAGCTCCTCTAATGGAGATTTCGAAAATCTCCAAAGGAGGAGATAGGTGGCGGCTAGGAGAAGAGGGAAGAGAGGAGAGAGAAAGTTGGATGAGAGGCCACCCCTTGGGGTCTATTTATAGAGCTCTCATTCCTCTTCCAAACTTCAACCAAATTACAAGCATGCCACCATGCCCTAGGCGCCACCTATATGGGCTTTTAGCCCAATTTACCAAATGGCAAATTCATCTCTCATTAGCTCATTAATTCTATTAACTAATGGGCCTTTTAATTATTTGTTAATTGGGCTTAATTAGACTTAGCTATTTAAAGCCTATATATTCAATATAATTCTAACAATTATATTAAATGTAGTTGAGACTATTTAATTATCAAATTGATGATAATTAACAATAGGTTGGTTTATGCATTAATTTATTCTAACATGATCTCCTTGATATAATTAATTATAACGGTTCATAACGGTATATAATTAATTAATCAACCCATCATGTTTTGTATTCTCCAATACAAATAAATAATACACGTGTGGTTCAGGTTCTATTTGTGCGACCCTTTGAGGATTTATACTATGTTGGCCATGGAATTAAATCGCTTATTTAATTCCAATAATCATAAGCGGTATCTAGCAACACGTTATGATTCCCAATTCGTATAAATAGTGTACCGTTACAATATCTCAATCCTGCATAAGAAATAAAAGTATTTCTTTGTCTGATTTTTATGTCACATGATATCCTTGTATAATCCAAGATAGGAATGTGTCATTCTTGCAGATTATACATTTCTTGATCTAGAGTTGATTGTACAAGTTGGCCAAACAATCCAAACTCCATCAAGGGGCCCAAACAGATATCATCACTCATTAAGTATATTAATGAGGGACATACGATTTTCTTGATGAACAACTTTTCCCCGCACAATTCAAGAGAACATAAATAAAGTCCTTATAGCAGCCTTTATCAGGAATCAACGTTAGACGATATTTATTGAACCTATCCTCATGTGGAAAAGCTGAGCATCTCAAACTTAGAATCAACAACATATGAAATAAACAATGACACATAACACAATCCATATGTTTATTTCACTGGATCAAGTCCTGTACTATGTTCCAATAACATACACATATGCAATTAAGTTGGTAACTCCTTACCTATGATTTGTAGAACTTAATCATCACTTAACTTGCATACTAATCTTTTATGATAATTAATGTTCCTTGTTAATTATCAAGATTATGGACGATTTAGATTTATTATTGTCATTCTAATGAATGATCCACAGAGATCTACAATTCAGATCCTCAACCTGAATGATCTGTCAATAATAAACTCTAGGAACAAATGATCAAATATCATCATTAACATAAACTAAGAAAATAAGTCATTAAATATTGACTTCTAGGACATAACTCCAACAAAGTCTCACCTGCTACACGCTGGGTCTTCCTGTGGGTCGCACAAACCTTCGGTGGGCCGCAGATCATGATCAGAACTCGGTTTCCTCGCTTCAAGAGTGGCAAAATCATACAGATCCTGTACAAAATAAAAGTAGCCATAGCAGTACCTTGCTTCTAACCTAAATTAACAATTAAAATATTAGAAACACACATAATTAATGAAATTAAGTCCTAATATAAGCGGTATTTATATGCATAATTTCCGCTTATCAATGTACTTTTTCTACAAAAGTATTAAAATAAAATGCAATTGGCATAACATCTTCTACACTTTTCTTAATTTCTCCACTGGGTGCGAGTTTCATGAAGATGTTAAAATGAAATGGAGGAACAATATTAGCAAAAAAAATAATGAATTGCATTGGGACCGTGACTGTTTGAATTATACAAATCAACAACCCTTTTAAGATTTGGAATTATTAGGATTTAAGAAACACATATTCCCGATATTTACTAAGCCTCGTGGTTTACCACAAGTAGATGGGCGAAATTTCTTGTCATTGAAACAGATGGAAACACAAAAGAAATTTTTAAATTAAGAAATAATTTCTACCTCAAATCCAGATAGCAAACAAGTTGAACCCAAACAAAAAATTGCCACCCACGCAAACAGGCATGATTAATTTATGAAAATGAGATCAATTTACCATAGCCTATGAAAATAAACAAGAATGTGTTTTGAGGGATCAAATTGAAGATTACCAACCCATAAGTATCACCAAAAATATCGTTAGATATACCAAGGGAGCTATTCTCTGAGTAAATATGTAACGGAAGTACATAAATTATAAAAAATGTGTTAGTCTGGTTGGGACAAGAGAAGAGGCAAAGAGAGAGAGGTTACCCGAATTTAGCCTCCATTTCTTTACGGAAATGTCTGGCATATGGAAATGGAAGCGCATCCTGGCTCTCTCTCCGCCAACAATCGTCTCCATTCAAGTATTCAACCTCTTTGTCGGAAGGAGACGACAGCTCTTGGAAGCTCCAATAGTTCACCACTTCGCCTGAGCTCTTGAGAGAGAGGAATCGAGTAGAGTGTGTCCCGAGGTGAGGTGCTGGCTTAGAGCACGGCGGGGTCGAGAGAGAGAGAGAGAGAGAAATGGAGTTGAGTGTGTCTCGACAGTGAATTACAATTTGTGGCGTGTTTGGTGTGTTGACACGATACGGACACGTGTTACCACGACACGACACGCCACACGTACGGATTTAACACGACACGGGTGTGTTGGTGTGGCGTGTTAAAACTGTGTCGTGTTGTAATTTTTAGAAAAGTGACAAGGTTTAACACGACACGGTTCAACACGGTACGATTTGACATGACACGGTTACGACACGACACAACAAAGTTCCATATATTTTTTAAATTTTAAAATTCAAAATAAAAAATAGTATATATTTATTAATGCATCATTAAAAATTAATTATTGATGATTTGAAATTTTACATGATAACGCAAAAAATATCAATACATAAGAATTAATAGTGACAGATTATTTAAAATTTCAAGAAAAAAGTATATAAAAAAACATATAATTTTCAACCAAGATATTACCAGTTAACATCATATGATTTCTATTATTTTTTTAATTATACTTTTTCTCATGAAATATAAAAAAAAAAGAACAATTCTCAGGTAAACATTGAAACTCAAAATTTTATTCCATTTTTTTAGATTTTTTTTCAATTTTTAAATAATTTTTAACATTTTTGGACAATTTCTATGAAAAAAAAAATAATAAGCTACTAACACGGTTTGACACAGTTGACACAACTGTGGCGTGGCGTGTTAACACGGTTTCCAACTGTGTTGTGTCAGTTTCCGTGTTGTGTTAGCATTTTCCTTCATTCAACACGACACGACACGACACGATTGCAAATATAACCCGTGTCAACACGACACGGTACTAAATGTTGGAAATATATTTGAAAAACTCAAAATTCCTTATTTTATTCTGAAATAATTTTGTGGATCATTAAAATTAAATCTGTATTTCATCCTTCGCGTTGATATGCAAATGCATATAATTTACTACACTTGTTCGTTTTTTTATATGCAGTCCATAAATTCATTTATTTCTTTCCGTTGCAGTTCTCTCATGTACCCACTAAATAAATTTCTTAATTAATTCATTATTGTTCCATTTGGCCCACTAATGAATATCATCATCAGTTTCTTACCGTTCATTGGCTAGAGAATTTAATTGGATTAATAATAATAAATATTGAAGCTGTATTAGCCGTTAGTTGATCTACTATATAAACAGCCATTTCGTTCGTAGGAGAGATACAAAAATTTGTTTACTTGTTCTTTGTTTCATACATTCCTCTTAATAATATTTGACAATTCCATTCTTGAGTCCGTTTGATTTCTGCTGGATATGTTTTGAGGCTTTCATCAGTCACCTTCATGGTCGTGCCCTAAAAGGTGACAAACCCGTCTTATCTTGGTTGCGGTTCCTGTCGCACGTTCAGACGGAATACGCTTAAGGACAGCGCCTAGCGCGATTCGGGTAACTTTGTTCCTTTTGTTCCTTTTATTCGTTTTCATACTATCCGATTATCAATTTTATTTGAATTTGCACCAACAATCTTAAGCGTACTTTCCGTGATTCGGATAGTAAAAATATTATATTTTCTCTTAGCCAGCTTTAATCGGGATTGAATTGTAGACTACTTGAATTAATAAATTGTTGGATTTTTACAAATAAAATCTCAATTAAACTTGTTGGCATGATCATATCTATTGGTATCAGTGCAGAAATTTAATTTAGTTATATCTAGCTGAGATCTTAAATTATTAGTGAATTTGTCTATAACTTAACTGATTATTAAAAAATTTAACAACTCCTATACAAATCGTGATTTATCTTGATTAAATAACCTTGAGAGTGTTGTTAATCTTTGAATATCAAAAGTTCAAGAAATTAATAGATGACCGCCTCTCATTGTTTTTGCAACATATATTTGTAGCGTCATCATTATTTCATTATTACGTTGTTTTTTACTCAATGTTGATCTAATTAAATTATTCTAGAAATTCAATGAATTTATGACTTTCTAATTCTGCTACTGCATACTTGATATATTGCTAGCAGTACTAGTATTATTATATCCATTTGAGATCTTTGACTCTGAATTATAATTCTCCACTATTAGTGTTTAACCAAATACTTAAATTTGGGCTATTACCAATTGATGGCAATAATCCTATTTCGATGATGGATGAGAGGACTCAGTTTAATTTGAAAGATAAAAGGTTGTCATATTAGTTTTTCCTTCTCATATTTTCATTGTTGATCTCTTGATTAATCCGTGATCCGTTGCACCAATTAATTGCCTTTATTCTATTGATTCTATAATGTTCCATTTTCCAGTGTAATAAATCAAACCAATGGTGTATTAATTGAGATATTAAAAGGCTGGCCACCTTTTAATTCTTATTAACCTCCATAAGTTTTATTGTTATACATCCAATTATTATACCACATTTAATTTGGTCTAAGTAGCCATTACATCTAGAAAAAAAATGAGTCAAATCGGTGAACCTTGATCTAGTGTTCTTTGGAAGGTTAAATTATACTTCTCATAAATATGGTCTGATTGTCGATATCCTAAAGTATTAATTTTATGAGTTTTGTTTCATCCAACTAGAGAAGTATATTACATGTGAAAGAATTAAATTCCGTTTAATTTTATTGATAATTGATGAGGGATTTAATGATAGTATTATTTATTGTTAATTTAGTATAAAAAAAACAAAGTAATAAACAGAAATGTGGGGGTATAAATGAAATCAAGTTATGATCAACTTTATATATCAGTTCGTGATTACTTATTTAATAATAACTTGTATATTTATTTGGATGCATAAAAAAATATATATTATGATACTCGTATATCAGAAATCGTGGGGGTAACGTTTTATTAAAAATAAATATGAAATGAGATTATACATGGATATTATTATATGTGATTAATTTTCATTAGCATGATGCTATTATGAAATGCTTTAGAGGCTTATTACTAATAAAAATTTTGGAGAATTTTGTTTTGGAGGTTTCTTTGCAGGAGAAAGAAACAACTTGACCTCAAGTGTCAAATCTACTAGTCGACATGAAAAAAAAAATAAAAATAAAAATTATGATGAACTTAATGAGAAGTTCTATATATGAACTTGATGAGAAGTTCATATTCATCGAGGGATGGGTTTAGCCCTAAAGGGCCACTTGCGGGGGCAACCCAATCTCTGAAAGGGTGAACCCTGGAAAGAGATTCAATGGGTAATAACAAACCGACAAGTGGTCAAGAGCACACACTTTTAGGAGCATAGACTCCAACCCCATCCCTATGATGAGTGTGCTCTATGTAGATGTAAGGTTGAGCATATTGGCTCTTAATGAGGACTAAAGCGGTAATTTCCGTAGGATGTGCATCTACACACATCCTTGGTAGGGACTCACCTATATGAGAGTATTTGTATACGGCCGCAGTGCGGGGCATGGGTAAGCCCCTACGACTCTCATGAAAAATCCAAGAATATGCGTATGGCCATTAATGTGCACCCCGCGATGACTGTCTCTGTATTATGTGTTTGGTGTCGTAGAATTTGGGTCCAAAGGAACGAATTCAAGACATAAGTTCTTCTGTCTCCTCCAAATTCGATGCACCATTACTAAGTGAAGTTCAAAGTTTGAAAACTACTTCATGATGCGTAATATAAATATCCAGCTATTTGTTTCATCATCCGATTGTATGAAATTCAATTTGGTTATATAAAGCCCCTAATTTGTGAGTCATTTTCATTTGGAAAATTTTGAGTTTTGTGGGGATTGTTGGAAATATATTTGAAAAACTCAAAATTCCTTATTTTATTCTGAAATAATTTTGTGGATCATTAAAATTAAATCTGTATTTCATCCTTCGCGTTGATATGCAAATGCATATAATTTACTACACTTGTTCGTTTTTTTATATGCAGTCCATAAATTCATTTATTTCTTTCCGTTGCAGTTCTCTCATGTACCCACTAAATAAATTTCTTAATTAATTCATTATTATTGTTCCATTTGGCCCACTAATGAATATCATCATCAGTTTCTTACCGTTCATTGGCTAGAGAATTTAATTGGATTAATAATAATAAATATTGAAGCTGTATTAGCCGTTAGTTGATCTACTATGTAAACAGCCATTTCGTTCATAGGAGAGATACAAATATTTGTTTACTTGTTCTTTGTTTCATACATTCCTCTTAATAATATTTGACAATTCCATTCTTGAGTCCGTTTGATTTGTGCTGGATATTTTTGGAGGCTTTCATCAGTCACCTTCATGGTCGTGCCCTAAAAGGTGACAAATCCGTCTTATCTTGGTTGCGGTTCCTGTCGCACGTTCAGACGGAATACGCTTAAGGACAGCGCCTAGCGCGATTCCGGTAACTTTGTTCCTTTTGTTCCTTTTATTCGTTTTCATACTATCCGATTATCAATTTTATTTGAATTTACACCAACACTTAACACACCTGTGTTTGGCATGACACACCACAACACGCTAAGAATGTAATTCACTATGTCTCGAGGTGCGCGTGAGGTGGTGGCTTCAATTCTGCTCCAGGTTGCAGCTAGGGTTGGAGTGGGAGAGGAGAGGTATGTATGGAGATGAGCCAGTCGTTGGGTCCAATATTGGTCCAGTAATAGCCTGTAGATGATTGGGATGGGAAAATGATGGATGGAGAGTACCAATTCTGTGACGTCATAGCAGGGGAAGGGATAGGAGCTCGAAGCTTGTTTCAGGTATGAGTTGCAGAATGGGTTTCTTGCTTCAAGGTTTCCAAACTCGCAGCTGCTCGGAGTCCACAGAGGACTTCCAATCTTTTAGCCTTTTCATCAAAAAAGCCTTTTAGCCTGAAATTGGGCTTTTTGGCCCATCCATATCAATGTGATATAATTAAACAAAAGGAAAATTTCTTTTATTCAATATATAATTGACTTTGTGATTTTAATATAGGAATATAGGATGATGTATACTTAGCATTGTTGTGTAATTTAGCAACAGTATGAAACTGAGATAACTCACTAGGAGTTCCAAAAGTCCGTAATTTTAAATCTCAAAATTTGTGTACGAATTTGGTTAAAATGTGAAATTATTTGCTTACCAATTCCAAAAAAATATTTATTATAATTTAAAGTAGTTATATAAAATGATGATCATTTAATTTCTAAAAAAAAATAAAATTTCATAGAAAAGTCATATGAAACATATAAAATCTATTAAAAATTTTTTAACTCTTTTAATTCGCTATTTATTGAGTTGATTTTTGTGGTAGTCAAATAATTTGGGTTTTTAATATAGCCGCGCGCTCTCTTTTTGTCATCTTTTTTTTTTTTTGCCGATATAAATGGTTTCATAATTAACTTATGTAAACAATTTTACATGCAATAAACAAATAACATATGTCTTGGTCAAACGATCATGAACCTTTCATGAAGAAGTAGAATTCAGGTGTAGTGCATTGCTGCTCTTTTGTTCTAAAAAAGTACTTAGTTCTGACTGTTTGATCTAATTACGCAGGTTTTTATGTAGAAACCTTAGGTTATAATTTGCTTCAAAGATCCTTGGGGCCAGCGCACATAAGTTGCTTGTCGAAATTGTTCAATGGGGATTTAGTGGTTGATCCGCATTAATTTTATCTCTCTTCTATCAGATAATAACTGGAAAGCATCAGAGACTCAATTCCATAGCTTATCAGGTAACACTTTAAGAGCAGAACTCCTGTTGCAGTTTTAGTCTCCTCCAGTCCCCTATTAATTCTCTAATTTTTCTCACAGTTGATTGTATAACAGTCATGCCATCTTGTACCAATATATTTAGAATGTGCGCTGCGCACCTCATATGCATAAGTTTCCCTCTAAAATCTGTTTTTTCCCAAAGTTTTCTCTCTAAATGGGTTATTACATTGTCATTTGCTGAGCAATTATCTAGGGTCAATGTGAAGATCCTTTTCTCTAACTTCCAATCTACCAATATTTGTTCAATCAGTTTTGCAATTGCTTCGCCAGTATGAGGATATGGCATTTGTTTAAATGCCATGATTTTTTTTAGATTGAAATCATTATCAATATAATGGACAGTTATACATAAATACCCTAAATTTACACTGGAAGTCCAAATATCACTAGTAAATGACACCCTCGAGTCTATTTTATCAAACTCACTCAGCAACAAGTCAGAACCATTCTTAAAAACCCCCACACTATCATTTCTTAGGGTTTGACGACCAACCGATTTATAATCGGGATTGAGTGATCTCATTACGGGTTCCCAAAACTGATTTTCTATAACAGAATAAGGTATACTGGCATCCACAAACAAAAATGTGATAAGATTACGGGTCAGTTCTGAATCGGACCTCCAGGTAGAACGATCAAAAGGATCGGTGACTACGCCTCCAGCAATCCTCTGCCTTTCTTCTCTGGTGACAGCCTCACAAATATCTAAAAGGTGACGACGTAACTGAGTTGTACCTGATTTTGGCTTGCGCTTGATGCTAGTTCTACAATTTCTGCAAACCATTATATTGTCTCCTACATGATCAAAATGGTTCCACACGAGTGATCTTTTTCTTGAATGAGACCGTACAACTAGAGCTGTTGTTGTTGTATGACTCTCAGATTCATCTCCAATAACACCAACTGAGGCTGCCTCTGATTGTGACATTACCTAAATAACAAATTCAATCCATAATTCAATTCACATAGCTAAGAAAAAAAAGGCAGCACACAGTGGACAAAATTTGTTTAGGGCTCAGAATTACCTTGCAAGTTGCAATCAGTGACAAGCCTGTTGTCTCCTCGCTACCCAAAACCTGAAAAAAAAAAGAAGAAACAAAAAAAATATTCAATATAAAAGGGAGAATGAATATAGGAATCCAATAAAGATGTACAAAACTCATGCACCTATTACAAATTGAATTTGCCTAACACCATGTACATGACGTGCCTTTGTGTAGTTTAATGCATGAAACATTGGTGGTTTCTCTGTAGTAATTATCTCAAGTTCTTGCTGATGCCTCCCAGTAGTACTAATTATATCCCAGTACTCCAACTATAAAAATCAAGCTTTTAAAAAACTCCGTTTTTTCAGTTTTATCGCCGTTTTATCTTAGTTTTGGTTCATATCGCACTACCATTTTATCCGTTTTATCACCGCATAAATCGTTATTTTACCGTTTTATCACCGATAAACGCTAAATCACCACCCAACCGTCAAACCGCATAAATCGCATTTTAAAACCTTGATAAAAATTAAAAGCGAATTACAATAAAATCTAAAATAATCAATTTTTAACTTAGTTAATTAGAAATTTGGCAAATATGTACTTGAATTTTTATTCGATCTGGCTACATCACATGAAATCAGACTTTCTGGTAAAAGATAAATTTGTTCATCTTTAATCTCTATACGGCTGAACCTACTGTCTCAGTCTGTCTAACTAGTTTAACACAACCATGGTAATTTAACATTTTTCATCTCCAGTAGCTCCAGTTTTGGATTAGTAGAGTGTTTATTTGTCTAATATTTCTTTCATATAGGCCTCAACGGTCTCTATCTTTGTCAAAATCATGGCACATATATCATCAAATTTGAGCCACGAAGCCATAAATTTATTCATTGGAGAAACAAAGTTCCTACTAGTAGAAATAAAACAAAATAAAACAAAGTTCAAACTTTCGGTGGTGAAATTAGTAGAAATAAAAATACCCAAAATAAAAATACCAAATTCCTACTAGTAAAAACACCCATAATTTTTTTGTTTTCTGTTTTGAAGCAAGTAGAACTAAAAATACCCGAAATGCTAATTAGATGAGATGAGAGGCAGTGAGAGAGATGAGATGAGATCGATGGAAATGACCTGATGCAATGAGAGGCAACTCGAGCACAATGGAAATGACCCGATACAAGTGAGAGGTAGCTCGAGCTCGAGCACGATGGAAATGCAAGAGTCGGTGAGAGGCAGTGAGAGGGATGAGGTGGGGTCCAGGTGGAGCCGTGGAGGTGCAAGGAGGAGATGGCTCGGGCAGTCGGGCTGAGCCGCTGAGGTTCTAGAGAAGAGAGAGAGCGACGATCGACGGAGATCTAGAGAAGAGAGGAGAAGCGGAGAAGAGAGATGATCTGATTACTTTTTTTTCGTAATTTTCACTATCGGTCCACAATCTGTCCACGATATGTCCACGATTTCCATACTTTGTCCACAAAATTTTTATTAATTGGACGTGGACTGGACTGTTGTCCAGACCAGATATTGTCCAGCCCAGAAATGTCCACAATTATATTGTCCATATAATCCATGGACGGTTCGGTCCAATAGCAGGCCTAACTCGGACTACAACTGCTTAAAATCCACCGAAGAAAGTATCAAAAACGAAAAAGATAATCTATCTATTCGTCAATTGATTATTATAGAATAAAAAATAAAGCACTTTGGAACCTAATGCTCTGCTTCATGATTGAAACATACCTTTACACTCATTCTTTATCCATCTGTCTATACCTCCAACAGAATATGAAACAAAATTATATAGCTGACACTCAATTATTCAACCCCATGTTTTTCAAGACTTGTAAAGTTTGGCTGGATAATACAATTCAAATTAACCCAAATTTATTGTTGTAGCAATTATTACCTTGACAGTAACTGAAATTAGATTCCTGTACCTCTAAACCTGTCAGATTACCATGAAATTCTCAAGGTACTCAAGAACCTTATTTGTAAAGACGCACCATGATCCGTTAAAATATGAATACAAGTCGTTTGTGTTATTTCCTCAGAGAAAACATTCTGTTAATGCCGCTCTTCCTTGATCAAGTTTTGAGAATTAAGGATGGGCAAGTAGTAAACAGGGATCTTAGAAGAAAATTATCAGCTGTTAACGGATCATGGTGCGTCTTGTCCTCTGATTTAATGCTATTATTTTACGACTCTATGCATCTAGATTGTTTGTAGAAATGCCGCACTGAGATTTTTCAGAATTATCGTTCAATCTTTTTGGCTTTTTTGCGACTTTTCTATATACAAATTGAAATCCATCAACATAACCACATGATGGAGTGCACAAGAGAAGCCAATGAGTCTTGCTTTTCGTTGCTGTCATGTACCGCGCATCTTTGATGTCAACAGCGTATCTTTTTTACAATAGAGTGGCAAATACTAAAGTGAGGGACGTGAGACGAAATGATGAAAACCTTGATTATATTTAAGTTGACTTTACAAATTACACGAGTAAAAATATAAAATGACTCGTATCATTTCTAATGAAAGTCTGCTATATCACAGGCTCACGGCGGCATGTCAAATTCAGTTGGTAAATGGTAGTAAGATAATAGGCGCCAATAACTTAAATATGTCAAATTAAGTTTGTTACAAATTTATTACTGACTTTGATATCATGATGCAACCTGATTTATAATGGTGTGCAATCTGAAAGGTCAGTTTTTCATTTAGTCTAAAGATTTTCTTTTTTTAAGCCCGTTGCAATATAATGAAATAGAGTTCTACTATTTAGTCTAAAGCAAGACCCACAATAACTTCAATTGTTCAGCATCTCTGTTTCCTGGGCTAAATTAGATGATGTTAACAAATTTTAGTAGCAACCCCATACTACTAAAACTTAGGAATTCTTAAACCAAACCTTAATCGTCCAACATATACGTTTTGTGTATACTGTTTTAGAGAGTTCATTAATCCCAGTAATATATTTTCTTTTGCATTGTAAAACATTTTGAACTTGTTTTAGTTTTAAAAAACAAATCACTATAAATTATATTATATCAGCTGCAGTATACACACACTAATGACTACACTCTAAACTCTTAAGGCCCTGATCAATGATTTTTACTCGGGATTTCATTTCATTTGAATTTGATTTCGTAGGATTTTATAGAATTTCATTACCTAATTACATAGGAATTCCAACCAAATGACACCAAATTCGCTCATTGTGATGAAGAATTTTCCAATGAAATGAAATGAGTTGAAATCCCACGTTAAAAAAGGAATTGAGATAACAGTCCTCAAACATCCAAGGGCCACTCTTCACAAGCCATAACTTTTTTTAGCCCATTTGTTTCAAAGATGAAAATGCAGTAGAAATTCCTAATTACAAAATCTATAGTTGGATTTCAAACACGCTGAATTTGAGTAAAATATATTGTTCCTTACTAGTAGATCGAAAATTAATTTTTATTTTGCCCCAGTTTTTTTCTAAATTAATATTAATTTTCTTGTAAAATGATTAATGGTACCGGATTAATGACACTTTGCGATGCCTGATTTGTTGCGCATAGTTGCGATCAAAACAAAAAAATAGTACTCCAATATGACGGTACCAATATAGAACAACCTTTTAATTTAGCAATTTGAAAATCAAAGGTGAGAAGGCAAAAATTTTAAGTTGAAAAGTTTCACAATTACCAAGTTCGAATTTGTTGTCTACTAAATTGTTCGTGATTTTGAAACTGCTGTCTACCGAGCTTATTTGATTACATTTATTTTTCCTTACTAAATCATACACTTTTTTTTTTCTCATTAGCTTCTTATTGGTTAAAAAAATTTGTCGACGAACCTCTTCTGTCTTTTACAATGTGCAATTCGGTTCTCGAGGATCACATTAAAAGGATTTATTGAAAAGAAATTTCAACGAAATTTCAATGAAGTTGCAATCCCATCAACTACTGTTTAGGAATTTCACTTTTTTAATTGGATTACCACGCATAAAAAGAAAGGAAGCTGCGGACTAATTGGATCGATCCCTCGATCCCTTGCGTATACAATAAGCATTTCAGCTCAAAAAAAATTCAAAGTTAAGCGGGACTCGTGGCCAATCAATGATAACTGTATGAAGAAAACACATCGATTGCTGTATTATTACTTGCAAATATTTAGTCATGAAAATGATATCATCAAAAGAGCTCTAATAATTGAAAATTTGAAGCAAATTAAACTTTTGTGAATCATCCGTACAAGAATTTTTTTTTTTTTTTGTGTTAACTTTTAGATTTAAAAAGTGTTAAATTGAATAGGCATAGAAAGTAAAATTTAAATATCTAGATGCCTGAATATGTCAGCATGAAAGAAGTAAAATTTAGATCAGTAGGCCTGATATATATCAGTAATACATTCTTTAATTTCTTAATCGGAAAATTGCCCTATTTAATAAATCAACTAATAAACATTGTGGTAGTTTCCGCATATTTGGTGAAGGTTCCTCCCGGCTCCCACCTTCCCAAGTATTAATAAATAAACGCCTATCCGACTTCCGATATCCCGGGGTACAATGAACCAAATATTCGAACAACTTGCTAATAAAAAAAGAATGTTGTTTACTAATGTGAACCATATAGCATTGGGTTTTGTTTACAGAGCGACAAACAGACCCACCCACGCCGCGCGTCACGCGTGCTCACATTATGACAAATAGATGAATCTTGCACCATTTTAAAAATTTCCCAAATTTAGTTTAATTTAACTTTTTTTTTTTGACATTTTTTGTATTTCTTCTTTGTTCACTTTATATATATATATATATATATATATATATATATATATATATATATTTTTAAGAACAAACGGTAGAGACCAAATAGACGAACTCAGCTAGTTCACCATTTCCAATCCTAATTGGATACCGACTCCAATAAAAGTCAGGTAACTGTCGAGAATAACATGTTAATTTGTCAGATTCCCAATAGTAATATTTGAATATCCCAAATGAATTTTCTATCGTTCTATAAACTAAATTTAAATTGAATATAGATATAAAAATCATTCGAAAATTTCAAGATTTCTCTGCTTGGCATAATTAACCAAAAATATTGAAACTTTTGAGATTGTGAATCAGGACGGATAAGTGTGAGGTATGAGGTATGAGTGGCATCAACTAATTTTTTAAAAAATAAAAAGTTCTTTTCAAAAAAAAAAAAAAAAGATTTGATTTGAGAGTGTGGTATGTTTCAAGTGATTTATTATTTTTCTTTTAAAAAAAAATGATATCTATTTTTAACTAGGGTGCAATGTCTATATTACGCTGGTCAAGGAGAGTGGAAAAGTGGGGACCTACGTTTGCTACGGGGCCAATGTCTTTCACCGGCAGCTTTCTGACATTCTGTTTTATTAACTAACTCCAATGTTTTTTTCTTCGTATTTCTCGTACATACCGACTATTATTACTTCGAAAATTGGTAGACAACGGTTTGGACTTTTATCAGTACTTGATAAGTGAGCAAGTAATAAAATTTATATATTTCCAGAGGTTCGGTTATAGTGTATAGAAGTTTTCTCAAAAGGAAAACCAAATATTATTTTTTTTACTATCGAACATTGTGTTGCATTATTCCTTAGGCTGTAACTGTAAGCCTGTGACCAATAATAATCAACCTGTGTAGTCAAGAGTAGAAGTAACTTTTCTGAAATTTCTCTTGCTTCCCTTCTAGTTCTCCAAACTCACAATAGTTCTTAATTTGCGCTACAAAAAGTTGGATTGAGCTAAAAAATCTCAAAATACCCGTCAGTCCATTTAAATCTTTCTGTGTTTTTTCCACTATAAGTTTCCCCAAGCTTGTCATAAGCCATTAATCCACTTGTTTTCCTCTTTCGTTCCTTGTTTCCTGGAAGGAATTGTGTTCTCATGTGATTCTCACTACCAAAAACAAAAAAAAAAGAAAAGAAAAGCATTGTTTGTTATTTCTTTCATTACTCTTTCCATCAAGGAGAAAGTAAAGAAAATGTAAAACTCTGTTTCTTTTATTTCGATGCTTCATAACCTATGGAACAATTGAAGACATTTTTTGAATGTGCGATAGCAGTACCCTCTGCCTGTCTGTCTCTTGTTGAGGCATTTGGGACAAATTCGGAATTAACTGGCAGCATTGAAGGACTGGAGGCCACATTGGTCGTTGCATCACAGCTAATTGAGAGATCAGAGTGCTGGTGTTTCAGGTATGATTCCATCAGAAAGCTACTTTCCTATCTTAAAAATGCCGTTTACAAAGCAGAACTAACAATTGAGGAATTCAAATCCCAAAGGAGGAGAGCAGAAAGCCATGATTGGAACATTGCAAGTGAGCTTATTAATAATTTCCATAATTGGCGCACAGGTTTCAAGGAAAAAGTGATAAGTGCGCTCAAGGTAATCTGGATCATTTTTGTAATCAATTGGAAAAGATTTGTAACAGTCGTGAGACACCACAAAACCCGAAAAAATTCAGTAGACCAATCACGGTTTCACGTCCTCCTGATTTATTATATGGCCGTGATAAAGAACTGGATGATGCAATCAGTAAGCTGGGAAATCCCAGATCTAGTTTATATGCTGGTAAGAGTAGCAGCTGTACAGAGAACAAAAGAAAAATCCCAGTTTTACCCATTGTTGGCATTGGAGGTGTAGGGAAGACAACCCTAAGTCAAATGGTTTATAAAGATAAACGTGTGCAATTGTACTATGATTTAAAAATATGGATTTGTACAACTGAAAAGTTCGAATTGGAGAGGATGCTGAAAGAGATAATCCAGTGTGCCACGCGGGAAGTGTGCAATTTCACCAATTTAGACCTGCTACAAGATACATTGGTAGAAGCGGTAAAATCAAAGAGAGTTTTGTTAGTCCTCGATGATATTTGGAGCGCTGATTGGCAACAACTGCTGGGGCCAATGAATGAAGCCTCTGAGGGAAGTGCGATTATATTGACCACTAGATCTCGTGAGTACTTTATTAATTGTACAGATGATAACATGATACTTTTGGAACCCATTTTGTTGGAGGGCTTGGAAAAGAAAATATACTGGGAGTTTTTCAAGAGGTGTGCAGGTTTAAAGGTTGATTTGGGAAATTATTCTGAATTGGAGTGCATCGCTAGAGTAATTTGTAGTAGGCTTAAAGGATTGCCTCTTGCTGCAAAAACAGTAGGTGGTGTTTTAAGTCAAAGGATTGATAGGCAACACTGGATTACTATTAGAGATAGTGAAATGTGGAAAGTGAAACAAGGCGAAGATGGTATAATGCACGTACTACTCTTGAGCTATCAACATTTACCATCTCCTGAATTGAAGAAATGTTTCTCATATTGCTCAGTGTTTTCCAAAGATCATGAATTTGTTCCAACTAAGCTAGCAAAGTTTTGGATCATGAATCGTTTGACCCCAATACAAGACAACCTGAAATCTATGGAAGATCGGGCTTTGGATTACTTTTATGAGTTGGGAAAATAAGGGCTTCTTTCATCTTACAAATTATACTGAAACATATGTCATGCATGACTTGATGCACGACGTTTGTCAATCCCTTAAAGGAGATGAATGTTATTGCCTTGAAGATGAGGCTTTTGCAAATATCCCTCCTAATATGCATCATATGTCTGTATGTCACACCAAGCTACTAAATACAGAGAATCTGAGAAAATTGTATAAACCAGAAAAACTGCATACTTTATTAGTGGCCTCTCCTAACAATGGCATTAGAAGAATAAACTGGGAATTCCCAATTGCATTCAAAAGCCTATGCGATGTACTGACGAGTATTCGTCATTTATCACTTCCCGATTGCTTTATAAAGGAAATACCAGATAATATTGGAAATTTAAAGTATCTTCAATATCTAGACATTTCCGATAATCTAGAATTAAAAAAATTACCCCAGTCATTTTGCTACCTATATGAACTCGAGTTTTTTGATATGCACGGTTGCCATGAATTTTGTGCAGATGGTTTTCCAAGTGATTGTGACAAGTTGAGAGGATTAAAATATTTTAGACCACCAGATCATATAGTGCCTTCTTTGACTCATATCCCTAATCTTTTTGGAGCAATGCAACTTTATGATTTCACGTATAAAGTGGAAAATGGTGGGAGAAATACAATTGAGAATTTAAAGTTCATGACAGGAGTTCGTGGATTTCTGGAGATAAATGGACTTGAAAATGTTTGGAGCAAAAAAGCTGCTGAAGAGGCTGGACTAAACAAACAGGAACATCTTCACACATTGCGTCTAAATTGGGGTCGGGGGTATGAATTTCATAATGAGATTCACAAGGAAGTTCTTGAAGGGTTATGTCCCCATTCTAATCTAGAAGTGTTGGAAATTTATAAATATAATGCTTCAAATTTACCACCGAGCTGGATGCGGGATGATTACTTACCAAAGTTAAAGAGTGTCCTGTTTCAATTCTGTTGGAACAAAACTGTCTCACAATTACCCTGCTCCATTACTGAGTTAAAAATGCACGGCTGCTACTGGCTTGAAAGTCTTGTGGATTTTTTGCAGCCAAACCTTCTACCAAAAATGAAGTGTATTGAGATAGAGGCATGTACAAACCTAAAGTTGCTGCCAGTAGAATCCTTTTGTCAATTTGTGTCTCTTGAGAAGTTGTTAATCAAATATTGTGAGAGGCTTACCTGCCCAACAAAGATGAGTTTACCATCCTCTATCAAATTTCTTCAGCTGGGAAGATGCGGTGAGCTCGATAAGTCAATTCCCAGCTGTTTACAGAACCTCACTTCTCTAGAGGTTTTGATCATAGGTCACTGTCTGAATATAGTATCCATTCCAAATGAAGTGATGAGGAATCTCCTGTCACTCAGACGCTTGGATGTCTTGTGCTGTCTAAATTTAGAGTCATTAGGAGACGAAGAGTTTCTTGAATCTCTTGAGAAGAGTGAGATAACGGGTTGTCCTAGGCGTCAGATAAAGTGGGGGAAAAATCCAAATGGCAGGCAGTTATCAGCAGGTAAATTTACCATCATTTCAAATGTTTAATATTGTTTCCTTACAAACAAATGGGGAGTACTAGTATTTCCATCATCACCTGCTAGTTTTGATGCGAAAAGAGAATACATTTTCTTATTTCGTACCCTTTGGTTCAATACAGGAAACTTCCAAAATATTTAGTCATTCTCTATTTGGTATATCCTTTTATTTTGCAGATGTCCCTCCCTCTTCTAATCCCAGGAAAAGGAAGGCGGGTGCCCAAAACTAACTGGCTATTACAGGTTCCTGCATTATTTGTATACTATATTCACCCTCATTACAATGAGCAATTGTATATAAATTTGTAGAACATTTGTATGGGTACTAGTTGAACCTGATATCTCTCTGCATTACCGTGTCCAATTTTCATGAGACCAAAACCAAAGCATATGCTATTTAGTAAAGAATTAGCTATAATAGCCTAACCAAAAAAACAAAAACCTATGTGGGTTAAGAAAAAGACTATACAAATAAGCCTAAAGCTCATATACTCAGAACTTGGAAACGAACCTTTCAAACAAAGTAGCCATAACAAAATAGGTTTCAAAAGATTACTGTACATTGTACCAACTGTGAGGTGTATCTGTCCTTGAAATAAATAAAATGCTATGTAGACTGTGTGATGATTATATCATAATTTAAGGCATAAAGACCAAATCATTCTATCGTAATTTGAGGTGTAAATTTTAGGGGGGAAAATAGTTCTGTTTGGATCAACATCTATATGCTAATCACTATGATGAGTGGATTTGATATTAACATTTTGACCTTAATTAGGCCTTAAAATAGGACTAGTCTAATCAATTTTGTTCTTCAATTGAATTGATTTTACTAGGTTTCAGTAAGTACAGTTCATAAGCTTCCCTTTGTGTATATTTGTAAAATTTACAAAACCTCAGGAGCAGAGAACCAACATAGCCAAGAACAATAGAAGAAAAGTTACAATGTTGGACATTTAGGTGAGCTGGCCACATTGACAAACTGCAGCTGGCATGACTGGAAAAGGACTGTTGCTTTGGCAAGTGAGGATCGGATTTGGGGTGGAGACTGCACAACCGGGATGGGAGCGTGGACAATATATGGTTGTTCTCGAAATGTTCTAGACCCTACAGTTTCTTTACAATAACTGTTTACCACTGGATTGTTAAATTCAATTCAAATTAAGCTCAGTGATTTGTGTCTCGTGACTCGTGAGGCCTTCATATAGTCTTAGGTCCCTGTCAGCTGCGGGCATCCTTGGACCTTTTAGTTGTTACCACTTAGATTTGGCTGTTATTGATACTTAATTATTTGATACATTGCTATTTTTATATGATGACTAGGCGTCTCCTTGGATAGCAAGCATTAAAAAGAGAGTTTTATCACACCTTTGAGTATGTCTAGTAAGTAGGATTCTTAATTTACTTTACTTGGTGGCACTTGTATTGTTGTTTGTTTGTTTGAAACTTTGAAATTTATTAATGATTTTAATTTTTACTTGTGTTGATGTGCTTGAGGAAAAGAAATTACTTGGTATGTATCTTTCTTTATGAAAAAAGAAGCCACTGACCACCATCAAAACATTCCAACGTTGTCACTACAAATTCCAGATTTAATCCCATTGAATACATTTCAAAGGAAGCATTCTTGCCATAAAAATTAAAAGGAAAAAACCTTGCGGGGTCAACTGTAAATTGAACAAAATCGAAAATGACTTCATACAGTGTTTGGAGAAAACAGAAGACTTCATACTATGCATTAGGCTTCCCCTAGAATTCAACCTGAAGCGAATTACGCATCCTGTTCCTAACTTCCCATCACCAAATTAAGATTAAACTCACCCCTTTTCTCCCAATCTCTCGGCCCTAAACTTCCACTGCCACATAACCAATCCTGACTCGTGGGACCACCGGTTCAGACTCCAGTGAATCACCGACACATCACATTCTAATTCTAACCAACTCCACTTGCTATTGATGCTTTCGTGCTTCCAGCAAAGGTGGATCCAGATGTCTCTGTGCTAGAAGTGAGGTTACTACATGGAACCCCACACGTGCGAGCGATGAATAGATAGATTGTCAAGGGGGTTAAATGGTTAATAGAGCGTGTGTATAATACGAACTAAAAGGATTTGGTATTTTTGGCCAATTATTTTCGTAATAGGTTTGTGCAGATGAGGTGTTTGTGAAAATACCCCAAAGAGATTGTCAATTTGTCATGTTCGACATGGGACCGATACGCTTGTTCTGTTGCTTTACCAAACTTCACGTACTGTTTGTGCAGTCGTAGGCTGACTCCTAATACGCTGTATATTCGGATTGCCATTTGTCAATAGCACATTTTCTTTTCTTTTTCTTTTTTTTTTAAAAAAAATATGCCTTTCCTATTCTTTTCCTAAATATTAATCTTTGTAAAAAGTGAAAACATGTGATTTAAGTTTTCTTATTGTAGCGTATTTTGCTCAAATACACAAAACTTTGTTTTAATTGGAAAAAGATGCCTGACGTTGTTCATCTAATATTTACTGTTGCATAAATGATAAATCACACTATTAATTGACACTATATAGTAATTCATCATCGGATGTTGTTTCAATTACTAGGGAAGTCCGAATATCTAAACAATAATCGCACAGTATGTAGCTGCGAATGGAAATTAGCAATTGATCAGATGAAAAGGTCATAAACGTCGCAGTATGTAGGTTTTTAACTGTACGTTCCTTTGAATATCTTAATTTGGGGCTAAATTTAGCCCGGTTAAAATGAAAAAGGTCATAAACGCCGTTTCATAATTTAGTAACTTTAAGGTGAATAATTTTTAGGAAAATAAATAGTGAAAGAGCACATTGATCAATGAGCTAAACTGCTAATCTGCTGTGGTTTGATATGACTATATGTACCAATTCTCTTATGGGTATATATTGATGTATGAGCTAAAATTTCTTTAAAAAAAAATTAAGATGTATCTATTTCTTGAAAAGAAGTTAGATCTATAACTTGCTAAGAAAATTTTTAAAAAAAAATCGGCATTTAGCTTTTGTACCGATCTTTTCTTTGTTAAAAGAAAAAAAAGAAAAAAAAATGGAAATGATACTGAAATGTACAAAACTCTATAAGCTATGTATCTGTTTGCATTTGTGTGCTTTTTTTTTTCTTTTATTTTTGCGTTTTGTATTTGCTCGAGATGATGGACTTTTATTGAACCATATGCAAAGATTATATTCATGTTGGAGTTTATACCCTCTTTTCTTTTCTTTTATTCTTTACTCTAGCTGTTTATATTCCATGATAAAATCTTCTATAAATCATTCAATCTTGGGAGTATTTTCTACAGTAACATGGTGATGTCATCTTTTTTTTTTTTTTTTTTTTTTGGACTGTGGTTAAGGTTTGGCAAGAAACATGATTGGTGATTGAAAAACTTAAAAAAAAAAAAAAATCAATGTAATCATCATTCATCTTTTGCATATTTTGGTATTTTAGAGCACCCACTTGAGAGGGTGGGCCCCATTGGCATAGGGATGGTTGTCCCACCAAATTTGTTTTTTTAACAAATTTCATATATTTTGAATCAAAATATATGTATATTTAATGAGATAACACGTAAAATTGGTCAAATTAATTTTAATTTATATTATATTAAAAAATAATATCATATTAACGAGATAAAAATCATTGTTATTATATCTTATTAGAGAATAAATCATTCAAACAGAAATAGTTGTGGACATAAATATGTTCATGAGTTATTAACAATTACTCAATAAGCTATAACACTAATGTAAATTATAACATGATTAAATCTTTTTTACATAGAAAATAATTTTAGAATATATTCGTCCAGCTAAAACACAAAAAAAACTACACAATTAAAAAAAAATTGAAATAATGGCAACATAAATAAATGAATTCAAACTCATATTTATCATAATTTTTAAAATAGATCATTTCATTATGTTCTATATTTTGAGAGCATTACTAAAATATATTAAAACTCATAAAAAATAAAATTTTACATTTTTGACCAACTCATTCAGAATTTTAGTCTTTTATTTAATTTTTACAAGCTTTTTAAATCATTTTTTTAAATTTATGGATGTTCTTAATTTTTTTAAAAAAAATCCACTAATAATTTTTCAATTTTATTTATTATATGCAATAACCATCAGAGACTTATTTTGCATAACCTCCATATAGCTATATATGGTCCACTTGGGACTAATTAACCACAACGTACATATTTTTTTTATTTATACCATTTATCCAATTCTAGCAAAAAAAAACATCTTAATTATTTTAAGCCTTCTCTAAATTTATTTTGGAATAAATTTTAGAAAAAATATTTGTTAGATATTTGGTTGTTTGTGAACTTTCATAAATTCAACTTTTCATCAAACTATATATGTATGCTCTCAGATTGTAATAAATTCAATGAAATCAATTTTTTTTATTTTTCAGCGTTAAAATATTTTACATTGCTTGACATATTAAAACTTTCACAGATTTGCAAATTTAACTCATTTTGTGAGAATTTTTTTCTAAATTTATTTTTTCCATGAAATCTATGAATGCTCCAATGATTCAATTGTTTTATATTTTGAGTGTTAAAAATATTTTGTTTAAATTTTGAACGTAATAAAAGTATACAAAAAGAAATAGAATGAATACATGAAATTAGCTTTTTGACAAGTTGTGAATTAGCGAAAGCAATTAAGCAAACCAAGAGTTGGGGAAAATTTTAGTAATTTTTTTTTAAAAAAAAAAATCAAAGTATCGTGCATAATATATACTCATTCTTCATTCTTCAAGATTTATTTTACCAAAAAGTAATAAATCATCCGCTCTTATTGAAAACTCTTCTGCATCGTGTTCATTGGTCTAGCGGTAAAGAGCAGCATCTTGAGTGAAAGGTCGCAGACTGAGAAGTTTTTCATAAACATTTAATTTAAAAATAAATTGAGAGGCTTAACGAATTTTATCTTAAAAATAATCATATGTATTATCTAAAAAAATGAACAATATAAATCTGTCTCGATAATATTACGATTATGATTTTTTAACAACCGTAGAGTCGACAGAGTTATGTGAGGGGAGGGGCTGCCTCGATAATATTTATGAAAAAAAATTCATTATTTATATATTATTATTCTTATTTGTCTAAAGTCTCATAATTTTTATATTTAAATAATAAATTCGCTCGGTTCTTTTTTTTTAATTACATTATTATATTTTTTTTTTAAGTTTCTTATATTATTCATATGTTCTCATCTAAGGAACTCGGCAAAATAGCCCCGTAATGTCATAGGGTGCGTTTGGCATGAGAGTTTAGAGGGGTTAAAGGAGTTTTTGGGGTTAGTTGGAGCTACCTCGAAAATCCCATCCCCTCACTATTCTACCTCGAAATTCCAAAAAGTACCTCGAAAATCCCAAAAAGTACTAACCTTACACCACTAAACCCACTAACCTCACCCATGCCAAAAGTGCCCATAAATGGCAGATATAGGAAAGATGACACACGTACCAAAATATTCAATTAATTATAAAATGAGATCAATTGTAAGATAATTTGGCATTTATTCAAATAACTATAATTGTAATTCTACCACTTATTATAATTGTATGTCGGTCTTAAAACAATTACCATCAATATCCTATCCCCAACTTTAAATGACCCGACATTTTCTGTTTAACTACAAGAACAATGCTTCACGCGCGAAGCGCGTATCAAAAGCTAGTTTTCTTCAATTTGTGTTATCTCTGCACATGCATATGGTCACTCAGGTAAACCAATCATGCAGAATACGATTCAATCTGATATATGGTACTTATGTGAGGTTCTGATTATCAATTTATACAGTTAAGAGAACAACATCTTTATACAAACAGACCAAATCTATAGAGTCGACATACATATAGAAGCTTTAAGGAAGTTTCAAATGATCATTAACTAAATTACGTAAAAACCAGTGCAGCCCATTAAATGAAGCCCACTGACATTCCCATTACTGATTTAACAGTACTCAATTCGATTCCCTCACGTTCAAATTTCAGATGTACCTCATTTGGCTTATTGTTGAAACTGGAAGCTAATTACGCTTCCTTTCCCCCATTTCCAAGTATCTCTCCTTCAATAAACTGACCACCACTTATCCCTTTTCTCCCAAACCTCCATTTTGACATTACCAATCCTGAATAGTAGGACCACCTGCTCAGACTCCTGTTGTATCACCAGCGCATCACATTCTAACCAACTGTGTTTGTGTTTGATGCTATTGTGTGTCAAGCGAAGGTGGATCCAGATGTCACTATACAATACAAGAAGTGAGTTATTACAAACGTGCAGCTCGTCATGTGCGATGGCCATGAAGACGTGTTGTGAATCTTCGTGTGTCTTGGGAACTAAAAAACGGATCTGGTGCTTTGCCCAATTGGTTTTGTAATACAGTTTCAAAAAAAAAAAAAAAATGGTTTTGTAATAGGCTAGTGCACACGTGGTGTTTGTGGAAATGTCTCACAGAGAATGGAACATGTCATGCTGATGCACTCACGCTCGACCTTGGGACTGATTTGCTTGACATTGCAGTATGACTTTACCAAACACCACACCGTTATTAATTATATATTCATATCGCTGTACTACTCTAAAGTCGTAGGCTGACTCCAATACTGTACACCATAGGTTCCGTCGCCATTTGCCAATAGCCAATATATAGTTCCTTTTCTTTACCTAAATATTGATTTTTCTGTAGAAAGTAAAAATGTCTGATTTCTAATTTTTCCTGTTTTACAGTATTTTTGTTGAAAAACGGAAACTCTGTTTGAATTGGAAAATGATGCGTGACATTGTACCGATATTTACTATAATGCACATCAAAATTCCTCATCTCTAAAGATTAAAGTTGTTTAATTTACTGGGCAAGTCCAATGAATCTAATGTTCTAAAGAACAACTTTGCAATCGCAAATAATGTCGTTGTGAATGAAAACTAGCAATTGAGTCGGGCATCAATCAGACAAAACTTACCGATTTTTTGTTAGCTGAGAATTCAGTAGTTCTTTCAGCTACTTACTAGTCATGTTTAAGTCTATAACACAATTAGCGCATGCAATACACCTGAGCTTCTTAACCTGGCATGTTTTTTTGTGCTTTCCTTCATCAATGCATAATAAAAAAAAAAAAACGCTTCAAATTAATTAACAATTTTATAGCAGCCGAAGTATTATCAGAGAAAAATGCACAGAAAAACTACAATTAATTTGCTTTATTTATGTACGACACATGCTTACTATAAAGTTGGGTGTAGAATTAATTCGCTTGAGCTGGCTTCCAAGTCATAGCATCAAGTGTTACATGCCAACTTATGAATACAGTAAGCTATGCAATTAATTTCCACAGTCTTATGTGTTACGCACTCAAGGGCCGTTTGTTTGTGACTTAGAGGGTGCATGACTTAAGTTATGCATCCTTAAGTCACCAAACATCCGTTACATAAGACGCCTTGAGGGTACATAACTTGTGCAACCTCTTTAGGTTGCATAAGTTATGTAATGGTCCCGTTTAATTTTTTTGCCAACAATACCCCTTAGAAATAATTAATAATTAATATAAAATAATTATTAAAAAATCATAGTTAATAATAGAGATGAATTATTATAATTAATATTAAATAATATTTAACAACTAATATTAATTATTAATATTAATGTTTTAATAATAAAAATAATTAATCAATAATTATTATTTTTATTATATAATTAATAATACTTATAATATTTAATTAAAATAAATGATTTATTATTATCATTAATGATTAGTAATTCATAATATTTAATAATGAGCAAATAATTAATAAAATTTAATAAGTAACAATAATTATTAAAAAATCATAATTAATAATAAAAATTAATTATAATAATTAATAATTAATAATATTTAACAAGTAATATTAATTATTAATAATAACAATTAAATAATAATAATTAATTAATAACAATTAATAAATAATATTTTTTTATTGTTAAATAATTAATAATATTTATAATATTTAATGAAAAGTAATTATTAATATTTCATAATAATAAAAATAAATTATTATTATCATTGATAATTAATTTTTATAATAATTAATAATTAACAATAACTAGGTCACAACGTCTTATTAATACATAACGTAATACTAATTCAAATTAAATAATTGAAATTTAAGGACATTTTAGTCTTTTGACATGAATATATACATGCATTAAGTTACTCATCCTTACTACACAATCAAACATCCATTACATAACATTACATAAACACTTAGATATCCTTAACTTATGCAATCCCTTACGACACAACCAAACGTCCCCTTCTGCTGTAAAAATGATATAAAATGGTATGATTTGGGAATTGCAGGCCCAATGGGATTCCTTGCTTCAAGATTCCCAAACTCGCAGCTGCTCTGAGTTTAGAGTCTTACAGTACAGACGACTTAAAACCTGTAAGCCATTTCATGAAAAAAGCATTTTTGCCTGAAATTGGGCCTTTTCGGCCCATCCCTATGAAGCATTTAATTAAACAAAAAGAGAAATATATTTTCCTTTTTCAATACATAATTCACTTTGTTATTTTAATATAGGATGATTTACACTTAGCATTGTTATGTAATTCAGCAACATCATGAAACTGCGATAACTCACTAGGAAATATTTCGATATGGATCACAAAATTGTGTACCAATTTGGGTAAAATGTGAAATTCTTTGCTTACCAATTCCAATAAAATATTTAATATTATTTAAAGTAGTTACATAGATGATGGTCATCTAATTTCTAAATAAAAGAAAATTCATGAAAAAGTCATATGTATCATAAAAAATATATCTACAAAATTTTAACTTTTTTAATTCGATATTCATTGAGTTTATTGTTGTGGTTTATCAAATAATTTCGATTTTTAATATAGCCGCTCATTTTCTGTCATATTTTTTTTTTGCAGATTTACAAGATTTCATAATGAACTAAAATTAACAATATTGTGTGCAATAAACTAATAACATGTCATGGTCAAATGATCATGAACCTTTTAAAAAGTAAATTACTATAAAGTTCCTATAAAAATAATTTTTTATTTCCCTTACATATACAAAGTTATTAATCTTGATTAAGACATATGTAAGAACTTATTATGACAAAAATATAACGGTCCGATTGGCTAATGAAACATTATATTATATAATAAATGAAGAATGATTAGATAAACTAAAAGAGTATGGTTAATAACTTAATACTGTTAAGTCTATTAATTAACTACATTATGAGACATTTAAAATCTCACATTGCCATTTTGATTAGTTGAACTTGAAACGGTTTTGGGTGCTTCTTCGAGGTAAAGTACTTGTTCTGTTTTATACAATTCCCAACATTAACATTCAGCACTTGTGCTTGTGGGTAGCTGTTTTGTTCCAAAAAAGTGCTTATTCTGACAGTTTGGCTAATTACACAGGTTTTTATGTAGACATCTTAGGCTATAATTGGGTTCAAAGCTCCTTGGGGACGGCGCACATAAGTTGCTTGAGGAAATTCTTCAGTGGGGATTTTGTGGCTGATCCGTATTAATTTTATCTTTCTTCTATCAGATAATAACTGGAAATCAACGGAGACTCAATTCCATACATTTGCATTCCATACTGTCTCCTCCTATCAAACGGAAAGGGAATTGGGAATTCAATTACCTATAACAGCCATCATTGCTTACTCGGTGGTTCGTCAATTGATTATTATTATTAAAGAATAGAAAGAAGATTGCACTAGAGATATCACTTTGGAACCTAATGCTCAGCAGCATGATTAAAATATTACCATTACACTCATCTCCAACAAAAAACAAAACAAGAGCAGACAAAATTTATGCAACTGCCCCTCAATTATTGAACCCCCTGGGTCCTGTTTTTCCTGAGTTGTAATTTGTAAAAGTTTATCTTGACAAGACAAATCAAATTAATTAATCAAAATTTATCGTGGTTAGCATTTATCGCCTTGTCAATAATTGAAATTAGATTCCTGTACCTGTAAATATTTTAGATTACCAACAAATTAATTCTCAAGGTACTAAAAATGCCTGCAGGGATTGGTCAACCTCTTCCACGGAGTTGTTTCCCCAGAGAACCTTTTGTTAATGTGCCTCTGTATGTGGTACTAGCATTTCCTCAGGCTGCTATGGTTGGTCAAGTTTTTGACGACAATTAAGAGATAGTGAAGTTGTTAACAGATCATGCGGAGTATCTTGTCCTCTGATTAAAAGCTATTATTTCTGTCACTACTTTGTGCATACGATTTGTTTGTAGAAATGCCCCAGTGAGACTTTTCAGATTTATCTTTGGATCTATTTTGCTGTTTTGCGACTTTTCTATATACAATTCATATCCATCCAGAGAATTCAGGCAACGGCATAGTAAAAGAGAAAATGACGTGCCAAACGAGTTGCACTTTCCGTTATTGTCCTGTACTGATCACCTTCCTTGTCATGGTAGTGTTTCAGGCAATGGCATAGTGAAAGAGAAAATGACATTAGGCTTACATTAAAACCAGAATTCAGCTTAAGGGTCCAACACGTAGAGAAGGTACAGTGAACATTTTTTCTTAAATACAATTAATTATAGTTGGTGGAATCTAACTAATTAATTATTATATTCAAATATATGAAATGTGAAGCAACAAATGCAAACATGATGAAAATTAATAGGTTTTAACTTATACTAATGCTTTAGTACTAAAAGTGAAAGAAAGTTCACTCCGTCGGTCTGTCCTTGTCCTTAACATACATAATTTCTAAGAGTTCTTCCTCCTAACTTATCCTTTTACCAGATGCCACCTAAAATATTAGAAATGACATGGTAATCTTTCTCTTCTTTCTGGCATCATATTACTACTGATAGGGGTGTTTAAGTTTAATATTTAAAACGGCAACAGAATGGGCTATTATATTTACCGTTCCGTTCTAGCAACGGTATGACCATTCTATTCTGTTTTTCATTCCGTTTAACAAAATCAAATGTCATTTCATTCCGTAATACGTTTCGTTTGTATGGAACAGAACGGAACAATGTGTATTTACACTAAAAACTGCACTAAACGTCGAAACAGAAGTGAAATGACTAGTTCCGTTTGCCGTTCTGTTTCGGCAACGGTATGTCCTTCCATTTCGTTTATCGTTCCGTTTTCTGGAATGAAATGATTTTCTGTATCATTAACCGTTCTGTTCCAACAGAACGTGCATAAAAAACGATAAACGACGTACCGTCTGCACCCGTAACTACTGAGCATTGTGGAGAGGGTATCATAAAGGTGGTCATGGTAAGCGGAGATAACGGGGTTATTAGACGAGGGAGATAAGTGATATAAGGATAGTTTGATAATTTCGAAAACCAATGAAGTAATGAACATGTAAATTTTATTTTTATTTTCAAAATACATTTTTCAACATGTTTTTATTAAAAAATAATATAATGTACCAAATTTGTGTAGGTCTGTGGTGCCATATATTTAACCTATTTAATTAGTCATTTTAGGTTGTTTTATTGTAAATGGAATATTTTTTGAAGCATCAGTAAATTTTATTTTAAACAATAAAAAGTACTTTTGACCAAAAAAAAAAATATATGATTCGTTTAGAAAGTGCGGTATGATTTAAGTTAGAGTAAATTTTTCAGGAGGTCATTGAAGTATATGCATGATCCAAATTTAGTCCCTAAAGTTTAATTTGTCCTTCCACAATCATTTAAGTTTGATTTTGTCCAATTTTGGTCCCTCTGTTAATACTCTGTCCAATTCCGTCTAATACCGTCCGAATAATTGAACAATGGTGTAAAAATTGAAATATGAATAAAAAATGTTATCTATCCTCTCCCCCCACATGCCACGGCAGCGTTCCTTTCTTCTTTACCGTTCGTTTCTCTCTCCTGAACTCCACCTCCTTCGCCTCTCTCTCTACCGACCCTTCGTTTCTTGAAAATTACAAGTGCTCTACACAGGAACATAGTATAATAGTACACCCATTCAATCAGTATAGCCACCGGTACCAAATAGAAAAATAGAAAAATTACAGGATTAATTGAGATGTAAATAGAAAAATTACAGCATCCTACTCCTTTTTAACCGAACTGACAATTCAACCCATTAATCCCACCTACAATCCAATTAATTCATTAGCTTTGTTTTTAGCTCATCTCGTGCACTATCATGCTTTTAGCTCATCCATTCTGACAGCTTTCCATGATAACAGAAACTGTAAAATGCCCATGCCAATTAATGGTTCATAGACAACCATTATATCCTTGACATTTAAAAAGGAAATTAATAGCACAGAAAAATCGAAGTGGTCTGTTTTGGTAATTTCACTAAATTAACTGCTAATTGCAAAGCTTGAACTCTATTAACTTCACACCAGTAAAGTAAGAGGTGCAAATTAATTACTAATTGCAAGGATTGCGAGGGAAAATTGACAGCCAAAAGAACCAAGTGAAAGCTATAAATGAAAAAAAATATAGTAGTGGGACGAAAAGTGTCGATCCACAGCCTGACAACAGAGCTGCGTGGTTTCGGCAGGAAGGTGAGGCGGAGATGAGCGTGGGAGAAGTAGGCGGAGAGCTTGAGGTGCAGCATGGTTTCAGGAGAGATCGAAGGGCTTTGGGTCGGTAGAGAGAGAGGCGAAGGAGGTGGAGTTCGAGAGAGAAACGAAGGGTAGAGAAAAGGAACACTGCTGTGGCCTGTTGGGGGAGAGGATAGGTAACATTTTTTATTCATATTTCATTTTTTACACCATTGTTTAATTATTCAGACGGTGTGTTAGACGGAATTGGACAGAGTATTAATAGAGGGACCAGAATCAGACAAAATCAAACTTGAATGACTGTGGAAGGACAAATTAAATTTTAGGGACTAAATTTGAATCATCCATAAACTTCAGTGACCTGCTGGAAAATTTACTCATTTAAGTTATTTCATTTTATAAAAAGTGATTTTTATTTGACTAGGTGCAATGCACTACGGAGAACCTTTCCATGGACCTATGTGCACTATGGGGCCAATGTTTTTTTTATTCATATTTCTTCGAAAATGGGCAGACGACAGTTTTGACTTTAATCAGTACTTATAATGTTATATAATTTCGTGTGCAGGACGATGACATTACAAAAAAGATGCATGCCATTCGGAACAGAAAATTTCCCGAGGTTAGGTGTATAAAAGTTTTGTCGAAAGGAAACCAAATATTATTTTTTTCCTATCGGACATTGTGTTGTTTTATTCGTTGGTCCGTATCCGTAACCAACTGGACTGCACCCGGTGCGATTTGGGTGCGGCGATTCGAAAATTTTCAAAAATTTCCGATTCGGGTGCGGCGATATATATATTAAAAAAATAGATGTTAAAAAATATAATCTATGCAACACAGGATTATAATTTATGAAAGATGCTTAACTATATAAAATTATAAATACATGAATTAACAAATAAATGCATATATTTAAATATCGTTCGTTATTTCGTTGATTGTAGAGGAGTGCAATTATATTGATTGTAGAGGAGATAGTGCAGAGAAAACAATGAAAATTGAAATACACTAAAACCTAATCTTCTCTCTTGCGCCGCTCACCTAGTCTCTCTCTCGCACTCTACTTTCAAAAAAAAAAAAAAAATTTTCCTCTGTCGCACTCACTGAGAGCTCAGCCCAAACCAGTACCCCTCTTCTCGCGTTCGCCGCCTCTCTCGCGTACACAAACCGAAGCCTTATCCTCCCACATCCCTCTCCCTCTTCACTGCCTCACACCCGTCTTCGGCTGCGCTAGCTCCGTCTCTCTTACACGCACCGTGCCGAATCGGTGACCGAACCCGTTAGTCAAACCCAATTAAAATAGTGCGGTGCGCCACGTGGCTAGTTTGGTGCGAACCAATGCCGAATCGGTGCTGAACCCGCACCCGGTGCAGATTTGACGAACCGGGTAGTATAGGTAACCAATAATCAACTCATCAAGAGATCAGTGGAACTGTGGAAGTAACCTTTCTGAGATTTCTCTTGCTTCCCTTCTAGTCCTCCAAACTCGCGTTAGCTCATAATTTGCGCTGCAAAGAGTTGGATTCAGCTAGAAATCTCAAAACACCTCTCAGTCCAATTAAATCTCTCTGCTTTTTTTTCCGTTCCTAGTTTCTTCAAACTTGCAATATACCTTCCATTTTTCCAATTTGTTTTCCTTCTTTCATTCCTCTTGTTTCCTGAAAAGAATTGTGTCTCATGTGATTCTCATAACCAAAAACAAAAAAGGAAAATCAATTTTTTGTTATTTTTTTCAGTTCTCTTTTCATCAAGAAGAAAGTGAAACTCTCTATTATTTCACTTTATCCATAACCTTCGTCTTATTTTAGATTCCATTTTATTTTGATGCTCAATAGCCTATGGAGTATTGGAAGAAATTTATGGAATTTTTGTGGGGACATCCTCTGAGTCTGTTGATTTTGCGGTGAGAAAGCTAAGCGTCTAATACACAAATCACACTCTCATATTAAATCCATTTGAATTCTTCTCTATTTCATCAATGTCTAGTTTCTCCAAGCCCTGCAATCTACCAACTTATTTACTGTTTTTCCTTCCTTTGTCCCTACTTTTTTTTTAATAGAAACAGAATTTGTTTTCCTGTAATTGCCATTAGAAAAAAAAAAATCAGTATCTCTTTCTTAGTGGAAAAAATAACTCTAAATTTCTTGTCATTAGAGAGGAAAAAAAAAAAAAAATCTTTGATTGATTTTTCTTCTGTTCCCTACCAGAAAAGCAAAAAAAAATTATCAAAATCCTTCTCGTACATTGGCTACCACTGAAGATACTTCGAAACCCATGGAGGGTTTCTGGAACAGAGTAATTGAATTTCTAGAACCAACAATAGGTCAATCTGCTGTTGATGCGTTGAAGAATTCAGCAATTAGCGAAAAAATCTCATTGCTTCAAATCAAATTGCCCAGGGCAAGGCTGCTAATCGAGAGATCTGAGTGCCGGGGTTTCATATATAAACCCATAGATGAGCTTCTTCCCCAGCTTAAAGAAGCTGTCAACAAAGCAGAAATCGTACTAGCTGAATTTGAATCTCAGAAGCAGAGAGTAGAAGGATCTAATTGGAGGATTCAAGGTGAGCTTTTGAATAATTGTAGGAATTGGATAAGTGGTTATCCAGACACTGTGATAAGTGCTCACTATATGCTAGACCATGTTTGTAACGAAATGGAAAAAATATGTGTCATGCTAGATATACTAAAAAACCCGAATCAATTTAATATACACATCTCAAGGATTTGTGCCACATTGCCAAGGGCAAAGCTGCTAATTGAGAGATCAGAGTGTTGGCGATTGAAACATAAATCCATAGATGAGCTTCTTCCCCAGCTTAAAGAAGCAGTCTACAATGCAGAAACTGAGAAAGATGATATCGAATCTATCAAACGGATATTAGAAGGAGCAGAATATAGGGTTGAAGGAGAGCTTCTAAATTATCTTAGGAATTGGATAACCGGTTTCCCAGACAAGGCAAAATTTGCTCAAGATACCCTAGATTATGTTTGTAACGAGATGGAAAAGCTATGCCAGAATCATAAGATACCAGAAAACCCCAACCAATTTGGTAACAATGCTAAACCTATCATGAGATCGACTCATCATGCAGAAATATATGGCCGTGATAAAGAATTACATGATGCTATCCATTTATTGGGAGTTCACAGATCTGAATCTTGTGGCACAAAAAAGGCAAAAAAAGAAAGGAATTCTGGTTTATATATTCATGAGACTAGACAATGTATGGAGAAAAATAGAAGCTTAACAATTTTACCGATTGTTGGCATGGGAGGTGTAGGAAAAACTACTCTTGCTCAAATGATTTATAAAGATAAACAAGTGCAATCATATTTTAATTTACGAATATGGATATGTGTGTCTGATAAATTAGATCTGGATACTTTGATGAAAGAAATAATTGAGTGTGCCTCGGGAAATAAGTGTGATCTTTCTAATTTTAACAAAATAGAAGAGACATTAGAAGAAATGTTAAAACAGAAGAGAGTTCTTTTGGTCCTAGATGATATTTGGAGCAAAGAGTGGCAAAATCTTTTGGGGCCAATTTATAAATCATCTGAGGGTAGTGCAATCATATTGACCACTAGATCACCAGAGCACCTTCAATGTAATGGGGTTAATATGGCCATTTTGAAACCTATTTCCTTGGAGGGTTTGGAAGAGAAAATATACTGGGATTTTTTCAGGAGTTGTGCTGGTTTAGATGTTACCGCCGAGAATTATGATCAGTTGGAGGGTATTGCTAAAGAAATATGTCATAAGCTTAAGGGATTACCACTTGCCGCAAAAACACTAGGTGGTCTTTTGAGCAAAATGGTTGATAAGGAACGATGGATTTATATTAGAGACAGTAAAATGTGGGAATTGGAACAGGGCGAACATGATATAACGCCTGTACTTCAATTGAGCTATCAACATTTACCATCCCATTTGAAAAAATGTTTCTCATTTTGCTCGTTGTACCCCAAAGACCACGAATTTACTGATATTGAGTTGGTGAGATTTTGGATCATGCAAGGTTTTATTCCAAAAAAAGAAAACCTGAAACGTATGGAAAATCTAGCATTAGGTTACTTTCAGGACTTGAAAAATAGATGCTTCTTTCAGTCTAAAACAAATCATAGGGGATTTGAGGTATATGTGATCCACGATTTGATGCATGACGTTTGCCAATCTATTACAAAAGAGGAATGTTATTGCTTGGAATATGAGAATTTTGGAGAGATCTGCCTTAATGAAGATAACCTTAATAAAGATAATATACACCATCTGTCTTTATTTGTGGTAGAAAATCAATTTAGACCAAGGGAATTGCTTAAATTTAAGAAAGCACACTCTTTATTAGTGGCCTTTAAGAACTATGGCTTTAGTACTGCAATTAAGAACTATGGCATTAGAACTGCAATTAGAAGCTGGTGTTGTGGACTCACCTGTATTCGTCGCTTATCGCTTCACAATTCCAACATTGAAGAATTACCAGAGGATATTGGAAATTTAAAACATCTACGATATCTCGACATTTCCAATACACCTATTAAAAAGTTGCCCAATTCGTTTAGCACCCTTTATAATCTTCAGCATTTAGACATGTGTTCTTGTGATGAGTTTTTGGAATCTCCAGGTTTCCCAAAAGGTTCTAACAAGTTGACAGGGTTGCAATTTTTTAGACCACCGCTCCAGTTGGTACATTTTTTAATTGATAAGCCTAATCTCGTAAGAGCGATGCAATTGTACGACCTTGAATATGATGTGGTTAAACATGGGGGAAATAAAATTGAGAATTTAAAGCACCTTACTGGAGTTCGTGGATCTTTTGGTATAAAATCACTTGGGAATGTTTTCAGAAAGGAAGCTGCTGAAGGGGCTGAATTGAACAAACATGAATTTGTTGACACATTGCGTTTATGTTGGGGCTATGATTCGAAACTACCAACTAGTGACAATGAGATTCAGAGGGAGGTACTTGATGGTTTACGTCCCCATCCTAATCTCAGAGTGTTGGAAGTTTTCAGTTATAAGGGTTTGACTTTGGGTGATAACTTATTACCTAATTTAAGAAGGGTTTACTTAAGGGATTTATTTAGCTCTTCTATCTCACTGCCTCGTTCCATTACTGAGCTAGAAATAGAATCGTGCTGCCGGTTGGTAAGTCTAACAGATTGTTTGCGGCCAAACCTCCTGCCAGGACTGAAGTGTATTAATATAAGATGGTGTCTTTACCTAAAGTCGCTGCCTGTAGAATCATTTTCTGAATTTGAGTCTCTTGAGAAGTTGTGTATTATATATTGCCCTGAGCTTATCTGCCCAACAAAGATGCTCTTGCCACCCTCTATCAAAGTACTTCATCTGAGTTTCTGCGCTGAACTTGAGAACTCAATTCCCAGCTGTTTGGAGAACCTCCCTTCACTCGAGGAATTGTCGATACACGAGTGTCAAAGAATAGTGTCTATTCCAGATGAAGTGATGAGCAATCTTAAGTTCCTCAAAAGCCTGTCCGTCATACGCTGTCCAAATGTAATTTCGTTAGGAGATGAAGGGTTTCTCAAATCTATAAAGTATTGCGATATAAGGGATTGTCCTTACCGTAAAATAACGTGGGGCCGAAATCCAGATGGAAGGCAGTTATCAGGTAACCGTAACATGTACCATCATTTCATTTCTTTTTCTTTCTTCCAATAAAACTTGGAAAGTAATTAAGGGTTTTCTTATTAAAAAAATGTTTTGGGAGCCAAAAGAAAAAGACCATTTCATTTATCTGTTTAGCAGCGGAGAAGCTCCTTAAATCACAAATATTGTTGGGGTGGGGGTGTTTGGTTGGTTTGATTGAGGTTGTGGTGGCACTTTGCTGGATGGATGGAATATGCCAAGTTGCCAACATATAACAATGGAGGATAGTTCGTCGTTTGTGAGCATCTGAAATTTTGGCCGAGTCCTAGTGCCAATTATATCTTCTTTTCAATGATTTCAAGCATTCTTACCAGTCAGTGCCCGAAATTGGTATTAATTTGTTCGATATTTTATTGTTTTTCGTCTCTTAATATTGGATACTACCGTCTCAGTCATTGTTCTGGTATGACGGTATCCAGTATAGTAGGAATTTTTTGATAACCGGTATGTTACTGATAACACTGATACTTTGAATATTTTCCTAAAAATAAAAAAAAAATATAAATTTATTAAGTATATATATATGGTCATTGCTATTACGTACCACACCTACCATAGATCTCGAAAAAGTTTACTTTTCAGATAATAGTTTCCATATACAATTAATGAGAATTTCGCTGTGTAAATTACTATGTAAACTTGCAATGAAAATATTAAAGTAATTGACAATCATCATCTTCAAAATAATGATTGTAATGTTATCCAATAGTATATTATTTAGCTTTAGTACGTAACATAACAACCTGTCAATTTGAGTATAATTTGATGGAACATAAAGGAAACTTAACTTCAGATTGTTGCACATTCAATTTTTATGATGAATGGTAAATCAAAATATGTGTTTTTCTAAGCATGATATATAAAGTATGCAAATCATGTCTACAATGTTGGATTTCAAATTTATAGATTTATAAGATGGTCAAGATAAAAGTTTGTCAAGTATGTCTCTCAGACAATTAAAAGATACAGTGTTTCTCTTTAATTTCTAAAGGCAGGATGACAAACAATACCCTGTAAATAATTAAAAAAAAAACATATTTTTTACTTATTATTGTTTTAAATATATATAAAGGCTTCTTTTTGAAGAACATTTTTTCACTATCTCAAGATATCATACTTTTACTAAAATTAGATTGTTAGCTCTTGTTAATTTTCCTACGAGAGCAGAGAATATATTAAAAAAACACATGTTAATTATTTCAAATGTACTTATTAAAGCATCTCGAAGATTAATTGTGCCATTCGAATCAGTAACTCTTGTGTGTGTGTTGAGGGGTGGAGAAGGGAACGAAATCCTCCGCAAGTTTTGTAAAAATATGCAGTGCAAATTTTTCATCCGTAGTCGTTTGATAAATAATGGATGTCCTATGATTAATATCAGGTCCATTATGCGGCATATAAAAGTCAGCTTGTCGAAATTCGACATCAAAGTCAGAAATAATAAATTTGCACTGCAGGTTTTTTTTTTTAAAACCTGCGGAGGATACTGGTCCATGGAGAATGGATTAATTCTGTCTCTAGGATCTTTTGTGGATGCCGATAGACATCAGAGTCAGGTCCTTTGTCATGTCACAATATGAAATTTGGTGGTCTTTGGTGACATTTCTTCTTGTTGTTATCAATATAATTAGTTTTCTGAAAAAGCAAAGAGAAAACACAAATTTAAACTACATTTCTTTCTATTAGATTCTACCATTTTGAATTGATCGGTTCATGCTCTTTCATTGCCGATGGCAATCGTGCTAATTTTTACTAGAATATGTCAGTTGAAATAATGAATTACTAAGCCCCGAAAGCAGGGAATATCAAGTTAGTTACATCGAGAAGCATTTTTGAGAATCATGTAAGCACAAAAGAAAATTTATGTAGTAATGCATCCTTTATTTGGTATCTTTTTTAATAGTGCTATTTTGCAGATGACCCTTCCTCTTCTAATCCCAGGAAAAGGAAGGCTGGTGCCCAAAACTAAATGGCTATTACAGGTGCCCGCATTTTTTTTTTTTTTGCACAATATTTATCCTCGTTACAAAAGACAAATATCATATATAATTTCAATCATATGTGTGGGAAAATTTAGAACCCAATTGCATGATCATTATGACTGTGGGTTAAGAAAAAATATTGCACAAATAAGCCTAAAGCTTATGTACTCGGAATTTGGAAAGGAACCTTTGAATCAAAGTAGCCATAATAAAAAGAAGACAAAAGATTACGTGTACGTTGTACAAACTGGAGTATCTGTCCTCGAAATAAATAAAATGCTATGTAGACCCTGACCGTGTGATTATTGTACCATAATTTAAGGCGTAAAGACTATTTCATTATATCTAAATTTTGAATGTGGATTTTAGGGGAAAAAAAATAGTTCTGTAAGTAATTTATTGGATCGATATTTATGTGCTAATCACCATGATGAATGAATTTGATATAGACATTTTGACCTTAATTAGGCTCTAAAATAGGACTATTCTAATCGATTTGTTCTTCAATTTGAATTTACAAAACCTCAGGAGCAGAGACCCCACTCAGCTAAGAACAGTAGAAGAAAAGTTACAATGTTGGACATTTAGGTGTGCTGCCCATATTGACAGACTGCAGCTGGCATGACTGGAAAAGAACCATTGCTTTGGCAAGTGAGGATCGGCTTTGATGTGCAAACTGCACAACCGGGATGGGGACCGATGGTTATTCTCAAAATGTTCTAGACCCAGCAGTTTCTTTACGACAACTGTTCACAATTGGATTGTGAAATTCAATTCAAAATAAGCTCAGTGGCTTGTGTCTCCTGAGGCCATTATATAGTCTTATTAGGAGCCCTGTCGGCTGGGGGTATTCTACCTTTTAGATGTTTCCACTTACGTTTGTTTTTTATACTAATGTACTTGATACATTGCTACATTTTATATGATTACTGGGCATCTTCTTGGGTAGCAAACATTAGAAAGAGAGTATGTATCATGCCTTTTGAGTATGTCTAGTAAGTAGGATTCTTAATTTATTTTTAGGTAAATGGATATGGAACTCTTTAGTTTACTTATTATCACTTGTATTGTTGTTTGTTTGTTTGAAACTTCAAATTCTCTTTTGATGATTTTTTATTTTACTTGTGTTGATGTGCTTGAGAGTTGCTGTGCTTGATTACGTTTGTTTAAATAAAGTGATACATCTAATTTAATTGATAGACAGATATAATGTACCGTTGCTCTCTGTTTTTGGGGCATGGTTACATCCTAGTGAAAGTCAAAGTTCAGCGTTTCCACCGAGATCCATGAAGTCGTCTAAGCTTTACAAGGGAAAAGAAACATTATATTAAGCTTTATATATTTTCTGAATTCTGATAAGACACAAATGATTTTTTTTTTTTAAAAAAATGAAGCCATTGATGGACATCTAAACATGCCTATCTTCTTATTACTGATTTACCAGCTGTGCCTCAGCAGACACCAGGCTTCCTGCTTCCAATTTGTCATCACCAAATTAAGAATAAACTCACCACTACATCTCCACCCCTTTTCCCCAAATCTCTCGGCCCAAAACTTCCATTGCCACATTACTAATCCTGACTAGTACGACCTTCAAAAAAAAAAAAAAAAATACTAGTCCTGACTAGTGATCCACGGGTTCAAACTCCAGTGATTCACTGGCTCATCACTTTCTAACAAACACCGCTTGCGGTTGTTGCTATTGACTATTGTGTGTCGAGAAAGGGTGGATCCTCTGTACTAGAAGTGTGGTTACTACGTGCAGCCCGACACTTGATATTAATGAATACACGATCAAGATGTTAATAGACCGTGTAGTGAAGCTCCTCTCTCTTACAAACTGAAAAAATGTTGTTCTCTCGGCTTATTATTTTTGCCACGGGTTCGTGCACATGATGTGTTTGTGGAAAAACCTCAGAGAGATGTCGTACTCGACCTTGTCCTTGAGATCGAATTGCTAATATGCCTATGCCGTGACTTTACCAAACTTCACGCCGTTATTATTTATTACGAATTGATAACACTGTACAAGTCATAGGCTATTAACAATACACCACACGGGTCCCGATTGCAATTTGCTGATGCTCCTTTGTCTTTTCGTCAATATTAATTTCCTTCTTGATAACATACGATTTAAAATTTTCCTTTACAACCATATTTTGAATGGAAAAAGATGTCATCCGTTGTTTACCCCAATATTTACTAGTGCATAAAACGCACACTATTAATTATCAACGGCACAATATAATTTTTCACCCAAAGTCGGTATAATTATATACTGGGGAAATCTATACAACAGGTTATAATCGAACATTAGAGTTCAGTTCTGCTAATGAAAACTAGCAATTGATGCCCAAAAAAATAAATAAAAAAAAACTATTAATTATGAACGTGTAATCGAACATTTCGAACAAAATTAAACTTTCAGTTAGTTGCCGGAAACAACATTTTCAGAAGAAGAATGAGAGCTCAGATCAATCGAATTGAGATTCTTGTGGATATTTAAAAAAATAATTTGGTTCTCTTTATCTATTTTTATTTAATTTAATGCATTAATTTATAATTTGGTTCTCTTGATCTATTTTTATTTAATTTAATGCATTAATTTGAAATGAGACATCGGGCATCATCTAAATGCTGGAATATATCACAAATAATAGCAAAAAAACTGAAAATCCTTATTAGAAATTAATAAAACATTATTAAAGTGCAAATGTGGTGAAGGTATACCTCAGAACATTTCAAATTCTTCTTAATTATTCTGTCAGTATTTGACACTTTCAAACAAAAAGCATCATCCTTATGTAACTTAATTTGGATACTAAAGAACTACTAAATAATATATTTTTTTAATGTTGTACTGCAGCTGGATCTATACAAAAAACATTATATAGAAAAAAAAAAATTTGATTGGAGGTTAGATATATAAAATCATCATGTACCTTGACTTAATGTTAAATATTTTAAATCTGATTGGAGATTCTTAGAAAAAAAATATATATATGAAGTTTTTACCCCTTTCTTTCTTCAAACTAAAAAATAAAACAGTTTGAATACATATCCCCTCTCTTCATTTACCATGAAAACATTATACTTATTTTAAAAGGATTTATAATGAATATTAATGTTTTGGTGGACACACGTGAAAAATTTTAGAAGATAAAATTAAAAATTTCGGAAGTTTGGTAACGAAGACAATTTAGAGCACGCTCATCACATTCTAACACAATCGGCTTCTGTGCTGATGAAGAACCTGGTACAAGCATCTAAATTCTAAACAGTGGGATTACTACGTGCACCAATATGTGCAGCTGTAGCGACCGATGAATAAATGGGAAGGTGCAACAGTCCGCAGAGTGAAACTTCGCTTCTCTTACGAACTAAAAAGACTGGTTTTTTTGGTACATGAGACGTTTGTAGAAATACCTTAGTGAGGGTGTCATGGTTGACCTTAGGTTTTCTTTCCTTGTGCTATGACTTTTCCAAACGTCACATTCTGTTATTAATTACAATTATGTATTACTTATTGGTATCAGTGTACTGTGTACAAATTGTAGGTTCCGATTGTCTGTAGAACATACCAGTTACCAGCAACTGGACGTCTCCATTGAAGAGATCAATGGACAGGAAGAGTGTTGAGTTAGTTAGTTCAGTGGCATTTCTGTAATTAGTTAGTGTTTCATATGAGTCTGTTAGAGTGTTATATAAACAGCTCATTTGTACTGAGACAGAATGAATGAATACAATTGATTTTCTATTCTCTTTCAAGAATCCTAACATTGTCATTTGTCAATATCGTCTTTACCTTTCCTAAATGTTATTTTTCTTTGTCAAAACATGTGAATTTCAAATTTTCTGTTCTAAGGTATTTTGTTGAACATCACAAACTATGTATGGATGTGAAAAAATAAAATAAAATGCCGGCGTTGTTTAACCAATTATAAATCAGCCAATGTTAACTGATACGTAGCCAATGTGGTAATGCCAAGATTGTGGAAATTAGAAGGGAAACTATTTTGTATGAACAAACCTGATTTAAGGTTCCAAATTTACTTCATGTCCTAACTTTTTGTTCAAGGAAGACTCCACCTTTAGATTCACTATCCAATCCTCTGTCATGTGTAGTAAAAAAGCTCGCAACTGCACCCTGCGAAAGAGATTTTTTTCCCTGTCCCTTCTCCTATCCAGATCCTCAAAACGATATTAAATTGCGCATTTGAGTTTGTGTCAATTCCTCAAGATCATTTTCTGTTAGCACTCCTCTGCTGGTGGTGCCAGCATTCCTATATGCCGGCTAGTGCTTTGCCAAGTTATTAACTGGCTGAGTTCCCGATTTAACCAGCTCGACCGGATGGTCCGGTCCGGTCTTCAAAACATTAGAAAACACAAGACGAGATTAGGAAAAAAAAAAAAAAGATATATATATATAAGGGGACTTCACTCCAGGCACATGCACCTCTCTTTCTTCTCCGCTTAAACATTCTCAATCTAAGCCATCCTCAATATTTTGAAAATCGGACCGGATAAGCCCAGTTGAAATTATTGGATAGGAAATCGAACTCTGTTCATTCAACAGGCTCACACGGCAACTTCTCCGATTTACTCTAAATTCCGTTTTCAAAAAATTGACCATGGGCATATACTATACTAAAGATTAACTTTTATTCCATGATGTCATTCAATAATTAAGGAACAAATGTTGTATTTTTTTTTTTTTTAAAAAAAAAGGACTATTGTTGCAGTATGCCATAATTACAATTTCCCCTCAAAAATTCGGAAACTTTACCCCCCCAACCCCCCCATTTAAGTGAAAAAACGTGGTCCTGTTATTTTTATTTTTAGTAAAAATATACAAAACCCTATTTTATTTATTATTTTTTTATTTTTAGACAAAGTCCTTAGGCACATACAAAGCCCTATTAAAGTTCTGACGGGCATATAGAAAATTAAGCTTGAATCAAAACCTACGTGGCCATGTATAAAATTAGAGTAAACTTACGGTGTCATAAAGTTTAGGTTAATGCCAAATGTCATAATTTTACTTTTTAATTAATATTTTCAATTTTAAAATGTAAATGTCGAATCTAAGTCGTTGATTTTCTTCGTTTTAATGCGTGATGCATTTTCATATAAATTTTATAAATTATGAGTTGATTTGATACTTCATCCAGAGGTCAATTATGAACGTATTATAATTAATCTGTCATAGTTAACTAGATTGTTTCATTTTTTTTAACATCTTGATCGAATATCAAATCAACTTTAAATTTTATAATGCTTATATGAAAAAATATCACTCGTTAAATTGAATAAGATTAACGATTTGAATTAGACTTCTAAATTTTAAAATTCAAAAATATTAGTGTAAAGTAAAATTGTGGTATTTGATGACACTCTAAGGTATGCTCTAGAACACAAATTCGAAGAGAGAGGAAGGAAAAGTGACAAAAGAATTTAAAATCTTTTTCCGACTTAGTTGTATACTCGCTCCAAATTGATAGAAAACTGATAGAAAGGAAGAGAAAAAACAGATGAGAAATAGACTGATTTGGAAAAAAATTTACTCTACTGTGCTACATTCTGATTTAAAAGATAACAAAAACTGGATAATCTTACTCTCCCTCACTTTCCCTTTCCGTTCCTTTAATTACGCTGTCCTGGAGCAGCAGACCCTAAAGTTGTCGCACGCAACCCTCCTCATAAAATTAACCGTGGCCCTTGAGCATCAGTTTTTATTTTTAAGCAATAGTTTAGTTCCGTGCAAGCATTATTTGTTGTTGAGTAATTTCTAATATTATTATCGTTAATTTTTGTGATTCAGTTATTACTTTTTTTTTTCTTTTTTCCTTTGCACGGTACTCCTCCACGGATAAATTCATTTTTGCAATTCTAAATTTTTTTTAAGATAAACTGGTGGTTTAAACTTTTTTTTTTTTTAAAAAAAAAATTTCACTGAAAGTGGGTTGCTTTTTGACAAAAGCAGGTCGGTGCCAGACCCCCGAGGGCCCCGACGGTAACTTTACTTAGCACCTCCATTCAAATAATTTCGAATCCCATAGCTACTAGCTAGTGGAAGTTGCTGTCCGGCTTCAAAAATATCTCCGTATCTAGTACTCTCCCTGTTCACTGTTGAAATTCATGTCAACAGCACAAACATCTCAAAGCTTCGAGCCACATTGCCCCGGGCAAGGCTGTTAATCGAGAGATCGGAGTGCTGGCGCTTCAGATTTAAACCCATAGATGAGCTCATTCCCCATATTAAAGCAGCCGTTTATGAAGCAGAAATGAGAACTGATGAATACGACTCTGAGAAATGGAGAGTAGAAGGTGCTAATTGGAGGATTCCAGGTGATCTTATTAATAACTTTAAGAATTGGGTAAGCGGTTTTCCGGCAAAGGTGATAAGTGCTCAAGATGCAGTAGAGCATATGTCTGAGGAACTGGAAAAAATATGCAATAATTTTAGTATACCAGAAAACCCGAACCAATTTAGTAAAACTGCTAGACCAAGTACAAGTTCAGATCTAACTTGTCAGCCACTGACCAGTGTATCCAAAAAAAAAAAAAAAAGTACAAGTTCAGATCATCCAAAAATATATGGTCGTGAAAAAGAATTGGATCATGCGATATCTTTACTGGGAGTTCCCAAATCTGATTTATTTATTGGTGAGAGTAGCAGCAGAATTGTGAAAAAACAAAAATTAGCTATTTTGCCTATTGTTGGCATGGGAGGTGTGGGGAAAACTACACTTGCTCAAATGGTTTATAAAGATAAGAATGTGCAATCCTACTTTAATTTAAAAGTCTGGGTTTGTGTGTCTGACCAGTTTGATCTGGAAAGGTTGACAAAAGAAATAATTCAGTGTGCCACTGGAAACGAGTGCAATGTTACTAATTTAGACCTACTACAAGAGACCCTAAAAGAATTGGTAAAATCCAAGAGAGTCTTGTTAGTCCTTGATGATATTTGGAGCAAAGACTGGCAACGCCTGCTGGGGCCAATGATTGATGCCTCTGATGGAAGTGCGGTCATTTTGACCACTAGGGATCCTGAGCACATTGAATGCACTGTGGGTGACATGAATATTTTGAAATCTATGTCCTTGGAGGGCATGGAAGGGAAAAAATACTGGGAATTTTTCAAGAGCTGTGCTGGTTTGGAGGTTACGCTTAAGAATTATGGTCAGCTGGAGGGTATTGCTAAAGAAATTTGTCATAGGCTTAAGGGATCGCCACTTGCTGCAAAAACACTAGGTGGTCTTTTAAAAAATAGAATTGATGAGCAATATTGGATCAATATTAGAGACAGTAAAATGTGGGAATTGAAACAGGGGGAACATGATATAACGCCAGTACTTCAATTGAGCTATCAGCAATTACCATCCCATTTGAAAAAATGTTTCTCATTTTGCTCGCTGTATCCCAAAGACCACGGATTTATTGATATTGAGTTGGTGAGATTTTGGATCATGCAAGGTTTTATTCCAAAAGAAAACCTGAAACGTATGGAAAATGTGGCATTGGGTTACTTGCACGACTTGAAAAATAGCTGCTTCTTTCAATATAAAAGCTTTGGGGAATCTGGGGTATATGTGATCCACGATTTGATGCATGATGTTTGCCAATCTATTACAAAAGAGGAATGTTATTGCTTGGAAGATGAGAATTTTAATGAGATCTGCCTTAATGAAGATAACCTTAATAAAGATAGTATACATTATCTATCTATATTTGTGAGAACAAATGAATTTAAACTAAGGGAAGTGCTTAAATTTAAGAAAGTACACTCTTTATTGGTGGCCTTTCCGAAATATGGCATTAGTACAGCAATTAAAAGCTGGTGTTGTGAACTCAACAGTATTCGTCGCTTATCACTTCCCAGTTGCAAAATTGAAGAATTACCAGAGGATGTTGGAAATTTAAAACATCTACGTACAATATCTCGATATTTCCAATACAACTATAAAAAGTTGCCCAATTCATTTAGCACCCTTTATAATCTTCAGCATTTAGACATGTGGTCTTGTGATAAGTTTTTGGAATCTCCAGGTTTTCCAAACGGTTCTAACAAGTTGACAGGGTTGCAATTTTTTAGACCACCACTCCAGTTGGTACATCTTTTAACTGATAAGCCTAATCTTGTAAGAGCAATGCAATTGTACGACCTTAAATATGACGTGGTTAAACATGGGGGAAGTAAAATTGAGAATTTGAAGCACCTTACAGGAGTTCGTGGATCTTTTGCTATAAATTCACTTGGGAATGTTTTAAGAAAGGAAGCTGCTGAAGAGGCTGAATTGGACAAACAGGAATTTGTTGACACACTGCGTTTAGATTGGGACTCTGATCCGCGATTTCCAATTAGTGACAATGAGATTCAGAGGGAGGTACTTGATGGTTTACGTCCCCATCCTAATCTCAGAGTGTTGGAAGTTTTCAGTTATAAGGGTTTGACTTTAGCAGCAAGTTGGATAGGTGATAACTTATTACCTAATTTAAGAAGGGTTTCCTTATACAATTGTTCGAGCTGTTCTGTCTCACAATTGCCTCGTTCAATTACTGAGCTAGAAATAAAATGGGGCCGCCAGTTGACTAGTCTAACGGATTGTTTGCGGCCAAACCTCCTGCCGGAACTTAAGTGTATTAATATAAGAGAGTGTTATGAACTAAAGTCGCTGCCCATAGAATCCTTTTCTGGATTTGAGTCTCTTGAGAAGTTGTGTATTGACGATTGCACTGAGCTTACCTGCCCAGCAAAGATGGTCTTACCGCCCTCTATCAAAGTACTCAAGCTGGGGTATTGCGGCGAACTTAAGGACTCAATTCCCAGCTGTTTGGAGAACCTCTCTTCTCTCGAGGAATTGTCGATAATTAGTTGTCCAAGAATAGTGTCTATTCCAGATGAAGTGATGAGGAATCTCAAGTCCCTCAAAAGCCTCTCCGTCAAAGACTGTGAAAATTTAATATCACTAGGAGACGAAGAGTTTCTCAAATCTATAAAGGACCGCTTTATAGAGGATTGTCCAAAGCTTAAGAAAACAGGGGGGCGAAATCCAGATGGCAGGCAGCTATCAGGTAACATGTACCATCATTTCATTTCTTTTTCTTTCTTCCAATAAAAATTGGAAATAAATTAAGGGTTTTCTTATTAAAAAAAAAACTGTTAATTTTGGCAACAAAAGAAAAAGGACCATTTCATTTCATCTGATTAGATTTAAAATATTTGTCTCTTTCCTCGATGGTATATGCCAACGGATATCAATGTTATCTGTCGTTTATCACGTCTGAAATTTTGGCGGTTTCTAGTGCAATTTATACCTTTTTTTTGTTGATAGTTCAATTAGTTTCCTGAAAATTAAAAAAATAAAATATAAATTTAATTAAGTATATGTTTGTCAGTTCAACTAGATTCTATCGCTACGAATTGGTCAATTCCTGTATTTCCAGGAGAATGTGCCAAGTTGAAATATGAACTCTCTGGCTGTCAGCCTTAACCTGCAAAATGAAAAAGTTTTAGTTCGTTAGAGATAATTCCTGTGTTATAAGTTATCTGTACTCAGACCACGTAATAATAATTCACATGAGTTAAAATATTTTTTACACTTATCTTTCATTTTGCAGATGTCCCTTCCTCGTCGAACTCCAGGAAAAGAAAAGCACGTGCCCGAAAGTAACTACCTATTACAGGTGTCGAGACTTATACACATTATTGTTATTGTGTTAGTGTTATTGTTATCGTTGTCATTATTATTATTATTTTTTTATTATTATTAAAATTCCTTAACCAATAGAAACATACGTCAAGTTCAAAATAAAGAAAAAACAAATTAAAGGCAGAGAGAACAAAATATAGATTTGTACTCCATATTATATACTCCTGTGTTGCATACTCGAAGGAAGTTCCTTTTCTCAGTAATATATATATATCTCTATTCTGTACCAGATTTTAAAATGTAAGAACCCATTTGCACAGCTAGTAGTTTAACCTGATATACACATTTCCATATATGTGATTTTTTTTCCGTTATATAAATATAAAAACTATAAAAACTAAAAGTGGTTGTTATTAGGGGTGTCAAACCTGGGCAATGGCCACGGAACAGGGCAGTTCCGTTTCATTAACGGTATAGAACTGTTATTTGGTTTCTGTTTCGTTTCGATAAACAAAACGTTTTTCTATTATATTTTTCGTTTTCCATTATAATTCGCTTTATATTTGTCATTTTCCATTATTATTATTCTTTTAATTTGTTTACAAAATTTACAGAACCTCAGGAGCAGAGAGCCTACTCAGCCAAGAACAGTAGAAGAAAAGTTGTAATGTTGGACATTTAGATGTGCTGGCAAAATTGACAGACTATGGCTGGCATGACTGGAAAAGGACAGTAGCGTTGGCAAGTGAGGATCGGCTTTGGTGTGCGGACTGCAGATAATGGTTAGTTATTCTTGAAATGTTCTAGACCCAGCAACAATTTATTTTCATCAACTGTTCACCACTGAATTGTGAAATCCAATTCAAATTAAGCTTAGTGGTTTGTGTCTCTTGAGGCCTTTATATAGTCTTAGGCCCCCTCTTGACTGGGGGCATCCTACCTTTTAGTTGTTTCCACTTCAATTTAATAATTAATACTTATGTATTAATTTGAAACATTGGTACTTTGTGTGTGACTACTAGGCATCTCCTCGGGTAGCAAGCATTAGAAGGAGAGTACATTTTTCTCTATCTAATTGCTTTTATCATGCATTTGAGTATGTCTAGTAAGTAGGATCCTTTATTTTTAGGAAAATGGATACAAAACCCTTTACTTAGTGGTACTTGCATTGTTGTTTGTGTTTGTTTGAATTCTCTTTTCATGATTTCAATTTTTACTTCTGTTGATATTCTTGAATATATATGGTTGATTATGTTTGTTTAAAGGCAGTAATTAAATCGATAGACAGATATATTGTACCATTGCTCAGATTTTAGAGCATGGTTGCATCCTAGCAACAGTCAAGTCCAGCGTATCCACTTGGAGTTAGAACCATGTGTAGGCGTCTAAGCTTTACAAGGAAAAAAGAAGAATCAATATTAAGCTTCACATATTTTTCTCACTGATGACTATCTTAACATCCCTACATTCTCATTACTGATTTTGCAATGCTCAACTCAATTCCATCACATATAAAGTGAATTACGCTTCCTGTCCCCAACTTCCCGTCACCAACTTCCTGTAGAATAAACCCACCAAATCAAGGATGATGATCTTGCTATGCACCATATGCGGATATATTATGTGTGTTTGCATTTATGTGTGTTTTTTTTCACTATTTCATTTATCCTATACTAAGGATGATTATTTTGTTATGAACCATAGGCAGATATATTATTCTCGTTGAAGTTTATATGTAGGCTTTTTTTTCCACTTTTATTTATTTATTTACTTATTTATCTTTTTGCTAATTATTGTAGTCACTCAATAAAAAACTTGAAACAATTTCATAGAATACGTTACAATTGATGGTGTTGAACTGTTGTCTGGTTTTGATATCATACTACTATTATACAATCAAAAGTAACAATAATATTATCCTCAACCAATTGTTTTGCAAACCAGACCCCACGTCGATCTCATGGATCAACCAGTCCGAGAATTCAGCCAGTCTGGTCCTATCTTCCTAACATTTATCATACCTAAAAAACCAAATTAATAGGCATATAGCTAAAAAGATTTAATAAAATTTAAAATAATTACTCAAATGCAGTACATTGAGAAGCAATTAAACCAAATAGAATACATACCGGTGTACAGCCAATTACATAAAGACGCTAGCTGACCACCATTGTAACATTTCTACTTCTCATGATCGATTTACCAACACTCAATTCAATCACATCACATACAAATTCCAGCTCTGCCGCAATTGGCTCCTTGTAAAATTAACCAGAAGTTAATTATGCTTCCTACCTGTTCCCATCTTGCCATCACCAAATTAAGAATAAACTCACCACTACGTCTCCAAATCTCCCCTGCAAGATCACTAATTGTGTTCAGACTTCAGGGAATCACCGGTACATCACTTTGTAATTCTAGCCAACTCTACCTGATCTTGTGTTTGCAGCAAAGGTGGATCCAGTCTATCCAGATGTCTCTGTACTTGAACTGAGGTTGCTACCTGCGGCCCCACACGTGCAAGTTATGAATGGAGAGATTGTCAAGGCGTCAATAGAGCGTGTAGTGAACCAGGGCGCATAATACGAACTAAAAGGATCTGGTATTTTCGGGCAATTATTTTTGTAATAGATCCGTGCAGAATTGATGAGGTGTCTGTGGAAATGCATCAGAGAGATTGTCAAGGCGTTAATACGCTTGCTCTATTACTTTACCAAACTTCACACCGTTAATACGTTTGTATTAATACAACTACGGTACTGTACATGTTGTAGGCTGATTCCCAATACGCCATAGGCTCGGATTGCCATTTGTCAAACGTACCTTTTTCTTTTCTATTGTTTTTCCTTTTTTTTTTTTGGAAAAAGGCCTTTTCTTTTCTTTTCCTAAATATTAATCTTTGTAAAAATGTTAAAACATGTGATTTATAAGTTTCCTAGTTGTAGCGTATTTTGTTAAAACACACAAAACATTGTTTCTATTGGAAAAAAGATGACTGACGTTGTTCATCTAACATTTACTGCTGCGTAGACGATAAATCACACCATTATTAACATCAGTAAATTCTAAATTGTAATTCATCATCTTAGGTTGGTTCAATTACTGGGAAAGTCCGAATATCTAATCATCAATTTGTAATCGCATAGCTGCAAATGGAAATTAGCAATTGGTCGGTTTTGTTTATGCTAAAGTTCTAACGCCAACGATGCACATACATAATTTTGCTCTTGAGCTTCAATTTTATTTATTTATTTTTTGCTTTTTTGCTTTTTTTCGTGTGTGTGTGTGTCGGGGGGGGGGGGGGGGGGGGGATCCATATGACTTGTAAGATTTGAACAGTTTAGTAGCAATTTAACGAGCACAAATGGACAATACCTTAAACAATATATGGGTGGGCATCTTGTGTTTTGGGTAATACTTCATAACAAAATTGCAATAAATTATTAGAAGAATTCTGGATCCAAACGTCATCCGAGTTCGACTTTTGAAATTACAAACGGTCAATTCGAACCTTTCAACATGATCTTCATATTGATTTTTTGTTTTAACCAAATTTTACATTTTTTTTCAAAATTTTTAACTATTTTTCTAGATCTCTAAAATTGAAGGGTCTATAATTAATTATATTGAGAATTTTTAAATTAAAAAATAATTATAAGAAAATTGAAAATTATAAAAATTGATCTAGAAAGATATATTATGATTGAGTGGTTTTGGATTAACTTGTACCGTTGTACGTTGTACCAACTTTGAAATGTATCTGTCCTCGAAATAAATAAAATGCTATGTCGACCACGTGATGTCTATCATAATACATAATCTAAAGCGTAAAGACTATTTCATTATATCGTAATATATATTGGATTAGATTTTAGGGGAAAAAAGTTCTGTAATAATTTTATTGGATCGATATCTATGCGCTAATCACCATGATGAATGAATTTGATATAGACATTTTGACCTTAAATAGGCTCTAAAATAGGACTATTCTAGATTACGTAGTGGTACTTGCATTGTTGTGTTGTTTGTTTGAATTCTTTTTTCATGATTTTAATCTTGTGTAGGTGTGCTTGAGTATATATGGTTGTCTGTTTTTCTATTTTATTTTTTATTTTTTTTGATGACGATTGCATCCCGGCGAGATTTTATCAAGTAAGAAAATTACAAAGGAGATCATGTGACGCATCTGATTAAATTAATAGACAGATATAATGCACCATTGCTCTCTGTTTTGGAGCATGGTTGCATCCTAGTGACAGTCAAGTCCAGCGTTTCCACCTGAAGTTAGAACCACGGAGTCGTTTAAGATTTACAAGGGAAAAGAAAAAAGAAAAACAATATTAAACATAATATAATTCCGTATAAGAAAACAAAAAGATATGTAACGTCTTTCTTTCTTTTAAAAAATAAAGGCTAAACGGTGTGGTGCATTCCAAAATTCTCCATACTGATTTCCAATACTCAATTCTATCCCACCACATACCATTTCCAGCTGTGGTGCATCAAGTTTACCACAGAATTTAACCTGAAGCGAATTACGCTTCCTGTTCCCAACTTCCAAAGTCAGACTCCAGTGAATCACCAGCTCATAACGTTCTAATTCTAACCAACTCCGCTTGGGCTTCATGCAATTGTGTTTCTAGCAAAGGTGTTTTCAGATGTCTCTGCATGGAACCCACACGTGCGAGCGAGATATATTATCAAGGGGGTTAATAGAGTGTGCTGGGAACCTTCCTTTGTATAATACGAAAAATAAAGGATATGTTTTTTTCGTCCAATTATATTCGTAATAGGTTTCTGCAGATGAGATGTTTGTGGAAATGCGTCATAGAGATTGTCAATTTGTCCTGCTCGACCATGGGACCGATACGCTTGTTCTGTTACTTTACCAATCTTCACGTACCGTACATGTCGTAGGCTCAATAGCCCCTTTTCTTTTCTTTTTTATTTTTTTAAAAGATAGGCCTTTCCTATATTCTTTTCTAAACTATTTATCTCTGTTAAAAGTGAAACAATGACCCTCCAAAAAAAAAAAAGTCAAAACATGTGATTTCTTATAGGTTTCCTTACTGTGGCGTATTTCGCTCAAATGCACAAAACATTGTTTCAATTGGAAAAAAATGCCTGACGTTGTTCATGTAATTTATTACTGTTGCATAAATGATAAATCACACTATATATTAACTGACACCGGTAATCCGGCATATAATAATTCATCATCAAAAGTTGTTTCAGTTGCTGGTAAAGTCCGAATATCTAAACAATTTGTAATCGCACATTATGTAGCTGCGAATGGAAATTAGCAATTGATCAGATGAACAGGTCATAAACAAGTTCCTTTGAATATCTTAAATTGGGGCTAAGTTTAGCCAGGTTAAAACGAAAAAGGTCAAAACGTCGTTTCATTATTTAGTAATTTTAAGGCGAATATTTTAGGATAATAAATAGTGAAAGAGCGATCAATGTGCTAAACTGCTATTCACCAAATATGTGGTTTAATATGACAATGTGTACTCCAATTCTCTATGGGTATATATTGATGTATGAGCTTATATTTCTTAAAAAAAAAAAATTAAGATGTACCTATTTCATGAAAAGAAGTTAGATCTATAACTTTCTAAAAAAATAAGAAAAATAAACATTAAGCTTTCTTCCGATCTTCTCTTTGTTAAAAAAAAAATGAAAAAAATAAGGGGAAATGATACTGAACTGTACAAAACATTTGTGTGTGTTTTTTTATTTTCTTTTTTTTTTGTGAAGGCTAGGTGGCGATTGCCACACCAGCGAATTCATTGAACAAAAGAAAGGTACAAGTACAAGGTTTGAAAACAACAAAAAAACAAAAGAAAGAAGCAAAAGAAAAGTAAAGAAGAACAGAAGAGAAAATTACAACCTAAAAAACAAAACTAGAAGAAAAAACAAAAAACAAAAACCAAAACACCTGACTTTCTAAGGTTCAAACCCATGGCTTTCCAAGCTTCGATGGTGGTGCAGATTTCCACCAGTAGCAGCGACGCAGTCAATCTTTTTGATCCAAAAATCCGTCTATTTCTTTCTTTCCAGATTGCCCAAGAGCTCGCAGCCCAGATGATATCCCAAAAAGGGCCACAAGTTGCCCTATTCTGCAGCCAAAAAGTTTGTAGATCCGGAGTGAACGTGATCACCGGCAAGTTAAACCTGATCTGTAGAAGCGACCAGATTTGTTTGGCAAAAGCGCAGTGGACGAGGAGGTGCACCGAGGTTTCAAGACAATCTGGAGTGCAACACTGGCAGGCCGTAATAGAAGGCCAGTTTCTACGTAGCAGGTTTTGTTGTGTGAGGATCCTGTCGAGGAGGGTTAGCCACAAGAAGATTCGAACTTTTGGTTGTGCCTTAATCTTCCAGAGGAGTTTATGGTAAGGTGATCTCAAACCCGGGTCAGCCAGTGTTCGACCATTTCCAGGTTAATCCTTGGGATGTTCCAAGGTTGCGGACTGAAAGGGAGAAGAACTCACTATAATGCAGTATATCTTGGAACGTGGTGGAGGTAGTCCTATCTTACAGTAGGGTAGCGATATCCCGAGTTCCATAAAGAAGGCTAACTGTAGATGCCCAAGTTGAGTTAGGCTCCTTTTGTAACTTCCAAAGCCACTTCATTAAAAGAGCCTGGTTTTGAATGGTAAGGTTCAGAATTCCCAGCCCACCACATTTCTTGGGTAAACAACATTTCGCCCAGTTAACCAGACAGTGTCCCCCAAGACATTTATCAGCACCTTTCCAGAAGAAACTTCTTCTCAAGCCATCAAGATGTTTAATTAACCAAGGAGGCAGCTTGATAACCTGCATGTAATGCAGGGGAAGAGCAGTGAGGACAGATTTGACCAGGGTAAGTCGACCCCCCAAGGAGAGGAATTGGGATTGCCAACCATCTAGCTTGCGTTGGAAAGCATCGAGTAACGGCTTGAAATGTATTTTGTTGGGGCGTCGAATCGAGAGCGGTAGGCCAAGGTAGGTAACCGGTAGGAGCTTGTGCGGGCAACCAAGGATTTGGGAGATAGCCGAGAGGGAAGCAGAAGGAATTGCAATCGGGACAAAGAGGCACTTAGAGTCATTTATTTTAAGGCCCGATACTGAAGCAAAGTGTGAGAGGATAACCTTGATTACAGAGAAATTGCGAGCTTTTGCTTCCATAAGGACTATGGTGTCATCGGCATATTGAAGGGCCCTTGGAGGGATTATGACTTGGCCCGTTAGGAGCGGCGCCGCATTAGAAATGAAGGATTGCAAGGCATCAACTGCCAGGATAAAGAGCATGGGCGATAGTGGATCACTATTGCTAGTCAGGATTGTTTTTTTATTTTCATTTTTGCATTTTTATTTACTCGAGATGATGACCTTTTTTTGAACTATATGCAAAGATTATATTCTTGTTGGAGTTTATACCCTCTTTTATTTCATTTTATTCTTTACTGTAGCTGTTTTTATTCCATGATAAAAATTCCTTTCTCTATTTTTTTCCCCTTAAATTTGTGTTAACTGTGCACATGCATATATGGTCAGTCAGGTAAACCAATCTTGCAGAATACGATTCAATCTGATATATGGTACTCTTGTGAGGTGCTGGTTATCAATTTATACAGTTAACAGAATAACATATTTATCCTACCAGACCAAATTTATAGAGTCGACATACAGTATAGAACCTTTAAGAAGTTTCAATAATCATCAACGAAATGTAAAAACCTGTATATTGAGATAGAAAACCAAATAGAATACATACCGGTGCAGCCCATTAAATGAAGCCCACTGACATTCTCATTACTGATTTTAAAGTACTCAATTCGATTGACCACCATATCTCCAACCCCTTTTGTACCAAACCTCCACTGCGACATTACCAATCCTGACTAGTAGTACCATATCATAATTTAAGGCGTAAAGACCATCGTTATATCGTAATTTGGGGTGTAGATTTTAGGGGAAAGAATAGTTCTGTAATGATTGGATTTGGATCGACATCTATGTGCTAATCACTATGACGAGTGGATTTGATATGGACATTTTGACCTTAATTAGGCTTTAAAATAGGACTAGTCTAATCAATTTTGTTCTTCAATTGAATTAATTTTACTAGGTTTCAGTGAGTACAGTTCATAAACTTCCCTTTGTGTATATTTGTAAAATTTACAAAACCTCAGGAGCAGAGAACCAACATAGCCAAGAACAATAGAAGAAAAGTTACAATGTTGGACATTAAGGTGAGCTGGCCACATTGACAGACTGCAGCTGGCATGACTAGAAAAGGACTATTGCTTTGGCAAGTGAGGATCGGATTTGGTGTAGACTGCACAACCGGGATGGGAGCGTGGACAACATATGGTTGTTCTCGAAATGTTCTAGACCCTGCAGTTTCTTTACAATAACTGTTTACCACTGGATTGTTAAATTCAATTCAAATTAAGCTCAGTAATTTGTCTCGTGACTCGTGAGGCCTTCATATAGTCTTAGGCCCCTGTCAGCTGCGGGCGTCCTTGGACCTTTTAGTTGTTACCACTTAGATTTGGCTGTTATTGATACTTAATTATTTGATACATTGCTATTTTTATATGATGACTAGGCGTCTCCTTGGATAGCAAGCATTAAAAAAGAGTTTTATCACACCTTTGAGTATGTCTAGTAAGTAGGATTCTTAAGTAGGATTCTTAATTTACTTAGTGGCACTTGTATTGTTGTTTGATTGTTTGAAACTTTGAAGTATGTTAATGATTTTAATTTTTACTTGTGTTGATGTGCTTGAGGAAAAGAAATTACTTGGTATGTATCTTTCTTTATGTAAAAAGAAGCCACTGACCACCATCAAAACATTCCAACGTTGTCACTACAGATTTAATCCCTTTGGGCTTGTTTGGATGGGTTGGGAATAGTGGGAAGAGTGGGAAGAGTAGGAAGAGTGGGAAGAGTGGGAAGAGTGCTATTCCGGGAAGAGGAAATATTGTTTGGATGGTGAGTTTAGGTGATGTGAAATATCAATACTTAAATTATTACCCAATTCTACCTAAAATCAGTTGCAAGCGTACAACAATCGTCTAAGTATTATCGGGGTCGAACCACAGGGACGGAATATTCAACAACTAAGTAAATTAAACTATTGATTAACTAGATTAAAAGTGTGTAGAAATAATATTTGTAACAGATCTAAAGTAAAGGTTTGCAGTTAAATAAAAGTCCTAAATTAAACAGTTCAATGAGTTAAAAAGGATTAAAATTCTAATTAAGAATTAGGGGTTGACTAGTAGCTAATACTTTTCAGTTTACTCCAGAATCAGCGGCCCGCAGAGATCTTCTGCGGCCCGCTGAAACTCAGGTCGCTGACCCCTGAGAAGGTCGCAGAAGCCTGGGGTCATAGACAACCCGCAGAAACCTCCTGCGGCCCGCTAGGTTTGGCGCAGACTCAACTCTTTGCATATTTTAATTGTTGTTTTGTGTAGATAATTAATCCTAACTAAGGTTCCTAAGTCCCACTTTCGTTTAAGGCCAGGTTACCTAAAGTTAACATTAATTCTCTCCAATTCAACCTAGATTTCAACTTCCGTTTCTTGGTCTAAGTTAAACTAGTTTATGCTTTACGACCTACGACTCCCTATACTTCCGTAATTGGGAAGGGTTTCAACTTCCGTTTCTTAACCCTAGTTTGACCTTCCGGCACTAACTATCGTGTTTACCATACTTTATCCTAATTACTTAAGAACTTTTGGACTTAACCACCTAACAATCAAAAGACGTCTCTTTTAATGGGTGCAAGCAATTCGACTTAAGCAATTCAGATAGAATAATCTAAGCAATTCAATCAAAGCATAAAACACAACATACAAACAAAGAAAATATAACTTAAAGCATATTATCAATCATAAACTTAAAAAGGTTCACTACTATGGCCCCTAATATACGACTACTCACGAGTATACATCATAAAACAACAAAAGGTATCTGAATGATAAGAAAACATAGAGAAAGAAACAAGATTACAACAGATGAAATCCAGAATCTCCCTTTTCTGCTCTCTGCCACTCTTTCAGCGGGTTGCTGATGCTCCCTGCGGCCCGCTGAAAACCCTTGATGCTCTCTTAACTTAGCAGAATTTACCCTAAAACTCACGAACCCCTTTTCTGATCTGCTCTGGTGTTTATATAGGCGTGGGATGGCTCTAAAACTGTCGGAGATGTGGTTTTGAGGCGCCGGAAATAGATATGTCGGTGTAGAGGTGGGTGCAGAACTTGGTCAGGCTATTTTGGGCTGTCGGTTACTTCTTCTGCGGCCCGCTGTCGAGTCCTGCGGGTCGCAGAAATCTTCTATGCTGCCAAGTCTCACCTGCTACACGCTGGGTCTTCCTGTGGGTCGCACAAACCTTCGGTGGGCCGCAGATCATGATCAGACTTCAGTTTCCTCGCTTCAAGAGTGGCAAAATCACACAGATCCTGTACAAAATAAAAGTAGCCATAGCAGTACCTTGCTTCTAACCTAAATTAACAATTAAAACATTAGAAACACACATAATTAATGGAATTAAGTCCTAATATAAGCGGTATTTATATGCATAATTTCCGCTTATCAAATCCCCCAAGCTTAAACGTTGCTTGTCCCCAAGCAAAGCTCATTCTTAAAGGTCTGTTTCAAGACTTAACAACAATCAATCACATGCATTATCTACAAAGTCTAAGAAAATATCACTAACATAACTAAACAATGACTTGAGCAATTTTCAAAACCAAATTTTCAAATTTCACATCAGATTTTGCAATAAAATTTCTTTGATGATCTTGTAATTCGTATCGAATTCTCCCTAGGACTCTAGCTATTACTTTCCATGACTTATCCCATCAATCCCTAAGTTTATCGATTCACAAAAGCTAATGCAACAAGTAATTTAAAATGAAATAAAACCTTAATCCTACCAAAATTAAACAATTAAAATCAATTAACTCAATTCTTATTAGGTCTTTTGGTTACTTAGCCAATCATTTTAATTTTTTTGAAAACGCATTTGGAAGTCGAACTAAAGTGAGGCGGAAAAAAGGTACAAATCCCCACCCATTCTATTCCAAAAGTTTTTGGGTTGAATTATTAATTAACTTTATTTACAACTTGTGATTTTCCATGGGGCATGGATTGTTTGCGACAAAGGTCGGCCAGATGAGTGTGGATTTTTATTTTGAAGTTTTCTTCAATTTTACTTTGATGGATCCATTTTTCTATCCACACAAACCTATAGCCTTCCGCAATGGCCATCGTCAGAGCACCGCTTTTTAGTTCCCCTTTTTATTTTATTTTTGGTTTTTCGATTTTTTTTTTTTTTTTTTTTTTTTTTTTATGTTGTGTATTTACATCTTCGACTTTAACAAACTTGAAAACAATGAATGGCTATTCGGCTCTAGACCTAATTTTTAATCTCCTTAATTGACCTAACTTTTTAATTTGGTAAAATTGACCTTAATTCACCTAACTTACTTGTCACGCTTAACTTTTGCAATTCTGAAAAACTTAGCTAAAGTTGAGATATTTCATGGAAGTTCCTAACTTTTGTCCTTTCTTCATTCGATCAAATTTGTGTGATTTTCTTTGAAAATTTTCTAAATACTTCAATTCTGTTCAAACTCTGCTCAAATCATCACCTAGTCACCTAATGATTATTTCCTAGACCTATCTACATGCATCTATATGACTTAATTATGCATTATATACAAAACTATATGAAAATGCAAAGAAATCCACTGTCTAGATGAATTCCAGCGACCCGCTGAGTGTTTCTGCGACCCGCTGCCTTAGCAGCGAGCTGAGTGGGTGTCTCAGCGGCCCGCTAAAATTCATCAACTTAGAAAATTTCAGAGCTCTGCCAGCCATGTTTCCTGCGACCCGCTGAAAGGGACTGCGGCCCGCTGAAAACAAACCTGACAGAGCCAAAAATGCGAAAAATGCATGCAATTCCTAGATAAAATCATTAATTTTCTAATTTTCCTATTTACCCCCCCCCCAAGCTTAATTCATGGCACTGTCCCTAGTGTCATTAATTACCTAAGAGAAAATAAAAGAGGGAAATTAGAAAACTCACAATAAAACGGCTTAATTCTCCGGTGGAGTTTGGTACTCGTCCTCCGGAGGTGGTGGTGGCACAAATGCTGCTTCTGGAGGTGGTGGTGGTGGCCCAAAAATCTGGTTGGCCCAGTGGTCGAAGAAAGCATCTCTCGTCTTGTTTCTCTCCTCCTCCTTCTCATACCAGCCCCTTTGATACTCACGGAATGCTCGGGCTTCCTTAATTTCTTCTGCTTGTCTCCTCTCCACAAGGTCAAAGCGCTGCTCCAAATTGTCGTAGCGGCTGTGGAGTTCTTGGACATCGCCTCTAAGCATCCTTTGGTAGGCATTGATGTCGCAAAGCATTTGATAATGCTGCATGGGGTCGTATGGAGGTGGGGCCCATCCTTGCTGCTGTGAGGGGTCCACCTGGGGCTGAGAGCTGCTGCCAGGGCCAGAGAAAGGGACATCAGGTGTGGCCGTCCCCCAGAAATCGCCAAAAACTCTATCTGCCCCTGCCTCTGTGTCGAATGTGCGGGCCGCAGGATTTGTCTGCGGGTCGCTGGCTGGAGGTGCAGTTGTGTGGGCCGCTGGTGTGTCCTGCGACCCATCTTGAGGCATTTCTTCTCTGCGGGCCGCTGATTCTGGCTGCGGGCCGCTGGTTCCAGCCTGAGAGGCAGAAACTGGTGCTGGAAGCACGAGACGACCGTCCCGCACGAGCAACCAGCTCTGGGACTTGCTCAAATCGATCCTAAATGTGATGGGGATGTCGATTTTGAAGTCCCCCACCACATATTTTACCCCCCTTGGTGATTTCTTCACGTGGCCCATGGTTGCAAGCGATTCAAGGTTGAGATGCTCGGGCCCGGCACTTTGTTTCATGCGGAAGTCTTTGATGCCGCATTGCTTGGCCAGGTGAGTAATGTACCCACCTATCGTGATCTGGCCTGCCCCTTTGGTCTTCATGTTGGCCACGTTGTTCCAATTCCTCATCATGTGATAGGCCAAGTTTTGGTGCTCGGTTTCTCTCACCCGAAGCATTTGGCACAAGACGGAGATTTCCCCTATCACGGCCTTTGAACCTGACTCACCTCTAGCAAAGATGGAGAGAGATAATGCCCGCTGAATGAAGCGTATGACGGGCATGTGAATATCCAAGCTTTTCCTCTCCTTGGGCTGCCGCAAGCCCGTAATCCTCTCCCAAAATCCCTCGTCCTCGTCTTTCACATCTAAACCCCCTCTCTTCAAGCCAAAGTAATCGGCTATCTCATCCTCGGTCTTGGTAAACTTCACATCGCGAAAAATCCAACTCGCCATATACTTTCCCGTGGTCCGATCAAACCAGAAATCATACGAGCAAAGAAACTCGATGACAAGGCGGGTGTAGGAGGGCTCATCTATCTCCCAAAATGCTCGTAGAAAACCCGCCCGCTCGGTGAGCATGTAGAAGTCGGCTTCAATGCCCAATTGCTGCAAGACCCGAGAGTCAAGGCAGCGGCTGTTCTCAATCTTTTTCTCCCTCAGCCGCTCATACCGGACTTTGGCCTCGGCCTCGTAGAATGTCGGCTCGCTGCCTGCAAGCTCTTGTTTGACGGTTTTAGAGGATTTGGCGGCTTTGGTGAGAGTAACCACCGCATCCTCATCTTCTTCCATGTCATCACCACCGTCCCTCTCCTCCTCATCTTCTCCCTCACTCTCGTCATTACCCGGGACAGCACCAGTCGCTGCCCGAGCTATCTCATCCTCATAGTCACTCCCTGATGGACTAGCGGGGTCATCCCCACCCTCTTCCTCTTCAGTGCTTTCCCCCTCATAATATTCCTCTTCTCTTTGTTCCTGCCTAGGAGGAGAAACCTCCATCTCTGTCCTCTCACTTCCTTCTTCACTCCCAAATACTTCCCGTCCAGCCGCATCCAAATCCGGGATTTCGGGATTCTCTTCTACCGGCTGCTGCACCGGAGCAGAGGAACCCTCACCCGCCTTCTTGGAACCCTTCTTACCACCCCTCCTCTTAAAAATTTTATCAAACATCTTAGGTGCCATGAGAATTGGTGAATTAAGTGGAAGTTTGTGGCTTTCTGTTTCTGGAACGAGATTTTCGGCGGGTCGCAGAGACTTTCTGCGGGTCGCAGAAACTGGGGTGTAGGCGGGAAATTGGTACCAGATTTAGGGTTCCGGTATGAACGGTTTCAGGTGGTACCAGAGAGAAAGAGAGGTTGCAAAAAGACTCGAATAAAGTTTAGAAAGGAGAAAATGGAGTTTTGAAACCTTGATCAAGAGAGTAGAGGTGGAAGTCGAGAATGGCAGTGATCGAGGCTGTTCCAACCCAAAAGGACGGCGTGCATGCAAAGATGGTGTCGAGGAGAGTGAGATGGAGCACTCGGGCGGTGGAAACGGCGCTTCCGACGGCTTGATCGGCACTTGGTCGCAGGTTAGGGTTTTGGGTCGCGAGAGAGAAGTGAGAGAGAAAAGGATCAGTGGAAATGAGGGATTTAATGGGTGAGTTTACGGTTATGCCCCTAAAAGTCGCGTCGTGGCAGTTTTTGAATTTCTGTTAAATTTCAGCGGCCCGCAGGAGGTTTGTGCGGGTCGCAGAAAACTCCCCCAAGCTTGGTTGGAGCTGCGGGTCGCACTTTCCTCTGCGTGTCGCTGAAAGGCCCTGCGGGTCGCTGACTTTTTCCCGAGAGCACCAATTTTCCTAAAAATTAAGCCGAAATTAAGTTAAAATTAACTCTACTCCTAATTTTTTGTGTTTTTCAATTTTCTTACTTTTTTATGTGTTTTTCTGGTTTTATAATTTTTTTGTATTTTCGTTTTTCAATTTTTTTTATATTTTTGTTGTATTTTTGAAATAAAAATAAAAATCCTAATTTTTAATTAAACCCTTGGGTTGCCTCCCAAGCAGCGCTCGTTTAAAGTCTTGAGCTCGACTCCTCATGTCTACGTCTCGGCTGGTGCCGGGTCGGTGAGAAAGTAGACTTGCCCTTCTTCTCCATGCCTCGACACGTTCATTGAGTACAACTTGAGACGTTGTCCATTCACTTTGAAACTTCCCATGGACTTGTCCTCTCTCCAAAGCTCCACTGCCCCAAAAGAATACACTTTTCTCACCTCAAAAGGTCCAGACCAACGAGTCCTTAGCTTGCCCGGAAATAGCCTTAGCCTTGAGTTGAAAAGAAGGACCAAATCGCCCTCCTTGAACTCTCGCCTTAGGATACGCTTGTCATGCCATTGCTTGGTGCGTTCCTTGTAAATTCTAGCACTTTCATAGGCTCTCAACCGAATCTCTTCCAACTCATGCAAGTCCAAAACTCGTTTCTCCCCCGCTTCCTTGTAATCAAAGTTAATTGCGCGAGTTGCCCAATAAGCTTTGTGTTCCAATTCCACAGGTAGATGGCATGCCTTTCCATAAACCAATTTGAATGGGCTCATGCCAATAGGTGTCTTGTAGGCGGTGCGGTATGCCCATAATGCATCATCCAACTTGAGGGTCCAATCTTTCCTTGACCTTCCAACCGTCTTTTGCAAAATATTCTTAATCTCACGATTAGATATCTCAACTTGCCCACTAGTTTGAGGATGGTAAGGTGTGGCTACCTTGTGTCTTACCCCTAGCTTTGCCAAAAGGTTATCAAATTGGCGGTTGATAAAGTGTTTCCCTCCATCGCTTATCACAACTTTAGGTACACCAAACCTAGGAAAGATGATTGATTTAAACAACTTCCTAACTGCCATTGAATCGGCTTTCTTGCATGCTACGGCTTCAACCCATTTCGACACATAATCTACCGCTACAAGGATGTATTGGTATCCACATGAAGATGGAAAAGGTCCCATAAAGTCAATCCCCCACACATCAAAAACTTCCACTTCTAAAATCGAGTTCAATGGCATCTCATGTCTATTAGAAATATTACCCGTCCTTTGGCATTGATCACATGCAAGTATATAGGCACGAGTGTCCTTGAAGATTGTTGGCCAATAGAACCCAGATTGAAGGATCTTGGTGGCTGTCTTGGTGTGAGAAGCATGGCCTCCATAAGAAGATGAGTGGCATTGGAAAAGGATGTCATGGATTTCTTCATGTGGCACGCATCGACGATACATCCCATCAACTCCCAGTTTCCAAAGGATTGGGTCCTCCCAGAAGTAGTACTTGACATCAGAGAGAAACTTCTTCTTTTGCTGGTACGTCTGCTCAGGTGGAAGCATGCCGGTTGCCAGATAATTCGCAAAATCAGCAAACCAGGGCATCTGCTCAGTTCCGGCGGGCCGCAGGAGGTTTGTGCGGGTCGCAGAAATCCCCCCAAGCTCGCTCGAGATGTGCGGGTCGCTGAGATCCTCTGCGGACCGCTGAGATGGCCTGCGGGTCGCTGAAACTGGGCCGACAGACAGCAGTTGCTCATGTGGGAAGTTCTCGTTGATTGGTAACGGCTTTGGTTCGTCCCATCTGAGCCTGGAGAGGTGGTCTGCTACTTAAATTCTCTGTCCCCTTCTTGTCTCGGATCTCCAAATCGAATTCTTGCAAGAGAAGGACCCAACGGATGAGGCGAGGCTTGGCATCCTTCTTGCTCATGAGAAACTTGAGTGCCGAGTGGTCCGTATACACAATCACCTTAGATCCGACCAGGTAGGGTCGAAACTTGTCTAGAGCAAAGACAACAGCGAGCAACTCCTTTTCGGTGGTGGTGTAGTTGATTTGGGCTTCATCCAACACCTTGCTCGCATAGTATATGACACATGGCTTCTTGTCCTTGCGCTGTCCAAGCACCGCTCCCACCGCATAGTCGCTTGCATCGCACATCAACTCGAATGGTTGTGTCCAATCTGGTGGTTGCAATATGGGGGCAGATATTAAGGCTTCCTTCAACCTACAAAATGCATTAACACAATCATTATCAAAATTAAATTCAACATCTTTCATTGTAAGATTAGTTAATGGTTTTGCAATCTTAGAGAAGTCTTTGATAAATCGTCGATAGAAACCGGCATGGCCAAGGAAACTTCGCACATCCTTGACACATGTAGGGTTGCTCATCTTCTCTATGACCTCAATCTTTGCCTTATCGACCGAAATGCCCTTGGAAGAGACATTGTGACCTAACACCACGCCTTCTTGAACCATGAAGTGGCACTTCTCCCAGTTAAGAACTAGGTTGACATCCTCGCATCGCTGCAATATCTTAGACAAGTTAGATAAACAATGATCAAAAGATGTACCATAAACCGAAAAATCATCCATGAAAACTTCCATGTCCTTTTCAATAAAATCTGAAAATATAGCCATCATGGCTCTTTGAAAGGTGGCGGGGGCGTTGCACAACCCAAATGGCATTCTCCTATAAGCATAAGTACCATAGGGGCATGTGAAGGTCGTCTTCTCTTGGTCCTTTGGATGAATGGGGATTTGGAAAAAACCCGAATAGCCATCCAAATAGCAAAAGTAGGAGTGGTTGGCAAGGCGCTCCAAGAGTTGATCCACAAAAGGTAGGGGGAAATGATCCTTGCGTGTGGCGGCGTTGAGTTTTCGGTAGTCTATGCACATCCTCCAACCCGTTACAACCCTTGTTTGGATCAGTTCATTGTTCTCGGTCTTCATAACCGTGGTTCCTCCCTTTTTAGGTACTACATGAACTGGACTTACCCACTCACTATCGGAAATTGGATAAATAATGTCCGCATCCCACAACTTCAACACCTCCTTCCTCACAACTTCACTAAGGTTTGGGTTAAGTCTTCGCTGGTGCTCAATGGATGGCTTAGACCCTTCTTCAAGCAAGATTCGGTGCGTGCAAATTGACGGGTCAATACCCTTGAGATCTTCAATTGAATAGCCAATTGCCCTTCGATGTGCCCTTAGCTCCTTCAAGAGTTTGTCGGTCTGGTCCTTGTCGAGATGGGCATTGACTATGACAGGGTATGTCTGGTCTGGGCCCAGGTATTCGTACCTGAGGCTGTCGGGCAGAGGCTTCAGCTCCAGTTTTGGCGGCTCTGGAACATCATTTCTGCGGGCCGCAGGAGGTTCCAGCGGGTCGCAGGTGTTGGTGTCCAGGCTGAGAACTGTGTCTGCATGGTTGAGCTGAACTGAGAAGGCTTGGCGGGCCGCTGATGAGGCCAGCGGGCCGCAGGAACTGGGAAAGAGAGGTGGCTGAGGCTCTATCGCTTGCAGAATTTCGTTGAACAGATAGTCTGCCTCGACCTCCTCGATGGTTTCAGAGAAGGATTCGTACGCCTTCACGATCCTTGAGAAGATAGTCTCCTCCACCATCTCATCGAGCGCCTCCACCATGAAAATTGAGTCGTAGCAAGGTGGCATCTTCATGGCTTTCTCGATTTCGAACTCGATCTTCTCATCGCCTATCTCCAAGGACATCTTGCCATTCTTCACATCAATCATTGCTCCAGCAGTGGCAAGAAGAGGTCGTCCAAGGATGATGGGTACCTCCATATCTTCCTCCATATCTACAACAACAAAATCGCAAGGAACAAAGAGATTACCTACTTGTAGAGGCACGTCTTCCACAACTCCAAGAGGAAAGCGAACTGATCGGTCGGCTAATTGGAGAGACATCCTTGTATCTTTCAACTCTCCAACTCCAATTTTGTCGAAAATCGACTTTGGCATGAGGCTCACACTCGCTCCCAAGTCGCACAATGCTTTCTTGATGCTCGCTCTTCCAATCTTGCATGGAATTGCAAACTTGCCCGGATCTTTCATCTTTGGTGGTAGCTTGTTGAGGATAAGAGCGCTGCACTCCTCCGTCAAGGTCACCGTTTGGCATTCATCAATCCTCCGCTTATTACTAAGAATATCTTTCAAAAATTTAGCGTAGGAGGGCATTCTAGTCAAAGCATCAGTGAAAGGGATTGTTACCGATAGTTGTTTGAGTAGCTGGAGGAACTTAGCAAATTTCCTGTTCTCCTTGACCTTTGCAAGCCTCTGAGGAAAGGGAACTGCATGGTAGGTCGTATGGGGGACTGCGGCTGTGCCCTTCTCTCTCTGTCTGTCTGGCGCAGGTTCTGCGGGTCGCAGATCGTCACTGCGGGTCGCAGGTTTCTGGGCTGGAGGATCAACAAGTACGAACCCGCTGTCTTCTTCTGCGACCACCCTCATCCCTGGCTCTGCGGGTTGCTGAACTGGGCTGCGGGTCGCTGAAACTGGGCCAGAGAGCGAATCAGCTGGCATTTCTGGTCCTTCGTAGTTGGTGCCGCTTCGGAGTGTAATGGCATTGACGTCTGCCTTTGGGTTAGGCTCTGGTTGACTTGGAAACATGCCAGTTTTGGTCATTACTCCGTTCCCCGGTTGGTTAACCACGGAATTTTGATTTGCAAGAAGTTGTTCCATGGCTTTCCGAATTTCCCTCATCTCATCTACCACTTGTCGGTTCCATCCAGATTGATCTCTCATAAACTTGTCAACAACAGCGCGGTGCTGCGAGTATTGGCTTGAGTTCGCTTGAAATCCACCCCCTCCATTCCTATTCCCAAAAGATCCCGGATTCGCCGCTCCATTAGGGTTTGAGTATGAGAAACCCGCATGGTTGCGTGGATCCTTGTAGTTGTTGGTTGGTGGGAAATAGGTTGGACCATTGTTGAGAGCGCTAACCTCCTCCTCAACTGGCTCGTTCTTTTGGATTTGAGGGCAATCGGGTGCAAGATGTCCTTCCTCCGAACAAAGTTGGCATGCATGAACTTGGAGAAGTGGATTGCCCGTCTTCTCCGTCATCTTCTTGACCATGGCGGTGAGAGCGTCTAGTTGAGATTGCACTTGTATAGACTTGTCCACCTCGATCACTCCTTTTTGTCTTGATCGCCCCGACCAATTGGTTTGGGCTTGAGCCAATCTCTCCATCAAGTTGATTGCATCGTCGCATCCAAGATCCAAAAACGAACCACCTGCAGTATTGTCAACACTTTGACGAATTAGAGGAGTTAAACCATCATAAAAACAACTAATTAATCTACCATCATCAATTCCATGGTGTGGACACATTCGTTGGAGGTCCTTAAACCTTTCCCAAGCTTCACTAAGGTTTTCATCATATTCTTGCTTGAAAGTGTTTATTTGCCTAACTATTTGGACCGTTTTCTCTCTAGGGTAAAACTTGTCTAGAAAGGCCTTGGCTAAGGCGTCCCAAGTCTCAAAAGGTGTGGTCTTGAAACCACCTAACCAAGCTTTAGCTCTATTCCTTAAAGTAAATGGGAAAAGAGTAAGGCGAATTGTGTCATCTGGAACTTGATCGTAGTTGAGAGTTGTGCAATTTTGTAAGAACTCCGTCAAGTGTTGGTTGGCATCCTCGAACGGGTCTCCGCCAAACATGTTCTGCTGGATGAGTGTGATGAGGCTAGGGTTGAAAGCGATGTCCCTAGCTCTGCCCGGATTTGGAGGTGCAACTCCTAGTCCAACATGCGTTGCGGCAGGGGCGGCTATTGTGCGAAGAGGTCGGTTCCTCCTCGCTTCCTCTCGGTTCCTGATCTCTTCCTCGATCCGTTCTTGTATTTGTTGTTCTGCCATCGGATCTGTCTCGGTGTCAGAAATGTCGGAAGTCTCAGACTTTGGGTCTTCAATCGTGTCAGACCCGATTTCAGCGGCCCGCTGGAGGTTTGTGCGGGTCGCAGAAGTTGGTATCTGTTGGTTGTCTCCAGACGAATCCCTTCCTTCCCTCTGGTAGGTCTTGAGGACTGGACGGGCCGATGAGATTGCAACAGTCTTCTCTCTGCCTTCAGGAGCTTTTCTGGCGGCCCGCTGAGGGTTTCTGCGGGTCGCAGAAATAGTCTGAGGGGAAGGCTGAGAGGCTCCTTCTTCACACGGTCTCGGTTTTCGCGCACTTGAGTTGCTAGTACTGGCTGGTTTCTTCCTTCCACGCCCACCTGCCAGTGTTCACACCTGTAGATTGAGAAAACAAAAATAATGTGAAGATAGGAAAAATCTAATTAATCAAAAGAGAATAAAACCTAATTATCGTCACCGTCCCCGGCAACGGCGCCAAAAAGCTTGATGTGAAATATCAATACTTAAATTATTACCCAATTCTACCTAAAATCAGTTGCAAGCGTACAACAATCGTCTAAGTATTATCGGGGTCGAACCACAGGGACGGAATATTCAACAACTAAGTAAATTAAACTATTGATTAACTAGATTAAAAGTGTGTAGAAATAATATTTGTAACAGATCTAAAGTAAAGGTTTGCAGTTAAATAAAAGTCCTAAATTAAACAGTTCAATGAGTTAAAAAGGATTAAAATTCTAATTAAGAATTAGGGGTTGACTAGTAGCTAATACTTTTCAGTTTACTCCAGAATCAGCGGCCCGCAGAGATCTTCTGCGGCCCGCTGAAACTCAGGTCGCTGACCCCTGAGAAGGTCGCAGAAGCCTGGGGTCATAGACAACCCGCAGAAACCTCCTGCGGCCCGCTAGGTTTGGCGCAGACTCAACTCTTTGCATATTTTAATTGTTGTTTTGTGTAGATAATTAATCCTAACTAAGGTTCCTAAGTCCCACTTTCGTTTAAGGTCAGGTTACCTAAAGTTAACATTAATTCTCTCCAATTCAACCTAGATTTCAACTTCCGTTTCTTGGTCTAAGTTAAACTAGTTTATGCTTTACGACCTACGACTCCCTATACTTCCGTAATTGGGAAGGGTTTCAACTTCCGTTTCTTAACCCTAGTTTGACCTTCCGGCACTAACTATCGTGTTTACCATACTTTATCCTAATTACTTAAGAACTTTTGGACTTAACCACCTAACAATCAAAAGACGTCTCTTTTAATGGGTGCAAGCAATTCGACTTAAGCAATTCAGATAGAATAATCTAAGCAATTCAATCAAAGCATAAAACACAACATACAAACAAAGAAAATATAACTTAAAGCATATTATCAATCATAAACTTAAAAAGGTTCACTACTATGGCCCCTAATATACGACTACTCACGAGTATACATCATAAAACAACAAAAGGTATCTGAATGATAAGAAAACATAGAGAAAGAAACAAGATTACAACAGATGAAATCCAGAATCTCCCTTTTCTGCTCTCTGCCACTCTTTCAGCGGGTTGCTGATGCTCCCTGCGGCCCGCTGAAAACCCTTGATGCTCTCTTAACTTAGCAGAATTTACCCTAAAACTCACGAACCCCTTTTCTGATCTGCTCTGGTGTTTATATAGGCGTGGGATGGCTCTAAAACTGTCGGAGATGTGGTTTTGAGGCGCCGGAAATAGATATGTCGGTGTAGAGGTGGGTGCAGAACTTGGTCAGGCTATTTTGGGCTGTCGGTTACTTCTTCTGCGGCCCGCTGTCGAGTCCTGCGGGTCGCAGAAATCTTCTATGCTGCCAAGTCTCACCTGCTACACGCTGGGTCTTCCTGTGGGTCGCACAAACCTTCGGTGGGCCGCAGATCATGATCAGACTTCAGTTTCCTCGCTTCAAGAGTGGCAAAATCACACAGATCCTGTACAAAATAAAAGTAGCCATAGCAGTACCTTGCTTCTAACCTAAATTAACAATTAAAACATTAGAAACACACATAATTAATGGAATTAAGTCCTAATATAAGCGGTATTTATATGCATAATTTCCGCTTATCATTAGGAATAGCGTTGGGAAGTGTGAAAAAGTAGAGAGAAAAGTGTTGTTGGGAAGAGTGTTATTGAAAATTATGTTAGGAATGGAATTGGCTATTCCAAAACCGTTTGGATGAAAAATTTAGAAATAGAATTGCCAATTCCTAGGAATTGGCTATTCTTACTTCATCCAAACGAGCCCATTGAATACAAATTCCAGATCTGCTGTATGCATTAGACTTCCCCTAGAATTCAACCTGAAGCGAATACATCCTGTTCCCAACTTCCCATCACCAAATTAATAATAAAAAACTCACCCCTTTTCTCCCTATCTCTCGGCCCTAAACTTCCACCGCCACATCAACAATTCTGACTGGTGGGACCACTGGTTCAGACTCCAGTGAATCACCGGCACATCACATTCTAATTCTAACCAACTCCACTTGCTATTGATGCTTGCGTGCTTCCAGCAAAGGTGGATCCAGATGTCTCTGTGCTAGAAGTGAGGTTACTACATGGAACCCCACACGTGCGAGCGATGAATAGATAGATTGTCAAGGGGGTTACATGGTTAATAGAGCGTGTGTATAATACGAACTAAAAGGATTTGATATTTTTGGCCAATTATTTTTATAATAGGTTTGCGCAGATGAGGTGTTTGTGAAAATGCCCCAGAGAGATTGTCATGCTCGAGTCTCGACATGGGACCGATACGCTTGTTCTGTTGCTTTACCAAACTTCACATACTTTACAAGTCGTAGGCTGAATCCTAATACGCTATATATATGGATTGCCATTTGTCAATAGCACCTTTTTTAAGAAATAGGCCTTTCCTATTCTTTTCCTAAATATTAATCTTTGTAAAAAGTGAAAACAAATGATTTCTAAGTTTTCTTATTGTAGCGTATTTTGCTCAAATACACAAAATATTGTTTCAATTGGAAAAGGATGCCTGACATTGTTCATCATCGGAAGTTGTTTCAATTACTGGGCAAGTCCGAATATCTAAACAATAATCGGACAGTACGTAGCTGCGAATGGAAATTAGCAATTGATCGGATGAAACGGTCATAAACGTCGCACAGTATGTAGATTTTTAACTGTAAATTCCTTTGAATATCTTAATTTGGAGCTAAATTTGGCCAGGTTAAAATGAAAAAAAGGTCGTGAACGTCGTGTCATTATTTAGTAACTTTAAGGCGAATAATTTTTAGGAAAATAAAAAGTGAAAGAGCACATTGATCAATGTTTAACATGTGTTAAACTGCTATTCACCAAATATGTGGTTTAAGATGACAATATGTACTCCAATTCTCTTATGGGTATATATTGTTGTATGAGCTAAATTTTCTTTAAAAAAATGTATCACTAAGGATATACAACTTCCTAAAAAAAATTAAAATAAATCAACATTAAGCTTTCTAAGGATCTTTTCAATGTTAAAAAAAAAACCGAAAAAAAAAGAAAAGAAAATGATACCGAACTGTACAAAACTCTATAAGCTATGTATCTGTTTGCATTTGTGTGCTTTTTTTTTTTCTTTTTTTTTTTTTTTTTTTTTTTTTTTTTGCGTTTTGTATTTGCTCGAGATGGACTTTTTTTTTGAACCATATGCAAAGATTATATTCTCGTTGGAGTTTCTACCCTCATTTCTTTTATTTTATTTACTCCAGCTGTTTATATTCCATGATAAAATTTTCTTTAATTTGTGTTAACCCTGCACATGCATATGGTCACTCAGGTAAACCAATCATGCAGAATACGATTCAATCTGATATACGGTACTTATGTGAGGTTCTGATTATCAATTTAAGAGACCAAATATCAATCTGATATACAGTTAAGAGATCAACATCTTTATCCAAACAGACCAAATATATAGAGTCGACATACAGTATAGAAGCTTTAAAGGAAGTTTCAAATGATTACTAACAAAATTATGTGAAAACCAGTACAGCCCATTAAATAAAGCCCACTGACATTCCCATGACTGATTTAAACAGTACTCAATTCGATTCCCTCGCATTCAAATTTCAGATGTGGCTCATTTGGCTTGCTGTTGAAACTGGAAGCTAACACTACAACAGATTCGATTATTAAAACCGGTTTTTAAAGATTATTAGAACCGGTTTTGCACCGGTTTTAAAAATACGTGGTTCTAAAGATATATAAAAAACCGGTTCTAAAAATGGCGGTGCTAAAAATAAGCTATTGTTGGAAACGAATTTCAGAACATTATTAGAACCGGTTTTTAGTAAAAATCCGGTTTTAATAAATCATTTTTAGAACCGGTTTTTTATAAAAAACCGGTTCTAAAAATGAACTTAATTTTATTATTTTTTAATTCTTTTTTTTTCGAATTTTAAATTAAATACAGATTTTAATTATATTTTTAGAACCGGATTTTTGATAAAAAACCGGTTTTAAAAATGAACTTAATTTTATTATTTTTTAATTCATTTTTTTTTCGAATTTTAAATTGTGAGAAACGGATAATAATATATTTTTTTAATAAAATTTAATCTTCTTAATTTTAGTGAAAACTAAAACTCTCAACCACATAATGGTTTTTCATCCCAAATATCAGACAAATTTCGAATTATTATAGTATCATACCAAATAATATAATGATAAATAAAACATGAAAAATTAACATAATGAAGGATATCCTTCATTAATCAATTATTCCACTAGAGTGAACCAAAAGATACAAAGATTTAATGTCTTCACAAAATAAATGCATGCATAGATCACATAACAAAATAACAACATATATAGATTGATAACTAAACAACAGCTACTATAGACTCATAATCGGAAAACATCATAGAACTCTTCACTTGTGAAAGGAAGACAGAAAGGGCTTCTTCTTCCTCAGCTGTTCATTTTTTTTTAAAAAAGAAAAAATTAATATGAGGCAAAAATGCTCAAATTAAGAAGGAATGAAGGAAAATATGTTAAAAGATATATAAATGGCGGGGGTATGTACGATACCTGATTGCTATGACCGCATTTCTTCTTGCGGCAGTTAATAGCCCTCACGTGCAGATGCGCATAACAACTACACAAGTGACACAAGGAGAAGGGGGCTTCGCCGCAGAGGGAGGGGGGGGGGCTTCGGATCGAGAGGGATTGGTGCAGGGGTTGAGGACTTAGAAAAAAATGAGGGGGGTCGGGTTGGGGCAGAAGGCTAGGGAGAGGGTACACAATATATACAAAAAAAAAACCGCATTATTAGAACCGGATTTTTATTAAAAAACCGGTTCTAACTAGTAAAAAAATCAGATTTCAGAAATATTATTAGAACCGGATTTTTAATAAAAAACCGGTTCTAAAGATAAATTAAATTAAAAAATTATATTCTGTTTTTTATTTAATATTAAAATTATATTATTTAAATTATATTCTGTTTTATTTAAATTATATTCGTTATTTGAATTATATTCTGTTTTAATATTAGAAATTAAATTATATTCGGTTTTTGTTTAAATTATATTATGTTTTTCTAAAAAACAGAAATAAAAATAGAAAAATTAAAAAAACATTATTAGAACCGGATTTTTAATAAAAAATCGGTTCTAAAGATAAATTAAATAAAAAAATTATATTCTGTTTTTTTATTTAATATTAAAATTATATTATTTAAATTATATTCTGTTTTATTTAAATTATATTCGTTATTTGAAATATATTATATTTTAATATTTGAAATATATAATTTAAAACAATTTATTTGAATATAATTTTGTTTTTTTTTTCTTATTTCTGTTTTAATTAAATATATTACATTTTAATATTAAAAATAGAAAAATTAAAAAAACGATTATTAGAACCGGATTTTTAATAAAAATCCGGTTCTAAAGATAAATTAAATTAAAAAATTATATTTTCTTTTATTATTTAAATTAGATTCTGTTTTATTATTTAATATTAAAATTATATTATTTAAATTCGGATTTTTATTTAAATTACATTCTGTTTTAACATTATATATTTTTAGTATTATTAATACTTGAACATGTTTGAACATGAAATATTTTTTAAAAATTGGATATGACCTTTAGAGGCTGTTTTTGAGTTAAAAACCGCCTCTAAAGATCAATTTCGAATTTAAATTTTTTTTACTTTCTGTTTTTTTATTAGTTAAATATTTTATCTTTTTAGTATTTTTAATAGTTAAATATTTTTGAACATCAAATATTTTAGTATTTTTTATAGTTAAATATTTTTGAATATCAAACAGACTTTTTTCTTTATTTTAGTATTTCTAATATTCTTAAGACTACTGCAACATTGTACAATAAAATTTCAAATTGGTCAAACATTTAAAAAGAATGTCTATTTAGGTTGTATGACCATAATCTAGAAAGCTCGCGATGAGTTCTAACAGGTTTTATGATTTGGCCCGAGTTTGTATATTTTTAAACAGACATTTTGCAGAAGAATATACTGCAGTACTGTAATATTGTACAATAAAACTTCAAATTGGTCAAACATTTAACATGAATGTCTATTTAGGTTGTATGACCATAATCTACAAAGCTCGCGATGAGTTCTAACAGGTTTTATGATTTGGCCCGGGTTTGTATATTTTTAAACGGACATTTTGCAAAAGAATATACTGCACTACTGTAACATTGTACAATAAAACTTCAAATTGGTCAAATATTTAACAGGAATATCTATTTAGGTTGTATGACCATAATCTAGAAAGCTCGCGATGAGTTCTAACAGGTTTTATGATTTGGCCCGGGTTTGTATATTTTTAAATTGACATTTTGCAAAAGAATATACAGCACTACTGCAACATTGTACAATAAAACTTCAAATTGGTCAAAAATTTAACATAAATTTAACATAAATGTTTGATTACGGCGTAGGACTCATTTTTAATAGTTAAATATTTTTTAACATTGTATGTTTTTAGTATTATTAATACTTGAATATTTTTTAACATGAAATATTTTTTAAAAATCGGATATGATCTTAAGAGGCGGTTTTTTAGTTAAAAACCGCCTCTAAAGATCAATTTCTGATTTTTATTTCAATTTATATTCTGTTTTATTATTTAATATTAAAATTATATTATTTAAATTCGGATTTTTATTTAAATTACATTCTGTTTTAATATTAAAAATTAAATTATATTCGGTTTTTATTTAAATTATATTATGTTTTTCTAAAAAACAGAAGTAAAAATAGAAAAATAAAAAAAAAGATTATTAGAACCGGATTTTTAATTAAAATCCGGTTCTAAAGATAAATTAAATTTAAAAATTATATTTTCTTTTATTATTTCAATTTATATTCTGTTTTATTATTTAATATTAAAATTATATTATTTAAATTCGGATTTTTATTTAAATTACATTCAGTTTTAATATTAGAAATTAAATTATATTAGGTTTTTATTTAAATTATATTATGTTTTTCTAAAAAACAGAAGTAAAAATAGAAAAATTAAAAAAAAAATATTATTAGAACCGGATTATTAATAAACATCCGGTTCTAAAGATAAATTAAATTAAAAAATTATATTTTCTTTTATTATTTCAATTTATATTCTGTTTTATTATTTAATATTAAAATTATATTATTTAAATTCGGATTTTTATTTAAATTACATTCAGTTTTAATATTAGAAATTAAATTATATTAGGTTTTTATTTAAATTATATTATGTTTTTCTAAAAAACAGAAGTAAAAATAGAAAAATTAAAAAAAAAAGATTATTAGAACCGGATTATTAATAAACATCCGGTTCTAAAGATAAATTAAATTTAAAAATTATATTTTCTTTTATTATTTCAATTTATATTCTGTTTTATTATTTAATATTAAAATTATATTATTTAAATTCGGATTTTTATTTAAATTATATTCTGTTTTAATATTAAAAATTAAATTATATTCGGTTTTTATTTAAATTATATTATGTTTTTCTAAAAAACAGAAGTAAAAATAGAAAAATTTAAAAAAAGATTATTAGAACCGGATATTTAATAAAAATCCGGTTCTAAAGATAATTACGATTTTTGTTTTTTTTTGTTTTATTTAAATTATATTCTGTTTTAATATTAAAATTATATTATGTTTTGCATTAAATATTTTGTGCTTAAATATTTAAAAATATTCTGTTTTATTTAATTTATATACTGTTTTAATATTAAAAATTAAATTATATTCGGTTTTTATTTAAATTATATTATGTTTTTGTAAAAAACAGAAATAAAAATAGAACAATTTTAAAAAATATATTTAGAACCGGATATTTAATAAAAATCCGGTTCTAAAAATATACCGTATTTAATTAAAAATTCGTTTCTGTGTTTATTTTTAGAACCGGATTATTATAAAAACCGGTTCTAAAAATAAACAGATTTTTTTTTTTTAGTCAAAAATTTAGAACCGGTTTTTATAATAATCCGGTTCTAAAAATAAACACAGAAATTTCAAAATTGCCACTGGCTATTATTAGAACCGAGTTTTTATAAAACCGGTTCTAATAAGGCGTTTCCAAAAATCGAATCTGTTGTAGTGTAATTACGTTTCATCTCCCCTATCTCCATGTATCTCTCCTTCAATAAACTGACCACCCCTATCTCCATCCCCTTTTCACTTAAACCACCACTACACAAAAAAAAAAAAAAAAAAAAAAACATAATTTATTGAGTGGGGCATAAATCAGACAAAAAAGATTCAAGTTTAACGCAATTAGCGCATGCAATAAAACTGAGCTTCTTAACCTAGCCTAGCAATTACAATTTTTTTGTGTTTTTTCTTCATCAAGGCATATAAAAACAGGATTTCGATAATTATGAACAATTTTGTAGCAGCCGAAGTATTGTCAGAGAAAAGGTATACAAAAAAATACAAAATCCTCGATTAATTCGCTTGATTTACCATGGCACATACTGACTATCTAAGGTTGATTAGAATAATTCGCTTGGGCTGACCTCCCAATTGACCAAGTCATGGCATTGAATGAGACGTGGCAACTTGTGAATACAGAAAGCTTATTAATATTATTATTATTATTATTTTTTTTTTTTGAAAAAAAGGATGTCTCCAGAGGAGACATACATGCTTCATTAAGCTAAAAACAAAAAGAGAAATACAAAGTTTGAAGGTAAAACAGTTAAAGTAAAAAATAGCTAATTAGACTAATCAAACTAAAGAGATATTAACTACACAAAAAAAAGGAAGCTGATTAATTAACTTCCAGAGGCTTTTTTGTTACGCTGTTTAATTTGCATAAAGAGGTGTGTGATTTGTGAATTGCAGGTCCAATGTTAAGAGATGAAGTTGACGTGGGCCTGACCTCATAGCAGGGGAAGGGAGCTCGAAGCTTGTGTTGCGAAACTAAATATTTAAGCCGGCGTTTGGTTGTGAGGTATGAAGTTACTAATTTAAGGATGCATATATATTTATGTGAAAAGACTAAAATACCTTCATATCATAACAAATTATTATTATTCTTTATAAATTATTAGTTTATAATAATAATTAAATAATATTAATTACTAATTATTATAAAAATTAATTATTAAATTGTAATAATAAATCATTTTTATTATTATGAAATGTTAATAATTACTTTTAATTAAATATTATTAATTATTTAATACTAAAAATTATTATTGATTAATTTTTAAACTATTATTATTTTTATTATTATTAATAAATCGTTGTTATTAATAATTAGTAGTACTTGTTAAATATTATCAATAATTAATTACAATAATTAATCTTTATGATTAGTTATGGTTCTTTAATAATTATTGTTACTTATTAATCATTATTATTTATTATTATTAATTATTAGTTAATTATTAAATATTATTATTTTTAAGTATTATTAAATACTTAATATAATTATTAATTTATTACAATTTATTTCATTATTATACATATATAAACTTGTGGAGGTGTGACTTCCGCGTGAGTTACTGTGGTAAGCACAGTAACTCATGCATATCTTCTATGACCACTTGGCTGGTTTTTCCGTGTGTATTATTTTTTGGTCTGGATTTTGTGTTTTATTTCGTAAAAAAAATTATATGCGCGTTGTTCACTGTATAGTTATCAACCTTGACCACACGGTTGCTCATTTCATTAAGAGACCATTTAATAACATATTCGTATAGGAGTAAATCGCGCAACGCGCGAGATTAGCACTAGTTGTAATAAATTAAAGGGTATAGTTGGAAATAAATTGAATGTATAACTTAAAGCACCTCCCTAGGTGTATTAAGTTATGCACCCTTTAAGTCATAACCAAACATCCCTATATGTATAAACTGAACATTGATAAGAAATAAAAAAATAAACATATTGAACACAGTAAATAATTATGACAGAGATTGAATATTTATATTTAATAAAATGAACACTTATAATAATGCAGTGAACAAAAAAAAAATTATGCACTGGATCGATGGGTAAGGTGAGCTCTGCTCAGTATTTGCAAGGAATGACATTTCTTCAGTTAGTAGAAATCAGTTTTCTATAGAATGTATTGTTTCGTTTCGTACCATATTCAGACCCGCCGTATTTTTGAAAACACTACTTACATACCAAGAAATAAAACATTGCAATGACCGATGGTCAAAAAAATAATATTTAGTATGACTTTGGAGAAAACTTTTACGCACTGTAATCTAACCTTTAGTGGATTGGTTTTACTTACCTCCGCTAAAGATTAGATTCTAGTGCATAAAATAATAATAAAACATACTTTTTAGAATAAAACCAACGCTAAAGGTTAAACCAACCCGCTTTCCACTTTTCTTTTCTTAAAAAATAAAATAAAATAAAACATACTTTCCACTGTCCTTCACCGGCCAAGGATAAACAATGGAAAAGTTATCCGTAGTGCATTGCGTCCTAACGAAAATAAACTCACTTTCTTTTAGAAAAAAAAAAACGCACTCTCAAAACAGTGCTAATAGGTGGCATCCTGATCCAGGAAGTGATCATCCCCAATTCCCCATCAATATCCCAACATTATGTTATTGAGCCTACGCGCCCTCTCCCAGTCTCCCTCGCGGTCCGACCCATCCTTTTTATGGGCTTGTTTGGATGGGTTGGGAATAGTGTGAAAAAGTGGGAAGAGTAGGAAGAGTGGGAAGAGTGGGAAGAGTGCTATTCCTAGGTTGTTTGGATGGTGAGTTTAGGAATAGCGTTGGGAAGTGTGAAAAAGTAGAGAGAAAAGTGTTGTTGGGAAGAGTGTTATTGGAAAGAATGGGAAGAGTGGGAAGAGTGGGAAGAGTGCCTATTTCCACTATTCCCAACCATCCAAACAAGCCCTATTATCTTTCCAACTTCGGTTCCCTCTTCCTCACCTTCTTCCTCTGTTTCTACCTTCACCTTCTCCCTCTCTTTCCACCCTCACCCTTTTCCATTTTCGTTCCCTCTTTTCTCTTCATCACCAGTCACTTCTCTTTAACTTTTCCTTCTTTCATTCCTCTTGTTTCCTTAAAACAATTTTGTGTGGTTCTCATTACCAAGAACAAATATATTATATTTTTTTGTTATTTCTTTCTATCCCTCTTTCCATTAGAAAGAAAGTATAGAACTTGTTTCTTACTACCGAAGCTAAAAATCAATAAATAAATAAAAAAATAGTTCTTTTCTCTGTTTCTTCTTCATCAATAATCCCTACCAAAAGAAAATGTAGAACCTCTCTTTCTACTACCATACCCTTCGTCTAATTTGGGATTCCTATGGACCAAGTAAAGACAATTTTTGGACTTGGGGCACAAGTACCCGCTGTCTATCAGTTTTTTTATGATCCATCTGGGCAAAATTCGGAACTAAGCAAAAGCATTTCAACACTTGAGGCTACATTGATCGTTGCATCGCAGCTAATCGAGAGATCAGAGTGCTGGTGCTTCAGGTATGGTAACATTGGAAAGCTGCTTTCCTATCTTAAAAATGCTGTTTATGAAGCAGAGCTAATAATAGAGGATTTCAAATCCCAGAGGAGGAGAGCAGAAAACAATGATTGGTACAGTACTGCAGGTGATCTTTCTAACAAGTTTATGAATTGGGTCACAGGTTTTGACAAAAAGGTTATTAGTGCTCAAAAAAACCTGGATTGTTCTTGTGACCAATTGAAAAACATTTGTGACAGTCTTGAAATACCACAAAACCCGAAAAAATTCAGTAGACCTATCACGGATTCACGTCCTCCTGTTGTATTTTTTGGTCGTGATAATGAACTGGAATATGCAATTAGTGTGCTGGAAATTCCCAAATCTGAGAGTAGCAGCTGTACGGAGAGCCAAAGAAAAATCCCAGTTTTACCTATTGTTGGAATGGGAGGCGTAGGTAAAACAGCGCTAAGTCAAAAGATTTATCACGATGAACGTCTCAAATCATATAATAAAAAAATATGGATTTGTGTACCTCAAATGTTCGATTTGGAGAGGATCCTGAAACAGATGATCGAGTGTGTCACAGAAACGGAGTGCAAATTTACAAATGTAGACCTGTTAAAACAGGAATTGATAAAAAAGATAAAATCCTCGACAGTTTTGTTAGTCCTCGATGATATTTGGAGCACTGACTGGCAACAACTGCTGGGGCCAATGAATGAAGCCTCTGAGGGAAGTGCGATCATATTGACCACTAGGGATCGTGAGTACATTAATTGTACAGATGATAACATGAGTCTTTTGGAATCCATTTTGTTGAAGGGCTTGAAAGAGAAAATATACTGGGAGTTTTTCAAGAGGTGTGCAGGATTAAATGTTGATTTAAGAAATTATTCTGAGTTGGAGGATATCGCTAGAGTAATTTGTAGTAGGCTTAAAGGATTACCTCTAGCTGCAAAAACACTAGGTGGTGTTTTGAGGCAAAGGATTGACAGGCAACATTGGATTACTATTAGAGATAGTGAAATGTGGAAAGTGAAACAGGGCGAAGATGGTATAATGCACGTACTTTATTTGAGCTATATGCACTTACCATCTGTTGAATTGAAAAAATGTCTCTCTTATTGCTCGATGTTTTCCAAAGATCACAAATTTCATCCAACTGAGCTAGTAAGGTTTTGGATCATGAATCATTTGATTCCGATACAAGGAAACCTGAAATCTAAGGAAGATCAGGCTTTGGAATACTTTTATGAGTTGGAAAACAGAGGCTTCTTTAATTGTATTGGAGCTTTTACAGGAAGATATGTTATGCATGATTTGATGCACGATGTTTGTCGATCCCTTAAAGGTGATGAATGTTATTGTCTGGAAGATGAGGCTTTTGCAAATATCCCTCCTAATATGCATCATATGTCTGTATGCCACACCAAGCTACTAAATACAGAGAACCTAGAAAAATTGGATAAACCAGAAAAAGTGCACACTTTATTAGTGGTCCCTGATAACTATTATGGCATTGGAGATATAAGTAGCGGATTCCCGATCGCATTCGAAAGCCTGTGCAATAAATTGAAAAATATTCGTCGTTTATCACTTCCCCGTTGTGATATAAAGGAAATACCGGAGAATATTGGAAATTTAAAGTATCTCCAATACCTAGACATTTCCAATAATCCAGAATTAAAAAAATTACCCCAGTCATTTTGCAACCTATATGATCTCGAGTTTTTGGATATGCACGGTTGCTTTGAATTTGGGGCATATGGTTTTCCAAGTTGTTGTGACAAGTTGCAAGGCTTGAAATATTTTATACCCCCGGATCATATAGTGACTTCTTTGAAACATATTCCTATGCTTTTTGAAGCAATGCAACTTTATAATCTCACTTATAAAGTGGAAAATGATGGGGAAAACAAAATTGAGAATTTAAAGCTCCTGAAGGGAGTTTATGGATTTCTGAATATAGAAGGACTTGAAAAAGTTTCGAGTAAAGAAGCAGCTGAAGAGGCAGGACTAAACAAACAAGAACTTCTTGACAAATTAAGTCTATATTGGGATTCCAGCAGTAGTTTTAACAATGAGATTCACATGAAAGTGCTCGACGGTTTATGTCCCCATTCTAATCTAGAAGTGTTGGAAATTCATTATTATAATGGTTCAGATATAAAGCCTAGGTGGATGAGCAATAATGACTTACCAAAGTTAAAGAGTGTCATGTTTGATTCATGCTGCAACAAAACTGTCTCACAATTACCCTGCTCCATTACCGAGATAAAAATACACTATTGCAACGGACTGGAAAGTCTTGTGGATTGCTTGCAGCCAAACCTTCTTCCAAAATTGAAGTGTATTGAAATAGAGTGGTGCTCTAAACTGAAGTCCCTGCCAGTAGATTCCTTTTGTGAATTTATGTCTCTTGAGAAGTTGCGAATCTGGGGATGTTTTAGTCTTACCTGCCCGGTAAAGATGAGTTTACCGCCCTCCATCAAATATCTTGAGCTGAATGATTGTGGTGAGCTAGACAAGTCAATTCCCAGTTGTTTGCAGAACCTCACTTCCCTTGAGGTTTTGTTCATATGGGAGTGTTCAAATATAGTATCTATTCCAAATGAAGTGATGGAAAATATCCCGTCACTAAGACGCTTGGCTGTTAAGGACTGTGAAAATTTAGAGTCATTAGGAGACGAGGAGTTTCTTCAATCTATAGACTTCTTTATATATAATTGTCCTAAGCTTCAGATAACGTGGGGAGGAAATCCAAATGAGCAGTTACCAGAAGGTAAAATTTACCAACATTTTAAATGTCTAATTAATATTATTTCCTCACAATAAATGCCAAGTACTTGTGTTTTCATCATCACGTGCTTTCTTTTTTTCGTACCATTGGCTTAACAGTTATGCAAAAAAATATCATTTCTGAAAAACAGTTTATTTTGCAAATAAGAGCTCTTGATTTCAATAGGAAAAATCTTGTAAATAATTAATAAGGGCAATTTACTTAATAAAACTGTGACAATAAATCATTCATAACTTACTGTTCATATCAATTATTACCATTAGATTGTAATATGTTCTGTCATTTTTCCACTCTAGGTGCACGGGCAGCTGCTGCACCAAGTTCCTCTGACCACTATCCACAGATGGCATTGATTGAGCAAGCGTCAACAACCGGTACAACAATCTCTATTACAACTTACAAGTTTCTGTGGTTATGCCTTCTCTATTATAATAGGATATCTGAAAAAGATATTTTTAAGATAATAATTTGCAGACAAACGCGCGTCTTCTCTTTTAGTTTAATCTTAATTTTGTTCAACTAATTTTCATTTGGTATTTATTAAAAAGAAAAAAATAAATATATACTTATGATCCCTATAACTGCCATAGAAATTTTTAATAATTTAATTAATTAGCACGACACGATTGATATATGTTGTAATTTTCATCTCTAGGTTCACCTCTTACACCAGGTTCTTCCATTGTTCCATCAAATCTACATATGTCATCCACTGCGACAATGGGTACGTACCACTCCCTCGTACTTCTAAGTTATTCTTTTTGCATAAATCTGAACACTAATATTATAAGATACTAAAACAGTTTTTATAGTATAGATAGAGCAAGGATAAAGTCCAATTCATTAGACAGGATTTCATACCATGTACTCATTTTTGGATTTTGAACCTTAAATGATCGATCGAAATCATTCAATGTGATTTTTATATTGAAATCTAGTGCATAGCAACATTTAAAATTTTTAAATTTTTTCAACTATTTTTCAGATTTTTTTGGAAATCATGGATTAAAAAATTATGAACTGTTTAAAATAACGACTTTCCAAAAATCTGAAGAAATAATAAGAAAGTTTAGAAAAATATAAAATCCAGTTTCATATTAGATTTCAACATAAATATCACATTGAACTGTTAGAATCAATCATTTAAAGCTCAAAATACAAGAACAAACGTATTAGACGGAACTCCTCTATCCAATGCATTGTACTTTGACCTTACTCGTATAAATTTGATATAAAATATTAAAAGAATATATGGATAGTTACGCGAGGATTTTTGTTTGTGATGGGAAATTAAAGGCTGCATTTTACATGTATGCCATTTCCTATTTGAGCTTCTTCACCTCAAATTTAATGAGAACCTATTCAGTTTGAGAAATTTTCTTTATTTATAAATTTCTAGCACTGCCCATGTGAAGGTGTTCGAATCATTTCCTGGAAATTTTCCTCCAAAAGCAAAAAATAAAGGTTTTTTTTTTTAACAGAGTGCAGACCATGGAACGCTGATAATTAATTAGTGTCCTCTTTTTCTCACAAAATTTAGAAAAGAAAAAAAAAATATCATTTTTGATACTTCATTTCAAATTTAACGAACCACAACTACTTCCACTAATGATGTTGTACTCTTACTACAGTTTCTTTTCAAAAATGAAAAATCAGCTCACCCACTTCCCATACCTGAAGGTCTAAAATTGGAAATTCTACCACCTAATTAACACCATGAGATTATCCTTTTTGCAGCTCAAGGCGCAACTTTTTCTGCTGCACCCAGTGCACCTGCCACTATTCCTGCACTTCACCACATGCCATCCATTGAGACTCAAACAACCGGTACCATTCTCTCCGGGTGTTAACTTGATTAAGCTTGTACTGTTATTTTAAAACTTACCACAATACCACACCTACGTACTATAGATCTTGAAAAAACATTTCTTTATAGATAGTAGCTAGTTTCCATATACAATATAAGTAGAATTTCATTGTGCAAATTAGTATGTAAACTTGTAAAATACTGCTATCAATTAGAACCAAATAGCATTAAGCAATTTTCTATTCATATGAAAAGAAGTAGAAGTCTTTAGATTATTTGCACAACTAGTTAGCAACTTAATTAAAATATAGAAGCAATTGACAATCATTATGTTCAAAATCATGACTGTAATTTTATCAAAAAATATATTATTTGGCATTTAAGTAGCATAACAGCCTGTCAATTTGAGTATAATTTGATGAAACATCTAGGAAACTTAATTTTAGTTTGTTACAAATTTAATTTTTGTGATGAATGGTAAATTATATGTACGGTATATAAATCATATTTTTTTGTAAGCATTTTATATAGAATATGCAAATTTGGTCTACGATGTTGGATTTCAAATTAAAGATTGCTCGGATGGTCAAGATAAAAGTTTGTCATGTGTGAGTCTCTCAGACAATTAGAAGTTTGTCATGGTCAAGATAATGGCTTCTTTTCGAATAACATTTATTTTTCATTATCTTCAGATATCATACCTTTACTAAAATTGAATTGTTAGCACTTGTAATTTTCTTATGAGAAGAGAATATATATTTTTAAAAAAGCACTTTGTACTTATTTTTACATATAGTTATTAAAGCTTTTATAAGATTATTCCATTTGAATCAGTAACCCTTGTGTTGATGTTCTTTGGTGATGTTCTTTGATAGCTTTTATGAGATGTGATCTCTCTCTCTCTCTCTCTCTCTCTCTTCTGTTGATGCCAATAGACATCAAAGGCAGGTCATTTGCCGTCACAATCTGAAATTTTGGTACTTTGGTGATATTTTTTTCTTGTTGTACTTGCAATTATTTTTCTCAAACGCTAATTAGAGAAATCATAAATTTGAAGTATATTTCTTTCTATTAGATTCTATTATTATGAATTGATCAGCTCATGCTCTTCCTTTGCCGGTGGCATTGGTGCTAATTTTACTAGAATGTGTCAAGTTGAAACAGTGAACTAAGCCCCGGAAACAGAGAATCTCAAGCTGATTACATCGTTAAGTATTTTTGAGAATCATATAAGCACCACAGAAAATCCCTGTAATAATACATTCTTTATTTGGTATCCTTTTTATTTTGCAGATGACCCTTCCTTTTCTAATCCCAAGAATAGGAAGGCGGGTGCCAAAAACTAAATGGCTATTACAGGTACCCGCATTATTTGTACACAATATTTATCCTCCTCACAATAGATAAATATCATATATAATTTCAACCAATTAAAAAAAAATATTATGTCTCAATATTATATATATATAGCTGTTTCTGTATCAGATATTTAGAACTCATTTGCATGGGTACTAGTTGAACCTGATGACAGTGTCCATTTTTCGTGAGACAAAAACCAAAGTACATACTATTTTGTAAGGAATTGGCTAAGAAAAACCTATGACAGTGGGTTAAGAAAAACATTGCACAAATAAGCCTAAAGCTGACGTACTCAGAATTTGGAAAGGAACCTTTGAATCAAAGTAGCCATAACTAAAAAAGTGACAAAAAATTAGTTCTACCGTTGTATGTTGTACCAACTGTGAGATGTATCTGTCCTCGAAATAAATATAATGCTATTTAGATCGTGTGATCACTATATCATAATTTAAGGCGTAAAGACCATTTCATTATATCGTAATTTTGGATGTAGATTTTAGGGGTGAAAATAGTTTTTTAAGCATTTTATTGGATTGATATCTATGAGCTAATCACCATGATGAATGAATTTGATATAGATAATTTGACCTTAATTAGGCTCTAAACTCGGACTATTCTAATCAATTTTGTTCTTCAATTGAATTTATTTTACTATAGATTTCAAATAAGTAGAGTTCATAAGCTTCCTTTGTGTATATTTGCAAAATTTATAGAACCTCAGAAGCAGAGAGCCCACTCAGCAAAGAACAGTAGAAGAGAAGTTACAATGTTGGACATTTAGGTGTGCTGGCTACATTCACAGACTGCGGCTGGCATGACTGGAAAAGGACCATTGCATTGGCAAGTGAGGATAGGCTTTGGTGTGCAGACTGCACAACCGGGATGGGGACAGCAGACAATGGTTATTCTCGAAATGTTCTAGACCCAGCAGTTTCTTTTCGACAACTGTTCACCACTGGATTGTGAAATCCAATTCAAATTAAGCTTAGTGGCTTGTGTCTCCTGAGGCCTTTATATAGTCTTAGGCCCCCACTTGACTGGGGGCATCCTACCTTTTAGTTGTTTCTACTTCAATTTGGTTGTTTTAATAATTAATACTTACGTATTTGATACACTGCTACTTGTTGTGCGACTACTAGGCATCTCCTTGGGTAGCAAGCATTAGAAGGAGAGTGTATTTTTCTCTATCTAATTGCTTTTATCATGCATTTGAGTATGTCTAGTAAGTAGGATCCTTTATTCTTAGGAAAATGGATACAGAACCCTTTACTTAGTAATATTTGCATTGTTGTTTGTGTTTGTTTGAATTCTCTTTTCATGATTTCAATTTTTACTTGTGTTGATGTTCTTGAATATATATGATTGATTATGTTTGTTTATGTTTGTTTAAAAGCTGTAATTAAATCGATAGACAGACATAATGTACCATTGCTCACGATTTTGGGGCATGGTTGCATCCTAGCGACAGTCAAGTCCAGTGTATCCACTTGGAGTTAGAACCATGTGTAGGCGTTTAAGCTTTACAAGGAAAAAAAAGAAAATCAATATTAAGCTTCATATATTTTCTCACTGATGACTATCTAAACATCCCTAGCTACATCCTCATTACTGCTTTAGCAATGCTCAACTCAATTCCATCACATATAAAGCAAATTACGCTTCCTGTTCCCAACTTCCCATCACCAACTTCCTGTACAATAAACCCACCAAATCAAGGATCATGATGATCTTGCTACAAACCATATGCAGATATGTTACGAAAAGAAAACTATAAGCTATATATCTGTTTGCAATTATGTGTTTTTTTTTTCACTATTTCATCTATCCTGTACTAAGGATGATTACTTTGTTATGAACCATAGGCAGATATTTTATTCTCGTTGAAGTTTATATGTAGGCTTTTTCTTTTTCTTTTCAATAATTTATTAATTTATGTTTTTGCTAATTATTGTAGTCACGAAGTAAAAGCTTGAAACAATCTCACAGAATACGTTACAATGTGATGGACTGATGGTGTGGGGCTGCCTGAGGTGCCTGTGGAAATGCCTCAGAGTCCAATATTGTTCAGTCCAAATGTCCAGTGGACTGCTCTGTCCATTAGCAGCTCTACTCAGAGAGATTGTAAAGGCGTTAATACGCTTGTTCTATTACTTTACCAAACTTCACGCCGTTAATACGTTTGTATTAATACCACTACGGTACTATACAAGTCGTAGGCTGATTCCCAATACGCCATAGGTTCGGATTGCCATTTATCAAACGCACCTTTTCTTTCTTTTTTTTTTTTCCTTTTTTCTCTCTCTTTATAAGAGTAACAATATGTTACGGTTTATGAGCATACTGGTAAACCCAGGCCAGTCAATTAATTACTTGTATTTAGGTTAATTAGGAACACTAGGTTCTTGATTATGTATCCTAGCCTACGCCTATATATAAAGGCTTGTACTGTCTCCTTGAGACACACTATCATTTTACAATAAACATTCAATACAAGATTGCCTTCTCAATTCTTTACTGTATTTCATCTTTATACAAAATCTATCATGGTATCAGACACCATGGTTTTTAACCCAGATCCTTCTTCTTCCACCAGCCCTCCTCCACCTCCTCCCGGCTTGACCTCCATGACCTCCGCCTCCTCCACCAATGGGGTTTCTTCTTCTGCTGCATTCGCTTCTACTCACACCACTGCTACATTCATCTCTCCTCCATTCTTGAATTCTCATTCAACTTCGACCTCAACTCCTATCACTGCCTTGGCTACATCTTCTACACCATCCTCTCATCTATTCCAACCTTCTCCTTTTCTTCCTCCTCCTCATCAGCCTTTTCCTCACCACCCCAATTTTCTTCGCTTCCACCTCCTCGTCCACTACAGCAAACCCAGTTTTCACCTTATTTTCAACCTCAATTTACACCTTTGTTACCTCAGTTCTCACCGATGCATCCCCAATTCACGCCTCCGCATCCTCTTTTTCCACCTCAACAACCTCAATTTACATCACCACCGACTCAATTTCCACCTAATTTGACTGCTTCCACCAATCAATCATCCAATTTCTTCTCAAACCCATCTAGCTCTTCGCCTGTCACCTCTCTCAACACTCCTACATCTATTAAACTGACTCAAGAAAACTTCTTAACCTGGAAAGCACAGATCTTACCCATCATCACTGGTCACAATCTTTCCCCTTTTCTCCATGCGCTTCCTCCAAACCCAACAATTCAGACCGCCTCTGGTCAAATCCAGATGAATCCTGACTATTTCAATTGGTTGCGCCAAGACCAGCTTCTTCTAGGCTGGTTACGATCGTCCATCACGGAGTCAATTCAAACTCAACTCATTTCTTGTACTACCACGGCTGGACTCTGGCAAGAACTTCAGCGACAATTCTTTTCCTCATCTCGAGCTCGATTGGTAGACCTCAAACACCAATTTCAGTCTGTTTCTAAAGGTGGAAGTTCTTGCACTGAATTCCTCCAACGGGTCCGTCGTATTTCCGACGAATTGGCGTTCATCGGAGCACCACTTTCAAATGATGAAGTGGTTCTTGCTGTTATCAATGGTCTCGGTTCCGAATCTAACTCTTTTGTCGCAGCAATCACCACCTCAAATAGAGAAGACCTTCTCTCTCTTTTTGATCTCCACGGCATGCTGTTAAGTCATGAAGCTTTACTCCATGGTCAAATTGCGTCTTCTCCAGCTGTTTTCTACACTGGTGCTCGATCTCATCAATGGGCCAACACCACTCAGAATTCTAAAAACAAAGGTGCCTTACCCTCCTAAGTATCCATCGACTAACCGTCTCAACCAGTCTGATGTTCTGGCCCAACCTGACGCATTCTCACCAGCACTACCTGCCGTCTCTATCAGCCCAGCTGACTCACCAACTGACTCACCCGAGTCTGGACCGCCCGAATCGACTTACCTAGTGCAACCAACTGCTGCACTAGAGCCCAACACAGATCCTGCGCTAACCTCTACTGTCCCAACGGCTCCCTCCCCTGCCCATATTTCAAAATTCTACTGACCGTCCAATTTCCCCTTCTGACCGTATGATGTCGCCTACCTCTCCCTCTGTTTCCGCAACCGAGACAACATCACAACATCAAAACAATATTTTTGACCCTACTCTCAGACTATCTACCACCTCAACTCATCCGATGATTACACGGAATCGTGATAACACTCGCAAGATTCGGCATTTTCCTGATCATGTCGCTCTTCTTTCCACAATTATCAAGGAACCAACCTCTTTTACCCAAGCTAATCCTCATCCCGAATGGCGCAAAACGATGGCAACCGAAATTGATGCCCTCGCTCTCAACAACACTTGGACATTGGTTCCACCACCCTCAAGTCAAAGGATCATTGGATGTAAATGGGTTTATAAAATCAAGCATAAACCCGATAGTTCTATTGATCGCTACAAAGCACGCCTTGTGGCAAAAGGTTTTCACCAACAAGAAGGGGTTGATTTTCTTGACACTTTTAGCCCCGTCATTCGACCAACTACAATTCGAATTGTCCTCTCTCTTGCAGTAACCTTCAAATGGCAAATCAAACAACTTGATGTTCAAAACGTCTTTCTTCATGGTGACCTTGAAGAACAAGTATACATGTCTCAACTCTCGAGTTTCATTGATTCTTCTTTCCCTAATCATGTTTGCCTTCTCTCCAAATCATTGTATGGCCTAAAACAATCACCATGAGCTCTGTCTCAAAAACTAAGTACTTCTCTTCTTGATCTTGGGTTCAAGGCTTCCCAATATGATCCATCACTCTTCATAGCTCACCAAGACCAAACCATTACTATTATCTTATTCTCATAACCGGCAATGACAATACCAAAATTTCCTCTTACATTTCACTTCTTCAAAAAACCTTCGCTCTTAAAGATCTTGGCCATATCCACTACTTTCTTGGACTTGAGGTTAAGTCAATCTCCAATGGATTACATCTCTCGCAAACAAAATACATTCTTGATTTACTTTCCTGCACAAACCTAGCCCATGCAAAAGCCGTACCTACACCTATGGTGGCCGGTTCACAATTATCTAAAACCAATGGTCAACCTATGGATAATCCCACTCTATGTACCGTAGCACGATGGGTGCCCTTCAATATGCAACTTTGACCCATCCCGAGATCTCCTTTGTGATTAATAAAGTTTCGCAATTCATGCAAAGCCCAACCGATACACATTGGGCAGTGGTAAAACGAATACTTCGCTACTTATGTGGCACAATTCATCACGGCATCACCTTCACTTCCTTAACTTCTTTACAAATCGATGTCTATAGTGATGCCGATTGGGCGGGTTGTCTCGATGATCGACGTTCTACATCAGGTTATTGTATTTTCCTTGGTGGAAATTTTGTCTCTTGGAGTGCAAAGAAACAAGCAACCGTTTCACGCTCTAGCACCGACTTGCTCTTACTTGCGCCGAACTTCTTTGGCTCCAATATTTACTTCACGAATTTCACATCACTTCTCCTAATCCTCCAATCCTTTGGTGTGACAATATCGGTGCTACCTTTCTTGCTGCCAATCCGATGTTCCATGCTCGTACTAAACATGTAGAAATCGACTATCATTTCGTACGTGAGCGAATTGCAATAAGGAACTTCGGGTTCAATTCCTATGCTCCAATGATCAATTAGGCGATGCTATGACCAAACCTCTACCTTCGACTCCGTTTCTTTCTCTATGATCCAAGCTCAAAGTCACTTCATCTACTTCGGCTTGAGGGGGGATATAAGAGTAACAATATGTTACGGTTTATGAGCATACTGGTAAACCAGACCAGTCAATTAATTACTTGTATTTAGGTTAATTAGGAACACTGGGTTCTTAATTATGTATCCTAGCCTACGCCTATATATAAAGGCTTGTACTGTCTCCTGGAGACACATTATTATTTTACAATAAACATTCAATACAAGATTGCCTTCTCAATTCTTTACTGTATTTCATCTTTATACAAAATCTATCACTCTTTTTTTTTTTGGAAAAAGGCCTTTTTTTCTTTTCCTAAATATTAATCTTTGTAAAAATATGAAAACATGTGATTTTTAAGTTTCCTAGTTGTAGCGAATTTTGTAAAAACACACAAAACATTTTTCAATTGGAAAAAAAAAAGATGATTCGTTTTGTGAGTGCGGTATGATTTATCTTTAAGCAATGTTTTCAATACCGAAAATACCGGATAATACCGGCTACCGACTCTGATCCGGCATGAAAAACCATTAATACCGTTCTCTCAATGCCGGGAAATACCAGTCAATATCGGAAAAATCGGAAATTAACTGTGCCGGTTTTTCCGTCCCATTATTTCAATGAGACACGACCCCCCATGATTCTCTTTCCAGCACTTAGTTACTACAGTCTACTTCCATCTTTCCCCAGGTGCATTCTTTAACAAATTATTTTTTAAGGGAAAACATTAAATACGCTTTTTTAATTGGGGAATGAGGTCAGATGCTTGGGGGACATAAGGTTGTTTTATAAACTGGACCTTTTTTTTTTTATAAATTTCAGCCAACATATGTTTTCTAAAAATAAAACATGCACAGTGACTATAAAATAAATGAAAACTTAATTATAAAATACTGTTCATAAAATTACAAAATTGAATGTGAAAAAATTTATTCATATTTAAAATATATTTTATGGTGAAAATTTTATTCTATTAACAAATTATTTATGACGTCATCCGTTTTTTTTTTAAAACAGTATAACTGGTAAAACCGATAAAACTCCATACTCTCTGGCCTCTGCTCCACTCGTTCGATGCCAGGTAGGGTATTCAAAATATTGTATTTAACTGATTTCTATTTTAAAAAGTGACTTTTATTTGACTAGTGCAATGCACTACAGGAAACCTTTCCATGTTAACAGTATGCAGCTATGCTGGTGAAGGAGAGTGGAAACTGGAAAGTAGGGACCTACGTACACTACGGGGCCAGTGTCTTTCTCCTAGTCCTAGCAGCTTCCTGACACAGTTTTTTTTTTTTTTTTTGTCTTTTTTTTTGGAGGTTAAAAGCTCTTGAGCTAGTTGAATTAAGAGAGGTCAAAATACAAGTACAATAAAATAGAGATGCGGTCTACCTAAGCACCCCATCTTTTAAGAATTCAAGCGTCTACACAGCAAAAGTTGAGTTTTAGGTTTGAGGAGGCACGATCCAAGTGTAACTGCACAAGAACCATGCTCCTTAGGGTTAGTCAGCACGAAAATCTCAGAACAAACAATCAATCAACTAGATACAAAGAGAACACGAGATTTAACGAGGTTCAGCACCAACTTAGTGCATACGTCCTCCACACACACGCACACTCTTTTTATTTTATTTTTATGTTTTTCTGAGATACATTGTTTGAGGGAGAAGGAGAAGATAAATAGACATAAAATTACATAAGGCAACTAATTTTTTTGGTAATAAAATTAATTCACACAATCTTGTCTTTATTCTTCATAATTTCCTTCTCTTCTGACACACATCAGATCCTCTTTATTAGGAAAACATCCTATAATTCAAATCCATCTTCTATGGAAAGATTTGACACAATATTGCAATTGTTCCTGCCAAATATGTTAGGTCAGCTCAGGAATTCGGTCCGAATTATATTACACCTTAACCTCTGATTTCTCAATTTAGTCTGAATTGATACCAATTCGGTCCGAATTACACCTTGGCAATGATATTTCCTTCTCTATTCGGTCCGAATCCATCCTTGTTCGGTCCGAACAGAGTTTGTGTTGATCCGTTTTCTTCATACTAACTTAACGCTATACCATTCGGTCCATACACACACATGTAGACTTCATATATTTCAACACTCCTCATCAAGTTGACATGTACACACTTGGAAATGTTAACTTGCCAAATTACTCGTTGGGCTTGGGATCTGTGATCGGTTATTTTCCTTAGTGTCTCACTTTGATCAACTTTTGCTCTTAATTGTTTAGTGCCACACATTCGATCCAGAGCACGATCTTATGCAGCACTTTCTCACACTCCCCCTTAAGTGGACATGTATTGACTTTTCTTGGAGTGCTACACACGGTACACACCGTCATCCAAGGCACAAACCTTTTTCTTTATATTGGCACACACATGTTACCAAGTTCTTGGTTCAATCATTCCATAAGTCGCACATATGACAATGGCACAGACCGCCACATGGATCAAATTCTTCACTTGACACGAGTCACACATCTTGTGCTAGACCCTAGCTCCTTGCATCAAATCCATCTTGCTCGATCCGTGCCCTCTTGGCACGCCCCGTGCACTAAAGCCAAGTAATCTTTTACCTCAAGTGACCCTCATCATTCATACACATCACATGAGATATATTGTTTAATTTACTAACCTTATACCAAGTATATTACTCTTGATCTTCTTCTATCGCATCACGTCTTAATCTTCTTCTTCATGTTGGCTTCGAATCATTTGACCTAACATGTGTTAGAACTGAGCACACAGTGCTTGACTCGTACATGACTTGATCTTTACCTTCTTGGCCATCTTGTAGAATTCATTGCATGACACGATATCCACTCAACTCAAGCACACTTATGCTTGACCCGAGTATTCCTTGAGCCCATCTTTATTACTTGGATTAAGGTCTAAGTCTTGACTCGCCTTGACCACTTAACCCAACTTGGACCATATGGCATGACTAGAGCCTATTTGGTGGCTTGCAATAATGATTAGAACACTTGACTTCTCATGCCCTCGACTTGAAGACATTTAGCTCCTCTACTTGAAAAACCTTTCTTGACCCTATTTTCTTGACCCGTCATGGGCCACATCTTGATCAATATCGAAGATCTCTCTCAATTTTGTTCTCCTCCTGAGAGATATTTGGTTACACATGCAACTCGTTTTAATTGACCCGAACAAGGTCACCTTATTGGACACGACTTGGGCCCACTCCTTGGACCCGTCTTGGATCATCTCCTTAGACCCGACTTGGGCCTCCTTCATGACCCGACTTGGGCCACCTTCAGGACCTGACTTGGGGTTATTTGAAGTTCATCAATTTATCGCATTTCTCATATCCAAAACCACAATTTACCACATAATCAAATTATTTCTAAACAAGTCACCACAACATTACACCATTTAATTGTCAATTATACTACAATACACCTATTTGTTTCACCACACATTCTCCTTTTTTTTAACTCCATCTAAAAAATCATTTGCTACCAAGAATTTGGACCGAACTCATTCCATTTCTGACCGAATTAACCATATTTCGGACCGAATTCACTCTATTTCGGACCGAATTCACAGGTATTCGGACCGAGGTTTTTTTATTTTGTCAACATGATTTTGGTTTCCAGTTTATGCTTGATCCGTATACTTGACAAATAATTAACTTTAATATTCTAGATAGATCATGGTCACACAACCAACCAACATCAAATCTTGTTGATTTTAATCTCCTAGAACATACAACATATACCTTGTTTGTTGTGGCTCGACATCCTTTTTTATGGTAGTGGTTGGGCTCCAATCACCGCTCACGAGTCACACAACCCGAGCAACACCTCTGCGACAACTTCAATATGAATGACTTACTTGGACCCGACTCGGGCCAGATTTTGCATCAATCACCACAAAGATAAGAAAGAAAAAAAATATCTCAATAAAAAAATTCTTTATGGTAATTTTTTTCCTTCCCTTTTTCTTTACGTGATATTTATTTCCTTTCTCTTTTTTCTTTTACGTGACAAAATCACGTTTTTTTTTTCTTTCCTGTTTTTGTTTTTTTCTTTCTTTTTTCCTTTCCTTTTTTTTCCGTTTCCACCATGAAAAAAATATTTTTTTTCTTTTTTTTCATTTTTTTTTTACTTTTCCACTATTTAAAAAAATGGAAAGTTTTTTTCCTTCTTTTTTTTCACGTTTTTTTTCTTTTTTTTCACCAATTACCTTTGAACCACTTGTCCATAGGTCGCATGACTCGCACAATACCTCCGTGACAACTTCATGCAATATGGTAGCACCAACTTGATATAGTCGATGCTCCTGCTCGTGCTCCAAAATCGATGTAGAAAGCCACTCGAAAGGTTGTCTATTGATGTCTCTTATTTTATACATATTTTGACCGTACTTAGCCCTTAATTATTGATCAAACCATTACAAATTGCCTCATAAGTTGTTATATTTTCCTAGATTTTGGTACTGCCGTGGCATTTCATTTGTTTTGTAGGAACTTGGTGGATTGGACATAATAATTACATAAAAGAGGAGATTTTGGAGAAGAAAAATGACTAAATGGGTCCATAGAATTGTAGAGCTCATCCTAAGCTTTCCAACGATCTTTGAATCATCTAAATCGGAGTCCGGATGAAGAAATTATGGCCCATATACTATCGGTGCACTGTTCGGAAATTTTGGTCCGAAATTGTACGAATTTCGGTCCGAAATGCACTTCTAGAAAGTGCGTTTTTGGTAATTTTCATAGAAGGAAAGTGCAAACCGCCTCTCCTTTGCTCTAGCTTGCCTCCCAAGTCATTCCCCTGGCATATATGCACGTTTCTGCCTCCAGAGAGGGAATCCAAGCCTCCCTACACCAAATTCCACCTTTTCCACCTCCGTTCTCGCGCCGAAAGGCGCGGGTTTTCACCCTTCCCAGCAGAGCACGACCTCACCAGCGACTTTGGAGCAATTTCTAGGTGCGACAGCGGTAGAAATAATCTAACCACGGCTCTGGACGTTCGGTATCTCGAGTTAGAAGCGATATTTGGTTTATTCCTTCTATTTCTCTTGATATTTGATTTGATGGAGCATGTATCTTATTTTTCTTGCATGTTAGACTAGTTTATTATGTTTTAGGGATAGTTAGTAGATTAGTTTAGTATATTGTGATGACTTGATGATTATATTATGTTATTTTGCGATTTACTTGATTGTGAATTATTACTTGCTTGATTGAATTGATTGTTTGCTTGAAAGTTAACTTATTAATGATGCGCAGCGTTGATAGGATATAACTCGACCAAATAATTAATAGATTAAAGCACTTGAGATAAACCAAAACTCGAAAGAGTAGGTTAGTTAACGACCGAAAGGACTAACTTCTATTGCACCGACAGGACTTTAGATATCTCTGGAAATCCAATTAAGTATTCCTAAACAAACTAGTTTTAATACGCAAGTATAGGATTAGTTGTTTTTGTGGTAAAACCCGACATCAAATCTAAACCAGAACCAAAAGGCGACAGCTGAGGTTAGGGTTAGGGTCTGGTCGCTTAGTAACCTTCGCAAAGTACCTTGTAAAATTGTCAAGTCGAAACAATAGGTTTAAGGCAAGTTTTAGTGTTGAACAGTACCCATTTTGGACCGAAATGGATCTGTTTCGCCCCGAAATGACCCTCTGTCTTGGTGAAAATCGTGATAGAGTTGTCTTAAAGCTAAACTAATTGAACACTTATCCCTAGGATATTCATTTGCATTAGTTTGAGTCCATAAAACCTTAAAAACTAACCAAAAAATATTTATTTTACTTGTATTTTATTTATTTTTCTTTTTAAACTATAAAATCCAAAAATTGTCTTGTCTAGCTTTCGTGAGGAAGTAAAGTCCGGTATTCAATTTAATCCGTCCCTGTGGGTTCGACCCTAAGCTTTACCAGAACGACTAGTGAGGTAAATCATAGGTATAAATTTATTTGACCTAGGATTTTATTCCTTAATCAAATTGGCGCCGTTGCCAGGGACGGTGTTGATATTAGAATTTACTTTAGTAACGGGAGACTAGACATTGTATCTTTTATTTTCTTATTATTATTTTTGTTCAAAAAAAAAAAAGAAAAAAAATTTCACTTGTATCACCATGTTTTATTCTTTTCAGGGTCGTGAACATGAAGTGGAGAGCAATTGGAGGCGACAAGAAGATCCAAAGGACACATGCATGCAACGAATATATCACCAACTCAATGTTGTTAACAACACCATAAGGGCATCATGCGAGAAAAGACACGAAGAGTTCGAGAACATCAGCAACCTCACTGGCTTCCATGGCCCACAAGACCATCATGTGGATCATGGAAGATTCGTCTGGAGGAAACCTGAGGTAACAACCGACGTGCAAAATTCATATCGCATGGATCGAGTCAAGCATCAACTCAATGTGGTGAACAACACAATAAGGAGAGCATGTGGGGAAGGAGAACATGATGTAAAGAACTCACACGATGCATACAACTCTGGTTTGGCTAACAACTCTTGTTTTTCTTGGTATTATCATTGTTCAATGTCTCAACCCGACTCTAGGTCGACTTTCTTTTCTGAAACTTATGATTCTCCATTACCTTTGCAAATGTCAAATGATGAATCATATTTTATGGACAAGCAAAGAAAACAAAATGAGGAAATTCTTGAAAAATTCAATTCTCTATCATCTGAGTTCAAGACTCGTATCACAAAACTAGAAAAAATATTTGAGACCATAATTCTTCAAGAAACGTGTTCCTCATATAGATCACAAGATGAGCAAATTGATAAAGTGACATTGCAAAATAATGAAGAATTAGAAAGTTTTAGTTGTTTGAAAGAAATTGCAAATTGTTATGAGACTGACAGTGATGAGGACACACAATTTGAAACAAATGAAGAACAAGAGAAAATAGAAAAACCAAAAGTTGTGGCACCTCAATCTAATATCCTCCCAATTTTCATTCCACTTAGATTAACTTATATTGAAAACTCTAATGAGTCGGAATTGAAGGATCCTCCAATAGTCTCTATTATTGATGAATTCGAGAAGAAGGAAGATGGTGATAATCCTCTTGAAGTCGAGGCATCCGACGTTACAAATGAAAAATTCACCAAAGTCGACTTGAGCCCTCAACTTGGAAAATGCTTGACGAATTGTGATGCGATGGAAGACAACAAACCACAAATCAAGTATCACATCACAATTGAGCGAAGGAAGATGACATCCAAACAAGGAAGTACCAAGCATGTTTCAAGAGTCTTTCTCAAGTACTTTTGGGTGAATTATGATGCGTTAAATGGGCGTAAAGTGAAGATAAGATGAACATGAGAGGTGGTCAAGCTCGTGACCTAAAACAAGCGCTTCTTGGGAGGCAACCCAAGTCATAAAATTTTTAGTTATTTATTTATTTCAATTTTCTTTCAAAAAAAAAAAAATCTCTCATGGTTGGTTTGGATTTTGTTGTTAGATATGCAGGTTTGATTGATTGTGGATGTCCTACTTGCAACCAGCGCTAGAGCACCATGGGTCGCAAATGACCCCCGCACGACCTCATACGAGTTGCATGCCACAAGAAACAAACTATGCTGCTGCCAATCTGCTACCATGCTGCTCTCACTGCTGCCCCATGCCTAATAGTGCCGAATCATGCCAAATTTATGCCAATTATCATGCCATTCATCAATTTGGTGCGTTTCTCATTTCCCTTCTATTTACTTTTCTATGTGATGTGCAGCACTGGGACAGTGCTTGAATCAGTTTGGGGGAGGGAAGAGAAGATGAAAATAAAATTTTTTGGCAAAATGCTTCTGTTTCGGACCATTTTTTGAATTTTTCTTTTCCATTTCGGTCCGAAATGGAGCCATTTCGCCCCGAAATTAAGCTCTGGAATTTTGGGTAAAATTTTGAACTTTTGAAATTAATTTTTTTCTGATGCATGCATTATTACTGTGAGGTTTCTATGGATATATTATTCACTGTTTCACACTGGTTTGAATTTTTGAAGCAATTTTAAAATTATTTCTTAAGGGTAAACGTTTGTTTAGGAGATTTTAGGTTGGTTTGTGCACCAATTGATCGGATTGAATGTTTGATTGATAGAATAGGACCTGAATTAGGATGCTTAAAATTGTCAAATCAGTTTAAGTCAATTCTCACAAGTTTTTGCCGAGTGAACGATTTTGTATTTTGTTAGCTTTTGTTCAAAGAAGTTTTTATCAACTTTAAAAATTATAAGATGAGTCTAACTTGTTCTTGAACGCTTGAATCACCAACAAGCAAACTTAATTGAATAAATCTAAATAGTTGCGAAAATGAAGGTGCGAAGGGACTTGCAATTCCAAATAAAATTCCACAAATATTGGAGAAATGAAAATTCTATGTTGCTAGGAGCTCTGGCCCAAGTGTACCGTGGCCTTAGTCGTGTGATATGAGAGTTAGATCTCCCCAGTGCGGCATGTGCTGGTAGCTTATTCACAAGTTCTAATAGCGTAAAACCTTAAGTGATGTAAATCACCGCGACTCGACTTGCACAAATTCGAAATTGGTGAAAATTTGAAAATTAGACTCATTATAGAATTTTTAGTTTTGATAAAACTTTCTTTGCAAATGTTTGTAACATATGGAAAAGAATAGGCATTTGAAATTGAGATTGCATTTGATTTGACGAAGTGAAGCTAGGATCCTTGACTTGATTTTGAAATTTCATGAGAACTAAGAGTTGCACAAATTGAATCAAAAAGAGAACTAAACCCTTGTCCTGGAAAATAATTTTATTTGGCTTTATTTTTGACATGTGAACCTTTGAATAAACTTGAAAATAAATTTTCATTGCATCATTGGTTTGAGATACTTCATTTGTAGGTCTAAGTACAGTCTTACCCTTTAAGCTTAGGTTATTGTTTGAGGACAAACAAAGATTCAAGTTTGGGGGGATTTGATATCTCTTATTTTATACATGTTTTGACCATACTTAGCCCTTAATTATTGATCAAACCATTACAAATTGCCTCATAAATTGTTATATTTTCCTAGATTTTGGTACTGCCGTGGCATTTCATTTATTTTGTAGGAACTTGGTGGATTAGACATAATAATTACATAAAAAGGGAGATTTTGGAGAATCAAAATGACTAAATGGGTCCATAGAATTGTAGAGCTCATCCTAAGCTTTCCAACGATCTTTGAATCATCTAAATCGGAGTCCGGATGAAGAAATTATGGCCCATATACTATCGGTGCGCTGTTCTGAAATTTTGGTCCGAAATTGTACGAATTTCGGTCCGAAATGCATTTCTGGAAAGTGCGTTTTTGGTAATTTTCGAAGAAGGAAAGTGCAAACCGCCTCTCCTTTGCCCTAGCCTGCCTCCCAAGTCATCCCCCTGGCATATATGCACGTTTCTACCTCCAGAGAGGGAATCCAAGCCTCCATACACCAAATTCCACCTTTTCCACCTCTGTTCTCGCGCCGAAAGGCGCGGGTTTTCACCCTTCCCAGCAGAGCACGACCTCACCAGCGACTTTGGAGCAATTTCTAGGTGCGGCTCTGGACATTCGGTATCTCGAGTTAGAAGCGATAGTTGGTTTATTCCTTCTATTTCTCTTGATATTTGATTTGATGGAGCATGTATCTTATTTTTCTTGCATGTTAGACTAGTTTATTATGTCTTAGGGGTAGTTAGTAGATTAGTTTAGTATATTGTGATGACTTGATGATTATATTATGATATTTTGCGATTTACTTGATTGTGAATTATTACTTGCTTGATTGAATTGATTGTTTGCTTGAAAGTTAACTTATTAATGATGCGCAGCGTTGATAGGATATAACTCGACCAAATAATTAATAGATTAAAGCACTTGAGATAAACCAAAACTCGAAAGAGTAGGTTAATTAACGACCGAAAGGACTAACTTCTATTGCACCGACAGGACTTTAGATATCTCTGGAAATCCAATTAAGTATTCCTAAACAAACTAGTTTTAATACGCAAGTATAGGATTAGTTGTTTTTGTGGTAAAACCCGGCATCAAATCTAAACCAGAACCAAAAGGCGACAGCTGAGGTTAGGGTTAGGGTCTGGTCGCTTAGTAACCTTCGGGAAGTACCTTGTAAAATTGTCAAGTCGAAACAATAGGTTTAAGGCAAGTTTTAGTGTTGAACAGTACCCATTTTGGACCGAAATGGATCTGTTTCGCCCCGAAATGACCCTCTGTCTTGGTGAAAATATTGATAGAGTTGTCTTAAAGCTAAACTAATTGAACACTTATTCCTAGGATATTCATTTGCATTAGTTTGAGTCCATAAAACCTTAAAAACTAACCAAAAAATATTTATTTTACTTGTATTTTATTTATTTTTCTTTTTAAACTATAAAATCCAAAAATTGTCTTGTCTAGCTTTCGTGAGGAAGTAAAGTCCGGTATTCAATTTAATCCGTCCCTGTGGGTTAGACCCTAAGCTTTACCAGAACGACTAGTGAGGTAAATCATAGGTATAAATTTATTTGACCTAGGATGTTATTCATTCATCATCTATCTCTATGCACCCATTTGGTTGAAGAAACACCCGCCTTGCACTTGCTTCGAGTTGTTGTTTGCCTTCCATCGCCTCCGTCTTGTTTTCCTATCTCCGAACCACGCTCAGATACCATGATAAGAATTCGAGCGTCTACGCAACGGAAGTTGAGTTTTACGTATTCAATGGTAGCGGCCTAGACGTATAAGCCATTTCCAAAACGGAGTTTACTTTACTTATCTCGAACTTTCTCTTATTCATCATTGCGTACACATTTCGTTAAATGCGAGCACATGAACTAGCACCTAATTACTAGTGTGAATTAGAGATAGTGAGATAATTTGAACGACAAATATCTTAAGGTTTAGAACATCATGGTATTTTGGACAACCTTTCAAATGCCTCCCATAAATGGCAAATGAAACATCTCATGTGACACACGGTCATTAGTGAGGGTCTCGAAGTCTCAACTCATATATTGGTAGAGTATTCCTTTAATACTTAACCAATCATTTTAAGCACTAACAAGTGTGCGAACAACATATCCTTTATCCATAGAAAGAGATTGTATGACAATATCAACAATCCTTGATATTGGAGATCTTAATATCTCTAGTTGTCAATTAGTTTCTCAAACCTTTCGGTTCGCAAGCTAATGAAATATTTATCTTCTTACAAGAAGAGTCTCTTGGTTAACTCACATTCCATTACTCGATCATAAATGATTGAGTCTATCTTTTACTTTCTCTAAGAACGTCTTCTTGAGTAAGTGGATGAGAGTATAGAAGTCTAGTCTAGTCCTTATGAATTCTCCAATTCAAAAGTCTATAACTTCTAAAAGGATATAAGCATTCGCTTTATTGAATAATTTTCGTCAAAACTAATCAATCATTGCTGTGTGGACTTTTTCGTCATTTCTCGAAGAACGATTGGGTTTCCTCAAGAACGGGAATAAGTCTTAGATTCACCCCTCACGAGTTTAAATTCAAGTGCAGAAATGCTTCTTGACAACAAGAAAACATTAACGAGAATCTATTCTCATGAAGGTTTATTAATTTTGTGGATCCTTTCCTTCCAATAGGCGCAAGCCCCTATTGTTAATTACCCCGTGACGAATCACGAGAACCTCGGGATTCGAGAAATTATATGTCGTAGGCTAGAAAGGTTATTATCTCAGTTTATTAAACTAAACTCAATTGATGTTACCAAACTTAATTGACGGGGCACAATTGAGAAAATAAAAGACTTAATTCTTTTGATTTAAATCGGACTCAATTAATGGTACCAAACATAATTAACGGGACCTAATTGAGGATACTTAAAACAATTTAACTAAAACTAAGTCTTGATCGCTGGGCGATTTATAAGACTAAGAAAGTTTGGTTTGGTAGTTCCTGGCTATTTGGCAGCTTGGGGAAACTAAGTCTAGGTCATTTGGTGACTTAGAAGACTAGGAAAGTTTGATTTGGTAATTCTTTGCCATTTGGCGGCTTATAAGAATCAGTTCTTGGTCATTTGGCGACTTGGAAGAACAAAAGGATTTGACTTTTGTAATTCTTTGCCATTTGGCGGCTTGTAAAAATCAGTTCTTGGTCATTTGGCGACTTGAAAGAACAAAAGGATTTGACTTTTGTAATTCTTCGCCATTTGGCGGCTTGTAAGGATCAGTTCTTGGTCATTTGGCGACTTGAAAGAACAAAAGGATTTGACTTTTGTAATTCTTCGCCATTTGGCGGCTTGTAAAGATCAGTTCTTGGTCATTTGGCGACTTGAAAGAACAAAAGGATTTGACTTTTGTAATTCTTTGCCATTTGGCGGCTTATAAGAATCGGAGGGTTTGGCTTTTAGATATCACGACCTTCACTAACTTTAAGATTCCTTTTAATACTTTTGAGAACACTTATTTTAAAAGTACCTAATCGAAAGTAGTCACTTGAAGGTTGTTTTATTGTTGAAATTATTTAGGTTTTAGTTTGCAAATTTTATAGAAAATTTATATAAGTTTTTATTGTGTTTGTTATTTTTTATAAAATTCAATTTTATCGCGAAATTACTTTCAAAATATAAAAGGCTAATATTTTAAGAGATTTTAATATCAAAGTATCAGTAAATCTAGATTCTACAGATTTTTAGGATTTTATGGATATTTTATTTGAATTTTCCTGAGTTTTCTACTATTTTTGGTGAGCTTTCTAAATTTCAACAGATTTGGATTTTTCTGATTAGGCCACGTAGGCAATAAGAATGAAGTGGCAATCTATTGGGCTTAATCAAGATGGCAGCGGGGGTTTGGATTTTAAGTATTGGGTCTTTGCACTTTTTCATCAGGCCTTGTCTAATTGGGCCACTGTATATATATCTCTCTCTGTTTTTTTTTATTTCCGAAGCTCATTCCCTGTGATGAATTACTGACAAAAATTATGATCTTTCGGCCACAAAAGATCAGAAAACTCATGGCGCTAGACCTGGAGAACCAACGTGGGTTTCATTTCGCACATTTACGGGTTTGGACCCGTTACTGATTCCGGCCGCCTCAGGTTAAGGGACTGGGCTTGTCAACATCGTGAGGCAACGAGAGATGCAACGATGGGCTCAACTTTGGTTGCGTCAGCCCCATCTGGTGAGAGAACCAGTGAATTAGCACGGCTGAGGGGTGGTCTGGTACGATGACATAGGAACCAGTACCAACGGGCTTAGACAAGTTTAATTTGTACCAGAAAAGAGTCTCGGATCGTCAAAGCATTAAGGAGAGGGAATCTACATCCTCAATGTATCTTGCACTTGCTCAATTTTGGGGAATTTTGACGTGGAGACGATGAAGTCAATTAGGTACAGGAGAAGGATGGAGTCACACTAAATTACTTGATCGATGATTCTAATTAGCTTCCAACTTGTATGGCTTAGTTTAATGACTTAATAGAACACTATTTTATTAAACGATTTGCACCTATCGCCTGGTAATTTGGGGCTGGTCACGTCTTACTTGGCACTGTCATTGAGACTACTCATGATCCGTACTTACTCTTGCCGTGTATATAACATATACTCTCATTTATATGTATCTTTATTTGGTTATTTATATCATTGACATAGGCGCCACCATAAATGTCAAATAGTGCCAATACCCATATCACTTACCAGCTTAGTACTATCCTTGCACTATTGTACCACTGGACATCGTAAAGTGATTCAGCAACTATACAAATTTCATTATCCAATATCACTTTGCCTATAACAAGCCCTAGTCTAAACTTTGCATATCAGTTCTGGAACTTTCACTCTTTCCCAACAGTTGCAGATTTTGTAAAGAAGTCTTATGTATATTAGAAATTATACATCTAAACAGTAGACGCAATCAATTTTAATGCGCAATTAGTAAGAATAGAGGTCAAATAAAGAGTTCGAGTGAAAGGAGACTATTTCTCTTGAATCTAAATAAAAATCTAACAAATAAACGACTATGCATCATATTATGTTTTCAGATCAAATGAATTTGTTCATAGAGCAATTCTCGTCCGAATTTGTCAATCTGACAAGAAATTGGCAGCATTTCCCCTCCCTTTGTTCAATTAACAAGGTTTCCCTGTCCATGGCCAAGACCAATAGAAAAGGAAATGCCACCATGCGCAGGAGAAACTCCAGCCATAGTAAAACGCTAATAATTGGAGAAATTCCAATCAAAGCAGTAGAATAGCTAATATAGCTAATATCTAAAGATTCTTTAGATAAAGCTTGAACCGGATCAATGAAGGGAGGAAAAGGGAGAAAGAGAAAAAGAGAGAGGAAGCATTGCCAAATTCACACAAATTGAATCAAAAGCGAAACAAAATTCAAGAAACAAGAACAAAATTAAGTACTTTCGAATTCAAAAGCATCAATTACAGAATTTAATCAAAACTTCAAGAAGATTGCAAATTCTTTCATTTCACTTCAAAATCGACTTACAAACTCCAACCATACCTTTTTCTTACCTATTTCTCGATTACAGGAAGTTTCGTTGAACTTTATTTCTGCCTAATTTCACTAATCTCAACTCGCACTAGAGGTGTTTGTGGAAATGACAGACTCACTAATCCTACTTAAGCTTTGAAATTGGAGATTTTTTTGTGTGAATTGAACTCAGAAATCTCTAGAGAAGGTCTCTAGAGGATCTGCAAGTGCGTATGTGTGTGAATTGTTGGAGAAGAAGCAAAAGTCCCATTCTCTTCGATTGGTCGGGTTTATATAGGCAGTGGCGAGCTAGAAGCATCCTGCGAGCTGGCTCCAGCTGTGTTGATCGTCGCCCTTCATTTGACATGCTCTCAGATTGACTTCCATCGGACGGTCATCATGATGCCATATCAGATGTCTTTCTAGAAAGTCAACATGTTAGACCCGACGCTTTGACTATGGCGGTTATGAGGTTTGTTATGATTTAATTGATCTCGGCCTTTGGTTAGTTAATCTCTGTGTTGCACTCTCATCCGACGGCTAGAATCAGGTAGCATTGCCGGAGCCTCTCGATGGTCAAAGGAGGAGTTTGACCACGGCAGCTGGGGTTTGTTATATAATCATGATTGCCTCTGAACTAACCTTTCACTTGGTGGTCTTGATCGATTCAACTTGGTGAATTCGGGTAGGAGTTAACAAATTCTGTTGGATGCCGTTCGTAGGCAGTTGCGGTGGGTACAGCAGCATTAGCTTCGATTTTATTCGCGTTTTCTCTTTCCCTTTCTTTTATTTCCTGGAGGAGACGATCTCTTCGCCTGAGGGTCCCATCGGTCAGTTTTAATGAGACACAATCCCAGCGCTATCCATTACTCTTTCTGTACTCCCGGCTTATCGTGCACCACATAGTTGGACTATTTTCTGAGACATACGTGGTTCATGCACCAAATCTAACCAAGTCGGCTACTGTACGGGAGGGAAGAGGATTTGAAACCCAGAATCCTTTCTCCATTTCCGTTGGCACTGGAGACAATATTCAGTCGTATAATTTTGATTGTACACTGTCTGAGACCCCTGTTTCATGTGTATATCTCAATTTTCATTGTGAATCCTGCAATTTATCAACACTTTCTCCATTTCACTGATTAATTGGACATATTCCATAAGTGTTGCATCAATCTGAATATCTCTCTTCCCTTCAAATTTGTTTGCCGTCATCCTTCTATTTTATTTATATATTTATCCAATTTTGAATTATCACCAAATTTGCACCCTCAACAATTGCGAAGCTATTTTCGGGAAGTTGGGGAACGTTTTTGGGATTAAACTTGCTCAAGTTTCTCATTTCCAAGAACATGTCTTAGGAATCGGTTTTTCTTCTCCAAGTAAATACCTTAGAAACGAGCTTGTCGTTTTCCAAAGATTGATCGCAACGAAATTAACATATTTAATATCTATAACAATTTCAATTTAAGGTCATTTAGTTTATGCAATGTTTTGTTTATGGAAAGATAAACAAAACTCCCACTACATTTAATTAATGTCCCTAAATGTAATGGATTCCAAGATCCCCATTTTCGTCAAGTAGAGCCTGCTATGGCACGACACCCTACTTAACTAGACAAGGTAGGTTCTCCAACCAATCATATCAACCATACGACTCTTGGTTTATGAATATCTAAGTATATTTACAAACTTCGCCCCGATGTCCAAGAAAACTTGTTGGGTCCATCGATAAGCAACCTCTCTCTATTTGCTCCTAACAAATATTTTCATTTGTACCCCGACTATCAAGGTTGACAACCATGACGTCCGCTATGGCGGACCGCGCCATGATTGGCTATTGACGTGAAGGGGATAGAGAGAAGGAAGGCGGTCGACTTAATCAATTTAGTTTGGGACAAAAGCAATTACGTGACTTTGTTTGGTGGTCGTGTAAGCATACACCCATACCTACCTATGACAATTCAAGGCATTCACAAACAATCACATAACATAAGCATCTCAAGCATTGTCGTGGGTTTGTATGGCTCCCGCTTGCATTAATCTTCGTCGCATCTCCATGTAACGAGACTAATCTAATCAAGCCCTCCCACTAATTACTAAGATCCTATCTAATAATTAAGGTAAATAAATACATGTGATAGAATCCTAAAACCCTCCTAGGCCTTAGGGGCATGCAAGCCTCACAAGTTACATCAAGAATTAATCAATTATTAATTATCAAGGCACCTTAGGCCACATTACAAGCAATCACATGCATTCACAACATTTTACAACACACAAGGCATTGACATCTTGAGCCATATCAAACCCACATCCTCCTACAAAACAAAGTTAGCACATATACAATATACATGATTCACTTGCTCTTAATTAATTTCATTAATTAGAATCTTTGTGCATACTTGTTGCTCAAGTTTTTCGAATGCAAAGAAGGCTTAACCTTAACAACTAATTGTTTAAAGCCCTTTTAAATTAAATCCAACTATCAAAACAGAAAGGAGGGTATTTAAGGAGTCTTCTAATTAACATTTCAATAAATTGATTAATTAGAAACTATTTTAACTAATTAAAATACGAAATTCGGGACCCGAAAAAATTCAAAATAATTCGGTCTCCAAAAAATCTGAAATAAATCCAGAGAACTCCTTACAAAGATTGTGATTACCTGTAAAAATCTCAAGGAGAGATCAATTACCATCAGGGAGAACCAAAAAAGACAAATCCTCAGATTGTGCGCGAAGCACCGTTAGAGAAAATTCTGTTATGGGTCTCAACCTTTTGATCTGTATGATCATCCCCTTGATATTTTTCCAGCAAACAATTTACATAGAAAAATACTACATACAATAGGCTATCATTCCATGAAAAGAAAATCCACAAGTTATATTCAAGATCAACGAGATAACAAGCATTTAAGCAAGGTATCCTGTTCTGGAACAGACCGTCGACCAAAAAGGTTTCACTCGGTTGAGGTATCAGAAAATTTTTTTTGTGTGTAGGGCCGGGGAGTTTGTAGCAGAAAATTTTTTTCGGGCCCGTTAATCCGGGTTGCTTTGATGGCCCATATGTTTATTTCCTTGATGACCGAAACATTATTTTGGATTGGGTCCAAAGAATACGATTTTTTTTTTTTAAGGGGTGAATAATAACTTTTGGGCTGACATATATGTTTAGCAACATCTGGGCCCATTTGTCAGTTGAAATTCATTTCTCTCTTTATTGTTGCAGTGGCATTTCTTATGCGTCCCGTATCTCGTATTTCTTCTAATGAAATTTGGTTTGCATTTTGTTTGTAGGTTAAGATCCTTGGAAACGTTCATTTCAGGTGATTTATCATTCTCTTTCTCTTTTATTTCATTTGTCAGTCATCATGGTTTATTGGCAACGTCCTCCGGGTTTGTCAATTGATAGGCCTAGTGAGTCTGAAATTCAGGCTTTTATTCATACCCATGACCCACATAATTGCATCCCGGAACAACACCCTGAGTGGAGAAACGAGATGCTCATGGGTCGGGATTTCTCATCTGGTAGAATTCCTCGTCATCCACCCACTCGTTTCATACCTGCAAGTGTTCCTTCAACTCTTTTCCCAAAGTGTGAACCTCTAACTGAGATGATCCAAACGGGTATTTATACTCGCTTTCCCCGAAGGCAGCCAATCATGCAATCTGGCCCACGTTCTTCAACCATGGCCTACCATGTTGCTGAAGATCGCGGTCGCGACATAGGCCCTGTTTTCATTCTCCATCCTACCTCTAGGGAGAAAATATACCCAGCAGTGCACTTGCTTGGTCCTGCTATGATTGCAGGAACTGTGCCACCATGGTCTTCTATTTCCAATCACATCCGCAGCCCGTTGCGTCATGAGCGCGGCCAAACCGAGTGGATAATATTTTGCGTGCGTCGCTATAGAGCTGCTTTGTGGAGTGCCCGAATCTTTAAAGCAGTACTCCTGTCACTTTTTAGTTACAAGCCAAGCAAGCCTTATTTTAAGGCTTTTATGAGCCACTGGAATTATCCAACCAACAACGTATTCACTGAGGACCGGCCCATGGCTCTTACTCTTCGTGAGTTAGAAGACGTGTCGGGTTTACCTGTCTTTGGTGATCCGTACGAAGAATATTCACCAATTGATTATGATCTCTTTGGGATGCACCCCAACGGGGAGTGGAAGTACCGCTACGCGGTGAGGCGTGTCTTTGAGATCTACAATGATCTTTCCGCAGAGAGGTACCGTAAAAAGAACGGGGCTAGGGTTCCCTTGTCTCATTGGGTAGAATACTTTACTGATCTATCAGACCGCTCTGGTGGTTGGCCTTCACCAAATATCTTAAATGAAGGGTTGCTCAGGGGAGATGGTCTGACACCCCGTCTGGAAAGCATGTCTTCTCACAGTCACATATTTGATGACGAGACTATGCTTACCGCTTTCTTGGCGTGGTGGCTTAGTTATTTTGTTTTTCCTTCCACTGGACACGTTCGACCCGAGACTTTCGTTATGGCAAATCTTTTGGCGTGTGGCAATTGCCTCGCCTTAGCTAACCCTGCCTTGGCGAACTTATCGCGGTCACTTCGCTTGATTGCCTCTTCAGAAGACCCTTCACATGTTCCCGCAGTAGTTCCTTATCATTTTCTTTTTGGGTGGTTGTGGTCTTACTGGCCTCGCATGTATGACTCCCCCGTGATGGCTCAAACCCTATTGAGGCAACTCCCTAGGATGGCAGCCATTGCTCACGTGAATGCGGCAGGCTGCCCCGATCCCTGGAAAGCACATTCAGTTTTTCTTCGGAGTAGGAATACCCGGGACAAGGAACGGGCATTTGGTCCTGGATTCCTTTTTGACCAGACTAATCCGAGGATCGTAGATTTGCCATCTCCCTCGCCTGGGCAGTTTCCTTTACTTGAGGATTCTTATCTCAAAGTTGAGCTCCTTATTAGTTCAAGGGAAAGTTTACTTTGCTACCGTTCGGGGAATGAACTAGTGGTGGAATTGTATTGCCCTTCTTTTGCAGCTACTCAATTTGGTTATGACCAGTATACACCCATCATTCAAATTCCTCCTGCACGGAACTTTTTGGAGCCTACCTTGGAGACTCATGCTCTCCTTTGGCATGCGTACCTTCGCTTGGGAACAGGTGCGATATTGGATGTGCCTTCACCCTCTCGCGGAGGCGTCGTCACCGTTCGAGCTTTCAACTGGTTTCAGCAGATGGTGGAATCATACCATGAGCGCCTCCAGGAAGAAGTCATTAGGCGGATTTATCCTTCCCATGGCCAAGGACCTCGCCATTATGATCACCCTCCTTGGGGTCCTCGTGAGCCTATCGACTTTCATGGAATTGATGCGACACTTAAATATCCGTCTACCAGTTCTCCTAAGGCTCGTGTTTCTGCTACCGCTTCTAGGCTGATCCCGTCACCTGTCGGTGCTTCCACAGGTTAATCTGAGCATTCATTCTTTGTTCTTTTATACTTATTTCAAAAGCAGTCATGTTATTAATTCTTTGCACTTCGTTTCTATATGCCATTTCAGCTTCCTCTTATTCTTGTCCTAAGGACGTTCCCTCGTCTTCTAAGATTGATCCAACTCCAACCAATCATAAGAGTGATGAAGATGTGCTCGTCGATGTTTTCGGCGAAGGTATACTTCGTCCTACGTTTCCTTCTTCTTCGATCATTCCCTAATGTTCTTTAGTCTCATCGTTTTTTTCATTATATTTTTAGGTATCAATGAATTTCTTCTTCGTCTTGAAATCAAGAAAGGCAAGGCTCCTCAAGAGGCGAGCACTCAAGCCTTCAAAGAGGTAATCGACCTTGCAAGTGAGGAAGAGCCTAATGAAGTCATTGAGTGTGAGCCTAGGGAAGAAGTTTCGAAGGAGGATTCTAATGTAGGGATTGGGGATGAATTAATGAGAGGACGTTCACCCGTCGTTTTTATTCTAAGTCCTGGACTTGAAGAGGAACTTCGACAGGGAGATGAATTCGTTCAGGAACTCTTAGTTGACCCTGTGCAGGTTAACCCACAAGAGGCTGTAGGTATCAATATTGATATTGACCTTGGTGACATTCACGCTGGTGAGGCTGTTGAAGAATTTCTTGAGGCAAATTTAGCAAATGACCCCGTACCTTTTGAGAATTTTGGGGGAGATTTTCTCTTAAGTGGAATCCCCGAAGTCAATGCTTTTGATAATTTCATGGTCGTAACCACTGAGACCGTGGCAACGGCACTTCAGCAATTGTGGGACTTGAGTCTACCTACTGGAGCCTTTTTCTTCCCTTTCAATCCTGCCTTGTTGGCGGGTATCCCTCAAGGTATCCATATCCCCGCCCTTCGGGAGTTGATGTTGGATCATATTTCTCCTTGTTCCTCTGATTTGGCGGATTTGACTCATGGCTTTGAGAATGGCCATTATGATCAGTTTTTATCCATTCAATCAGTGCAGTCTCACGAGCGCATGATGGCTGCCAGTTCCATCACTGATCTATTGCGTGAACAACATGAGACTGCCTTACAACTTTCTTGGACCACTTCCCGTGTGGAGGAGTTGTGGAACTCTCGGGCAGACCCTGCGGTCATATCCCACATGAGGCGAGAATTGTTGGAATTCCATGAACATGCTAGGGATGTTGCTATTCGTTTGGCTAATGCTACTGACTCTTTCCACGCAGCTTCGACTGGTTTTTATAATGCCGTGAATCAAGTGAGAGCCTCTCATCACGAGTTCAATGCTCGTGTGCAAGCGATCAATACCCATTTCCATAAAATCCTCACACAATTGGGAGCCATTCGCCAGGCCTTTGCTGCTTAGATGTCTTAGAATCCCTTGATTACGGTCACGTGTCGTTTAGTGGCTCACTATCTTGTTTCTTTTGTGGTTTTAGACTCTTTTAGTTGATGGATGAGTTATGCACCTTAGTAATTTGTGCTAACTCTTGTATCTTTACTTTATTAATTTAGTGGAACCTGGTAACGTGTGAATGTAGTGGAGCTGTCACCTTAACGATTTGTGTTAGCTCTTGTATCTCTGCTTTATTTCATCTTGATGTCTTTGTTAGTTCCTTGCAATGTTTGTATGAACTTTGGATGCTTTGACGCTTTGAATGAATGATGTTTATACGTGATGTCTTGAGAGTGATGGTCTTGTATACTCTATTTGTTTTGTGTCTTTTCAGGTTGAGAGATGGGAAGTCCGGCGGGTCCCTTGCCTCATGAGGGTGATGGTCCCTTTTATGATGACGAGGAGGACGATAGATCCTCTTCGATGCTTCATGTTCAGACTATTAGGGCCAGTGATTTCATGCGCTCTCCTAGTCCCCCTGTGTTTGCGCCGGGTATTTACTGATTCTTCACTCACTTTGTTTGTACTTCTATATCCATTTTGTTATTTATTAACTCTTTTCCTCTCTTCTTTTAGGTGTCACCATGGTGACTCTGAAGGACGCCTTAACTGCTCTCCGCATAGCTAGCCGTGACACTCCCGTCTTGCTCCCTAAGGTAGATCCTAGGCTGTTTGACGGGATGCTTCTGGACATCCCTGCTAACCGCCATGTGGCTGCTCAGGTGACCCGACTCATCGGCGACTGTAATGGGATGCTGATTCCCCTCCATTGGTCTCATCTGGAGTTAGAGTACTCTACCATGAGGCGCCATCTCGCGTCCTGCCGGCGTACTCTTATGGAGGCTTTCGCCAGACTTGCTGATATTACTCTCAGTTACCACAGCCTTTGTGAGCGGGCTGACCACCGGACTGCTGAGTGGACGGTGGCCCGCCGCCTTGCTCCTTCTTCTTACCTCAGTAGTGTGGAGACTAGGCGTCTGGAGGCGACCATATCGTTCATTCACCAGGAGATCCATGGTTGTTTTGGTCTTATGACTCAGTGGGCTGATCTCTACGCAGATGCTCGCCGTCGGTGCCATGACGCAGCTAGGGCTCTCAGCCACTTCAGCATTGATGAGGAGAGGCGTGCGTCTGATCTTCGGTCCACTTATGAGAAGATCATTGTCATTTTGGGGTTAGCCAAGGAGAAATCAGCTGCACACAGGAGGACCGCCGCAGTGATAGCGGGTGGGTGATCATGGGCTCGGATTTCTGGATATTGAGCACGTTATCTCATTTTGGGCTAAACACTTTTAGGTTTTGTGTTAGCCTTGTATCTTTGAACGTTGGATGTTTGATACTTGGATGTGTAACGTTTGATATTTGGATTTTGGTACTTGGATGTTTGATGTTTGGATGTCTGGCATTTGATGGGCTCGATTTATTTTGTGATTCACTTGCTTGTCTTCTCGCATATTCATGGACTTGCTTTATATCCCTTTATTGAATTCGTGCCTGACTGAGTTTACGCGCTCGAGGCCTCTTTTGAATTTGTTCGCGAAGCGTCAAGTAACCTTATTTCCTCCCTACTTTTCTTCCACGTGTAGGTATTTTGGCCCACATTCGGTTTACTTTATTTTGTAGGGTATAAGGTACACATGAATCTATACCATGATTTAGACTTGGGTATTTTGGCCCATGTCCATACTTCTTTAGGTTTAGATTTGCGTGGGCCTGTCATTACTTCGAATTCAAGTTTGAGACTTCGCGCCTTTCTGGCCTTTCATACTTTCAGTTACGTATACGAGCGGTTTCTTTCCCACGATGCACCAACTTCCCACTTCCATCCACCTCTTTGCCATTGTATGTTTCCAATACTTACGAATAACGTCTTTTCACCCAAAAGTCTATATAAGACCGGGTTTTGCACCGTCTTTTCCATCCTATTCTCACATTAGACCCGTTGCATCCTGATTATCTTTCTCATAATCTCTTTTTAACCATGTCCGCCCCTAAGCGCCCCAGAAACACCACTGAATCCTCCTCTTCTCGAGTTAACCCCATGGTTCCAAATTGGTCCTTTGCCCCTGACAACCGCTACCTCTTTCGTGATGAGATAGCCTTCAATAGCTATCATCAAGATATGGGTCGTGATGACCGCCCAGTGGCTGAATGCTTCTTTTTTCGTCACCAAAGGCGTATCCCAGTAGAGCATGTCAACCTCATATACGGCTGGCTTGACTCTTGGAGTCTTCGTGGACTTGCTGACTTGGACAACCCCTATCATCCTCGAATCACACGCCTTTTCTATGCTAACCTCCGTCTTTCTTATGATCATTATGGTACTCCTTTAGCCACTTCTTACTTGTTTGGCCAATATTTGACAATTACTGCCGAGAGTTTGGCTGAGTTCTTGCAAGCTTCTAACACACTTGCTGGCTTCACCACTTATGCTTTCCATCATTGGCCTCGCGGCTTTGGCAACTATTCTGAGTGTTTGCGTTGGTTCAAGGCTGCCCCTGTTGGAGGCGACGTCGAAGTGGTTTCCACTGAACATCTTCCTGCCATTCACAGGTACTACCTTCTCATAATTTCTTTATTTATTTCTTATTCATATTGCCTGCTCTTCTTTTCTCGTCCATCCTTAACGATCTTTTCATAGGTTTCTTTTCATGATGATTACTGGCGTAATCTTTCCCCAAGGAGACTTATCCAATCATGCTTGTCCCGGGGATCTGTTTTACCTTCGTCACCTCATTCAGAAGCGTCACCCCCTCAACCTGGGTCACATGATCATTTACTTCATGCACCAAGCAGCCATGGACTCTCACGGCCGTCGAGCCTTGCCTTATGGTCATCTTATTGAGGCTTTGATGCGCCGTGCCCGTATCCCTATTCCTGAGATGTTGTGGGGAAACCGCATCTCTGAGGCTCATGTGACTCATCCCCGCAACCTTCTTTCATTATTTGATTCTACTGGATGGGTAGAGTCTTCCATGAACATGCTTGTTCCCGACCCCAACCGTCCGATTAATGAGTACATCTTGGCCCCCAATGCTGAGCCTAACCAGTATAGTCCAGTAAGGGTAGTTTCTCCTCCCCCTGATGATGATTCTGTGGCCTTAGCCCTCGAGGTCCCTGCCCCTGTCTCTTTTCGGGCTTTTGTTGACCAGCGCTTTGGAGAGTTAAACGCTCGCTTGGAAGCAATAGAGGGAATGCTTCAAACCATTACCGCTACTCTTGCTAATTTAGGGGGTAACGTTGCTGCTGCTGTTGTTCCGGAATAGAAGAATTTTCTTCTAATTCCTTGCGCCTTTTGTGCCTGTATCTTTATGCTTTCTAATAGTTTGTATTAGGCTTTCTTTCCTTTTGCTTGCTTATTGTATCAATTTCTTGAAACTTGTATCACTTCATGGTTAATGGATGAATCCTTTCTTTTACCCCTTTTTATTCAAATTCCCTTCTTATTTTATTTGCAAATCACATGGCTGCCCCAATGTGAATGGGCTTGCCCTTGATAAACTCGACTCATTAATTCTGATATGCATGACTTAAGGGACATGGTGTTGTTGTGGTTTGTGTGCCCTCAGATGACTTCATAGGGCGGTGCCTTGATGCCTTCAGTTGCCACACAGGCTTCTTCATTAGGCATAGGTGTTTTAGAGAACCACAAAGGCTCTTTCCAACACGGCTTCGCGTTCTCCGGGACCCGAAGGTCCCTTCATTGACCGCGGATTTGTCAGGGTAAACTAACCTTTTGTGCATTTGGCGACCACACAGGTCTCCTCAACACGATTTTTCCTATCAAACTACTATATTTGGCCTGTGGATTTTGTGGAGTTGGGAGTTTTGGTGGAAGGATTGACTCATGGGGCCGTAAAGGCGAGTCACCCTTTTTCCTTACCCTCTCGTCCTCACCCTCTCATTAGGTATAGGCACTCATTGTAATGGCTCTCAATCGGCATAGGCGTATTGACACGGCATTGGCGAAGTGACCATAGGGTTTAAGGTTTCGGCCGATTTATTCCTTTACCATGCTTAAGACAAGGTTTATTGACTTTGATTACAAGTTTTTGATGAATTTCTTTTAGCGAGGTTAATCCGTGGGGATTGGAGCTTCTCCTTCCGCCAACCAACCGCCCCTTGCGGAAGGTAGGAAGCTTTTATTGGATGTTTTAAGGGATGTTTCTGGTTTTTGTTGAGGTTTATCGGCCTTATTGGAACTTTGTTGAAAGCTTTATTGGTAACATGTAACAATGGCCGTTTTAGTAAGATTGGTAAATAGGGGGTTGAGCTTCTCCTTCCGCCAACCAACCGCCCCTTGCGGAAGGTAGGAAGCTTAGGTTAAGTGATAGGTGATTTTGAGAGAAATTTTGGCTTTATTGGAGTTTAACGGCCTTATTGAAGTTTGGTTAAGCGCTTTATTGGTGGCCATGATGTTTTTGGTATTTATTGAATATGAATGGGATTTTTGGGTTTATAAGGCTAAGTTTCATGTTTTTTTTTTTTGATGATCCTTGTGAAATATAGATTTCATGCATAGTACTTCTTCAAGTACCGTCCGTTGATAGGTGGGATTGTGCATCTTCCTTCTTTGTCCACGAGCTTGTAGGACCCTCCAGTGTAAACTTCCTTGATCACATAGGGTCCTTCCCAATTGGGTGAGAATTTCGGGCCATGATGATGACCCAATATAGGTCTTCGCAAGATTAACACCAGATCTCCTTCTTTAAAGGTGCGCGGTCTTACCATTTTGTTGTATGCCCTCTCCATTTGAGCCCGATACAATTCTAGGCTTTGTTGGGCCATTAACCTTTTTTCATCCAGCGCATCAAGCTCGTCGAGCCTTAGACGCATTTGCTTGTCCATTGGTAGACCCGCGTACATGGCTACCCTCAAAGATGGCAATTCTATTTCCAATGGTAGAACAGCTTCCGCCCCAAACGCCAAAGAATATGGAGTGGCTTGAGTTGGCGTGCGGAAGGTGGTACGATAAGCCCATAATGCCTCTTGCAATTTCTCATCCCAACTTCTATGATTGTCTCCCACTATTTTCCTCAAGAGTTTAATCAAAACTTTGTTGAAGGCTTCTGCCAATCCATTTGCTCTTGGGTTATAAATGGAGGAGTATTGCCACTTTATTTTGTGTTGTCTCGCAAAGGCGCAAATCTCACCGCTTTTGAAAGCGGTACCATTATCAGATATTATCTCCATTGGAGTGCCAAAGCGATATACCACATGGTTCTTCAAAAACCGTATTATATCTTTGCTTTTCACTTCTTTTAATGGCACGGCCTCGGCCCACTTTGAGAAATAGTCAGTGATTGCAAGAATGAATCTATGCCCCTTCGAACTCGGTGGATCGATCGGCCCTATTACATCCGTTCCCCATTTATTGAATGGCCATGAGGCCACTGTTGGGTGCAACGGATTAGGGTGTTGGTGTATGAAATCTCCATTCACTTGGCACATGTGGCATCTCTTTGCATAATCCTCGCAATCCATGATCATTGTTGGCCAATAGTACCCCATTCTCTTGATGTGAAGTCTCATTTTGGGACCCGATTGATGAGCCCCGCAAAATCCCGAGTGTACTTCTCTTATAATCTTTCGGGCTTCTTCTTGTGACACACACCTCAACCATAACTGATCATATGAGCGTCTATATAGGGTGTTATTCACATAGACATAGCGAAGAACCCGCCGCTTCAATTGCTCTCTTTCCATTTTTTCCTTGGGGAACACTTGATGTTGGAAATAATCCACGAAGGGTTTTCTCCAATCTTCCTCGTTATTTGCCTCTACTTCCATTACTTCATCGGGATCTCTTATTTGGTCTTCCTCCCATTCTTCTAAATCCACATAGAGATGAGCATTGACTTCTTTCTCAATTTCCATGAGATAAGGTGCCAATGATCGACGATTCCTTATCGTGATTTGAATCTCTTCGTCATCTGGCTTGCTCAATTGTGTAGCGACCCGAGCCAAGGCATCGGCCATGCCATTAGAAGCTCGAGGTACTTTCTCCAACGTGATCTTTGTGAATTTAGTCATTAATTCTTGGGCCCTTTCATGGTATTTTACCAGCTCGGGTTTCTTCACTTCAAATACCCCTTCAACCTGGTTGAGAATTAATTGAGAGTCTCCACACACTTTCATTTCTTTTATATCCATCTCAATGGCCAATTCTAATCCAGCAATCAATGCCTCATATTCAGCTTCATTATTCGTGCATGGTTCAGTCAACGCTATAGAGTGTCGAAGAATACCTCCTTGAGGTGTGATAAAAACTAGACTCACTCCCGCACGAATTCTGGGCATCTCAGGTCTCTTGGAAGGTTGAATGGCAGATGACCCATCGAAAAACATCACCCATCCTGATTCTTTTCCTTCAACACACAGGCTTTGCTCATCAGGAAATTCACACCTCAAAGGAGAATCATCTGGAATGGGGTGTGCGGCCAAAAAGTCGGCCATCGCTTGACCTTTTATCGCCTTTTGAGGGGCGTAGGTAATGTCGAATTCCATTAGGGTGATGGCCCATCTTGCTAATCTCCCCGTTAGCATAGGTCTCGTCATTAGATATTTCAATGGGTCAACCTTGGATATCAAGGTGATCTTATGAGACAACATGTAATGTCTCAACTTTTTTGTAGCGAACACCAAGGCTAAACAATGATTTTCAATGGGGCTATATGATCGCTCGGCCCCGACCAACATGCGGCTCAGATAATACAATGCATTCTCTTTGCCTTCTTCATTTTCTTGAGCCAATAAAGCACCCAACGATCCTTCCAATGCCGTGGTATAGAGGATCAACGGCTTTTCTTGGATAGGTGCGGCTAAAACAGGTGGCTTGAGAAGATATTCTTTGATATCATCAAAGGCTTTTTGACACTTTTCATCCCACTTAAAGGGCACATCCTTTTTGGTAAAATGGGTGAATGGTTTGATTCTTCCCGAAAGGTTGGCAATAAACCTTCTGACATAGGCCAATTGCCCCTGTAGAGAGCGAAGTTGCTTAAGTGTCTTGGGAGGAGGCATTTCCCTAATTGCCTTGATTTTTGCGGGGTCGATTTCAATGCCCCTGTGTCTTACCACAAATCCTAGGAATTTTCCTGAGGATACCATGAATGCACACTTCAATGGATTCATTTTCAAGGAATACTTTCTCAACCGCTCGAATACTATCCTTAGATACTCCAAATGTTCATCTATGGATCGAGCTTTCACGACCAAGTCATCCACATAGCACTCAACTATTTTGTGGATGAGATCATCAAAAATTTTGGTCATTGCCCTTTGATAGGTGGCCCCCGCATTCTTTAATCCGAAAGGCATCACTTTGTAGCAAAAAATGCCTATCGGTGTGCGGAAAGATGTGTGACGCTGATCCTCTTTGTCCATGGGAATTTGGTTATATCCTGAAGATCCATCCATAAAAGAGTACACCACATAAGAAGAAGTGTAATCAATTATCAACTCCGTTACAGGTAGTGGAAAATCATCTTTCGGGCACGCTTTATTCAAATCCCGAAAATCCACACAAACTCGAATCTACCCATTCTTCTTCTTTACTGGCACAATATTGGCCACCCAAACGGGATTCTCTTCCTCCCGAATAAAACCCGCATTAATCAACTTCTTTACTTCTTCCACAACCTTTTCCTCAAGCTCGACCCGCATCCGTCTCGGGCCTTGCTTGACGGGTTTCACATTGGGATCAATTTTTAGTTTGTGAGATGCTAGGGCAGGGTCAAGTCCCGGCGTTTCTGTGTAATTCCACGCAAAACAATCTTTATACTCCATGAGAAGTACTTTTAGTTGTTCTTGCTTTTCCAAAGGGAGTGAGGCGCTTATAAAGGTGGGTCGAGGATCATCTTTAGTGCCCAAATTCACCTCTAAGAGCTCATCAATTGTATTTTGCCCACCTTCCTCTAGTTCTTGAGGAGCATTCTTCGCCACTTGAATGAATCCTTCCTCTTCGGGTTGAGTTTCAATGGGCGTTATGCCCACCATGTGACTTTCCACAATCTTAACCATCAAAACTTCTCCTTGAGGAACTTTAAAACCCAAACCTTTGGTGTTTTTCCATTTTCCATCTACACCAATCACCCATCTTGATTTTCCACTCCATAATTCCTGAAAAGCTTTAGCTCTTTGTTTGGAAGTGGGATCTAGACAACGAGATCGTTGGAAGAGAGGCATCAACTCCTTATTATAATAACCCATTACCTCAATTCTTTCATATTCATCTTCTTTTTCATTTAACCACTTCTCCCAATTATCGGAACATGCTGCCCCATCAGATGGCTCTACGCTCTCGGCCTTGTAAAATAAGATTCCTTTGTGTAACACTACCTTCTTTTGCACCTTTTCTACCTTAGGAGGAACGTAGAAAGTCTCTAACTCCTTCACTTGATTTACTTCCCTTGGGGTGAGTTCTTTGAGGTGACCCACGGGAACTTGCTCAATAGCCATTGAGTCTTCACTCCGATCACACACATAAATCGGATTTCTCTTTCTTTGGCCTTTGTTCTTAGACTCATTTGTAACATATGAGTTTCTCCTTGGCTTTTTCTCTCCATCTTCTTCATCAGATGACCCGACATAAATAGGGGTCTTAACAACACAAGAGACTTTGGGTTTACTCCTCAACCTTATATTTTCACCATCTCCATTTTCTTTCTCCGCCCGCCACTTGAGTCGAGGGGATGTACTCCTTTGTGAAGCGGGAGTGAAGAAACGGTCTATTTCTTCCAATTCAACCTCATGTACCCCATAATATTGCGGGTCTCCTTTGATGGTCTTTTGTTCACCATCTTGAAGGTATTTCACACATTGGTGCAAGGTAGATGGCACAAGATGATTCTCATGTAACCATGGTCGACCCAACAAGGCTTTGTATGATGTATCGGCATCGATTACATAAAATTTTACAAGGGTTTGAAGCTCCCCGAATTTCATAGGGAGAGTCACTGACCCTAATGCCTTTTCTGAATTTTGGTTGAAGCCATGAATATAAACATTTTCATCACACAAACGCCTTCCTCCCAAGGCCAATTGATTTAATGATCGCAACGGCAAGATGTTGATTGAGGATCCGGGATCCACTAGCATGCGGCTCAGTTGGCTTCCATTTGTTTCTCCCGTGATGTAAAGTGGACTATTGTGCATAGCCGTGCCTATCATCATATCTTTGTTTGTGAAAGTGATTTGGCTAGACGGTTCCACATAAAGTGCCTCCGTCATTTGCTTTTCAGCCAAGTACACTTGGAACTTCTCGGGATGTTGCAATGCTTCCATCATTATGTCCCTAAGTTCTTGTGACATCATGAGTGCTTCAAACACACTCATCAGAGCTGGTGTTCGCCTTAGGTGGGCTAGAATGTTGTATTCTCCCATGGCTCCTTTTGGCCGTTGACTTGGGCCCGCTTCACCATTAGCCTCTCGGGTTTGATCTTTACCCTTTTCTTTAATCTTCTCATTCCCTTTTGGTGCTTGTCTCTCGGGCAAATTCGTTCCCGATCGCAAGTTCAAATGGCAGTCTTCTTCTTTGAACATGCCTTTCGAGAAAAGTCCCATGTAAGGCGCTTCGTTTTCATCTTCTGAGTCGTCATAGTAATAAATTGTAGAGCCTTCTTCTTTTTCTCTTTCTTTTTCTTTTTCTTTTTCAATTTCTTTTTCACTTTCTTTTCCTTTGTCATCTTTTCCTTCATTTTTCTTTTCATTTTTCTTTTCATTTTTCATTTCTTTCATTTCTTTTTGATTACAATTGGTTTTTGACACCTTTCTCACTTGAAAATCTTCTTGATCAGACTCATCACTTACTATGACTATGATATTACACTCAACGTCACGCCTATCACTTTTCCTTTGGAACACCGCATTCGCTTGAGCATGCGGAGCGGGTGTTTGTTTATAACTATCAGACAACACCAATTCTCCTTCCTTGATCATTCTCTCGGCAACATCCTTGAAGACATAACAATCTTCGATCGGGTGCCCCAATACCCGATGATATGCACAATATTTTGGGTCATCCACTTTATCTTGCTCATGTGGCCTCTTGCAAATGGGCAATTCTATGGCTTTCCCCGTCAACAATTGCTTGAGCAACGCCGCAGTTTTCTCCTTCTTGAAAGAATATGGCCTTTTTAAGCGTTCGTTTAAAGGGGTTTGAGATCGGGTATTACTACCACTATTATTGCCATTATTTCTATTCCCTTTATAGCCACCACCTTGGCTTGTAGAAGCTTCATTAGCTCCCACAACTTTGATTGGGCCTTGGCCTTTGTTTCTATTGTAAGTGGGTTGTGATTCCTTCGGTGGTCCAATATGTACCACTCTCGCCACACGAGTGACCAAGTCCTCGTACGTGTAGATGTCACTCCCGGAAAGTGACCTTCTTATCCAATCATCTAAATTTCTCACCAAAAATTCCACGGCCTCCCTTTCAGGCATTTGGTGAGTACATCTTATGTTTAGGTTTCTCCACCTATTGATGTAATCAAGAGCCGCTTCTCCCGACTTAGGCTTTTCACTTGCCAAATCGGCCATCGTGATCCTTTGGGTTACCATGGCAAACTTAGCTCTAAACAAGTCTTCCATTTCATCCCATGACTCCACCGAATCATTCTCCAATGAAGAATACCACTCGAAAGCGGGACCCGTCAGACTTTGGGAAAATTGTTTTAAAAGGAGAGCTTCGTCATGTGAAGTATTACCACATGCATTTCTAAATTGTACCAAGTGTTGCTCGGGAGTAATATTCCTTTCACCCGTCCCATCAAACAAATTGAATTTTGGTACTTGGTAGTTTGAGGGATATTGCACATGCTCATATCTCTTTGGATAAGGCCGACCACATTTCTTTCTAAAATTAACCAAGTGCCCCGCACCCGAGGCTTGCAATTGTTGGCTTATCATCTCTTGGATGACTTGCTTGGTTGTTTCGGGCCTTTCTGCCCCATTTCGGGATCCTGCCCCTGGGATTTCATCCTCGTAGGACCCGTACTTATTCTTACTCCTTCTTTCTTTGGAAGGTCTTCTCACTATTCTCTCGTCCTCGGACGAGTCATACTTGCCTTTGCTTTTCCTTCCTTTCGAAGGTTTTCTTCTACTCCTTTCTTCTTCTTCTTCATCTGAAGAGTAGTATTTGCTTTTACTCTTCCTTTCTTTGAGGAGTTTTCTCTTATTTCTCTCTTCTTCCTCGTCAGAGGATTCGTACTTGCTTTTGCTTTTCTTCTCTTTACTAAGTTTCTCTTTGTGCCTAACCTCCTCCTCAGAAGAGGAAGGGGACTCTTTGTCAAGTTCTCCCAACAAATTTTTCTTTTCTAAGAATTTGTACATCTTTTTGACAATATCTCTATCTTTCTCTCTTTCATTCATTAATTGAGAGATCCTTCTTTCATTCTTTTCTATAATACTCTTCAATCGTCCTTTTTCTCCCTCGGCCCAACGGCTTTCATCATTACTATCATTTTGGTCAATCCTAATGACCTCTTCTCCTTCGTCCTCTTTGCGGTTGTGACAACTCGCTGAGGGGTCATCTTGTTTATTTTTGCTTTCCTTTCGATTTATAGGAATTTCTTCATCACTGACTGCATGCACGAATGCGTGCATTTCAAACCTCTTATCGACTCCAACCATGTGGACATGGGTATGGATTACTGGCTTCTTTTCTCGCCACACCATGCGTCTCCTTTTATTTTGTGGCTCTTGGCTAGCCACTTCAACCACCAACCGAGTTTTGTCTTTCGGAACCCATATTTTCTTGGGTCCTTTCCCTTTCTTCACGGGCCCCAATCTCTCTTTGATTGAAGTTGCCAATCTTTCCCCCAACCTTTCTTTCACAGGGGTAGACGCCCTTGTCTTTCTCTTTGGTCCTAGCCTTTCATGGACCGGGGTTCGTGGCAACGAGAGTCTCTCTTTAACAGACACCCTTGTCTTAGGGCTCCTTCCCCGAAATTTCATTTGGTACTCAGCTGGGAACTCCTCTATCGTCTTGAGCTGGGCCTTGGGAGAGTTCTTTCTGACCAAACGAAGCGGTGCAAAAGGATTACTCACGGGGAGATTGGGTCTGGTATCCAATTCCCGTTGATATGCCCCTTGAATTTTCTTAAGAGTCCTCACACCATTGGTTGTTGGAACATATGTCTTTCTCACCGCTCTTCTCTTCTGAGGGGAGCGACGATTGGATTGATATTTGTTAGGTGAAGCTACTGGAGTACGGTGGACTCCATTTTGTGGAACAAGAACCCACTCGCTTCCATTATTGACTATTGGCGTCTCGGGCACCACTTCCTCGATGCCCCTAATGTCCTCATCCTCTCGAGCAATCTCCATCTGCCCGTCTTTGCCATGTACTAGTGGCACATATGCAAATCCAAAGGGCATGCCACCGAACATGAACTGATTGTCAAAGCGAATGGGGACGGCCCCAATGGTGAACTTCCCGCTAGGCTTGCTCATTTCGACACTTGCATTGAACGCCATCTTAGTCCTACAACAACAAACAACTCAATGTTATCGTTAGTAGCGTTTATTAGAAGATTTAGAAACTTAGAGAAACAATTTTCTAGCCTATACATTATATTCCTCAAATCCCAAAGATGAGAGGAGAAAGAGGTCCCACCGGGCGTGCCAGAGAATCTGTGTGGACTTTTTCGTCATTTCTCGAAGAACGATTGGGTTTCCTCAAGAACGGGAATAAGTCTTAGATTCACCCCTCACGAGTTTAAATTCAAGTGCAGAAATGCTTCTTGACAACAAGAAAACATTAACGAGAATCTATTCTCATGAAGGTTTATTAATTTTGTGGATCCTTTCCTTCCAATAGGCGCAAGCCCCTATTGTTAATTACCCCGTGACGAATCACGAGAACCTCTGATTAAGGGATTCGAGAAATTATATGTCGTAGGCTAGAAAGGTTATTATCTCAGTTTATTAAACTAAACTCAATTGATGTTACCAAACTTAATTGACGGGGCACAATTGAGAAAATAAAAGACTTAATTCTTTTGATTTAAATCGGACTCAATTAATGGTACCAAACATAATTAACGGGACCTAATTGAGGATACTTAAAACAATTTAACTAAAACTAAGTCTTGATCGCTGGGCGATTTATAAGACTAAGAAAGTTTGGTTTGGTAGTTCCTGGCTATTTGGCAGCTTGGGGAAACTAAGTCTAGGTCATTTGGTGACTTAGAAGACTAGGAAAGTTTGATTTGGTAATTCTTTGCCATTTGGCGGCTTATAAGAATCAGTTCTTGGTCAATTGGCGACTTGGAAGAACAAAAGGATTTGACTTTTGTAATTCTTTGCCATTTGGCGGCTTGTAAAAATCAGTTCTTGGTCATTTGGCGACTTGAAAGAACAAAAGGATTTGACTTTTGTAATTCTTCGCCATTTGGCGGCTTGTAAGGATCAGTTCTTGGTCATTTGGCGACTTGAAAGAACAAAAGGATTTGACTTTTGTAATTCTTCGCCATTTGGCGGCTTGTAAAGATCAGTTCTTGGTCATTTGGCGACTTGAAAGAACAAAAGGATTTGACTTTTGTAATTCTTTGCCATTTGGCGGCTCATAAGAATCGGAGGGTTTGGCTTTTAGATATCACGACCTTCACTAACTTTAAGATTCCTTTTAATACTTTTGAGAACACTTATTTTAAAAGTACCTAATCGAAAGTAGTCACTTGAAGGTTGTTTTATTGTTGAAATTATTTAGGTTTTAGTTTGCAAATTTTATAGAAAATTTATATAAGTTTTTATTGTGTTTGTTATTTTTTATAAAATTCAATTTTATCGCGAAATTACTTTCAAAATATAAAAGGCTAATATTTTAAGAGATTTTAATATCAAAGTATCAGTAAATCTAGATTCTACAGATTTTTTGGATTTTATGGATATTTTATTTGAATTTTCCTGAGTTTTCTACTATTTTTGGTGAGCTTTCTAAATTTCAACAGATTTGGATTTTTCTGATTAGGCCACGTAGGCAATAAGAATGAAGTGGCAATCTATTGGGCTTAATCAAGATGGCAGCGGGGGTTTGGATTTTAAGTATTGGGTCTTTGCACTTTTTCATCAGGCCTTGTCTAATTGGGCCACTGTATATATATCTCTCTCTGTTTTTTTTTATTTCCGAAGCTCATTCCCTGTGATGAATTACTGACAAAAATTATGATCTTTCGGCCACAAAAGATCAGAAAACTCATGGCGCTAGACCTGGAGAACCAACGTGGGTTTCATTTCGCACATTTACGGGTTTGGACCCGTTACTGATTCCGGCCGCCTCAGGTTAAGGGACTGGGCTTGTCAACATCGTGAGGCAACGAGAGATGCAACGATGGGCTCAACTTTGGTTGCGTCAGCCCCATCTGGTGAGAGAACCAGTGAATTAGCACGGCTGAGGGGTGGTCTGGTACGATGACATAGGAACCAGTACCAACGGGCTTAGACAAGTTTAATTTGTACCAGAAAAGAGTCTCGGATCGTCAAAGCATTAAGGAGAGGGAATCTACATCCTCAATGTATCTTGCACTTGCTCAATTTTGGGGAATTTTGACGTGGAGACGATGAAGTCAATTAGGTACAGGAGAAGGATGGAGTCACACTAAATTACTTGATCGATGATTCTAATTAGCTTCCAACTTGTATGGCTTAGTTTAATGACTTAATAGAACACTATTTTATTAAACGATTTGCACCTATCGCCTGGTAATTTGGGGCTGGTCACGTCTTACTTGGCACTGTCATTGAGACTACTCATGATCCGTACTTACTCTTGCCGTGTATATAACATATACTCTCATTTATATGTATCTTTATTTGGTTATTTATATCATTGACATAGGCGCCACCATAAATGTCAAATAGTGCCAATACCCATATCACTTACCAGCTTAGTACTATCCTTGCACTATTGTACCACTGGACATCGTAAAGTGATTCAGCAACTATACAAATTTCATTATCCAATATCACTTTGCCTATAACAAGCCCTAGTCTAAACTTTGCATATCAGTTCTGGAACTTTCACTCTTTCCCAACAGTTGCAGATTTTGTAAAGAAGTCTTATGTATATTAGAAATTATACATCTAAACAGTAGACGCAATCAATTTTAATGCGCAATTAGTAAGAATAGAGGTCAAATAAAGAGTTCGAGTGAAAGGAGACTATTTCTCTTGAATCTAAATAAAAATCTAACAAATAAACGACTATGCATCATATTATGTTTTCAGATCAAATGAATTTGTTCATAGAGCAATTCTCGTCCGAATTTGTCAATCTGACAAGAAATTGGCAGCATTTCCCCTCCCTTTGTTCAATTAACAAGGTTTCCCTGTCCATGGCCAAGACCAATAGAAAAGGAAATGCCACCATGCGCAGGAGAAACTCCAGCCATAGTAAAACGCTAATAATTGGAGAAATTCCAATCAAAGCAGTAGAATAGCTAATATAGCTAATATCTAAAGATTCTTTAGATAAAGCTTGAACCGGATCAATGAAGGGAGGAAAAGGGAGAAAGAGAAAAAGAGAGAGGAAGCATTGCCAAATTCACACAAATTGAATCAAAAGCGAAACAAAATTCAAGAAACAAGAACAAAATTAAGTACTTTCGAATTCAAAAGCATCAATTACAGAATTTAATCAAAACTTCAAGAAGATTGCAAATTCTTTCATTTCACTTCAAAATCGACTTACAAACTCCAACCATACCTTTTTCTTACCTATTTCTCGATTACAGGAAGTTTCGTTGAACTTTATTTCTGCCTAATTTCACTAATCTCAACTCGCACTAGAGGTGTTTGTGGAAATGACAGACTCACTAATCCTACTTAAGCTTTGAAATTGGAGATTTTTTTGTGTGAATTGAACTCAGAAATCTCTAGAGAAGGTCTCTAGAGGATCTGCAAGTGCGTATGTGTGTGAATTGTTGGAGAAGAAGCAAAAGTCCCATTCTCTTCGATTGGTCGGGTTTATATAGGCAGTGGCGAGCTAGAAGCATCCTGCGAGCTGGCTCCAGCTGTGTTGATCGTCGCCCTTCATTTGACATGCTCTCAGATTGACTTCCATCGGACGGTCATCATGATGCCATATCAGATGTCTTTCTAGAAAGTCAACATGTTAGACCCGACGCTTTGACTATGGCGGTTATGAGGTTTGTTATGATTTAATTGATCTCGGCCTTTGGTTAGTTAATCTCTGTGTTGCACTCTCATCCGACGGCTAGAATCAGGTAGCATTGCCGGAGCCTCTCGATGGTCAAAGGAGGAGTTTGACCACGGCAGCTGGGGTTTGTTATATAATCATGATTGCCTCTGAACTAACCTTTCACTTGGTGGTCTTGATCGATTCAACTTGGTGAATTCGGGTAGGAGTTAACAAATTCTGTTGGATGCCGTTCGTAGGCAGTTGCGGTGGGTACAGCAGCATTAGCTTCGATTTTATTCGCGTTTTCTCTTTCCCTTTCTTTTATTTCCTGGAGGAGACGATCTCTTCGCCTGAGGGTCCCATCGGTCAGTTTTAATGAGACACAATCCCAGCGCTATCCATTACTCTTTCTGTACTCCCGGCTTATCGTGCACCACATAGTTGGACTATTTTCTGAGACATACGTGGTTCATGCACCAAATCTAACCAAGTCGGCTACTGTACGGGAGGGAAGAGGATTTGAAACCCAGAATCCTTTCTCCATTTCCGTTGGCACTGGAGACAATATTCAGTCGTATAATTTTGATTGTACACTGTCTGAGACCCCTGTTTCATGTGTATATCTCAATTTTCATTGTGAATCCTGCAATTTATCAACACTTTCTCCATTTCACTGATTAATTGGACATATTCCATAAGTGTTGCATCAATCTGAATATCTCTCTTCCCTTCAAATTTGTTTGCCGTCATCCTTCTATTTTATTTATATATTTATCCAATTTTGAATTATCACCAAATTTGCACCCTCAACAATTGCGAAGCTATTTTCGGGAAGTTGGGGAACGTTTTTGGGATTAAACTTGCTCAAGTTTCTCATTTCCAAGAACATATCTTAGGAATCGGTTTTTCTTCTCCAAGTAAATACCTTAGAAACGAGCTTGTCGTTTTCCAAAGATTGATCGCAACGAAATTAACATATTTAATATCTATAACAATTTCAATTTAAGGTCATTTAGTTTATGCAATGTTTTGTTTATGGAAAGATAAACAAAACTCCCACTACATTTAATTAATGTCCCTAAATGTAATGGATTCCAAGATCCCCATTTTCGTCAAGTAGAGCCTGCTATGGCACGACACCCTACTTAACTAGACAAGGTAGGTTCTCCAACCAATCATATCAACCATACGACTCTTGGTTTATGAATATCTAAGTATATTTACAAACTTCGCCCCGATGTCCAAGAAAACTTGTTGGGTCCATCGATAAGCAACCTCTCTCTATTTGCTCCTAACAAATATTTTCATTTGTACCCCGACTATCAAGGTTGACAACCATGACGTCCGCTATGGCGGACCGCGCCATGATTGGCTATTGACGTGAAGGGGATAGAGAGAAGGAAGGCGGTCGACTTAATCAATTTAGTTTGGGACAAAAGCAATTACGTGACTTTGTTTGGTGGTCGTGTAAGCATACACCCATACCTACCTATGACAATTCAAGGCATTCACAAACAATCACATAACATAAGCATCTCAAGCATTGTCGTGGGTTTGTATGGCTCCCGCTTGCATTAATCTTCGTCGCATCTCCATGTAACGAGACTAATCTAATCAAGCCCTCCCACTAATTACTAAGATCCTATCTAATAATTAAGGTAAATAAATACATGTGATAGAATCCTAAAACCCTCCTAGGCCTTAGGGGCATGCAAGCCTCACAAGTTACATCAAGAATTAATCAATTATTAATTATCAAGGCACCTTAGGCCACATTACAAGCAATCACATGCATTCACAACATTTTACAACACACAAGGCATTGACATCTTGAGCCATATCAAACCCACATCCTCCTACAAAACAAAGTTAGCACATATACAATATACATGATTCACTTGCTCTTAATTAATTTCATTAATTAGAATCTTTGTGCATACTTGTTGCTCAAGTTTTTCGAATGCAAAGAAGGCTTAACCTTAACAACTAATTGTTTAAAGCCCTTTTAAATTAAATCCAACTATCAAAACAGAAAGGAGGGTATTTAAGGAGTCTTCTAATTAACATTTCAATAAATTGATTAATTAGAAACTATTTTAACTAATTAAAATACGAAATTCGGGACCCGAAAAAATTCAAAATAATTCGGTCTCCAAAAAATCTGAAATAAATCCAGAGAACTCCTTACAAAGATTGTGATTACCTGTAAAAATCTCAAGGAGAGATCAATTACCATCAGGGAGAACCAAAAAAGACAAATCCTCAGATTGTGCGCGAAGCACCGTTAGAGAAAATTCTGTTATGGGTCTCAACCTTTTGATCTGTATGATCATCCCCTTGATATTTTTCCAGCAAACAATTTACATAGAAATATACTACATACAATAGGCTATCATTCCATGAAAAGAAAATCCACAAGTTATATTCAAGATCAACGAGATAACAAGCATTTAAGCAAGGTATCCTGTTCTGGAACAGACCGTCGACCAAAAAGGTTTCACTCGGTTGAGGTATCAAATCTCAATGAAAATCTATGAAATTAATTTTCACAGATTCCAGACTTAAAGGAGAACATTTTCATTTCAACACTTTTCCATAAAAGTTTCTCAATAAGTACAGTTTTTCAAAATAATCAGTTTGTTTGAAAAAACAGATCTGACAACTTCATCACTTTTCATCCTTGAACGCCCACATAAAATCCGAAATATGCAACAAAATTTACACATTCATAAAGAGCATCAAGTTTAGATCAATCCTATCTAAAAGTTACAGGTACTTTGTATACAAACTTATTTGTTACCAACCACAATAACAGAACTGTGCAGCAGAATAACAGATCTGCGCACCGTTACCGTTTAAATCACTAAAAATTCATTTTACATCGAATTTCAATGATTCCAGTGGGAAAACAACCACAACTCAAAGGGCTACAACCTCCAATAAGAAAGAAAAAATTTCAGAGAGCTTTACACCACGAAAAAATAAGCAACAAGACAGAAAACAGCCTTTCCAGGGCCAGCAAGCATGCACATCACTAATTAACTTAATTAATTACGAATTCTCACTTAATTAAGTGTGAAAAACCTTAAGCACGACCATAGCTCTGATACCACTGTTAGGAAATGCTCATATTTTAATTTTAGATTAATTACAACTAATTAATCACCATTAACAACAAGCAAATCAATAGATCTAGTGCTAAAGCAATCACACATCAAATCAATGAGAACAAGTAGGAGAAAGTTATACCTCTCATGAAATCGCATTCATGAGGCTCGAATCCTAAGCGTAGGAGTCGGTGGCGTGCTTGCACCGCCTCTCCACCACCTCGAACCACCTCACGCCCACCAAGGAGCCGACCACAAGCTTGAAGGAGTGCTAGCTCTTCTCAAGCTTCTAGCTAATCCTCTCTACCAACTTCTAATTTCTATTAACTATTTAATGGAGGAAGAAGAAAGGAGGAGCTCAACACATGAGCAATGGAGGGAGAAGGAAGAGCCATGGAGAAGAGAGAAAATTCTCTCTTCTCTTTTGGTGGCGCACAAGAAAGGAAGGGAAGAGGAGAGGGGTAGATGGAGGCTAGGGTTGGCTCTCTAAAGAGACCCCCTTTTATAGCCAACCAATCCTCATCCTAAGTTGTAACTATTTACAACTTTGCCACTTGCCCTAGCTGAAATTAATAGGCTATGAAGCCCAATTTCTCATGTGCTAAATGGGCCATTAATTCATTAATTAATGATCCATATAAATGCTCTTTCTTTCATCCTTTACAATGGGCCTTTAAATAAACAATTAATTTAGAAGCCCACATAGCTCAAATAAATTAAAGTGTTGAACATAATTAATTATTAACTTATTAATAATTAATTCTTGATTAGCTTATGCATTAATTTATTTCTAACATGATCTATTTGATATAATTAATTATAACGGTTCATAACGGTATATAATTAATTAATCAACTTATCATGTTTTGTATTCTCCAATACAAATAAACAATGCACGTGTGGTCAAAGTCCTATTTGTGCGACCCTATTGAGGATTCATGCTATGTTGGCCATGGAGAATAAATCATTATTTATTTCCAATAATCATAAGCGGTATCTAGCAACACGTTATGATTCCCAATTCGCATAAATAATGTACCGCTACAATATGTCAATCCTGCATAAGAAATATTAGTATTTCTTTGTCTGATTCTTATGTCACATGATATCTTTGTATAATCCAAGATAGGAATGTGTCATTCTTGCAGATTATACATTTCTTGATCTAGAGTTGATTGTACAAGTTGGCCAAACAATCCAAACTCCATCAAGGGGCCCAAACAGATATCATCACTCATTAAGTATATTAATGAGGGACATACGATTTTCTTGATGAACAACTTTTCCCCGCACAATTCAAGAGAACATAAATAAAGTCCTTATAGCAGCCTTTATCAGGAATCAACGTTAGACGATATTTATTGAACCTATCCTCATGTGGAAAAGGTGAACATCTCAAACTTAGAATCAAACTGATATGAAATAAACAATGACACATAACACAATCCATATGTTTATTTCACTGGGTCAAGTCCTGTACTATGTTCCAATAACATACACATATGCAATTAAGTTGGTAACTCCTTACCTATGATTTGTAGAACTTAATCATCACTTAACTTGCATACTAATCTTTTATGATAATTAATGTTCCTTGTTAATTATCAAGATTATGGACGATTCAGATTTATTATTGTCATTCTAATGAATGATCCACAGAGATCTACAATTCAGATCCTCAACCTGAATGATCTGTCAATAATAAACTCTAGGAACAAATGATCAAATATCATCATTAACATAAACTAAGAAAATAAGTCATTAAATATTGACTTCTAGGACATAACTCCAACACAACTTGGTGCCTACGTCCTCCACAAACAAGCACACTCTTTTTATTTTATTTTTATGTTTTTCTGAGATACATTGTTTGAGGGAGAAGGAGAAGATAAATAGACATAAAATTACATAAGGCAACTAACTTTTTTGGTAATAAAATTAATTCACACAATCTTGTATTTATTCTTCATAATTTCCTTCTCTTCTGACACACATCAGATCCTCTTTATTAGGAAAACATCCTATAATTCGAATCCATCTTCTATGGAAAGATTTGACACAATATTGCAATTGTTCCTGCCAAATATGCTAGGTCAGCTCAGGAATTCGGTCCGAATTGTATTACCTTAACCTCTGATTTCTCAATTCGGTCCAAATTACACCTTGGCAATGATATTTCCTTCTCTATTCGGTCCGAATCCATCCTTGTTCGGTCTGAACAGTGTTTGTGTTGATCCGTTTTCTTCACACTAACTTCACGCTATACCATTCGGTCCATACACACACATGTAGACCTCATATATTTCAACACCATCCCCATGTGGAATGGGATCTTCGACAGTCAAAAAAAAAAAAAAGGACCGATGAGCAATATTTCTTTTTAATATCTAACAACAACAACAACAACTAAGTTTTTTATTCCAAACAAGTTGGGATAGACTAGAAAATAAATCCAACAAAAGGTCATCAAACCACCAAAGATAAAAGGAAAAATCAGCCGTATACCCTTCAAATCTTCTCTAATTAGCCATATGCCCTTCTATTATTTAATATTAGTCATATACCCCTCTAATCATCGTTAGTATTGCCATTTACCCTTTTGGCTAATTTAAATAATATAATAATTCTAAAAATTCAATTTATAAAATTTAAGACTAAAATGTCCATGACCTCTGCCCTGCCTACTTTCCCTGCAGATCGATTGAGAATCGCTAGAGAGATTCATTCGATCCTGAAATAGAAAGAAACAAAGAAAAGAAGACTAATAAAGAAATATTTCTTAAATCAACAAATGAAGAATGCTAAGCAAGCATAACTTTTCTCACTCATGTACGCTTATGGTAAACTGATTCTTGATTATGATTTTGGTGATTAAGATCCTTATGCAATTACTTATCATCATAAACAGCTCTTTCTAGAATTATTTATTTAATTCAAGAAATATGCCATTTCTTTTTTTTAAAATGAAACGCCCATGGGCAAGAATTTCATCAAAACACAACGTACCAGTATAGTCTTACATAGGAACTACTTAAATAAAATGTAAAAATCAATCCACATTCTAACTGAGTCAATCAGAACCCCAGTGAAGAGAGTAACCCTCACATAAAGTACTACTATCTAATAAAACAAGGTCCTCACGGAGACTGGTCCTGCAGTAAAACAAAAAAATCTGGTACTCTCATTTTTCTTCACCTGTGCTTGCCAACTGATATCCCATCAGTATAGGGACCTCTATTCCGTATCGATACTCTCGTAGCTATGTATAGTCAGATCATGCGCATGTTGTATGACTAATAACCCCATCAAATATAAAACAGAGAACCATTACTATCTACTACTATCTAATAACTCATTCGAATGCTATAAAGCTGCAACATATCAAGAGAAAGGCTTCTATTGTTTCTAAGTTCTAACCATTGATTTAGCCTCTATTTGTTTCTATATTGTATTTGTAATTTTTCATAGCATATATGATTCTAAAACTAGGCGGGAAGATGGATCTATCACAAGGAAAAGTACGGGGAGCAAAGGTTAGGGTCCTTTTAGTCTTAAATTTTATTGATTGAATTTCCAGAATTATTATATTATGTAAATTAACTAAAAGGATAAATAGTAACCTTAACGATGATTAGAGGGATATATGACTAATATTAAAGAATAGAAGGATATATGGCTAATTAGAGAATATTTGGAGGGTATATGGCTGATTTTGCCAAGATAAAATAGTAGGATAGTAATATAGTAATAGTAATAATAATAGTAGTAATAGTAATAGTAATAGTCTTTATTTTGTTTTGGGATATGTATTACTATTAGGCTACTAGCCCCTTTTATCTCGAATTCATGCACATGAGATTATTGTGGAAATGCCTCACAGAGATGTCAAGTTTGATCTTGGAAATTATCTGCTTTGTTTTATGATATCACTGTAAAGGTCGTAGGCTGATTACCATTACGGGCATAAGGCTCCGATTGCCATTTACTTTCCTAATAACGCCTTTTTACCATTTATTTTCCAAAATAGTAATTTTCTTAGTGAAAGCATGTGAATTCTAAATTTTCTTTTTGTACATTATTTTGTTCAACAACACAAACTTTGGTTGGTTGGGATGAGATAATTGGCATTGTTTAACTAATATTTATTGTAGTGAATAAAGCCACTTCATCAACGACACATCACAAACTCACAATTCCTTGTCCCAAATCGATTAAATTACTGGGAAAATCCGATGTATCTAATGTGTAAACAATAATTTTTAATCGAACATTATCATGTTATTTAAAGTGAAACTAGCAACTGATGCAAAAAAAAGAAAGAAATATATTATTATATAATTTTGCTATTCAGTGGGAATTCAATCAGAGGGATACTAAGGACTAGTGGGCGTTCGCGCGTTGCGCGATCTATTTTTTTTATAATGTAATAGCACGTGGGAACTAAAATAAATTTTCTGGCGCAAATTAAAGATTTGAGAAGATGAGTAGGATTAAGAGTGCAAATTATTGTGTGACAAAAGATCATAAAATTAGTACAAATAAATTTGGCAAAGCCCTCAACCAATAAAAAATGTAAATACATTCTTTAATTGATATGGAAAAAATTATGTGCTTTAAATATGGCAAAAGCCCTCAACCAATCAAAAATCTAAATACATTCTTAAATTTAAATACCTTTATATCCTTCATTTGTTTTTCAATATCATTTCCACCAACTAAATTTGCAAAGACTCGTGGTAAACATTTGAGGTTATCCTCTCTAGCTGAAAATCTAATTACAAAGAGTGTATAGAAAAAAGCAAGTAAATTAAGAGCAAATTTAGCCAAGTGTGATGAATACCTGATTTAAATGCCATGCTTTTTACATAGGTCGCAAGACGGTAAGTTTTCAGTCTGCACAATTTAAGATAAAAAGTTCAATTAATTATTCTGGTAGTTGAAATTGAGAAAATTATTGAGATATTATTCCATTCATATAGCTGAACCACATAGATTTCTCTTATCAAAATTTGATTTTAAAGGGTGAAATACAGCTGAACTTTGAATATTTTGTTCTAATCTTTGATTAAGATAAGATATCGACCCAACCATCATTTTTCATACCACCACTGTAAATAATAATATTAAATTACAAAATAAAAACAACATCTTTGAATTGAAGGCAGAAAAGCTGAAGCCTCAAATGCAACTTGCTTAGAGTGATTAGGACCAATGTTATTAGATCTTCATATAATATAGTTCGTATCAGTATATTAATAACAATTCATCCCTCACTATGACAGAAAATAAAGCTTGTTTTACATTGGTTCATTTGTGCCTTCGTATACAATTATGTGGCACATATGGACCAATGTAAAAGGGTAAATGTGCATTTACTTAAAACATGAACACATTGCTTGTAAACTTTGAAGTAGAAACATGCAGCACTGACTATGCACTACATTCTTCCCTTTTTACTGTGCTTCCAAAAAGCATTAATTATTTTTAGAACAGAAAATATATCAAATTACAATAAAGAAAGTACCATCCATCTTACTTTTCCAATGCATCAGTTGAAAACCATGATCAAGTTAATTCAATCCTTCCACATTCTCCAGATACGATATATGCATATGAAGCCACAGCTGCAGCCTAGAAAAAGAAGAAACCATTATGTAGAAAATGGTTAAGGAACATATAGAAAAACTGCAGACACTAAAAATTGAGTTATAATAGAATTCAATAATAAGTATTAAATTAGTAAAATTTAGATATTGTACTATGCTTAGTAAGAGTATACAACAGTATTTAGACCATTTCAGTAGGTATCAACACCACTTAATCTTACTAAGATTCACTTTGTTTTATTGATGTCAATAAATTTTATACTAAGCATAGTGAATAAAACTGGCACAACATCATTCTGCAAAACATAAGGGAAAAAAAGGAAAGAAAAGATAAGGAAATAGCTCGAAATTGTAGGGAACCAAGCTGAGTGGTATATATCTTTTAACACTGTAAACCTTGATATATATCTGAAGTTGCATATTGAAGATAAAAAGGACCAGTTTTGTGTACAGGAAAATAAAACAAACTTTTTGGGTTTGCAAATAAGACTCATCATTTCTATCAAATAACAGCTAACTGTTGGCTTCTTGTAGAGGTGCATATCCACTGAGATATTGACAACCTTCCCTAATCTGAATTATTTCTCAATATCAAGAAAGTTGAAATAACAATAATAATCATGCCAACAGGATTCATACATTGATCGAACTAATATAAAAAGGCAAATTCAGTTACATTTTCATTAACCTTAGCACAAAGGTAAGATTGTACCTAAAAAATAAAACTAATATAGACATGTGTCACATTACCAATACCTTCAAATGGTGATCTGGCAGAAAAACTCTCTGTAATCGTGCACACAATCGGCATCTGCAAAGCCATAGTAAGGAAATCATATATAAATAAATTGGTCAGGGAGCATGGAAAGAAACCACATGTTTTTTTATCCGATTACGTTTGTTTAATTTATGGCTGGAATGCCCGCTTTTCACTCATTGAGGAACCTCCAATCTAAATTGAAGGCACTGATACCTTAAATCTTTGTGAAGTGAAGAAATTTAAAGGAAATAAGAATTAACGGAGATAATCACAGAAAAAATAAGAGATATGCAAAAGCTAAAAACATGGAAGTTCATTAAAGTACAAATCAGAAACACAGTCAGGTACAAAGTACAAATGCGAAAGAAATGGAAGTTGATTATTGTGGCCTGATCACATTTTTTAATTCCATTTATAACTGTTGAAAATATTATTCTTTATGACCGAAGAGAGGAAGACCGACTAAATGACCGACTAATGAAAATATGAATCATAAATCGTATAAAGCTTAAAATAAGATATTACTTATACTGTTATACATATATGGGTTTAGAAATATAAAATATAGTTCCTGATTATTATCAAGATCATATGATAGAAAAGATGCTGCCAGACAATAAATAGTTTAGGGTTAGCTCATCCCATAGATTTGTTTGATATTTTTCACATCACCTCCATAACATAATACAATTTAATAGACATTTTATCATCGTATAAACGTTGAAGCAATTATAATAGACAGAAACTATACAAATAGAATATTAAGGACAAAGAACAAACCTTACTTTTTTTTTTTTTAAATGAAGTCTATAACGAAATTTATCTTGGTATCCAGCATCAAAATAAAACAGCTCATCAACAACATCTTCCATCATTAACCAACCCAGAAGACTCAATCTTATTATATCAGCTGCAATGTAATAAAAAAAACTATTATTTTTAAACTAAAATAGGGAAGCTTTTATGAGAGTAGCAAAATTGTAATAAAAAGTACCTCATTTGCCCAAGGAAATTCTTCTTCCATCTGATAGGCCATTGAAGCACATGAAGCAACCATATGTAGTCCAAAAAGCACAAAGGTATTAGAAAAATTGAAATCATGCGAGGTATTAGCTCCAAATATGATATGAAGGCAGCTTTATGTGGCAAACTTATTCTTTTTATATGTAGCAACTTTAATAACAGATCAATAAACAATCCAGATATTGCGAAAAGAATCGACCAGCACAAGAAAAGTGGAATAAAAAATAATCAGAGATACATGAAAATCTGACCTAAATACCACAAATTGACCTTTCATTGTCAGTATGCTCTCCCTGTCATTCACTGAAATATAGGTAAATGGACCTTGATGGCAAGTATTAGAACTTGCAAGCAATTGAAAGGCACACATAAATTTGAGCAGCAAGGGGGCGCAGGAACTGAAATCGAAAAGGTATAAAGAAAAATTAGTAAGAACCAATTTGTACGAAGTGAGAAAATAAGCCCTATAAACACTTCCCACAAAATAAATAGGAGAAAAGGAGCAAAAAAAACAAAGGCAAGTTCGAAATGAATTACCCAGTATGAATCTCTTAAGAAGCTCGAATCAGTATCGCGATTAAGAAGCATAAAAGGGAGCCACGACAACGACCAACAAAAGCCTTGCCATCGCAAACAGGAAAAATGAGGAGGAGGTTAGGCGACCGCTCGGTGCGACCATTGCCAGAGAAAAGGTCACGCAAGGCCTAGCTGCTGGTTCCTCCATCCATTCCTCCGATCTTCCAACTGAAAGGAGATGAGAAAGTGAGGTGGTTGTGGGGATCAGAGAGAGAAAAGGCTTAAAAAGGGAAGCATGCACCAGGAGCAGCCGTCGAACAGGTTTTCGTACGCGACCACATGGGCGTAGTATGATCCATCCAGTCCGTGGAGTCGTGGAGAGCATCCCGCAAGAAGAAAGGACAGAGATCGAAAGTCAGAATGGCAATTGATGTCACTCGAAAGTCTTTCTGTCACTCCATGTCACTCCAAAGAAGAATCGAGAAGAAATAAATCGGACGGAAGAGAGGAAATGAATCAGACGGCGAGGATCTAACAGAACGATACGGACGGCCCAGATCAAAACACTGTCGGGAGAACTGTAGACCAACAGTAAACTATTGGGACGCAGGAAACTGCGGATTCATTTAGTTTCTTTTGACTTTTGACTTTTGACTTTTGATCTTTTGATTTACTTCAAAATGAAATTTACTTCAAAATGATTTAATTCATTTAGTTTCTTCTGACCACCATTTGTTTTCGATGCGACGATGCTGGCCACTTTGCGGGTTCTTGCCCGAACAAGGTGGTGTGTTTCGCGTGCAATCAAGTTGGTCACCGTTCTCGGGAGTGCAGATCGGTGACAGCTGGCGTTCGGTTGCAACCGCCTCCTCCTCCAAAACCAGAGATTATAAATACTCAATTCACCTCTCCGATCACAACTCCAATTCAAGAAACCGCTCCTTCAATTTCAGATCAAGCTCCTCATCCTTCCTCAAACCCTAAATTTCCTCAACAAGCTTTCTCCTATTTGGCAACAATGGCGCCTGACCTGATCCATTTTGAGGAGACTCCTCTCTCTCGAGCTCTAGAGGAGGGATACAAACATAGTATTGTGCTCCGGGATCATGATTTCATGGGGAGAGATCGAATCTTGACTGCCCTAAGATCGATTTCACCTCAATTCCCTTGGAAAGCTGCGCGGCTGCGTGATGGTGAAGTGTTGGTTGACGGTCCTGGCTGGTGGAAGGAGAAAGCATTGAAGAGGGAGTCGGTTCGAGTTGAAGATCAATGGCTTGAGGTGAGATCTTGGAACGATTATATTGAGGGAGGTTTTAAGCTGAAAAGCGTGTGGATTCGTGTAATTGATTTCCCAAGGAAATTCTGGTCTCCTGATGAATTTGTGAAACTGGTGAAAAGCTTTGGAGTGATACTAGAGATAGATAGTAACACTCTGGAGCGAGTGGATCTTCATGAAGCAAAGCTGCGCTTAGGTGTACCAGATCCACACAAGATCCCAGCATCTAAGGAGATAGTGTTCCCTGTGGGTGGCGAGCAACGTTGGAAGCGAGTGAGATTCCTACTAGATACTCCCATTGACCCTCCTCCAATGAAAAACAAGCGTCGCAAGGTGTGGATCAAGAAAACTGGTACAAAAAACTCTGATCCTTCCACATCTACGGCTGAACAAGCCCCAGAAGAAGGAGATGATGATGAGGAATTGGTTGATTATGATGGAGATGATGTGGGAGAGGAACAGGAACAAGTAGATGAAGAAATTATCATGGAAACAGTAATGGATGAAAATGGTGGTGAACAAAGTGTAGAGAGTGAGATTGATATGGAGGGGCAAGAAGCTGTTGATTCAACATTGGTGGTGTATCAAGCTGAACTACAGGATGTGCAGATGGGAGTTACTGATGACTCTGAGGTGAAAACTGGTGAAAGTGACGTGAACTTGGGAGAGAAATCTGTTGCTGATAAGAGCATGATAGTGTTTCAACCTGAGATGATGCAGCAGAACATTTCAAATGCAACTGTTGATGAGGCTACACTTATTCAACCCCTCAATCAAGCTCCACCTATGAAACTGACTATGCAAAGTATCAGGCAGAAACTTCAGGGAGGGGATCAGCCTGTGCAAGGAAAGGCTCAACAGCGCAAGAAAATACTCAACTTGGAAGCCCCTGCAACAGGTAAAGTGGCTATAAATGATAAGTTTCCTTATAATGATTTGTCAGATAGTCAAGTGTTAGATTTATTCCAGTGCTATGGCATTAAGCTTGCTGATGATTTTGAGAATAGTATAGATCATGTTCAGTTTCTGAGATCTCTTTCAAAGAAACAATTCACCTCTGCTATGGAGGAGATAGAATATAAAAAGCACCATGGGGTTAAGTTTCAGAAGGGGGATATTGAAAAAAGACATCGTTTAGATATAATTATTCAGGGGATAACACCTGACCCATGAATATAATGTCTTGGAATATAAGAGGATTAAGAAAAGGGGTTAAGAAAAGGGCAATTTATGATATCATTTGTGATAATAAGGTAGATATTCTAGGTTTACAAGAAACTAAACAGATGTCTTTTTCTAATAGGTTAGTTAGATCTTTTCTTCCCCATAAGTTTGAATGGATACATAAACCTGCTATTCAAATAGCAGGGGGATTTTAATAGGTTTTAATGCTGATAGATTTGATCTGAAAGGCCACTTTACATCTAGATGGGCTATTTCTATAGTACTTACAGATAAAACAGACCAGTTTGATTTTGGGATGACAGTGGTTTATGGTCCCACCAAAAGCCATTTAAAAAATCTTTTCTTTCAAGAGATAGTAAATCTTAGAGGGATGTGGACTGGTCCCTGGTTACTTTTTGGAGATTTTAATGCAATCAGATATAGGTTTGAGAAGAATGGGGTCAATTTTAGTAGTGGTGGAGCTAGACAATTCAATTCAATCATTTCAGATTTAGAGTTGATGGAGTTACCTCTAGCTAGTCAAAAATATACTTGGTCCAACCTTAGAGATAAACCCAGTTTTGCTTTATTAGATAGATTTCTTTGCACTACAGATTGGGATGATCACTTTCATACCTTAGCAGTGAAAGGTTTACCAAGATACAAATCAGATCATAATCCTATTGTTTTGTCCGCTGGAACACCCTCCAATGCTAGCAGAATCTTCCGATTTGATAAAAATTGGATTGCAGAAGAGGATTTCAATAATTTGATGCCTAAATGGTGGTCAGATTTTGTTAATGATCATGATCCTATCACAATCTGGTGTAAGAAAATAAAAAAGATAAGACAAAAAATGAGGGGATGGGCTAAAAACTACTATGGTCAGTTACATAGACAAAAGCAAGCAGATATGGAAAAATTGCATGATCTGCAACTTTTGCAAGAAGAGAATGATTGGACAGAAGAGGAATTAGATAGTTACTTGTCCATTAAAGATAGGTTAGATGATATATATGAAAAAGAACAAACACACTGGAGACATAGATCTAAAGTCCAGTGGTTATTAAAGGGAGATAATAACACTAAATATTTTCATAAAATAGCCTCTCAACAATATAGAAAGAAACAGATTCTAAGTATGCAGATAGATGGAGAATTAACCAACAACATGCAAGAGATAAGAGAGCATGTTAAAGATTATTACAAACTTCTTTTTGGGGTTGCTGGTGAGAAGTATTGTTCTCTTGGACAAAAATTTTGGCAATCTCATCATAAGATTTCAGCTCAAGATAATGTAGCGCTAATTGCACCTTTTACTAAACAAGAGGTGCAAGCAGCACTTTTTGACTCAGAATCTGATAATTCTCCTGGACCAGATGGCATTTCCTTTCTATTTTATCAACACTACTGGCCTTTGGTCAAAAATGATATCATGCATCTTTTTGACCAGTTCTATCATCATAGATTGAATATTTCCAAGATAAACAAGGCTATGGTTTGTTTGATTCCTAAGAAAGCTAATGCAATTGATATTAAACAATATAGACCCATTAGCCTTTTGAACTGCAGCTACAAGCTTTTTACCAAAGTGTTAACTTCTAGATTATAACCTTTGGTTAATAAAATGATAGATCAATCTCAAGCTGCTTTCCTGAAAGGTAGATATATTTTAGATAATGTAGTTTGCGCAGCTGAAATCGTTCACTCTACCAAAGTGGCTAAACAACAAGGGGTTGTACTTAAAATAGATATGGAAAAGGCCTATGACAGGGTAAACTGGGATTTTTTATTTGAGATGTTGCATTCTAGAAATTTTGATTCTAAATGGATACAATGGATTAGAGATATACTGATAGGGGGGGAGATTAGCATAAACATTAATGGTGAACTCACTCCCTACTTTCCAGCTAAGAGAGGTCTCAAACAAGGAGATCCCCTCTCACCTATTCTCTTTAATTTAGTTGCTGACTGTCTAAATCAGATAATAAAAAAGGGAAGAGATGCTGGTTTGATTATAGGTCTAGGTCCACATATAGATCAAAATCAGCCAATTACAAATTTACACTATGCGGATGACACAGTACTTTTTTGTAAGGCTGATCCAACTGTCATCCACAGACTAAGATGGGCTTTCATAGCTTTTGAAGCACTTACTGGAATGAAGATTAACTATAACAAGAGTGATCTTTTCCCAATTAACTTAGATGAAGATACTGCGCTTGATTTAGCGGATCTCTTTGGATGCCAAGTCTCCCAATTCCCAATGAAATATCTTGGCATTCCAATTCATTGGAAAAAATGTTGCAGGAAAGACTGGAATCATATACTAGACAAATATCAGCTCAGATTACAAAGCTGGTCTAGTAATTTTTTATCATATGGAGGTAAAGTCACACTTATTAATAGTGTCCTTTCTTCCATAGTGATTTACATGCTCTCCTATCATAAAATGCCGGTTCTAGTCCAAAAACAAATAGATAAGATTAGGTCAGATTTTCTATGGCATTCAGGAGAGAAGAAAAAATATCATTTGGTAAACTGGTTGTCAGTCTGTAGACCTAAAGATAGAGGTGGATTAGGAATCAAAAATTTAAAAAACATGAATAAAGCCTTGTTAGCCAAATGGGTTTGGAGATTTCTTGATCCCACACAGTTTGGGTGGTGGAAGGATATTTTACATGCAAAATATCATAATTGTTCTTCCAAAGCAAGATGGTCTCCGTTCTGGAGGAATTTTAAGGAATTAGAAGATATGGTTAAAATCAACTGTTATTATACTGCAGGAAGGCAGTCACAATTGTCCTTTTGGAAGGACAAATGGTGTCAGGGGTATTCTCTACAAATTTTGTATCCAGCTTTATACAACATTAGCTCTGACCAACAAATTTCAATTAGGGATGCCATTAGTGATAATTTTAGAAACATTAGATTTGTAAGAAATTTATCTCATAGACAATACTTGGATTGGTGTGATTTACAAATAGTTGCTCTCTCTAGTTTGTGTGAAGATGAAGTGGATAAGTTAGATTGGGGAGGGAAATCTGATAGAAATTTCACAACAAAAGATATGTATCTCTGGTTGGATGATGGAGGTATTAAAGATAGTTTTTTCAAAAACATTTGGTCCCTACATTTGCCTCTGAAGATCAAAATTTTTCTTTGGCTTTTAAGCAAAAGAAGACTTCTTACTAGATCAAATTTAAAAAATAGAGGCTGGGAAGGAAATACTCAGTGTGTTTACTGTCCAAGAGATGAGACTGTCGATCACTTGTTTTTTAATTGCTCACATCATACAGGGGTTTGGAGATGGTTCCTAGATCAATTTAATATTGATACTCCTCAGTCCCTAGACGATCTTTTAAAATCTGTTTGGTTGATAGATCCTCACCAACGCAATGGTTTTAAACTATGTGTCAGTGCTATAGTTTGGGTTATTTGGCTCAATCGCAATGCTGTTTGCTTTAATAACAGTACACCTCACTCAACCAATTCTTTTATTATGTTGATTAAAGGGCTGGTGAGGTACTGGTCTAATGTGTGGAGCGAGGAGGTGACTTCACAAGTGATGGAGATGCTGCCAGAGGCGGTTCAGGCATTACAACTGGACGAGGGTTCTGGTACAGGTCGTCAAATTGCAGTCATGGCTTGAGTAATGGATGCTGATACTACCAGTGGAAGATGAGAAGAAGATTGCTCAGCTTTGTTCATGCTTATGTTGTGTTGTAATTTTCTGATTTTAGGGGTTTTTCTGATTAATCAGTGGAGGCGATTATTGTTACAAACATTGATGTATTTCATGATTTCCTGTTCTGAAGTGTTGGTGGATTGTTGTAATACTTTTGCTTTCTTCAATGAAAGTGGTGGGGGGAGTTTCCCCTACTTGTTTCAAAAAAAAAAAAAAAAAAAAAAAGATGTGAGAGGAGTAAGAAATGGGGCTGAGTGACTGACCCAAAATCGAGCTATGCATGTCAAGAATAAAGTCTATTCAAAGTTTTATTGACTTTTTCTCATCGACCCTTTTCTGTTTTCTCATCTCATTTCTCTTCTATTCTAGAGCAAGGTGAACACTCTCAATCAAATCCAAGTATTTGCATGACACACGGCATGAATATTTTGGGCTAATTAAACTTCCGTCATTCTCGTTTTGGAGCAGAATCTAACAAATTTTTGCAAGCAGGAAATTCTATTCCACTTGTCATGTTTACGACGGACCGACGGTCAACGCATGCAATGCCTTACCATAAATTGGGCCGAGTATTTACATTATACGGCCCATTCATATTTTGGGCTAATTAAACAACATGTGTAAATTCATAAACCAGAAAAGACATACGATGCTTCTTAAACAACGTTTTTTGTGTTTCTTTTTCATCAACCCAAGAATAAAATAAGTATTCTGCATAACTGAGTGAACAATTTTGTATGACAGACGAGCTTCCAAAAATTACACAAAACTTAGATTAAAGATCAGTAAATACAAATGAGAACATTTATATATACTAGCAGCAGAGCCCACCCAATGTGTGGGCTGACTTAAATACGTGATATGTTTAAATACATGATACGTGCAAATGAAAATATCATTTGACCCAGATATATTAGCTATTTTCAATATGTACATGATATGTAGGCCTGTCAATCGTTCCGTTTTTCCTTTGTTCCGTTCCGTTCCGTCCAAACGGAACGTTAAACGAAAGGAAAATCAATTTCGTTTCTGAAAACAGAACGGAAACGAAAATGAAATTTGTAAACGTTTACCGAAACGGAATACGAAAATTGGCCGAAATCAATGGTAAATGAGGGACGGAACGTTAAACGGAACAGAAAACTGTTTCGTTTGGCGAAACGGAACGGAAACGGAAGAGAATTTCTGTTTCGTCGTCTGGAACGGAACGAAAACGGAAATAGGCTGTTCCGTGTTCCGTTTCGACGTTTGACAGGTATAATGATATGTACCATGTTGCTACCAAAAAATGCTGGTACGTGTAACCAGTATAGCTTGTACCAGTCTGCCAACAGTCCATCTTTACACAAAAATGCGAAACATAACTGATCATTCACAAAATCACAAAGCTGACAAGGTTTGTTTGACATCTTATTAAAGATTTCCTATTTTCAGAGAATTAGAAAATTATTTTTCATCTGATTTTCAGTACATGGAATAAATTCCTATGGCTAGAGACAACCGATGGGGAGAAACAACAGGATTAGAGGAAGGAGCCTTAACAAATTAAATAAAATAAAAAATAAAATAAAAGATTTCTAATTTTAAATGGAAACTGCAACTTCTTCTCCTCCTCTTTGAATAGTATTTGCCTAATTCTCTATCTGTAGCCATCATACACAGATTTGGTGTGCTGCTATGGTGCTCCAGCCCCGTCATGTAATTTCTAACCTCCACTCAGATCATCTCTTGTGTCATGGCCATGAACTCTGGGATGAATGGGAAAGCTAGTGCTTGAACATGCATAGTACGGGAAGCACTGGACATTTGATCCATGTACAGGAAGCACGGCTGCACGGGTGTCATAAGTAATACGAAGCACGGCTGCACGGGTACTATTGATAATCACAGTGCTCGTTTCACCAAACCATAAAATCAGATTCCATTATACAAAAAAGAGGATACTAAAACTAAGTTAAAAATAAACAAATATCTGTAGATGCTCGTTCTACTGACTTTGAGGTGATCATCTTCGTTCACATTTAAGATGCTTTGTCAAGCATGAGATCAATAACTGTTGAATTTTGCAATAGATAGCTTACCTCAGCCCCATAACCTTTCACACACATTTCTAAAAAGCTCAGAGGGATCAGGTATTAGAGTTTCCTACATATCACAAACAATGTGAAAATCATTGGGCACACAACAACAGCAATAAAACATTAATAAATTACAATATAAACAAACATTCTAAGCAAAATATAACAAAAACTAATGAAATGCTATTATGTAATTACCTTGGCCTGAGTTATTCATCAACATGTTTCTCAATAACCTAACAGAATAAAAAAAAAAGTACAAATAACAAGACAACACAGTGTATCCAGAAAATTACTAAAAGAAAATATATAAATTACCTTGAGCCCAGAAACAATATCAAGGCTAAGGCAGATCAACTTATGGATTTTCTCGAATGGATCATGCTCCTACATGCCGACAAAATAAAAAAAAAAGAGTAGAAGTGCATCACATTAAACTAATTTAAAGAAACAAATTTATTGAGCCATACATGATAGACCTGTCTGACACCACTGATCTTATCACAGGTACGATATGTGCTATCTAAATCTGACACCGAGTGGCAGTGGTATTTGTAAGGGTCCATCTCAGGGATCTAGTCTAGATACAAAAGGTAAATGAATTGTTAGGAAAGGAGCAGAAGAGAAGCAAAATAATAAATGAATGAATCGCACTGTCCCATTTGATCCCTATAAGAAAGCCACGAATAGAGCATATTCACTTCTCAATTGAAAACAGTCGAAGTTCTTTGATAATCAATTCAACTACTTCCACCAAAATCAGAAATTTGTGATAAATTTCATTGCAAATAGGAGATACCTGACTTATTTTTTCTATTTTGGCAGCAGGAAGCAAGTCAAAAGCTTAGATTTGACAGGTTATCTATGAACAATTCATGTGAAGGCTAACCAAAATCTAAAAATTGAAGAAAAAATCAAAATCTACACTGCAAGGCCAACCAATACCAGCCGAAATGAATCATCAACACTCAACTTAGATCAGGATAAAAGTTACTTACGGAAGCAATAGTCGATCGCCTTAATTCTTCTCTTACACCGAAATTTTCTGTAGCAAAAAAAAAAAATCAACAAAAAAGATTCACATTAATTGATTGAACAAAGAGATTTATTGATAAAAATTGGTACTAATGTTTTGTTTACCTGTTGGATCAACGAAACCAGTGCCAAAGTTGCAACACAATCACCAGTTCGAGGCCGCTGTTGGGAGTCGAAGGAGGAGGGAGGTGCGCCGATGGCGGTCGAGAGGTGGCAGAGGTATGCCTGAGTGTGTAGGGCGTCGGAGGGCGGCGAGACGGATTTGACCGACGGCTGTATCGGAGTGAGACAATAGAAACGGCTGAGGCACCTTCCATCGCGACTCTCACCGTGCATCGAGTCTAGGGTTCTGGGATCGAAGAGAGGAAGAGGGAGAAGTGAAAATCGAAGAGAGGAAGAGTCGAGTGGTGTGGTCCTTCTCTTCGCACTCACAGCGAAGAGACGCAACTAAGAGAAGCTACTGGAATGAGGGAGAAAGGAAAAACAAAATGAAAAATGAAAAGAAAAGTCGAATTGAACGGGGGCACACGATATATCGGACGATCGCTCCTTCCGCGCGCATTTGTCGCGCGTTCTGATCTAGCGAAAGTTCAAGAAACAAAAACCTCTTCAGTCTGAAATAACATCTGATCCACCTATCAATTTGATATTTTATAATCAATGGCTCAGATTAAAAATAAAAAAATAATGAACGATGCAGATTGTCAGACCAAGATTGTATACTTAGTTCTCACACTCTTCAATTGGTACAAAGTAGTATAGATATATATGTCTGTTACGGTGTTACTCCCAACAAACACGACGGTCCGCTGCTCACGTGATGTGATGGGACATATGATAATATATATACCGACGTCTAAAAAGAAAAAAAAAAACTACACCGTTAAAATTAACAAAAATCTGACGACACGTGTAACCAAGGTTCTAAAGATACAATTTATTGCTAGTTTATTTTTTTTTCTTCAAGTAAATATTCCTCTTCCATGAAGTGTAACTAAAAAAATCGATTTAATCAACCCTACGGGGTGTTTAATATTAAAAAAAAAATCGATTTAATCCGATTAATTTTTAGCATTATCTTCGAATCATAAAATTCAAGTCAATTTAACCTTTTCTTAATCAAATAGTTCAAATTATTTTGGTTTGATCCGTTATATGAGTTCAGTTACATCAAATTAAGGGATCGGAGAACTAAATTAAGGGATTTTTGAAACACCCGTCCTTTGACCAGCTTTGACTGCAGTCTACAGTTGACTAGATTTGATTTGTCAACGTTTTCGACCAATAGTTGACCAATGTTTTCCGACTCATTTCACGGGTTGTTGCCCGTTCTTATCCTATGGTAGCCTATTAGGCTATTATTAACCCATGTTTTTACTTTTTAATACCCTACAGGTACCGGATCTGAATCCGGTAGGAAAAGGCTTCATTGCTCCAATATCAGCCTGTTTGCAAACCAGCAAAAAACGGTAAAAAAAAATTCGATAACCGGAACATTTTGATATTGAACCGGCCGGTTTCAAACAGCGACAAACCATTCCACGCGTGACACAGCTCAATATTTATTTATTTAAACTTTGCAAATAAGGGAATCGAACAAAGGTGCGCAGCGGGGGAGTCAAATTGCTTTGCCATATTAGTTTTCATTTTCTTGATATAATATTATTTGAAACCAATACTATCACAAATGATAATGCTGGTTAAACCGCATACCGCTATCTTTGCCGGTTTGATGCCGGTGGCGGTAGGTATTAAAAATACTGTTGTTAACCCCTTGAATCTTCTCTCTTTTTCAGTTTTTCCACCGAGCAAAACACCTGAATAAAGATCCTATATACAATCTGCTTTGATGAGATTTTTGATAACCGAAAACCACCTGTCGTAGAACATAGTGAAAGATTTTAAAATATCGATTGAATAATTGTTTGATCAATCGGCTGATTGGAAATTCGGGTTCTACATCTCAATCGAATTGAATTGGATAGTCTTGTTGATCTGTTTGTGATTTTTAGACCACCCAGTCGATCAATTAATTAAAATTCTCTATATTTAATTTTGTATTGATTGATTTGATTTTTATTTGGTTTTAATTGAATTTGTTGCAGATTTGTGATTGGTATATATATTTGATAGGATATCAGATTTTTGCTCTGATTTTTTTTTTTCTAAATTGAATTTGACTCTAATCTTCCGACCTGATCCTTTTAAGTCGGGAGAGAGATCACTATGACCAACTTACTAGTATTCTACAAAATGTAGACCCAATTATCTCCGTAAAATATATTATTTATTTTGTGAATTACTCAATTTTTATTTATTGTTATGTAAATTAATTATATATAGAAGTGTGTCGTTAGATAACTCTTTACTATATTTTCTAGCTGATTCTATTTAGTTCTTTTGTTGCGACATAGGTTGACGAGCCGTTGGATAGATGCAGAATATATTGTTAATCTCACACATGGGTGTGACATTTTTTTTACTTTATTAATCTTAAAATTAGTAATGTTCCGGTGATTAGTTGTTAAGAGCTTGAGCTTAATTTAGTTTGGATAATTGGCACTCGCGGTCTACTGGCACTTATTTGTTGGGGTGCCCATGGCTGGAAAAGGGACCTCGCGTCTTGATCAGGTTGCAAAAAGGTTTTAATTAAACAAAAAAAGAAATAGATATGTTTTTATTATTTTAATTCACTCTGTGATTTTGACATAGGATAATGTACATATACAGCATTGTGCATACCAATATAGATTTTAGTTATATTATTCACTTACGATTTTTTGTCATCTTTTTTTGCGGATGTATAAGACTTCATAACACATGTAAATGATAGTTAAAACAACTAGATGTCACATATAGTCCAGCATATCGACTGAACCTTTCAATAATTAACATTCAATAAAGTTCCTGAATAAATATCCGATTTGATCATACACGTATATACACAATTATTAATGCCTGATTAGGAAAGCTCGAAGAAGTTATTATTATGACATAAACATATACCCGTTTATATGAAGGAAAATGAATGCGGTGGGGGAGAGATTCGTCATTTGTGGTTTTCGTTCGTGTCGACAACAAGTATATATCCGAACTAATACGTGGACATTTTTTTGTCCATGTTCAAGAAGGTCTAGCACATTAATGTAAAATGTACCCTTTAGTTGAATCACTAATGGAATTATGGTACCATCCTATGATCAAACTGTAGCAACAGTCAGCATGGATTGACATCTAGTTAATTAGTTGAATATGTTCTAAATTTAATAATCATTCGGTTAACTTATTATATAAATTTTTAAGTCTAGTACTATCCTTAACAACGATCGATCAGTTTCCCTTTGTTTTAATAATTATGTACTCAGATTTTGAAATAATTTTTTTAATCTCACCATGACAAGCTTATTTCTGAAATTTTTTCCAATGACTATATTTAACTCCAACCAAAAAATATGCTCTAATGACTGAAATAATGGACGCCTCCAGTATTTGGAAACCAGGGAAGCGTGCCCATCCGAATTAATACTTAGTGGAAAAACAAAATTACTTCCAAAAACAAAATAAGGACATTGGAAATGAGTCAATATGCGCGTCCTTTCAAACCTTATCATCACCTGCAATGTTTTTTTCTTCGTCATTAGTTTATCTTATATATCATTTACTTAGAAACATGACTGAATACAGTTTGTTCTTTTTTAGTAGCTAGTTAATTCGAATTAGATAATTGATAAAATTGGACAGAAATTCGAAAGTACTTCATAAGAACGTGACAAAATGTTATGTAGGGACTACAGGGGAAAAAAAGTAGATCTACTTTTTTTTAGAAAAAAAAAAAAAAATGTTATGTTCGGACTATAATGCCATAAAAATTTAGAAGACAATTAATACATTCTATGATCATCATAAAAATTTGTCCAATTGAACATTTCTTAAAATTTGGTTATAATAATGTCTACAATTTTTCTCCAAAAGGCATGCAGACAGAAATCCACTTTTACTGTCAGCTAGTTTTAACAATTGTTTGTCCGACTGTAACCAGTAATATTTCCGTACTATAGAGTCTAAACGCAAACCAACATTACATTCTGCATTCGTCAAATTTAAGTTTTCTTTTTTATTTATTTCTTTACTTTACTGAATGGAAAACAAAATTTTGAAATATATTAAAGACAAAAGAGGGACGCATTATTCCTACTAAAAATATGAAAGATAATTTGCATATGTTAAAGGTGAACTTGCATCGAAAAATGATAATAATAGAAGATAATACTAAAATTTTCGTAACACTTTTATTTCATAAATTTTTGAGTACGGGCCAGGTGCTATATTAAAACTTGCTCTTTTTTATCACTCAAAAAATCATTACCACCTTTACTTCTCGAGTATTATACATTTAAAATTACAACTCTATCATTTAAAATTCATACACCTAACTACTTACTACACACTTCACTTACTCTTAAGAGGACTTTGGATTTGCGTGACTTGGCTTGGCTTGGCTTTCAATGTTGTATTCTTAACATAAACAAAAGGCATTCTTTAGTTTTGACAATAAAAAATGATGTTTGAATATTAAAAAAAAAAAAAAAAAAAAAAAAAACTAGGCATATGCTATCAACATTTAGAAAAAGGGCATAGAAAGGCAATGCTTTCCACCTTTTTTCTTTATCTTCAAATGTAAAACATTTTAAAGATTGACTAAGTGATGAATTATGCACTACACTTTTAGATTATTTATCTCTCTACTTTTCAAAAGCAATTACTTTTATGTTCCAGAAAGTTGGTGGTTGGTATTAATAATTAGTTATATGGGGCCCCATAACGTCGATGTGTATCCTATATAAGCAAATAGCCTCTTCAAATTATTGTAAGCAATTACGCTATTTCTTGCCTAACATCCACATTTGCATCTCGAATATAGTGTGTATAGACACTAGAGAGTTCTTCGGAGATCTTTGTACAGCAGCTGCCAAGTGAAGTGTGTACAGAGAGTTGCCACCAGTATCCCAAATATTCAGCAAGGTACGTCATGTACATGATAATTTTTTATTTATTAAGTTCCTTGTCATTATTTTTACTCTTTGTTATATATATATATATGTTTACAATAAGTATATTTAATTGTCTGATAAACTTTTTGATCGAGGAACGGAGACATGTATAGAGGGTTGCACTACGACAGAAATGATTTTTGGAAACACCCAATTAGAAACGGTTTTTAATAAATTCGTTTCTAAAAATAGATAGTGGCATTTTCGCAATTGTCAGATGAAATTTTTAAAAACGGTTTTTTATCAGAACCGTTTCTAAACTTTAAGCAAATAAAAAAAAAACACTATATATTATTAGAAACAGTTTTTTACTAAAAACCGTTTCTAAAAATAGTATTTTTAGAAACGGTTTTTAGTAAAAAACCGTTTCTAATAATCAAACGGATTTCATTTTTTTGTTTGATTTTTAGAAACTGTTTTTTACTAAAAACCGTTTCTAAAAATACTATTTTTAGAAACGGTTTTTAGTAAAAAACAGTTTCTAAAAATCAAACAGATTTTTTTTTTATTTTCCAACTTATTAGAAACGGTTTTTTACAAAAAACCGTTTCTAAAAAGAAAACGATTTTTTCTTTTTATCTTCATCTTCCCCATTCCTTATATACCTAGCTACCAGCCATTTATGCTAAGTTGTTGCATGAGTTTATTTTTCCACCAAAACCGAGAGTATTTCCAACAATCCAAAACCACTTATTTAAATTAGCTAAATATTTTGAAAATTTTGGAAAATTGAAAATTAGATAGAGGAAGCAAAGGAGAGCAGATAGAAGTTAAAAAAAATTGCATTTGAGGTATATTTTTTAATTATTTTATGATTTAATTATTATTTATATTTTAAACTATTTTTTATATTTGTAATTGATATTTTTTATTTTGTATTGATAAATTAGGAAGTGGAAGGGAAGGTGATTCTATTGAAGTTTAATTGAATTAGGTTAGAACCAAATAGATTTATTTTTACTAATTGAATTTGATTAATTGAATCTAGGATTTGGAGCCGGCACCTAAACCTTATAGTGAAGAAGAGCTTAACTTTACTATCGAGGAGTTGTTTGGATATTTGCGTAGACAACTTATATGAGTTTTATAATTTATGACTTGTGTATGAATTTTATATGAATTGTTGTTAATTAAATTAAATGTGTTATTTTGATATATGAATGGTTTGCTTCTTTTGGTATATAAATTCTGTTTGGTATATAAAATCGGTACAAATATTTATGGCTAGCAAAAATGGGGCTAGCCCCAAAATAAAAATATTTTTTTATTTCGATTTAATATTAGAAGCGGTTTTTTAACTAAAAACCGTTTCTAAAAATGTATTTTTAGAAACGATTTTTAGTTAAAAACCGTTTCTAAAAATTGTCAGAATTTAAAAAAAAAAATTAAATTTTGACTATTATTAGAAACGGTTTTTAACTAAAAACCGTTTCTAAAAATACATTTTTAGAAACGGTTTTTAGTTAAAAACCGTTTCTAATAATAGTCAGAATTTAAAAAAAAAAAATTTAATTTTGACTATTATTAGAAACGGTTTTTAACTAAAAACCGTTTCTAAAAATACATTTTTAGAAACGGTTTTTAGTTAAAAACCGTTTCTAATAATAATCCGAATTTTCTTTCTGTTTTTGGAAACGGTATTATTAGAAACGGTTTTTTATATATCTTTAGCACCACCTATTTTTAGCACCGCTGCCAAACCGGTGCTAAAAATATATAGAAAACCGTTGCTAAAAATGAAAAGTGGCGCAGTGTTGGGCATGTATATTCTTTTCCTCGTATTACATGTATAGGTTTGAATGATACGGACTTTAAATAAACCATAAATAGTTTTGCTGCGGTACTAGCTTGGTATTTTAAAGTCTGAAAATCTGAGTCTTGGGTACACCTTACAAAACGTGAAAATAGAAGGTATAATCCTTAATTACTGTGTAATCGCATATTTCTTTTGGAATTAAAACTAGCACGGAGTAACAAAAGTTGGGACTGACATGGACGCATGGAAGCCATCTTACAATTATTTATTTGTAGTTGGGCAATTATATTTAACCAGCGTGCTCAGATTTTGTAGTAATTGCAACAGCTACACATATGATAACACTTCGGCCTTTTTTGTTAAAAAAAAATCTTTTATCCTCTCATTTTTATATCAATTTGCCCGTTAAATAATGCATGCAAGTATTTGGGGTAATAAGGTCAACACAAAAACTATAAATGACCCATTAAATTTCACTTATTTAACAAGAGTTTTAGTTTTAATTTGCTCATGTAGGAAGGTAAAAAAAAAATAAAAAAAAAACAATAAAAAATAGAACTAGTAAAATACGAAATGCCTAGAAGTACCAAAGAATATCAGTTCAATTACTGGACAGCCTAAATAGGATTTTTCTTTTAGAAAACGCATATTGCTCTACTCTTGTAATAGACATAAAAAGAGTGGACTATTAACATAACTAATGTTTTATCGTAGGTAATAACTTCCAATTATTTTGAACTTTGTTTGAAGTGCTTAGGTCAAACAGGAAGCAGTTGCACATAGCACTGTTTATCTTCTACTACTACATGTGCCAACCAAACATCTGTGAGTCTATAGTACATTTCAATAAAACTGCTGATATGGAGGCATTATTGGCCTTCAAAGTGAAACTAGATGACAGTTCTAACGAGTTGAACTCATGGAATCAAAGCACTCAGTTCTGTAAATGGGTTGGAGTTACATGCAGCTCTAGACACCCCGATAGAGTTGTTGCCTTGGACCTCCCTCAAACAGGTCTTGTTGGTTCTATCTCACCTTCTATTGGCAATCTCACTTTCCTAAGAAGGATTAACCTCACTGCAAATAATCTTTATGGCGAAATTCCTTTCTCTATTGGCCTTCTACATCGCCTCGAGTATCTTTCACTAAAAACCAATTATTTGGGTGGAAAGATCCCAGTAAGTCTGCGCAATTGCACTAAACTTGTTGTCTTAGACCTGGGAAAAAACAAATTTATAGGAGAAATTCCCTCATGGGTGGGATCTTTATATATGCTTAAAAATTTGAATCTCCCCTCAAATAACTTTACTGGATTGATTCCATCATCGGTTGGAAACATCTCATCGCTTTCTTTGTTCAATGTAGCAAGCAATTATCTACAAGGTAAAATCCCTGAGGAACTAGGGATGCTTGACATGCTGCAGTTTTTCCAAGTTGCAGTAAACAACCTTACCGGAACTATCCCTTACTCCTTGTACAATAAGTCATCCCTTACAGTTTTTAATATTGTACAGAATTATCTTATTGGGAGCTTGCCTGATAATATTGGAAACAATCTACCTAATATAGAATATCTTCATCTTGGTTTAAATTTCTTAACGGGACCAATCCCATCATCACTTTCTAATGCCTCTACTGTTAGTTATCTCGATCTTGCATATAACAATTTCAATGGACAGATACCTTCTGAGTTGGGAAAGCTCTGTCCTACACATTTTAGTTTGCAGTATAACCAATTAGAGGCAACAAAAGACCAAGACTGGGAGTTCCTTAGATATCTGTCAAATTGCAGCAATCTGCAGGAATTGATTCTCAACAATAATAAGTTAGGAGGAACTTTCCCAAATATTGTAGCTAGCTTGTCAACAAATCTGCAGTTGTTATATTTGAAAGATAACTACATCTCGGGGCAAATATCACATGGAATTGGTAACTTAGTCAACCTTGAAACCTTGAATTTATATTCAAACAGTCTCACGGGTGCAATACCAGAGAGTGTTGGAAAGCTTACTCAACTGAAGATATTAAGATTGCATGAAAATTATTTGTCTGGGCCTATACCTTTCTCAATTGGCAACCTTACTCAATTGACTACACTCGAAATGTACAATAATAAATTAGATGGTCAAATGCCAGAAAGTCTTGGGAACCTCCAACAACTCAATTGGTTAAACTTGTTTAATAATTCTCTTAATGGGACACTGCCAGAAACCATTTTCAATCTTTCATCTCTGTCAGTTACGTTCGATGTGTCAGATAATCTTTTATCTGGTAAGATTCCCATGGAAGTTGGTCATTTAACAAAAGTGGCCAATTTGGTTTTGGATCAAATTACTTCTTCGGCGAACTACCTAAAACTTTAGTGGAATGTGAGAGTTTAGAGAGGCTGACCTTAAGTAATAATCTTTTTAGCGGGAACATGCCTCCATTTTTAGGTAATATAAAGGGTCTAAGAGCACTAGGCTTATCAACTAACAGGTTTTATGGAGTCATTCCAGAAGAATTAGGCAATATCTATGCATTGGAGGAGATGAATCTTTCACACAATAACTTGTCAGGAAATATTCCAATGGTTCTTGAAAACCTAAGGTTTTTACACAGACTGGATTTATCATTCAATAGTCTTAAAGGGCAAGTTCCCGCTGAAGGTGTTTTTAGTAACGTTACTGCACTCACTATTCATGAAAATGAGGGGCTTTGTGGTGGAGTGTGGCAACTTCACCTACCTCCTTGTGCTAGTTTAGATAATAAAATGAGATATCAAATGCGATTGAAAATAGGACTTGTGATAGGTTGTGCATTTTGTTTGATATTGTCCCTTATCATTTGCATTTTTCTTCGTAAAAATGGTACTACGAAACCAAAAATTAGAGACATTGGAATTAGATGATTTATATGCCAAAATATCATATGCAGAGTTGGTTAGGGCAACAGACATATTTTCTACCACAAATCTAATTGGTGCCGGTAGGTATGGCTCTGTCTACAAAGGAACATTGACCATAAAAAAAAGGCGTGCTTCATCTAGTGAAAGTGCAATTGTCGCAATTAAGGTTTTCAATCTTGAAATCCCTGGAACTTCAAAGAGTTTCTTTACTGAATGTGATACACTGAGAAGGATACGTCATAGGAATCTTATCAGTGTAAGAACTTGTTGCTCAAGCTGTGATTCAAACGGTAATGATTTCAAGGCCATAGTATTTGATTTCATGCCTAATGGGAGTCTTGAGACATGGTTGCATTCCAAATACATTGGAAACCATCAAAGAAGAACATTAAATTTCACTGAGAGATTGAATATCATGGTTGATATTGCAATTGCGGTAGATTACCTCCATAATTGTTGTGAGCCTTCAATAATACATTGTGATTTAAAGCCCAGTAATGTTCTTTTAGATGAAGACTTCACTGCTCGTCTTGGCGATTTTGGCCTTGCAAGGTTGCTGCCAAATTCCACAAACAAAACACAGTTAAATTCCCAAAGTTCAATAGGCATCAGAGGCTCTATCGGATATATTGCTCCAGGTACTAGTATTTTATGATTTTTATCCATTTTGCCTTCATAAAAAAATAAAAATATCATTATCATTTATAATTATCAAATTCCTATTTTAGTATTGACTACTGATATATAAAATAATCCCCTTTTCTGTAGAGTATGGTTCTGGTGCTCCCATATCAACATTGGGTGATGTTTATAGCTTTGGCATTATACTACTGGAGACACTTACTGGGAGGGCACCCACTGATGATATGTTTAAAGGTAGCCTTACATTACCTGCCTTTGTAGAAGAAGCTTTTCCAGAATGGCTTCTAGACATCATTGACCCGGATATGATATCATCTGAAAGGGACGCACACTCAAATATTCAGCTCAAAGGTTACTCAAACGAAAATATGTACAAGCATTTGGTATCCACTTTGGCAGTTGGTCTCATGTGCTCACAGCAATCACCATCCGATAGAAAATCCATGAGTGCTGTGACAACAGAGCTACAGTCAATTAGAGCCTCCTATATGCAAGAAATGCAAGGTAAAGCAAAGTTATATTTCAATCAAACAATGATAACCTGGCTAGCCATGACGAGTGTTGCCAGTGGTACTCACCACCTAAAAAGAGGTATTATGTGAGTTAATTATACTGAATTGATTTAAATAGCTCCTGAGACCCTGAGAGGGCATTTACTCATTGTAAACCAGTTTACCTAAAAACCCAGAAATTTTTTTTATATTTTATGACAGTGATAATGGGTAATTTTTTATTTTATCTTTCTCTCTCCAGGATGAACTTAGAGACCTTGCGCTCAGCTGGTGTGGGATTGGGTGGTTCATATTGATATTACTGCCATCAATACCAGAAAGGACTGTTAGCTTGGAAAATTGTTTTAATGACGACACTGCGAGACTAAAAGGCTTGCATGGGTTAGATGGAGATGTCGTCCATGGATCTTCTCACTGACGAATGTTATAAATTGTCATTCACTACATATGATATGAGTACCCTTTGTTTTCTTTACTTTTATTAAGATGAAATGGCTAAAACTATAGTACTTGTTTTAACAAAATATCAGTTATACATACAAGCCCATTATGGTTGCCTAGTTGTAGAACAAAATTAAAATTTCGGATAATTGTTCTCACAATAACTTAAATTCCATGTTCATGATCACATCCAATTTATAATTAATTCTCAAGTTCACATAATCAAATAGCTCTTAAGCACGTTGAATGCATTGGTTACTCCAACTAGAAATATATATAATCATGTATTAACTCGAGCTCTTCCCTTTCTAAATTTCAAAGAAATCATTATAAAGTTGCTAAAATTTGATATAAATAGAAGACAAACCCAGTCAAATGTTTAGAACAATAAAATGAAGAATAATAACAAACACCCCATTTGAATATGCTACACCATAAGAACTGGTAAAAGATTGTCCAGTACTCCAGTCAGGCATGGAAAAAATTCACCATAAACTGAAACTTGCAACATAATCAACTCCAACTGATACAGAAATTTTGCATAAAACCATTAAAATTTTCACAATTGTGAACAATGCATCAAAATAAAAAGTACTTCGCCCAAGAAATTTAAGGGCTAGAATTAATTTTTAAAATTATAAATTTACACAACTTCAAACAGAATCTAACTAAAACTCAAACTTTTTGTTGCAATGGGTAGACCCTCATCTTTAGTCGTGAATAGAAAAAAAAATAAAAAAATTAGAAAGGCCGTAAATCATGCAATAAAATTTGTTGGCTGATAGCGGTGATAAATCAATAAAAACATAAAAAATACAACAATTTCAGAACTCAGAAGTCAGAACCACAATCAGTGTGAATGTTCAATGAAAGTTTTCTGGGAGTAATTTTAATTTATAAAAGATACCCAGAGTATGAATGTGTTATATGATCTTTTACATGGCCTGCAGAGTATGGCAAGTCCAACTCAAGTTGTATACTGTAACAAGAGAACATTCAGTCATGTCTTAACAAGAACTCTTCCCTTGCAAAATTTTAAAATAAAGTTACAAATGGAGAAAAAACACAGCAGTCAAATGTTTAGAAAAATAAAAAGGAGAATGAGAACAAACACCAATAATGCCACTTCATAAGAACTGGTACAAGATTGTACCAGTCATATGGAGAAAATTAACCATAATCCAGAACTCGCACATATTTAAGTCATTTTCCCAATATTCTACTCAAACTGACAATAGAAATTTTGTATGAGAGTCTGAGAGTTGTAAAAATTTCACAATTTTGAACACTTTGAACAATGCATCATAAGAAAAAGTATTTCACCAAAGTGATTTGAAGGCACAAAGTAATTTTTTAGATTCCAATATTTTCATAATTTCAACAGAATCCAACTAAATTTCCAACGTTTTATTTGAATGAAATTTGAGAAAAAAAATAGACAATTTGAGAAAATAATTAAAAAAAAGAGAAAGAATCTGATGGACTATAGTGGTCATAAATCAATAAAAAACAAAAAAAGATACAACAATTTGTGTGAATGATCAACAAAAGCTTTCTAGTAGTGATTTTAATTTATAAAAGATATTCCAAATTGTGAATATGTTATATCATCTTTTACATGACCTGCAAAATCTGAACCCTAAGTCCAACTAAAGCTGTATTCTAATATGATTTGCCTCCATTGAACAATTAAAATGTACAGGTCATATTTAAGAATTTGTAAATTGCCAAAGAACATGCATAGATAAATTATATGCATAATTAAGACTTACATTCTTTCAAAAGAAAAAGAAAATAGGAATTCAATTTCCTAGAAGAAAAAGAATGACCTGAATTTTCTGTTTCAATCTATTCCATCACTGGCACACAACTGGTACCACGTCAGTTTTATACCCAATAACAGAACTTTTATAAGAAAATCCCCTCTTTCCTTTACCAGACTCAGTAAAATTGAACTAAAATCTAATCGAATGTAGTAGCTATTTAGGGAACAACAATTTTAGTACATCCAATGAAACATCATTCAACGAATAGGAAATAAGAAAGCAAATAGTGAAGGCAGCTAGACTTACTGCTATAATCCAGTATTGAGAAAGCTGAACCTAAATGGGTGAAGAGGCGCGAGGGATTTAAACACGGGAGTTGGATGGAGAGAGGAACCATTGTGGATTTGTGGTAGGTTTAGTTCAAAGGCGCGTATAGAAACTAGAAAGCAGAGCTGGAGAAGGAGATATGAGAGGAATTGAGAGAGAGGGAATGATAGGCCGCCGGAGGAAGAAAGGCGGAGCTATTTTGAACTTTATTTTCGGTGGTCTGCAGTTCTGTTCGCCACATTCTTTTCGTTTTCTTCGTCTCTCTTTTTAGTTTTGTTTTTGTTTTTCTTAATTCCTTTGCTTATTCGCTATCATTAATTATGCAGGAAGCCATGCTTGATCAGGGGCGGATCCAAATAGAGGGTTGATCAGGGGCGGATCCAAATAGAGGGTAACGCAGGCACTTTCCTGGGATCGTTTTTGGTAAATTAAGAATCCGAATACTAAACTTTGATAGGTGTTTGAGTTAAAAAAAATCATAATACCTGGGCTAAGATTCAGAAAATGTGTTGAAAGAGCATTAAGTCGAATAGGAGATTGATAGAGAAATAAAGATTATGCAAAAATGATTAGATTTATAAAAAAAATGATGTATTTTGTAATATTTCAATTATATATATTTAGAATAACTTTGTTTATTAAATTTATTATTTATTTTATTTTTAAAATTTTATTATATTATAATGGTGTCCAGGCTAAAAATTTTTCTAGATCCGCCCTGTGCTTGATTATATGCAAGTCCTGAATTTAGGGTCTAATTCAAGCGATGATTGTGATTGTTGTTGTTATTATTGTTTTTGTTTTTATCATTATCATCATCATCATTATTATTATTATTATTATTATTGTTGTTGTTGTTGTTATTTATTTATTAGTAGTAGTCGCCCCAAACCCAATATAAACTGCATTATTTTAAAAGATAGAAGCGTCAATGTATTAAACTTTGTTGTAGCGCCACGCTCGAGAGATGTTTATTTTTAATTCTCAGATTAATAGTATGAGAACCTATACGCAACATGAACTTGTTCACTTGATGCGTTACAAACTTACAATTGAGCCTTCCGTGAAATTAAATTTTTCACAATGTCAGTTGTACGATTATAACAGGACAGTTTGTAAAAATGTGAATGGAGATAAATGGCTAATTATATGGCTAGTTGGATTACGAGAAATAAATAAAACAAAATAAGAATTAGTATGCAAAATCTAGAAATAGTCACTATCTGAATAAGAAATAAATAAATAAGAATCAATCAGCTGCGATTTACTTTCTTCAAAAAATGAGAAAAAAGAAATATCGAGGAATTAGATTGACTAATCAAGTTTCGAGATATTTTACCTAGACAGTGAACATTTAAAAGTCTCTAGTCCTCAACTTGACTCTGACCAAGTCCTTCTGAGTTCTGACACGAAGGGTCAAGGCCTCTCTAAGGGCATAAAAAGGGTTAAGGCCTAAAGAGACAAACTTAGGAAGGGACATGGCACAATCTCGACTGAAAAGAGACATAGAGATCCAAGATTTTGAAAGGACCAGGATTTAGAGAGGCCGAACTTATGAAACTGAAAGGTTAAACCATATTTGATTCAATCCGATCTAAACTGATTTATTTCAAATAATATTAAATTTTTTTAACATGTTAATGCTAAGATAAGTTTATTTGTCGCCTTTTATGTTACATTATTTCATATATTCGTAATTTTTAATTATTTTAACCTATTAATATATTAACAAAAGCTGATTTATTTAAAATATTTCTATGATGTTGTAATATAAATGTTCTTAAACCCAAATTAAAGTTGAAACAATAAAAAATATTTTATTTAATGAAAAATAAACTTGTACAATTTATATATAAATAATTTATATTCTTTTATAAATATGAATTATTTATATTTTAAATTTAATTTAAACGAATTGTTTTAGAAAAAATATTATTTATTTGTCGGCCCTTTAGATCCTTCAAGTCCGGGCCTAAAAGGACCAGGCTTGAAAAGGTCGAATTTGATTTTTCATATTTAAATCCTTCTAAGTCCAATTTTTCCAAAAGCCTTCCTAAAGTCCGGCCCGACCCAATCCTTGAGCCGACCCTTTAAGACCTAGCCTTCCGATAGCCCGGCTTGTCCTTGGTAGGCATTCACTACTATCTAGTTTCAAGGAATTAGAATGACTAGTCAAGTTTCTGAGATACTTTTGCCTATATAATTTTATCAAAAAAAATAAAAAAAAAGTTTCGAGATGCTTGTGAGGTTTATTTATCTATTTAATAGTACGAGGTCTCCACCACCCGTACTTATACCAGGATTCATAAGTCCGAAAAATTTATCCGTTGAGATTAAATCAGACGACTCGAAAAAAGATCCGACCAGAAGATCCGGGTCCCTCCAGGCCTCCACTGCCGGCTTTTTTTAGTAGCAAGATGGGCTTTAACAACACAGTTGAGCCTGAACTGGACCGTCGGCCCACATCCCTGTTAACATGATTTATGTTAATCTTCGTCCGATAACAATGAAAAAAAAAAAAAAAATGCAAAAGGTGGGGGCTTGACCCCCATTTTCTTCTAAAAAATAAATCTCTATCCAACACTGTCGTGTGTTCAATGAAGTATGAACTGGTAATTGATGTTCAAATACGTACGTGCATCATATCATCGGACCAGTATCCTCTGCTCACCTTTTAAGGTGAGCACGGTGCCTACCTTCAATCCGAACCGTTCGATTTAATCACGACGGTTAGATTTTTTTCGTGCCTATCAATCTGGTATTATTCACGGGGCACCATCATTGATCGGACAGTTCAGATCTGAGGTGAGCAGAGGATTTTATTTCTCATATCACCAGGCCAATCAGTGTGAATATTCAACAAAAGTTTTCTGGGAGTGACTTTAATATATAAAAGAAATCCCAGAGTGTGAATGTGTTATATGATCTTTACATGATCTTGTATTAACTAGAGCTCTTCCCTACAAAATTTTAAATGAAGGAATCATCAATAAATTTGCTAAAATATTGATATAAATGGAAAAAAAAAGCGGAACAAAAAACACAGCAGTCAAATGTTTAGAAAAAAAGGATAATGTAAAAAACACCAATATGCCAATTCATAAGAACTGGTACAAAATTGTACCTGTCGAGCATGGAGAAAATTAGCCATAATGCAAAAAAGTTTTGAACAAATTAGAGTCATTTTTCCAATATTCTACTCAAACTAATCACAGAAATTGCATAAAACCATTAAAAATCTTACAATTATAGACGATTCAACATAATTATTCATAAGAAAGAAAGCACTTCGTCTGAGAGATCTGAACGCCCACAATAATTTTTCAAATTCCGAAGTTTCCACAGTTTCAACAGATTCCAACTAAAGTTCCAACTTTTTGTTGAAAGGGATAAGAGTAAGCCCGTCCGTGAAAGAAAAATCAAGTAGAAAGGGCACAAATTATTCAATACAGTTTAAGAAAACAAAAAAGATGAATCAGAAACTGATGGGACATAGTGGCGATGAGTCAATAAAACGCAAAAAGAAAAGATGATACAATTTCAGAAAATCAGAACCACAATCAGTACATGATCTACAAAAGCTTTCTGGGAGTGATTTTAATTGAAACTAGAGATCCCAAAGTGTGAATGTGTTAAATGATCTTTAACATGACCTGCAAAATGTGAACCGTATGTCCAACAAAAGATGTATATCTAATATGGCATGGCTCCATTGTATAATTATAAAATGCACAGGGCATATTTAAGAATTTTTAAATTGTCAAAGGAGATGCATAGATAATTACATGCCTAAGTGAGGCTTACATTATTTCGAAAGAAGAAAATGGAATCCAATTGCCTAGAAAAAAAATAATAATCTGAATTGAGCGGGCTGGTACACAAGTGACCCGAAATTTCTGTTTCAATCTCTTCTTCTATTACTGGCACACAACTAATACCATTTCAGTTTTATACCCAATAACAGAAGTTTTTTTTTTTTTAAAAAAAAAAAATCCACTATTTCTTTTACCAGATTCAGTAAATTCGAACTAAAACGTAATGTAGTAGCTTAATTGGGAACAACAATTTTAGTACCTCCAATCAAATCTTATCCAAGGAATAGATGTTTTGTATTTGTTTCGAGTATATGTTTGCCATTCATCGTCTGTGTTTTGTTATCACATCACTAAGTCATGCTCTGATACCGTGTTAAGAATTTGAATGTCTATATAGCGGATGTTAAGTTTTAGGTTCGAGGAGACACAATCCATGTGCAACTACACAAGAACCATGCCCTTAGGGTTGGTTGGTCAATATGAGAATCTCAGAATAGATAATCACACAATTAGGAAAAGAGAACACGAGATTTAACGAGATTAAGCACCAATTTGGTACCTACGTCCTCCACACACACACTTTTTTATTTATTTTCTGTAAATTTTCTGAGATACATTGTAAGAGAGAGAAGAAGGATAAATAAGAAAAATTACATGAGGCATTATCAAGCCTTTTTTGAGGACTAAATCAAATACAATCTTTTTTTTTTTTCCTTTAATCCTAAAAATCCTTCTCTTCTACACACATCAGATTTTCATACAAAATAAAAATTATTTCTTTCACACATGGAAACAATCTTCAGATCCTGCCATTTAAAACCTTCCTTATGTATTTTTTTCTTTTCTTAAAATATCTCTGAAGATTCTTTCTTCTTCTTTGAGATACTTCCAAATAAGGTCAATATTGTCATTTTCTGTCGGTGCCATGTATCTGATCCATAACACGATCTTTCTTATACAGCACAACCCGTGTTTATCCATACCGTGCATCCGATTCAGGATACTATCTTCTGTGGCGCTATATTTCAATAGTTTGCCGCAGTTTTTAAGAGAGTCCAGCATCTCTCCCTAAATTATCATTTATATTACATTCAGTGCATGTTGCTTCAGGTCCAACTTTCCAAGAGAGCATTTGGATCGTTTAAGAATAAAATTAGGATTAGCTATTTGAAAAAAAAAAATATTATTCCTAAACGATTAAGAATACTTTTTTTGAGATGTAGAGTGATATTTTTAAATGGTCCAACATTCTGATTAAATTTTTATTCCTAGGGTGTTTGAATCATCTTATTAGTGTGGATTAAGAAATTTTTAGAACCACTCTTAAATTCGGATTAAAAAGATGATCCAAACATCCTAGAAATAAAAATTTAATCCGTTATTAAACCACTTAAAAATAACACTCTAAATTTCCAAAAAATTATTCTTGACCATTTAGAAATAATTTTTTACTTCGAATAACTAATCCTAATTTTATTCTTACATATCCAAATACTCCCAAATTAGTATAATATGACACCGTGCCTTGTGCCGCGGGTGCTGACTTGCGTTATACAAGGCTGGGGTTGACATCTCGATATATAGTCTCCAGAGAAACTTCCTTACCAATAATCGTTTGCGCTGTGTAGTCTTCATTTTCTAGTCTGGGATATCGGAAATCTGACCATGTCAAACTTTCAGTTGACCTTACCTTAAATAACAACTAAGTCAATAAGATAGAAATGTACTTTTACAGTTTACACATGGGCTAGCTCTAGCTGTGCGTATCCCTCGTGGTCCAACTTGGGACGGTAATAATGATGAACTATCCCACATCCTTAAATTATAATAGACTTAATTAATAGAGTGACCTTAGAGATAGGACAGGATAATGTAACAGTACCGGTGCCAGTGATCTATAGCTTGTCCCAGTGCACCCCTAATCTTTCAAATGATACATGCCGCGCTTGTTTGCAAGATCTTATAATTGAGTTGCTTGGTTCGTTCGATGGGAGGCCAGGTGGGCGGATTGTAGGAATTAAATGCAATTTGAGGTATGAGACATACCCTTTCTTTTATGGGAATCCGGATATACTGATTTATTCAGTCCCAATTACAGACATTCCACCTGGCGGCAATAGAGGTCAGAAAAATACCACCTCCCTCCCTCCTAATACTAATTCTATTCTATTACCATGGTTTTGAAGATATACTCTATCAATAAGTAATAAAATTATTTAACAATTTTGCTCATAAACATCATATTTAAAATAAAACTAAATCTGATTTCTTCAATTCAGGTTCACGAGAATATGGGAAAAATAAAGATATTTAGTTTGACTTTTTGGGGTAAAAATTTGCAAGATCTGACTGTGATAATTGAGACATGAAAGCATGTGCGAGGACCTAGTGAAATCCATGTATTCTGTCTAAAAATTTATTCTATGGATTAAACATAAAAATGTATATTGTACACGTTTCTCTCTTTGAAAATAACTGGAAAATGGATCGAATGGTCTAAATTAATTAATTATGACAGTTCATTAAATTAGTATAAATAGTCTAAGATTCTGTAGTTTACTGGATCCTGACTATATTGATGGAATACTTTAACCATTTTATCATGTATATGTAAACAAGTAATTAAAGAACTGATTTCGATTAAATAGAACTCCAAAAGATGATAAATATTTTGAGAAAATTTGCTGACTGTACTTGCAATATTGTATTTCTTATTTGAAGGATATATATGTCCCAATCTGTCCTACCATAAAAAATTCTTTGGAAAAATAAAAAAGAAAATACTTACACCGTATTTACACCTCCACTCAACATGCCTCAAATGACCAAGGCACCAACGTCCCAAGCTTGAACCTAAAGCAATTCCAACATGAAACTTAAACAACCAAAAGTACAAAACTACAAACTACAAAGTACAAACTCAAACCTGGCATACTGTACTCATTATCTGCATACGGCCATATGTAATTTATGCTGTCTGACCAAATCATCTGTACAGCAAACTTATCTAGCTAACCTAAAATGATCCCTTCTGCCTTATTTGCAAATATATATATATATATATATGATAAAATGAAACAAAATTTCAAGAAGTCCTACAATTATTCTAAAATTACCCCATCAGTCTACTAATGCGAAAACCAACAACTCAGAACCCCAATAGCACTAAAGACTAGCTACCATCAGTTTTAAGAGACCATCTATTACACACATAACAGGAGAACTAATAGAACCAACATTAACAAGAAGTGAATGAAGTGTCTCAATGCAAAAGACATAAACTCAAGTAGAAACGTAAATTATTGTAATCCCTTTATTTGCAAATATCATTCACTCGGTAGCTAGTAATTAATCAAAGTTACAGAAACCACTACAAGAAAGATAGGCTATAGATAGATTTTATTTACTAGACTTTTCTATAAGTGTTATATCTTGATCTATTGCTAGATTTACTTGATACACTAAATCTAGTAATTTTTTTAGCAAGACTCAATTTTCTATTAATATGGCCTTAAAAATCTAGCAATTCATTTTTTGATAGACTTTTCGAATCTTGCAATATCTAATGTCGCAAGAATAAATTGCTAGACTAAAAAATATTGCTACATTAGATATTGTAAGATTCGAAAAGTCTATCAAAAAATGAATTGCTAGATTTTTAAAGACATATTAATAGAAAATTGAGTCTTGCTAAAATAATTGTTAGATTTAGTGTATCAATTAAGTCTAGAAATAGATCAAGATACAACACTTTTAAAAAAGTCTAGTAAAAAAAATCTATCTATAGCTCATCTTTCTTGTAGTGAATAGAACTGGTTGAACCAAATGTTAGAATTGCTGGTCTGGAAGTGTTAGCTAAGGCAACTGATGGCCGGGACTCCTCCAAGCCATGTAACTTGAAATTCAAAATTTTCTGAACTAAGCAAACTGTTGCTCGATAGAAATTAAATTTGATGGGTCCATTTGTCGTTTAATTTCCACTCTTTCAGTGGTTTAAGTACCATTCAACATCTAATAAATATTAATCATCTATTGTTGAATACATAATTCAAATAATGCTCAATCACAAAAAACTTTAAATATGAGGTTTAATCAGGCTCGAAGCCTCAAACATATCCTCTCTCTCTCAAAAACTCAACTATTATAAAATAAAATTTTTTATATGTCATATTAATTTTAAACTTCAAATGCTTCTGTAGGAGGAATAAACAGGCTTCTTGCAATCATCATCAGTGTAACGGTGGTATTGCTTATTCTCAGTTGCTTCACGAGCATCTTATGGATCAGAAAAACAAGATCCACAGGTATATTTTTATATAGACAAGTGGTTTCCATAGGCAACTGGGTTCAAGAAAAACTCTTTTCTAGCAATTTATTTTTTGTAATAATTTAGAAACCGATATTTTTTCAAGAAGAAAATGCAATGACAACTACCGGCGAAACACTGGATCTCATGAATGGAGACGGAAGCTCAGATGTTCCACTCTTTGATTTTAATCAAATAGTTAATGCCACAAGCAACTTCTCTTTGAATAATAAACTTGGCCAAGGTGGATTTGGGCCTGTGTACAAGGTGCTTTCTTTATACTTGATTTTCTTTTCTGCTAAAGTAAGAAAGACAAATTAAAACATTCTGTGTGCTTGCTTTAAAATTAATTTAAAACCATAACATAACAAAGGAAATCAGAATAGAATTAAGAAATATCAATTAATTAAGAAAAAGTACAATTAAGTTGTTGAAACGATAGATTAGCTAGCATTCTGTGTTCATTATGATTTACTCATCCAGGGTCTGTTACAAGATGGACGTGAGATAGCTATTAAAAGGCTTTCAGCACGTTCAGGTCAAGGCCTAACTTAGTACGGCTGGTTGGGTGGTGTGTCCATGGCCAGGAGAAGTTGCTTATTTACGAGTTCATGCCAAACAAGAGCTTAGACTTCTTTATTTTTGGTATGTCTCTAAAACCCAACATTGTAGCGCCAGCCCTAAATGTATCTTTAAGAGAGTGCTACTAATTCCATTTCCTGTTAACTCATTTACTTCAAAGAAAGATATGTCTATCCATAATACATTGTATTTCCACAAAATTTCCTATAATAAAGTCAGTGAGGCTGTTACTTGTTGACCCACTCTTGTGATTTGTGTTTGAAATACCAAGTTTGATTTAATAATGTTGTGTTCTAAACTATGAGCCTCACAGAACAGAAGAATAATCACTCGACAATTTAAAGATTGTATCCTTCATAAAACCTGTGAATCTGTTGGCAAATGGATAATTGAATAAATAACACTTCTGAAATTTGTTGCTAGAATGAACAGTTTACATACAAATATATTTTTTTAATTATAAGAAAATGAAGCATTACAAAATTCATGTTTCTCCCTGGTATATTGGTATTGGCAAATTCTGTTTTTACCTCTATTATATATAATATGCTTATCATCCATGAACTCTTCCTTGATGTTTTGTTCCACAGATGAGACAAGAGCGGCTCTGTTAGATTGGGAAAGACGTTTTGAGATAATTGAAGGAATTGCTCAAGGACTTGTATATCTTCACAAACACTCAAGGCTAAGAATTGTTCATAGAGATTTGAAAGCAAGCAACATTCTCTTAGACTCTGATTTGAACCCAAAGATATCAGATTTTGGATTAGCCAGGATTTTTGGTCCGAAAGAGCTTGAAGCAAATACCAATAGGGTAGTAGGAACATAGTAAGTATGATGCTACATGTCAAATAAACTATGCTTGATATACTCAGACCGCTGATATCATATTTTTCTTTTCTTTTTGTTTATCAGTGGTTACATGGCTCCTGAGTATGCATCTGAAGGTCTTTTCTCAATAAAATCGGATGTATTTAGTTATGGTGTGCTGCTTCTGGAGATTGTCAGCGGCAAAAGGAATATGGGTTTCCACCATCACGGAGACTTTCTCAACCTTCTCGGATATGTAAGGACCTCATATATTGACATATACTAACACTTATAAATGTATTGATAAATTTTACGTTAGTTAATTTAAGCTCGTCGAGATTCTAAAGAAGTCCAATTAAGCACTCGATTCGATTTTGACTGATAATACACTGGTATCTGCTTCTATGTACCTAGCTATAAATGACTAGATAGATAAGTTTAGTATCGTTGTTTATCACAAAAAAAGTTTCTCTTTTTCAGGCATGGGATAGATGGAAAGAGGGGAGGTTTTTCGAACTAATTTGTCCAATATTAACTGAAGTGTCCCAAAGACAGATAGAGAGATGCATTCATGTCGCACTATTGTGCGTTCAAGAGAATCCAGCTGATCGACCCACCATGTCAGATGTGATCATGTTTCTTACCAATGAGAATATAGTTCTACCGGAACCTAAGCAGCCGGCATACTTTAACGTAAGAGTGACGGATAAAGCAGAGGAATCATCTGATCTTGATGGTTCATCATGCTCTATAAATTATGTTACCTTGACCAACCCAGAAGTGAGATAACTTTCTAATATTGAATTCCTCACTAGCAGAGATGCGTTCCTGAGATACATTCTGATGGAATTCCGCTGGCTTGTCTTTATCCATTCAATTGCACTATTATTTATATATAATATCTATTATGGCTGTACTACATTTTCATTTCTCCGAAGTGTTCAGTTTCAAAATGAATGTTTTAATAATTATGACTGTTTGAAGTCTGTGCTAGAAGTCGTACTGGTACCAAGCAATTTTATGTGAGATTAGTCGGTGCTCTTTTACTAAGGAATGAAAGATCAAGTTGTTAGCACAGCATAACGGAAATGTGATTTCATGGGTTCTTATATTCGTTACTAATTGAGCATATGATATTCTGGTGAAAATGTTTCAGATAAGATTTCGTACTTGAATAGTTCTATTTCGGTTTCTTCACCCATCCAATTTTCCCTTTTAATTAAATTTAATACTGTATCAGCCAGTACAAACAGTGTCAGCTAAGCCAGTACAAACAGTGTAGCCAAGCCAGTACAGACAGTGTCAGCTAAGTGTAGAGCAACAACATCATTTAATATACTCGATGGTACATAAACACTTTGTATCATGAGGCAATTTCTTATTTATATGACTAGAGTATAACGATGTTTATAGTACTCAACAACCAGAAAAATACTTAGGAATGGAAAAACAGTCAAAATATGAATCCATACTGAGCTGTTTGTACCAGGCATTCCAAAAATCAAGAGTACAAAATAAACACCAGTAACCAAGCAATAGCAAAACCAAAGCAATGGCCATGGAAATGTGGAATATTCATAGCTTTCTAACACAATGGGAGAAGCAGGGCAGCGGTATTAGCTTACGCTGGGTGCAGCTATAAGAGGCTGAGACAAATTTGCTTGGTAGATTGTAATGGGCCATCATGTCTTCATCTTCCATCTTGGCTGAACCAAAACCTCTAACAAAGGAACCGGTTCATTTAATATAACCCGATATATTTACAAAAAAGTCAAGGGTATGCGACCCGAATTATTGACAAATATAATGGGTCTTCATCTTCCATCTTCTCTCCTACAAGCTCAACTTGCAATTTAAAATACAATTTTGAAGGGTATGCAACCGAAAACAAATGAAAAGTCAACATATTGCTTCAAAAATTTTATACTGTCAACAGTAGTAAGCTCCCTTCTTGCCCACATGAAATTACTTTACAATGCCACCATCTGTAACAAATGATATCAATTTCTATGGAAACTCCTGAATTGAATGTACACCTGAATTAGAAAAATTGTTAGTGCACAGGTTATATATTGAGCAATTAGAGGATTGTTATTAATTGCACTAGGCTGTGAATCTTAATAGACTATCCTGGACCATCTTATTTTCATACTTTTTTTTTTTTTGAGATTATTCCATACATTTTTGTTGATAATGAATTTCACGTTGAAGTTTTGGAAGAGTCATGTTCCAAAATAGCCTCACTACCTTTTCCCATGCTCCAGAATGATTAGACAAACAATTATATTCAAACTTTGGACTAGTGGCTTGGCCGAATAATACTGCATGAATATTGGTCTATAGTCCACATCTTCGTCAAATTTCTTTTGATGGAAGTACCAAGCGGCCCTTCTGATTTTTGCAAGTTGGATCAAAGACAACTGCAATTGAGCTCTTCAATTTGAACAGTGGTTACTCTCCATTGGGTCTAAATAGAGGCATTGTGTAGACTGAGTTAATCATACTGAATTGATTTGCATAGAGGGCATATACTCAATGTTCACCTAGAAACTCAGAATTTTTTTTCCCATTTCATACCAGTGATAATGGGTTTAATGTTCATAATCTTTTTTTTTTTTTTTTTTTTTTTTTCTTTCCAGGATGAGCTTAGAGACGTTGCGCTCAGATGAAAAAAGGCACCAATACCAGACAGGACTGTTATCATGGAAAATTGTTTTAATAAAGATACCACAAGAACTAACTGGTTTGCATGTTAGATGGAGATGTCGTCCATGGATCTTAGTAAATCATGCAATAATAAGTATCCTTTCTTTTACTTTATTTAAGATGCAAAAAGCTAAAAATATAGTATTTGTTATATCAAAATATCAGTTTTACATACAAGCCAATTATAATTGGCCTAATTATAGAACGAAATTAAAACTTTGGATAATTTTGCTCAGAATAACTTAAATTCCATTTTCAACAGCATATCCAATTTATAATTCTCTAGTTCTCATAATCAAACAGCTCGTAAGCACATTAAAAATGCATTGATTACTCTAACTAGAGAGCATGTAGTTATGTATTAACTTGAGCTCTTCCCTTTCTAAATTTCAACAAAGAAATCATTAAAAAAGTTGCTAAAATTTACATACAAATAGAAGATAAACACAGTCAAATGATTAGAAAAATAAAAAGGAGAATAACAACAAACACTCCAATTGAATATGCTACATCATAAGAACTAGTACGATATTGTCCAGTTAGGCATGGACAAAGTTTACCATAATCCAAAACTTGCACCATAATCTACTCTAACTGATCACAGAAATTTCAGATAAAACTATTAAAAATTTCACAGTTGTGAACAATGCATGCATCATAATAAAAAGTACTTTGCCCAGAAATTTAAAGGCTAAAACTAATTTTTTAAATTACAATATTTTCACAATTTCAACATAATATGACTAAAATTTAATTTTTTTTTGTTGCAATGGGTAGAACCACATCTTTATTCGTGAATAAAAAAAAAAAACAAGTAGAAAGATCATAAACCGTTCAACAGAAACAAATATTGTACTAGTGGAGATAAATCAATAAAAACACGAAAAATATGACAATTTCTGAAAATCAGAACCACAATCAATGTGAATGTTCAATAAAAGTTTTCCGGGAGTGGTTTAAATTTATAAAAGATACCCCACAGTGTGAATGTGTCATATAATCTTCACATGACTTGCAAAGCAATGGTAAGTCTAACTCATGTTATACTCAACTAGATATCATTAAGTCATGTATTAACTAGAGCTCTTTCCTTACAAAATTTTAAATGAAGGCATCAAAATAAATTTGCTAAAATAGATACAAATTGGAAAAAAAAACACAGCAGTCAAATTTTTAGAAAAATAAAAAGGAGAACGATAAAAAAACACCAATATGCAACTTCACAAGAACTGGTACAATATTGTACCAGCCGACATGGAGAAAATTAGGCATATTGCAAAACTTGAGCAACTTTCAGTCATTTTCGGCTTTTCACAGAAATTTTGTATAAAACCATTAAAAATTTCACAATTATAATCAATGCATCATAAAGAAAGAAAGTACTTGGCTGAGAGATCAAAAGGCCCAAGATAATTTTTCAAATTAAAAAATTTCCACAATTTCAACAGAATCCAACTAAAATTTCAACTTTTTTTCTTGAAAGGGATAAGAGTAAGACCTGTCCAGGAAAGAAAAATCAAGTAGAGAGGGCAGAAATTATTTAATACAATTCGAGAAAACAAAAAAGAATCAGAAACTGGAGGCCTATAATGGTGATGAATCAATAAAACACAAAAAAAAAAAAAATTAAATTATACAAATTTCAGAAAATCAGAACCGCAATCAAAGTGTAAATGGTCTTCAAAAGTTTTCTGGGAGTGATCTTTTACATGACCTGCAAAATGTAATAAATAATACTCTTACATGCACTTACAGGAATAAAAGATAGTATAGGGGCACTGGTACCTCTTAGATACCATTACCAGTGCCGTTCAGGTAGGAGAAATGGAGAATGTTTTGGGCAATGAGGTATAGCTGCTAAAGAGATTCTTAATTAGAGCATTGAACAGTGACTTTGTACTTTTTCTTTTTCAAGCAGAAAGGAAAAGTGGTACACACTCCCTACTTATTTCCAAAAAAAGTGTCAAACAAAATGCACAGGGGATATTTAAAGAATTTGTAAGTTGTCAATGGAGATTCATAGATAATTATTGGGAAAATCAGGTGTATACCTCTCTAATCTTATCTCATTGGAAATATCACCCTTTAATTTTTAAATTTGGAAATATCCCCCTCTAATCTTAATCAATATAGATAGTTACCCTTTTAACTATCTCTACTACTTATAAATGCACCTAACAAACCTTGTAAGAAAAATCAGATAAAAGTTGTATTCAATCCCTAACATCAAATATGAGTCATTGATTTTGTTGATCTTATGTGATCTGTGGTCCAAATGCGGCTATCAGATAAAAAGCTAACATTTTATCTGACACTGTCGAGTCGCTGGAATGTTTCTTAAGGAAAACTTTCGTAACTGTTCGTGCGTTCGATTCTCCGCTCTTCTTTTTTTGGTTATTTATTTTTTTCCCCTGCGCTATCCCTTCTTATTTTCTAGAACTCTCTCACGGTCTGAGACCCCTAGATTGGCTCGCGGCCTCACCTCTCTCCAATCAAGTCGCGTACGCGGAACATGAATTGCGCCTCTTTGGGTCGCCATGAACCGTCCGACATAGCCCTCGGGCAAATTTCTCTCCTCCTCCGTCGCCCCACCTAGGGTTACGAAAATAAGAAGTAACCTCTACTCTCAGGTACTACTTCCCCTCTCTCCCTGGTCTCATTTATCTCTTTATGATAAGGAGCTGAGACCGAATTTTACTTAATTTCCTTTTAATTTTGTGATCACAGGAAATGACAATGGGGGGGGGGGGGGGGGGGGGGGGGGGGGGGGGGGGGGATCATGGAGGTCGTACGAGTACTTGGGCAGGAGCTCATCGTTGCATGTACCGACTGGAGAGGAATTGGTGAGTGGAGAAGAGGTGCGATTGGCATCCAACTTCTCTGACAGTGACAGATTCAGTTGCTACCCACCTTCCATTCATGGTGCTCTCGTCAGCTCCCCTGACCCACCTCTCTCTCTTCCCTAATCCCCCTTCCCATGGTAAATTGTAAATTTAATTTCACAATTTTGCATCTGTCTTCTGGTATATAAGTCATTCCATTCCTGTGTTTGTTTCTGTATTCCTGACTGCAATTGGTAATTTCTGGTACAATTGGCTTGTGTTATGATTGGTGGCATCTGATTGAGGGGTTAATAATAATAATTGTACATTTGACTTATATAATAGGCTGAATTACTGAATGATATTTGTAACATATCTGATGAAATTGACTTGATGATTTCTTCTCTAGGAGGGTATGGTTATCAGGGAGGCTACAATGATTACCAATCCGGTTACCCTCAAAGGCAAACTGGCAGGTTTGTAATCCTGACCTTGCATTTCACTCTAAACACCTTGTGAAAATTTTATTTTTTATTCATTTAATATGGCATTTACCTTTTTTGCCTCCCTTCGTTCATTTTATGTACTGTGTTCCTTGGAATTAATTTTTTTTATTTGAACATAGACCAAGATAAACTCCTTTTTTTTTTTTTTGGTTTTTAACAAGTGACTAAACAATGTAGTATCTTACAAATTAACATATATTTCCTGCAAAAGAGTATCTATTTGGAAAGTAATGTACATGTAAATCAATTTGCAGTGGGGCATTGGATGAAGTTGAAATAAGGCAGTTACTGATAAGCCATGTAGGGCATCGGTGTTGCTGGGGAAGTGGACCTGCACGCAGGTGGAAGATCACTTCTGTCGAGGACTGTAACGTGTTTGTTGGGACATTAGAAACCTTCTTTGAGGAAAGAGACACTGTAATAGAAAAAGAGCCATACTTGGGTGGAGAAATTGATGGAGCAGACAAAGGACAGCAAGTTGGAATATGGGAACTGGATTTACGGTCTTATTTCCCGGAACTGTTCATTCCTGACAAGGAAATCAGGATCAAAATCCCTCACTCTGAAGCTGTTCACAATTGCCCTGGTAAATTTAACTTTGCTTCACTCCAAGCATTTTCCTCTTTTTGTTATTTAGAATAGAGGGGTTATTTTTGTAAATTGTCAAGCGCATTTGGATTTTGAAACATATATAGTTCCGAATTAATATCAGATTACCAATACAAACTATACTGGATATTTCAGATTTCACTTTTCTTGGCTGTGCTTGACACCAGTTTTCTTTTAAGAAGTTAGTGGTAATAAACAAGGTTTAATAAATATGCAAAATAATTTCAAATTCATAACTCTTGTTGATAAATTGATAAGAATTTCTTTTGTTTTATTCTTATTCATACATTTGATGCTGCTGTTGGGGAACAAGTAATATTTATATTAATGAGTTGATGATTGCAGATTGCAAAAGTCGAGGAGAGACAATGACTGAAACAATGACTGATGTGTCTATTTGCGAAAAGAAAAGAAGATTTTGCATGTGGATTAAGATTGACTTTTTCTAATTCCTAATCTTTTGTGTCAGGGAGACAAGCTTCATGATTTAGCCAAAATAGTAGTATTTGATATTGATAAATGTCTTGTAGAAGCCAATGCGAAACAACATTGCTCTTTTTATTGATATATTTATTGTTTGTTACATGTTATATTAAATACCGAGGTATATTCTTGTCGATATGGCTAGGCTGCCAGTGATCTATTTATTGTTTGTTATATATTAAATAAATTTTATTTTATTTTATTTTATACCTCCCAAATATACGATTAAGCTATTAAACAAGAATGATGAAGTAAAATAAATAAAATTGTTACAAATTAGGCACTGGTTAGAGATGGTTCTTCATTGAGCTTGGACACATGTCTACTTTTACTTATTCTATTTGTTTAAAGTGGTATTCTACTAATTATATCTGTTTAAATCGGTGAACACCGCTGCTACCTTCACCGCCGATCAATACAACGTTGATCTAAATATTGTAAATGGATAACACATCCATATATTCACATTTTAAAGTCTGCCCGCACATTGAGCGGGCACTGCTGCTAGTTTCTAATAATATTTTAATTCTGAAAAATGTATTTTAAAAGTTTAAGACAAAAATACCCTCAGGCCCTTAGACGGTTGATATTCGTACCTAAATTATGCAGATCCGATAACAGAACTTTTAAAACATTTTTCTTCTGACATACCACTTGGAAGCTCTTCAACCAAGTGATGCTTCTTATTCTTTAGTTTTTCTTTTTATTCAGCCAGATATTGGTGTTTCCTCTCATAATGGAATTACGAAATTTGCTTTGATTCATTTGTTTGTTTTATATGTTCAGAGAGATTCTCTCTAGCATATCCAAATTTGTTCTTTTCTTTATTTGTTGGATTTTGATTCGTTGGAGATCCAATAATGATTGCTCGCTATTCTGATATAAGTTTATGACTAATGCTCATTAGTGGTTTAGTACCTTACTGGTAGACTGGTACTGTTTTGATGCCTTCAAAATTAAACATGTGACTATTTTGTTCGGTACTAGAATATTGGCATGGTAATTTGGACTAATCATATTCTATCATTCATGTCTTGGAAAAATAATGCAAAATTCATCTCTGGACGTGAATTGTTCTGCTATTTTCCCATACTCTTGTGTGAACTTGAAATATTCCTTTTTTTGTATGTCACGCTAAGGCATGAGCTAACCTGCTTAAGTAGCATAATTAATTTACAGGAAGGTTAACTACAATATTTGGTTCATTGCATGCAATATGTAATAAGGGGAAGATTTGAAGCTTCTAATATTGCATATATAGAATAAGGCATGAATATCAATCGCCAAATGGGTTCAGGGCATTTTTGTCTTAAATTATGTACACTGATTTTTCAAAATTAAAATATCAATAGTAATCCAAATTTTAAGATCCATAGCATTCAGATTAGAGGAGGATATATCCAAATTTTAAGATTGGAGGGGTATTTCCAATTAGATGAGATTTGAGGGGTATATGACTGATTTGCCCATAACTATATGCCTAATTGAGGCTTACATTATTTCAAAACAAAAAAAAGAAATAGGAATTCAATTTCCTAGAAGAAAAATAATGACCTGAATTGAGCGGATCGAACACAAGTGACCAGAAATTTCTGTTTCAATCTATTCCATCACTGGCACACAACTGGTACCATGTCAGTTTTATACCCAATAACAGAACTTTTATCAGAAAGTCCCCTATTCCTTTACCAGATTCAGTAAAATTGAACTAAAATCTAATGTAATGTATACCCAATTCGGGAACAACAGTTTTAGTACATCCATTGAAATATCATCCAAGGAATAGGAAATAAGAAAGCAAATAGAGAAGGCAGTTAGACTTACTGCTTCGATCCACTGTTGAGAAAGCTGAACCTAAATGGGTGAAGAGGCGCGAGGGATTTTAACACCGGAGTTTGATGGAGAGAGGAGCCAATGTGGTTAGTTTAGTTCAAAGGCGCGTAAAGAAATTAGAAAGGCGGAGCTGGAAAAGGAGATATGAGAGGAATAGAGAGGAAATGAAATCCTCTGCTCACCTTTTTAGGTGAGCAGGGTGCTCACCTTAGATCCGAACCGTCCGATCAATGATGGTGCCCCGTGAATAATACCAGATTGATAGGCCCGAAAAAATCCTAACCGTCGTGATTAAATCGAACGGCTCGGATTGAAGGTAGGCACCGTGCTCACCTTAAAAGGTGAGCAGAGGATACTGGTCCGAATAGAGAGAGGGAATGATAGGTCGCTGGAGGAAGAAAGGCGGAGCCATTTTGATTTTTTTTTTAGGTGAGTCTGTGGTTCTGTTTGCCACATTCTTTTCATTTTTTTCGTCTGGCTTTTTATTTAATTCGGTGCCATTAATTATGCAGGAAAGCCATGTTTGCTTACATGCAACTCCTGAATGTTAGGGTCTAACTGAAGAGATTATAAACTGCTTTATTTTAAAAAGAATAGAAGCGTCTATAGAATGACCTTCGTATTAAGCTTTGTTGTAGTGCCACTTTCGAGATGATTATGTTTAATTCTCTGATTAATAATATGAGACCTATATGCAACATGAACATATTCATTCCATGCGTTGCAATTGAGATGATAACAGGACAGTTCGTTAACTTCGCAACGTTGTTTCTGACGCGTGGAACTCTATACCTCTTTTGGAGAATATCTCCTCTTCTCTACTGGCCAAATTCAAGGCGGTTAGGAAGTCGGTTCAGATGTGGGCGGCTCAAAAATTTTCCAAGTTCAACTCGCTACTCCACCGCACTAAACTTATCATCCGTTTCCTTGACATCCTTGAGGAGAGTAGAAACTTGTCTGCTCCGGAACTCAAGTTGAGAATTTCTCTAAAAGAACACGCTTTTGGATTAATCCAATTACACGAGGAGAAATGGAGGGTTCGTAGTGGGGCGACCTGGCTCAAATTGGGTGATAAGAATACTAAATACTTTCATGCCTTGGCCAACTCTAGGCGGATGAACAACTCAATTGGTTCTATCCAGCTTGAGGACAGAATAGTTGATAATCAAGCTGATCTGCTTACAACCTTTGACTCACATTTCAAAAGTATCCTCGGCTCTGCCCCGCCTCAACCACCTCCCTACCTTCTTGCTGGGAAACTGGGCGACCCGATTGACCTGCAAACTCTTTCAACACCGTTTTCATCAGATGAGATCCTACAAGCCATCAAAGATCTCCCGACGGGGAAAGCCTCTGGTCCAGATGGCTTCCCCATTGAGTTCTTTAAAACCTTTTGGGATATCATTGGTCCAGACATTCTACTCGCCATTACCGCGTTCCAACAAGGGAACCTGACCCTAAAGCACCTCAATAATGCCGCTATCACTCTTGTGCCAAAATCCAAGAACCCCACTAGTCTCTCGCATTTCAGACCGATCAGTGTCATCAACTCGTTCATCAAGATCATCTCTAAAACTATGGCAACTAGGCTTCAAAAGTTCATTCCTCAACTTGTTAGTCCTCTCCAGACAGCCTTCACTAAAGGAAGAACTATCATGGAGTCCTTTATGGTTGCGAGAGAATTTCTCTCTTACTACCACAAACGCAAATTACCGGCTCTACTTTACAAGGTTGACTTTGCAAAGGCCTTTGACACTGTTTCTTGGACCTTCCTAACTAATGTGCTAGTCGAGAGAGGCTTCCCCCCGCAGTGGATTTCATGCTTACTGCAACTTTTGCGCTCTTCCTCCTCCATGATCAAAGTGAATGGAGACTTTTCTCCTTTTTTCCTTCATAAAAGAGGATTGCGCCAAGGCGACCCTCTCTCCCCCCTTCTGTTCATCATCGTAACAGATGCCCTTCAGTCTTTCATCTCCAATGCGGCCCCCCTAACTTCTGGGGATTCACATCCTCGACAGTCGTTTAAAACGACTGCGCCGAGCAGTCCTTCTATTTTCTCCGTCCGATTTAGATCTAAGGACACACGAGAGATTCAGCGAAAAATCGCTGTCGAGGGGTTGCCCTCCCTGCCCGATTTGCACGGTCCCACTGTCAGAATGTCCTTCTCTGCTCTTGACTGCTCCGATTGGCTACTCGCCACTGGACCTACCTATACGCCTCTCCTTCTCCATCGCCATCTCCGACTCCATCCCAACTCTTTCCACATCCTCCCGGCACCCTTTCTCCGCCTCCGCCACCTTCTTCACCACCGCCTCCGCCGTCCAGATTCGAGATCGTCGACGAAAATGGCGCAACGCATGATGATTTAGAAACTGGGTTGTCGGATTTGGGTCAGGAGGTAGAGAACAATACGGAGACAGTGCCTTTCTAAGGTTTAATTACGATATTGCATTTTCTTTAAATTTCTCTAAATTTCTCTTATGTTTAATGACGATATTGCATTTTCTTTTTGTGTGTGTTTAATGTAATAATGGTGTTACAATGCATAATGGAAAAGATCAGAGCTTCTCTTGTAGAGTACAGTGCCTTTCTAAGGTTTCGTTTTTCTTCTCTACTTAATTTTTTTCTAAGGTATGTAGTTTGGCAACGTATCAGTCCGACTGCCGAATCCATTATCTACTACTTCCATTTCGAAAATCAAAATTGGGGCACTAGTTGTGGCTTTTCCAAGTTGATCTCTTTGCAAAATTTTAGTATTTTGGTTTTCTTTATTATATTGATAAGTTTGATAAAGTATGCATTGAAGAATTATCCACTTCCGGTGAATAAGTTTAAAACCATCTCTTATAGGATTATTAATTTTGACTTTTGGTTAAAACATGGACAATTATCCTTGATTATGAGTAATTTCCTGGTGATTGTATTTAGCAGAGAATGAAGAAATAGTGAGCATTAGTGATTGTAATGAAGGTGCACCATCAACAATTGCCAATCGGGCAGAAGGCAAGCAATCACGTCTAAATGACAAGGATACTGCTGTTTTATTTTCATGAATGAGCAAGCACATCTAGATGACAAGCATATCGTTTCTTTTTATTTTCATGTAGAAGTTTTCTTGTTTGTTATCACCATATGAATGCACAGAAGCTTGCTGGATTTATTTGTATCTAGTTGAATACTAAAGTTGTTTTACTAATGGCTATGTTTATTTTACTTGTTTGTGCTATTCATTGATATCAGTTCTTTGCAAACATTACTAAGCACTTACATATACTGATATTGGATAAAACTAAATACCATGATTTAGCTTGGAGTACATAGAACTAGAAGTGCATAAATGCATATTACAGCACGCTTGGGACAAATGGAATCTCTTTGTTGAATACAGTGCATAAAACTATAGCCAATAAATCTCTTTGTTGAATACTTCTCCAACTCCCACTGTACCAAATGGTACCGAGCCCCTCGTATCACTGTACCCAGTAACCAACCTCTACTTCTCCCCAAATTAAATAAGCGCAATGATAACTAAGCTCACAAACACCCTCTCCTCACTGCCTTGATGCCAAAAGATCTGTTTCTGGTACAGTCAAACCTTTCGAAATCCCATCGGTGGCAAGCATCAACCTTGTCATCAATATCTTCAGCCTTATTGTTTTGTTGAACAGATGTTGCTTCCTCCTCACTTTTCTTTTTCAATGTCTCGATCAGATTATTCATTTCTCTATTCACCTGAAAATAAAATAAGAAATAATAATTCAGTTTTATGATTTTCATTGATAATAGCGATTTTTTCATCTCGGTTCAATAACCATGCAACGTTGCAGGTCATGTGCCCACATAATCACAATTCATGACCCAATTTTCTGTTTCTTTTTTTTTTAATCTCAGTATGCAATTCATAATTGAATCAGCATTACAAACAGTTATTGGATCCAATATTACTGGTTTGCAAAATGGCAACACACCAGTTAATTACAGCACTATTATTAACCATAGTAAGTACCTCTGATGCTGCAGAGCATGGTAGAGTGTTAAACTGGACAGTACAAGGGCTATGATTGATCTCAGGTAATGTGAGAACATTATTAATCCCAAACCTTTCATAACCTGAAAGGAGAAGGAAAAAAATTTAGTTAGTGGAACTTGGCCTGAATTTGCAAGACCTTGTAACCAGTAAGCAGCAACCAGACTTGACCAATTATAGGCGCATCTTCATTTACTAAGCATAACCTTGTAACAAGTGAAGGGCATTTGCAAGACCAGTTCAATTAAGTAAATTTGATAGATTAAGAGAACAGTATTATTTAGCATATATAGTTGATTTCCGTTCAATTAAGTACCATGAGTACATACTTACAAATTAAATCAACATTAACAACAAAACCATATACCCCATCTCTTGTAATAACCCAAATTAGAGATGCTCTTTCTTTGCCGCAGATGCTCTTATCTTAGCAATATTTAATTCAAACACCATTAGCTAACTCAAATTTCATTAAGTCAAATGGTACGTTTAGTATTTCATTCAATCATGGCCTAATTAGAGTATGTCTCACCCTTTTCTTTTAAAAGTACAAAACTCAAATTCAGTAATAAGAATCCACACTATTAATAAGAATGATCTGATTTGGGGCCATAAACATAACTCTTCTCACCAGCATGGGAGGGAAAAATAAGCGGCACCTCTATTACGATGAACAACCAAGATCTGATTTTGGGCCATACGAAGTGGAGAAGAAAGGAATGACATCGTTATTCTAATTATCGGAAGAGGAGAGCAACAGATTTGCATATTGGAAGAGGAAGGGTAATTTGGTCGGAATAGATTTTGCATCTCTCCGTCAGAATGAAATCGTGCCAAATTTCTTGGTTTATCGAAGGGGATTGTCTGAGTTAAGGGGGAAGGAAGAATGGGCGACGGAGGAGCTTTTGTATGGTTGCCAATGTTACTCGAGTGAAGGAGACGGGAGAGATGGTGAGGTCGAGAGCGACAGAGGGAGAGAGAGGGGGAGGCCAGAGCGACTGAGCGAGAGAGCTTGAGAAGAGGGGGGAGGGGATTCGAGGGGAATCGGGCAGGAAGGGCAAGCCTTCGACAGCGATTTTTCGCCGAGTCTCTCGAACGCCGTTGGATCCAGATCGAACGGCCAGCGTAAAACGACTGCTCGGCACAGTCGTTTTAAACGACTGTCGAGGATGCGAATCCTAACTTCTGGCGCAATCATCCTACCACCGAGAGCACTACAATTTGCAGATGATACTATCATCCTCATGGAGGCCTCCGCACAAAATGTTAAGGTTATAGCCACAATTTTGAAGTACTTTGCGGACTTGTCGGGCCTCAAAATCAACAGTGACAAGAGTGCCTTTGTACCGATCGCGATCCCTGCTCCGGCGGTCCAAGTGATCCAATCCTTAATTGGTTGCCAATGCAAAGATTTGCCCATCACTTACCTTGGCCTCCCGTTGTCCATCAAGCGCTGTAGGAAGATTCACTTCCAACCACTAATCGACGCTTTCCAACGAAGACTTGATGGGTGGCAAACCAAGTTCCTCTCCCTAGGCGGTCGACTAACTCTCGTTAAAGCAGTCCTTACAGCCTTGCCTCTTCACTACATGCAAGTATTGCAACTCCCCCCGTGGCTCCTTAAAGTGCTGGAGGGCATGCGACGAAGGTTCTTTTGGAAAGGGAAAGATAAGTGTCTGGGGGGACACTGTCTTGTAAATTGGGCTAAATGTTGCTTACCCAAAGCAAATGGGGGACTTGGCATCTTAAATCTGACCACTCAAAACCAAGCGCTTCTCCTCAAATGGTTGTGGAAGCTTTCGGCAGAGCCAAACTCCACCTGGTCCTTGTCGGTCCACAAACTTTATGGCACAACTGATCCCTCAGCTTTATTACAAGATGAGAGTGTTTCTCACGGCCTTAAAGATATCCTACGCTACAGTGCTTTCTACTCCATTTCTGTTGTGCCTACGCCTAATGAGGGTGGTCTCACCTGGAAATGGTCAAAGTCCGGTGCTTTCTCCTCCTCAAGCGCCTACAGGATTCTTTCTGACACTGGGATCAGATCAAGCTCCAACCTGCGCTTATGGAATTTAAAGGTCCCGCCAAGAATCAAGGTGTTCCTTTGGCTTTTGCTGGCTGACAGATTGCTCACACAATACAACCTTATCTTGAGGGGTTGGCCATCTATTCCAGAGTGTCTTTGTTGCACTACTCACACTCAAGAATCGGCCAGACATCTCTTCATTCAGTGTGACTTCGCTAAGCAAATTTGGACAAATGTCCAACAACATTACAGGATGTCGCTCATCTCCTACCATGAAGACCTGCTCGACTTCTGGACTCTGAATAAAGCACACCCAGACTGGGATACTATTTGGGCCTCTACCTTATGGGTCATTTGGAAGGAAAGAAATTCGAGAGTTTTTACTTCCGCTAGTACCATCCCTTCTCTACTACTGCCGAGGATTACAATGGCAGTGCAAGATTGGAAGAAAATGGCTTAGTCTCCGTGGGTATTAGGGGCTGAGGGGATTTTTTTCGCATTTTTCCTTAGCTTGTTCTCTTCGGGATTTTTTCTTACTTTCCCGCTTTTCTCTTACTTGTAAATACTTTGCTTTTTGTTTACTTGTAAACTTCTTTTTTTATCAATGGAATTGCTGGAGTGGCTCTCGCCACCTAGCCTTCAAAAAAAACAGGACAGTTCGTTAATTGTCAATGGAGATGATGGCTAATCACATGACTAGTTGCGCAACGAGAAATAAATAAAATAAAAAAAGAATTAATATGAAAAATCTAGAAATAGTCAGCAGAAATCAGCTGCGATTTACTTTATTCAAAAATGAAAAAGAAATTTCCTGGAATTAGAGGTTGGTGTTCAATTCTCTGATTAATAGTTTGAGGCCTCTGCTTCCTCGCCTTGTTTATTGGCAAGATGGGCTTTAACAACAGTATTGAGCCTGAATTGGACCTCCGGTCCACATCCCAATTAACAAGGTTTATGCTAATCTTCGTCCGATAATAATGAATGCTTTTTTAAAAAAAAAAATTAAGAAAATCATTATTCATCACTGTCACGTGTTCAATTGTATGTTTAATCCTAAGCCCAAAGTCTCAGAAGTTTGATTTTGAGGCCTCCGTCCAGTTTTTCAGTGGATGTCTCTCCCTAAATCATTTTATTACATACAGTGGCACATGTTGCGGGTCCAAATTAGTAATATATGACGCCGTGCAATGTGCCGCGGGTGTTGACTTGTATTATCCAAGGCTTGGTTAACATCTCGATGGTCTCGAGATTCGAGAAGCTTCTTCACAAATTAATGAATTATCAATTGCGCTGTGAAGTCTTTCTACTTTCTAGTCTCGGAAATCTGACCAGGTCAAACTTTTAGTTGACCTTACCTTAAATAACACTAAAATCAATAAGATATATGTACTTTAAGTCTTTAATAGTTCAATTATATATTAGCTAGCTGTGGACACGTATCCTAGCTCCTAGGCATGCAAATTGTTACTTAATTATATACTGTGAAGTGTGAACTGATGATTGTTGAATAAATGCATCATATATCCTCTGCTGATGACAGAATAAAGATGCGGAACATTTCTCTCCTACCCTCTCTCTTCCTCACAAATGTCCTCAGCTTTTTATTTCTTACTAATGCTGAGAATGTCCTCCTCTGCTCTCTATTAAATAACGTTACCATTAGTGACATCGGCGCCTCTCAATTGCAAGGCGCTCTCGAAAACCTCTTATCTGGTCTAGTCGCACGTGATGCTCAACAACAAGGTTACTCTTTTGTTACTGATGGTTACGATATCACGGTTTCTTTCCTCTGCCGTGGTGACATCAATCGCCCTGCATGCGGTGACTGCCTTTACCAATCGTTTGGATATGTATCCTTTGATGTATGAGATCCATACCCAATAGAAGCAGTTATTTGGTACGAGTTTTGCGTCCTCCAATACACAGTATTAAAATTAAAGTCTTTGAACAATATCCAACAATTTTTAATGGGGAACACCCGAAATCTGACTGGCCCAATATTTACCGAATGGGCCGAATCTAACGATGATACGAGAACTTTCATTCACAATACATTGCATGCGTTACTAAGGAATGTTTCAGAGCATGCAGCTTTCAACTCGACATCTTTGTATGCGACAGGAATGACAAATATTTCAGTGGCCTTGGAGAGAGGAGAGGGGAACAAAACAATATCCTTGCCAGTGATCTATGCCTTGTCGCAATGCATCCCCTGTATAACTGCTAATCCATGCAATGATTGTTTGCAACATCTTACTGATTTGTTGCTAGATTCATACGATGGGAGTCAAGGTGGACAGATTGTAGGATTGTATTGCAACTTGAGGTATGAGACATACCAATTCTTTGATACTGTCCCAAGCGCAGAAGCTCCGTCGACTTCTTCACCTGGAAACAATAAAGGTAACAAACTTTCCACACATAAATCCCTCTTGACACTAATTTACAACAACAACAACTAAGTTTTTTATCCCAAACAAGTTAGAATATGCTAGAAAAGAAACCCAACAAAAATCAGCAAGTCACCGAAAAAAGTAAATGTAAAAAGTAGGGCTAAATATACTAAAAATAATATAAAAAAATAGAGTAGTAATAGTAATAGTAATAATAATAATAATAAATAATAGTAATGGTAGTAAAACCTACACCTAAGACGTGAGCTAATATTATAACCTACAAACCTAAGATAACGCTCGTCCACTAAATTCGTAACTCATGGCTCCGGCACGTGAATTGCTAGCTTCCATGCGGTCCTATCCAACGCCAACTCTTTGGAGACGTTCCATATTATTTATAGAAATTAAATTCATATTACTCCAAAACTTCAAAATTCAAAAATTGTCATCTCATCTCAAAATTGTGTCTTTCAAAAATGTCACCATAAATCTAATTAAGTTACAAAAATTATCACTTATGTCTATACTCAGTTTTTCATATTTACCAAATTATCAATCTCATCTCACATTTCTAAATTTTGGAACAAGTGAAATTTCGAATTTGCAATTCAGAAAATTTGAAAATTCAGAAATTAAAATTTAAAATCTTACAATACAAAATTCAAATTTTAAGTTTAAAAAATTTTGAACTTCTATAAATTTCAAATTCTGAAATTTTGAAAATTTTTAAATCTTTTCTGTATGAATGAGAAGCTTTAAATTTTGAGAAGTAATTTTTTTTGGTCAATATGAAAAAAATTGGATATAAATATGAATGTAAGTTGCAACTTGCATATTTATAACTAAATTGGACTTATAGTGGCAATTTTCAAAAATATTAATTTAGAGTGATATTTTTTAAATTTTAGAGTTTTGAAGTGGTATGGTTTAATTTTCCGATAAAAAATATTACGAATTTTCTTCATGTAAATTTATTTCAGTTTTTAGTAAATTAAAAGTGACTTTTGGACCCAAATTTACTAGATCGGAGTGTGAGAATAGAGAGACATGAGAGGATAGCCTCGAGCAACTAAACGCGCCTTATACCGCTCAATCGACTGCCAAAGCAGCACTTAGCAAGGCCTTGTCGCACAACCGGAAGTTGGAAGAGCGGCTGATGTGCCTCAAATCCCATAAAAGCAAAGAAGAAGTTGTTCTTAGACAGACGAGTGATGAGCCTGTTCGCACTTCGGAGTAAAGAATGCTTGGACATACTGAGATCCATCCAGTATATTCTCTCTAATATTAAATCTTAGATCATATATTGAGGCTGACTACATTAATGAAATATCTTAACCTTTAATCCAAGCAAATTCAAATAGAAAGGATTTTGGTGTAATAAAACACTGAAAGTTCATTTTATTTTATTATTTTCTGGACAAAGTTTGTTGACTGTGTAGAAGTATTCTAGCTATAATAAGGCCGGTTTTCTATTTAACTGCTACAATCAACCTTCAACCCATTTGAAGGATCCGTCCCAAATTGCGGCTCGCCCAACAAATTCTTTAGAAAACTAAGAACAAAATTCAACTCGAGCAATTACACATAGCGGTCTCAATATTGGTCCCTTTCGGACATTTCCGAACGGAAACGGATCAAATTTTAGTTGCGTTTTAAACAGAAAATATTTCGGTTTCGGTTGTATGGACGAAGCATAAACGGAATCATGGACTTCCGTTTCGTTGGCTCACGTTATTCCGTCGGCCCAATATGAACAGGTGAAAATAACGAAGAGTAAAATCTAATCTCTCAAAGAGCCGCTCACCCTCTCATCTCTCTCTCTCCCCCCAGCCGAAACCCACCTCTCTACTTCACTGCCCCGTCGTCTACTCCCTCACAACAACTCCTCTCTGCTCAACCTCACGACCAGACCCACAACCTCTCCCCTCTCTGCTCTCTCTCACGCACAGCTACCTAAATCCGAACACACTTCCCTCCTCTCAACCTCGACCAAATCGTCGCCAACAAATTGTTGAAATATATGAGGTCTACATGTGTGTGTTTTGACCGAATTATGTAGCGTGAGGTTAGTGTGAAGAAAACGGATCAACACAAAATGACAGTCATGTAATTCGGACCGAATCGGTATCAATTCGGACCAAATTGAGAAATCAGAGGATGAGATATAATGTAATTCGGACCGAATTGGTGAGAATTCAGACCGAATTCCTGAGCCGACCTAGCATATTTGGCAGGATAAATTGCAATATTGAGTCAAATCTTTCCACAGAAGATAGACTAAGATTATGGGATGTTTTTCATATTGAAGAGGATCTGATGTGTATCAGAAGAGAAGGAAATAAGAAGAATAAAGACAAGATTGTGTGAATTAATTTTATTACCAAAAAAGCTAGTTGCCTTATGTAATTTTCTTAATGTCTATTTATTCTTCTCTTCTACCTCAAACAATGTATCTCAGAAATTATTCAGAAAATAAATAAAAAGAGTGTGCGTGTGTGTGGAGGACGTAGGCACCAAGTTGGTGCGAAACCTCGTTAAATCTCGTGTTCTCTTTGTTTAATTGTGTGATTGTTTATTCTGAGATCCTCGTGCTGACTAATCCTAAAAGGCACGGTTCATGTGCAGTTGCACTTGGACTAAGATTATGGGATGTTTTTCATATTGAAGAGGATCTGATGTGTATCAGAAGAGAAGGAAATAAGAAGAATAACAAATTCCGCTGCATTGACGCTCGAATTCTTAACATGGTATCAGAGCGTGGTTTAGAGATAGGAGGACAATACGAAGGTGATGGAAGGCAAAAAACAATTCGAGGCAAGTGCAAGGTGGGTGTTTCTTCAACCAAAAGGTGTATGGAAATATGCAACCATTCGAGTAGCTTTCTACATCGACTTTCGAGCACGAGCAGGGGCATCCGCTACATCATGTAGATGCTACCATGTTGCATGAAGTTGTCACGGAGGTATCGTTCGAGTCGAGCGATTGATGACAAGTTCATAGTTCAAAGGTATTTGAAAAAAACTTGAAAAAAAAATCATGGTGGAAATGTAAAAAAAAATAAATAAATAAAAAAAAAAATAAAACGTGATTTTGTCACGTAAAGGAAAGGAAAAAAGAAAAAAAAAAAAATCCTATTGTGGTGTGCACTACGTAAAGGAGAAAAGACCAAACCAATTAGGAAACTAAATTATGCAATTTTTGGTGCCTTACTAAACCGAATGAATGTTTCCAATTATTATTTTTTGGTTCTTCGTGATATGTGCCTAATTTTTTTTGCGTATGAGCTATTGGAACCGTGAGTAATTGTGATGTATGAAGGTGGTCCAAATTGGATCAAAAGGAAAGGCCCAAATCGGGTCTATGGAGATTGTCCAAGATGGATCATAAAGAGGGTCCAAGTCGGGTCCAACAAGGTGGCCCTAGTCGGGTCAAGTAAATCAAGTTTCATGTGTAATCAAATATCTCTCAGGGGGAGAGCAAAAATGAGAGAGATCTTTGGTATCAATCAAGATGTGGCCCATGACGGGTCAAGAAAAGAGGCTCAAGTTGAGTCTGAATTGTTCTTCGAGTAGAGGAGCAAGATGTCTTCAAGTCGAGGACATGTGAAGTCAAGTGTTCTAACCATTATTGCAAGCTATGTTACCCCGGTACTTCAAAACATCAGCCGTACCTGTACCGGATACGAACCGGGTACTGGTACCGTACCCAGTACGTACCGTACAGTCAACGGTCAACGTGTTGATATTAGTGTTTATGTCATTTATTTGTGTAAATTCCAAGTTTATTTCATTTATTTGTGCAAACTCTAAGCCTTAGCTAATTAAAATTATGTTATACACATTATATTTTGTAATATAATATAATTATAATTATAGATCAATAACATATTCAAATAATATATATATATCGTCGTACCCGTACCGGAGATTTTTGAAAATTTTCGTACCACCGTACCAGAATCATACCGGGTACGGTACTCGTACCTGTACCAATGCAACATAGATTGCAAGTCACCAAATATCCCTCTCAGGAGGAGAGTTGAAGTGAGAGAAATATTTGGTGTCCAAGATGGATATCAAGAGAATAAGCATGAGAGATTATGATCAATGGAGACGAGAGGCGAGTCATATGGTCCAAGTTGGGTCAAGTGGTCAAGGCGAGTCAAGACTTAGACCTTAATCCAAGAATAGAACTCGGGTCAAGCACAAGTGTACTTGAGTCGAGTGGATATCATGTCATGCAATGGATTCTACAAGATGGCCAAGAAGGTAAGATCAAGTCATGTGCGAGTCAAGCAAAGGATGCTCAAGTCTAACACATGTCCAGGTCAAAAGGGATTCGAAGCCATTAAAAGGAGAAATTGGAGATGTGATGCGATAGGTTAAGATAAAGAGTTATTTACTTGGTATAAGGTTAGTAAATAAAATAATTTCTCTCATATGACGTGTATGAATGATAAAAGTGGCTTGAGGTAAAAGATTACTTGGCTTTGGTGCACGGGGCGTGCCAAGAGGGCACGGACCGGGCAAGATAAGTTTGATGCAAGGCGCTAGGGTCTAGCACAAGATGTATGACTCGTGTCAGAAGAAGATTTTGATCCATGTGGCGGTGTGTGCCGTCGTCGTGTGTGCGACTCATGGATGGTTTGAAATAAGAACTTGGTGGCATGTGTGTGCCAATGAAGACAAAAAGTGTGTGCCTTGGATAACGGTGTGTACCGTGTGCAGCACTCTACACAAGTGAGACATGACTAGTCAGTACATGTCCACTTGAGGGGGAGTGTGAAAAAGTACTGCATAAGATCGTGCTCTGGATCGAATGCGTGGCACTAAACAATTAAGAGCAAAAGTTGATCAAAGTGAGACACTAAGGAAAAGAACCGATCACGGATACCAACTCCAACAAGTAATTTGGCAAGTTGACATTCCAAGTGTGTACATGTTGACTTGAGGGGGAGTGTTGAAATATATGAGGTCTACATGTGTGTGTTTGGACCGAATTATGTAGCGTGAGGTTAGTGTGAAGAAAACGGATCAACACAAAATTGACAGTCATGTAATTCGGACCGAATTGGTATCAATTCGGACCAAATTAAGAAATCAGAGGATGAGATATAATGTAATTCAGACCGAATTGGTGAGAATTTGGACCGAATTCCTGAGGCGACCTATCATATTTGGCAGGATAAATTGCAATATTGAGTCAAATCTTTCCATAGAAGATGGATTAAGATTATGAGATGTTTTCCATATTGAAGAGGATCTGATGTGCGTCAGAAGAGAAGGAAATAAGAAGAATAAAGACAAGATTGTGTGAATTAATTTTATTACCTAAAAGGCTAGTTGCCTTATGTAATTTTCTTAATGTCTATTTATTCTTCTCTTCTCCCTCAAACAATGTATCTCAGAAATTATTCAGAAAATAAATAAAAAGAGTGTGCGTGTGTGTGGAGGACGTAGGCACCAAGTTGGTGCTGAACCTTGTTAAATCTCGTGTTCTCTTTGTTTAATTGTATGATTGTTTATTCAGAGATCCTCGTGCTGACTAATCCTAAAGGACACGGTTCATGTGCAGTTGCGCTTGGATCGTGCTTCCTCGAACCTAAAACTCAACTTCCGCTGCGTTGACACTCGAATTCTTAACACAAATTGCAACCCCTTTCCGCCTCATCCTCGCGACCTCTGACTGGACTACCCCTTCCTCTTCATCTTCTCCATTGCCACCCTACCTCTCTACCTCATCTCACCAAAATCTAAACCCTAACTCCACAAACCCGATCCATTAAGGGAACAAAATTGAAACTGGTACGAAAAAGGAACAAAATTAAACAATTTTTAACGTTTCTTCTGTTTATTCAAACGGAACGAAGAACAGAAGAATTTTAAGTTACGTTTTAATGATGAAACATAAACGAAAATTTATATTTTTACGTGTTATATCACGGAACGAAAATGAAAGTTATGACTTCTGTGCCGTTTGTGCACGGTTGACAACGCAATTTACACAAAGAACCTGTCACCGTTGACCAAACCACGAAACCTAAATAACCAAAACACGACCCTACAGACGCAAGTATAATCTTATCCAAACACAAATTCAACCGGGCATTCTGACCTCATCGATTTTCCTTTCTGCAGTACCGTTGATATCAGAAAATATATTAATGGCCGTTATCAGATCCGATCCGTTACTGTTTCCCCACTGTTGGTGACCAGTAATCCAATCCGAGCCGTCCATCTTCTTTCCTCGATCCTGGCCGTTTGATCGCGTTCCTCTCTTTCGTCCGATCACCTTCTGGAGACTTCTCGCTCTCTCTCCTTTTTCTCGCGTTCCTCTAGAGAGTTCTGACCCCCTCTCTCTTCCTCTTTCTTCCCTGTAATCTCTCCAGTCTCCTGTCTCTCTCCCCTCTCGAGCGTTCGGGTGATCTCCAGTCTTCTTTCTTCTCTTCTTCTTCTTCTTCTTCCATTTTTGAACTATAAGGAAGCCGTCAAAAAAGTAGTTGAGCTTTTCTCGAAGTTTTTAGGGGGAACTCACACTCGCTAGAAGGCAAAAGCATTTGACCCTTATATGTATTTACAGAAGGTTGTGATATGCCTCCCTGAGTGTATGCTCCAGATGAAGCTAGCTTCCAAGCGAGAGAAGGTAGGTAGGCTGCTTGCTTCTTGGCTGCCCAGGCGCCTCTCCATTTTTATGCCTCCACACCACCACCAGGAATGAAGAATCAGGTTTGTCAACTCTCTCACCACGTCTTCTTTCTTTTTTCTCCTGTCATTGCTCTCTCTCTCCGTTGAGTTTTGCTCCTCTATGTTGTTTTTTTTGTCATTGTTTATTTCTCAACTGATTTTGGGTTTGAACACGTCTTGCCGCAGCAATAGCTATGGTACGATCTGTTCGAATTGACTTGGGATTTGAGATCAGAAATGGTGTCAATTTGGAAGAAACGAGATAATGAACTAGAAGAAGAGATGAAGGCAAGGACTTCCCCTTTTGGATTCAGACGAGGAGTGTTCACCCCAATCCGCTTACTGGTCTCTTGGCAGATGCGAGGTCAGGTTCAATTTGCCTTTATTTTTCTTTAAAACTTTTCATGGTTTCTTTCTTTTTGCTTTTGTTTCGTAGTTAATATCTGTTTATTTTTTTTTATGGTTCTAATGCCAGGCTGATTGTCAAGAGATGAGAGAAGACCAGCGCATGGTGATCTTCTTCTATTTATCAGATTGCCAAAGGTTTCATGATGCCTGATTGGATAATTATGTTGTTTTGCTCATGACAGTATTATATTAAATTTTTGCCCATGTTAGCACTTTGTGTTGTTTTGAGGTTGGTGTGAGCAACAATAAATTAAGTATTTCTTGCTCCAAAATTAGTTGGTATAACTTGCAAATCCTGCCAATTTGTTATCAAATTTAGAGATCTTTAATCTGCATTGCTATTTGATTCTAACAAGTTGGTTTGAAGTCATGTCAATTTTGTATGATCAAGGTGAATCTGCAGAGATAAATAACAAAAAGGCAAAAGGGCATATATATTTATTTTATGACTATGACAATAAAAATTTCATTTTTTTTGCTGTCTTAATGTTACTGTGATATATATTTACCAGAAATTTTTGAAATTGTCATTAGCTCATTGTTATACGCTTGAGATGTTTCTGGGATGAATACTGGTGAAATATAAGTTTTTCTAATTGGTTGCAGATAGAGAAAGCATTATCAACATATTTACTTTTTTATAACTTTATTGGCCAACGAGTTTTCAAATTATGTTTCGAATTAAACATTCGAGTTGATAGTGAATTGAATTTTCTTTTCTTTTTTATTTTTGTTTATTCTCATGGTTAGATGGAAGCATTTATCATGAATCAGTGAGTATGCTTACTGCTATCAGCCTTCTCTTCGATTGCGACCGCTTGAGGTATGCTTTTTCCATTTCATTTGAGGTAACCAATATTGTCTCTTCTCACCTTATTTTTTTTTTCTGTTGATTTTGTCAGAAGTGTTTACAAGCCTCAATTTTCTCCTTTCCAATGGTTGGTCCTTACTGCTTTTTTAACCTTTTGGGTTTTCAGGTATTCAGGTTTTACATGTTTACTATTTTCAGTCAAATTTGTATGTGCTTTTCAATTGTGGCAGCAGGTTTTAGGCCATCAAGTTCATTGACTTTCTTTTTTTTTTATTTTATTTTGCAGGTTCTTTCATTGAGTGATTGACAAAGTGACCATGCTGAGAATAAAAGGTTAATTGGAGTGCCATTTAGCTTAGATTTTCAGGTATCTGTAATTATTACTTATTCCACTTTTCTTTGCTAATTAATTAATTCTTTATGCCATATCTGGATTGTATATTGATCTTTTATAAAATTTGCAACAAATAAAAGAATTAGTTTTGCTATATTTATATGATTCTCAACAGGAACCTAGAAAATCTATTTGGCAAATTGCTATTGTCTCCAAGTACAATCAGGAACCAACATTTATATATGTATAAGATTTTTATGCAAAATCTTTGTCTCTCTTTTATTCTCATGACATGTCATTATTTCCAATAGAAATTGGTGCTTTCTAATTGCTGTAATCTATTGAGTTCTTCGTTCTTTCCTTCTTGATTTCTAATGAATTGCGAAGCTTTAAATGATGAATAAATTTATCTGCCTTCAGACCATTAATTTCCAACAGTTCTTATGCTAAAGTTTTGTGTTATGCCACTTTCTATAGGTTTAAGCTTCAGTTTAATATATTTAAGAGTAATTGAGGTGTAACGAGGGCTACATGAGATTGGAGTGACAACAAAAGTCGCAACTAGGAGAGTGCTATTAACAAACTCTTACTTTGAGTTTATCCAGCCCCTGCTTTCTTGAGGTAATTAGTTTTCCTTGCTAAATATTTAAATGTGTTATTAAAGAAAATGAACATCTGCAGCCACAGATCCTATAGCTTTACCCTATTATGTTATTAAAGCCATAAAAATCAAACTAGATAATTGCATTTATATTTTTTTTATTCATTGTATACGGATGAAAAAACTAAGATGTTGCTGTCAAGAAGATTTTCATCCGGTTTCAATGTACAAAAGTATCAACCAATGGTTGACATGTGACTCAGCTGGTAGATGCAAGTTCATTTACCTTAGAGTGGTTGATTTTCAAAATATATGTTACAATGTGTTCAATTTTTTCCTTTCAATCAAAATCTGTTCTTAAAATCGCATCAATATTTTAGGATTATTTATATATAGCATTATTTGGCTCTAGATACAATAGCTGGTAATTGAGTACATGAAAACCTAAAATGCACTGGGTGGTAAGCTAATATACAGTTCTTTTTTAAGAGAAAAATAAAAATAAAAGCCTTTCAGGATTTCAACATTTCAAATGGATGAGCAGGTGAAAAGCATTATCTATGAGGGACTCTAAATATGCTCCTCGAATCAATATCATTAGTGCCGCCATTCAGAGGTATTGTGATCAGACATGGTAGGAAAGAACCAAGCTATACATATATTAAGTCTCAGTGATCTTTTCAGCAAAACAACAAACACGTCTCTCAGTGTAGGTTGCACCAAATAAACTCAAGTTTTATTATTTTCAAAATTTGGGGTACTTCCACTAACATAATAATAGTCTTATTTTTATTTAGTTAATTATGTGCATGATGATGGACACTTGCACTGATAGAACCATAGTTTATTGAGATATGCTTTATATTTTTGCTCCATTAATTAATCCTGAACAACAACTCTCATATATTATAGTTCACGGTAGAGTTCACAGTTTATGAAAAGCTATTGTGTGATTTATGTGGAGGGAATTTTTGCATACTGTTAAATAATATGATGCGTGTGCCTTAGATTCACAAGGTTTATCTTCTTATTGAATGTTGAATTTTTTGAGGGCTATTAAAATTGTAAAAATAAATTTGTGTTTAAGTGATGAAGCCAGTGATTTGTTGGGCATCAGTTCGTTGGAATGCTACTGCACCATACTCCACTTAACTCATAATTCACTTAACAAGCACCATGCTTTCTTCCTCATTCCAGAATTATTATTATTTTTTTTTATCTAAAATCTTATCACAAAAACTATGAACAAAAGAAATATTTTGCCACTTCAATCTGGTAATAGCGTATTAAAAAAAATAGATCGCGCAACGCGCGAACGCCCACTAGTGTATGTAATTGGAGGAGGGTTTACACTACCATAGTTTTTTATGTCATAAATATCACAGCGTTTCTATATTTTATTGATATTTTAAAATTTAAAATGTAAATTTCGAATTCAAACTGTTAATCTCGTTCAATTTAACAAGCGATCGTCTCTATATATATTTATAATTTTTTTTGTTCATTTGATACTCGATCAGAAGCAAAGACTGAATGAGTATTGTTAATAATGACAAGTTAATTCTGAAACGTTCATATGTTGGCATCTTGATCAGTATCAAATGAATTTCAAAATTCACATAATTATATAGAAACGCGTCACTCATTAAATTGAACAGGATAAATCCAAAAGTAATTGGACGAGTAATTTTCTAAAAATCTAAAAGATAGTAAGAATTTTTTTTTAAAAAAAATAAAATTTGGTCTGAAAAGGAATTTCAATATAATTTTCATATTAATTAAGATACAATATCGCTCGAACAATACCATTTCTCATATCTGGGTTGGTTGTTTGGCCTCATAAACATCTTGTTTGTCTGTACGAACATATATTACTTATAATTTCAAATATTTCTGCAGGAAGAATAAGTAGGAACCTTGTGATCATCATCAGTACAACTGTGGCATTGCTTATTCTCGGCTGCTTCATCGGCATTTTATGGTTCAGAAAATTAAGATACTCAGGTAAAACTATATAAATAACTCGCGGTTCCACTGCAAACTTGGTTAAGTTATAACCCTTTCTATCAATTTATTTTTTGTAAATATTTAGAAATAGAGATTTCCCAAGAAGAAAAAACGCTGACAACTAGCGACGAAACACTGGATCTCTGGAACGGAGAGGGGAGCTCAGATGTTCCACCCTTCCATTTTAATCAAATGGTTGATGCCACAAGCAACTTCTCTTTGGACAATAAACTGGGCCAAGGCGGATTTGGGCCTGTGTACAAGGTGCGGTTTCTATTATTCATTTTCTTTCCTTAACTATAAAGAGTAAGAAAAGACAAAACAATCAGTGTACTTCTCTTAAAATTAATTTCAAATGATAATATGGAGAATACAAATAGAACTAAACATAAATAAATTATAAAAAAGTAAAATAAAGTTATTAAAATAAAACAAAGAATCGGTTTTCCTTATGTCTAATTTTACTTAATACTCAACCAGGGTGTGTTACCAGACGGACATGAGGTAGCTATCAAAAGGCTTTCGGCACGTTCAGGTCAAGGCTTGACAGAATTTAGGAATGAAATCCAACTTATTGGGAATTTACAACACAGAAACTTAGTACGGCTGGTTGGGTGGTGTATCCATGGCGAGGAGAAGTTGCTAGTTTACGAGTTCATGCCAAACAAGAGCTTAGACTTATTTATTTTTGGTATGTCTCCAGAAAACCGTTTCTTTTTGTGAGGCTTATCACAATCGTCTATCACTATATTCAATTGGTCTATGTAACTGTAATTGAGAGTGCTAACTGCATTTTACTCAACTCATTTTCTTCAAAGATGGAGTCACTTTTATTTTAATTATAGTTTCCATACAATTTTTTCCAATAAATCAGTGAACTGTTACATTTTAACCAACTTATTATGTTTTGTGATACACACATTTAAACTTAGGAAACAGCATCATCACTCAATATTCTATAAACTTTTTATCCATCTTAAACATTTTATGAGGAAATGAAGTTTTAAATAACTCAATTCTTTGAAATTATTCCAATAATGGAAAATTCGAGGACAAATAAATCTTCAGTTAGGTTATATTTGTGATAAATCTAATTGCCCCCCTGTATATTGGTACTAGCGAACTCTGATTTTACTTATATATCTAATGTACTTATCATCCATGAACCCTTCCTTGGATGTCGTGTTTCACAGATGAGGCAAGAGCAGCTGTATTGGACTGGGAAAGACGTTTTGCAATAATAGAAGGAATTGCTCAAGGACTTGTATACCTTCACAAACACTCAAGGCTAAGAATTGTTCATAGAGATTTGAAAGCAGGCAACATTCTCTTGGACTCAGATTTGAACCCAAAGATATCAGATTTTGGATTAGCCAGGATTTTTGGTCCGAAAGAGCTTGAAGCAAATACCACTAGGGTAGTAGGAACATAGTAAGTATGATGCTACGTCAAATAAACTATGCTTAATATTTATCAATTAACAAACAAAACAAATAACACGAGGATTCAATATAAATCAATCTTATACAACATTAGTATCTCTAATGCTTAATGCAAGAAAAAATATATTCCCATTTCCTAGGACCTGTGTTATGATATTGTCTTTTCTTTATTGTTTATCAGTGGTTACATGGCTCCTGAGTATGCATGTGAAGGTCTTTCTCAATCAAATCGGATGTATTTAGTTATGGTGTGCTGCTTTTGGAGATTGTCAGTGGCAAAAGGAATATGGGTTTCCACCAATACGGAGACTTTCTCAACCTTCTCGGATATGTAAGGAGCCCATATATTGGCGGATACTAACACTTTTTTTTCTTAAAAAAAAGGAAAGATATTAACACTTTTATACAATAAAATTTATGTTAGTTAATTTATTAATCACTTGGAGCTTCTAAGAGAATCCCAGTGAGACCACTTGATACCATTTTAACCGATGGAACATTAAAGTTCCTCTTCAGGCATTGTTGGTACCTAGTAATATAACTAGATAGATCAATTTCCTGCCTACGGGCTTTCTATTTCAAAAAAAAAAAAAAAAAAAAGATAGATAAATTTCCTACCTTTGTTTCTCACATTAAAGTTCCTCTGTAGGCATGGGATAGATGGAAAGAAGGGAGGTTTTTGGAACTAATTTGTCCAACATTAACTGAAGACCCCCAAAGACAGGTAGAGAGATGCATTCATATCGCAGTCGCACTATTGTGCGTACAAGAGAATCTAGCTGATCGACCCACCATGTCAGACGTGATCACTTTTCTTACCACTGCCAGTATAGTTCTACCGGAGCCCAAGCAGCCAGCATACTTCAATGTAAGAGTGCCAGATAAAGCAGAGGAATCATCTGATCTTGATGGTTCATCATGCTCTATAAATTGGATTGAGATCTGCTGTCGCGCGGCACATGTACAGCGCGGGCTGTGGGCCGTGTGATCTGAATCTGATGGATAAGGGAGCCCCGTGAATAGTACCAGATTGATAGGCCCGAAAAAAATGAACCGCCCGATCAAAATCGAACGGCCCGAAAAAATGCGCTACACGCGTGCCGCGCGACACAGGATTCGGGTCCCTATAAATTATGTAACCTTGACCAACCCAGAAGTGAGATAACTTTGTAATATCGAATTCGTCAGTAGCAGAGATACGTTCCTGTGATACATTCTGACGGAATTCCTCTGGCTTGTCTTTATCCATTCGATTGCATTATTATATTTAATATGTATTATGGGTGTGCTATATTTTCATTCCCGAGGTGTTCAATTTCAAAATGAATATTTTAATAATTATGACTGTTTGAAGTCTGTACTAGAAGTCGGAATGGTACACAGCAATTTTATGTGAGATTATTTAGTGCTTTTAATTACGGAATGGAAGATAATTTGTTAACACAGCATAACGTAATGTGATTTCTATATATATATATAGAGAGAGAGGGGAATGCTAAGGTCCTATTTTTCTAAAAAATCGCTCCTAGAACTTATATGGAACGTCCAATAACAACGGTTTTTAAAAATACGAAATAAATAGTAAAAAATTTCAGAAAAATGTAAACTTTGGTTTCATACAAGTTTTCGATATGAAGATTCAATCTAACGGTTTGAATTGGTGATTTGAAATTTGATTATGCGAATACGATCACGTAGGACGGACCACATCCGTCCTACGTGTAGGACCTTAGCATTCCTCTATATATATATATATTTTAAAACTTGTCTCATGGCAATTCTTATCCATATGACTTAAGGAGAACGATGTTTATACTAAAACAACCAGAAGAAAAGACCAACAAAGGCTGATATAATACGGAACAGATGAACAGCCAAAGCATGAATCCATACTGGGCTATTCATACCAGATATTTCCGATATTGGTACAAATCGGGATTACAATATAAATACAACTTACTAAACATAGCAAAATCAAAATGATGGCTGTACAATGTTCATAGCTTTCTAGCAGGATGAAAGGAGCAGGGCAGTGGTATTAGCTTGTACTTGATGCACTTCTTGTACCTGCTTTAACAGGCTGGACAAATTGCTTGGCAGCTTGTAATGGATCATCATGTCTTCATCTTCCATGTTGGCTGGACCAGCCCCACCTAACAAAGAAATTGATTCATTTATATAACCCAAATTATTGACAAATGAAAGATCCACTATAAGCAATATAAAAGTTAAGTGAGGTCAATTAACCAAATAATTAAATAATAGCGATGTTCAGAATCTGCGTGTATCAAGAAAAGGAATACAGAATACAACATACAAGATAAGACAGCAGCAGATATAGTATAAGCATGCGTCTTGACACAGGCCACACATTACAAACCTAAAAGTTGCCACAAGAGAATTACAACACTATTTCTACTGTCCTACAAGCTCAAGATACAATCAAAATACAACTTGAAGGGTATGTCAATACAATCGAAAAGTCAACATATTGCTTCAAAATTTTTCTACAGTCACAAAGTAAACTCCCTTCTTGCCAACATGAAATTATTTTACAATGCTACCATCTCTAAAAAATGATATCAATTTCCAAGGTCACTCCAGAATTGAATGTACACCTGCCAATTAGATAAATTGTTAGTTTGAAGACTGTATATTGAGCAATTAGGGGATTGAAATTGCACAATGCAGAATGCTCAATGCCCTAAGTCGATCATGGACCATGTTAGATTGTTCCATTGGATTTTTATAATTGGTTTTGAATTAAAGGTTTGAAAAATTCATGCTCTAAAATGGCCCAACTAGCCCTTCCCATGTTCCAAAATGATTACATAAACAAATATATTCGAATTTTATATATTTCTGGCAAGTAGTCTAAGCAAAATAAAAATAATTGCACATAGGATGACTAAAATCCATGAGTACCAAAAATCCATGCTAACTTTTATTGGATGACTAAAAAAATAAAAACTAGTTGCACATTGGAGCAGTATATTAGCAAAATAATGCGACATGAATATGGGTCTATATTCCACTTCTTCATCGATTTTCCAACTAATAACCTTAGTACTAATTCATTCTTACATACAATTTATTAGATCTCTTAAAGAAATATAACAACAAGAAAGTCCTTATGCTTGTCCTGGTTACATAACAGTGACTTGCACAAAAATCAAACTAAAATCTTAAAGAGCACTTCATTGGAAAATTCCAAAGTACTTCATTAGAAAAGGTCACCATTGTTTTACAGACAAAGTGAATGTTGTAAAAAGAGTACTGGAATATTCACACTGTCAATGTTCCAACTGAGTCATTTAACAATATATTGGAGAAGCTCTTATCATACAAAATTCTAACACTTGTATAAGATAAAACTTTTGCTCAACAAACAGCCATGCATAATTCCCTATCCCATTAAGTTTGGATCAAGAAAAATATATAAATACTATTGTAAGAAAAAGAAAAGAAAGTGCTTAGATGCCCCTGGCACATCAGGAACGATGAAAAGGATAAAAGATAATTAATGTGCCCCATAAATCAATGCGTAGAGATAGTAAAAGTATTGCATGCATGATTCAGATGGAAATAAATATCCCCACCAATCAATTCATACAAGACAACAAAAGCATTGCCTTGCACATATATGATAAATAAATAGCTCCAAATTTCCATGCCCGAATCATTGCCCATAGAAAGTGATTCAGATGGAAAGTAGCAGTGCTAAATTGGAATGACATCACTGCCTGTGTCTTAGTATGGAAGTAAAATATTGGTGTATGTGGACATTTCATTAAAATTTTACTTCAAAATTACCACAATGAAAAAGAAACTAAATGTGTACTTTATACAAAACAGTCACATAAGATTCTACTAGATATCGATTTTGGATTTTTGGTAGGTAATTGAAAATAAAATAATCAATAATAGTAAAAGATAAATAAATAAATATATAAAATATTTTACCTCAGAGCAGAAAGAAACCAAAACCCTACTTAAAACAAGAATGTTTACTGGCTACAGGGAACCCCGCTTTATCTGGAGGTCAAGGTCCAATTCCTTGTGCTTCAACTCGAGGGCCATTCTCTCATTCTCAAGTCGCATCCTCTCATTTTGCATCTTCATCCTCTGCAATTCTCTATCCTTCTTCTTGCTAAATCTTTCCCACTTAAACCTCTGCCTCTCCAGCTCCAGCGACTGTGCCTGCAAGTGAAGCTTCTTCCTCTCCAGCTCCAGTGTCTGCTCCCCACTTGCTCCACAACTCATATTCCCACAACTTGGCCCGCCTTCAAACAATGCTTGGTTTATGTCTGGTCTCCCCCCATGTCCCCCTGAATTAGCATAGCTCGAATTTCCACAGCAAGCATTGTCCTCCCGTGTCCTTTTAGGAGGATAAGCATGCACGTCAGTTTCATGTAAGTCATCCTCCTCCTCATCATCGTCACTGTTCATGCTATGCTCCTCCTCATCCACTTCCCCAGAGAACCCCCTCTTTGTGAGGTCCGCCTCTTCCCGATTTCTCAACGCCAACTGGAGTGCCTTCTGTAATGCAGGGTCAGCTGGCAGGTTAATCCTGTTTCCATTGTGGTACGAGCACATTTCTTCGTAAAAAAGGTGTTTTGAGCTCAAGATCTTTCTGACATCATCCTTCACCTTATCAGACAGGTCCATTTGCTCCAGGAGTACAGGGTTCTCCACCACCTTACAAGATGTGCCTCGACCCAGTATATCAGTCAGCCGCTTGTACCGCTTGTTCAAGTCATTAAATTTATCCTCACACTGTTGTGGGGACACATAACAACCCCTTTCCCCCATGACTTTGGAAATGGCCTTCCATTTCCCCTTCTTTTGCAAAACAGTGAACTTCCGCCTCGAGCCACATTCTGGTCCAGTATCCTCACCAGTGTAAGAAACAGCAGTAATAAGCAATTTCACCATGCCATCAGTCCATTTCATGCGCTGCCAAGGGGTTCCGGCACCCTTTTTTCCTCCCTTCTCACTACCATGGCCCGGACCAGTACCTTCATCTGTGGGCCCCAAAGCCTCATCCTCATCAGACACCGGGGTCTTGCTGTGGTCCGTCCCCGACCCATTCTTACCATACTCCATAAAGGGAATACCAGAATGCTGATCACTCGATTCAGGAATTTGGCTTAGTTGGTGTGTAAATCCAGCAGCCGACAAACCCGGGTGAGCAAAATTAGGGCTAGGGTTTGTATTGCTTTGCTGGAGATGGTGGTGGTGGTGGTGGTGGTGAGGGATTTGCATAGAGTTTTGCATATCTAACACACCATATGATCCAGCACCTTGCATCATGTTGCCAGAAGGCATATTCCCTTCCATTTTGTAAGGTCAAAGTTAAATCCTTTTCAGTTCATAGTACCTTCTCTTTTGCAAATTAGTTGGTTTCAATGCTTGGATAAAGGAACCAATGGATCTGGATCAAGAAACCAAAACCAATCTCTGATAACCAACAAAGGTAGAACAGATCCTTGCTAATAGAAAAGAATGTAAATACTCTTACTTCACCCAGAGACGAAGAGAAGAAAACCCACCAGCGATTTTGTAGTATCTTACTTAAATGAACTACCTTAGTTCAAATTCGAACCTTCTAATTCCGATTATGGCGCGATTTCTCCCACTGACGCGTGTTTGAGAAAGAGGAAACGCTTGAATGAATCGGAGCAGAGTTGAACCACCGTCGGGATTCTTGGGTTTGACGACTGAGTTACGCCGAGTTTTTTTTTTTTCTGGGTTGAGAGTGATTAATTGTTGAGATTTTATTTGTTTTTACTGGTTCTTCAGAGATGATCGGAGGAGAGAAATTGGGGAGGCGTGGAGTGAAAGGAGAAAGAAGAGGAGGAGTCTGTCGTGTGGGACCCAATGGTTGATAAATCGGCTTGCTGAGGTATAACAGCATAATTGGAGGGATTTGTTTATAACGCCATCATAAATTTTAGTATTACATATTGGTACAGTCAAATTCTAGTATTACATACTAGAAGTAGAACCTTGATAAATAGCGCTATATTTATATCATTATATGTATCGAGAAAATAATATAGATTAATATTAAAACAAAAAAATGATACTTATGCTTTTATTTCAAATAAAAAAAAAGAAAAGAATGAAAATATGATTCATTATTGCTAAACTGCTTCTTCCACTTTTGTTTTTTTTTTCCCCACGCTGTGCTCAACAAATCGTTTCTTAATTTCTCTTTTTAAAAAATTGTGAATATTTCGTGCAAAATATTAACCATTTCATGAGCTGTCTTGTCATTGTTTTTAACTAATTTGAATTCCGAATTATTAGCCTATCTAGGGTAAAAAAAAAAAATTAGATCAATTTTTCTGATTTATATAATATAATACTGACGTTTTTTAGGTAGTAAATAATTCTATTTTTAAAAGTACTCTTCAACAAAACCAACTTATATGTCAACATTGGCAAGAGATAATAAACCTTGTCAGGGGCTTTGGAATAAATACTGTCGAATTTATTTATACTATATGTCGAAGTCATTTGGACAAAATAGGACTTAGAAATTAAATAAAAAATAGGGCCTCCTTGCGAATATCCTATTATTCCTCTTTGTTTTTGGGAGGGAGGAAGAATTGTTCCGGGGTACTAGGATCGTGCAAGTTGGTCCCTCTCAACCAGGAATCTTGTGAAAACGTCAAGATTTCACTGACAACTGGGGCCCACTTTCGTCTTATCTGGTCCGTCAAAATTTAAAACGAACGGTCTAGATCTACTTACACTACCCGACAAATCTGGAAACGTGCGAGCGCAGTATGCCTATATGGACCTCCTCGTCTATTAATTTTTAAGAATGTCGTCATCTATTTTATTTCATTGTGGCGAAAAAAGAATAGGAGAAATGCTTCGTAGTTGCAATGTTGCATTAACTGTATACCTTATTAAAAACACAAAGCTTGTTTTTTGTATGGATTTTTCATTACGAACAATGCGTATTTAAAATCTAGTTGAAGTACAGCGCAGGCAGGCTAGTGGCCAGAAAGTATTTAAAATATGTGACCAAACGTCATCAAGATTGGGAATGCTTGTTGTATATGAATTAATTAATGTACACTTGGATTTAGAAAAGATGATATTGATCATTGGGCAGATCAACTATTACATCACACGTCTACTCTAAGCATTGTAATAAGAATAAACGGAAATATGCACACTGTATGTTTGTATTTGAATACGGTCTATAATATTTTACTTTACGCAAAGTCGCAAACACAATGAAAGCTATAACAATTCAATATTATAATGTTAGAATTAAAGAGTTTCAGAAATCAACATCTAATAATGTTCATATCAACAATTTTTTTTTTTTACAAATTGTTGACAACTTCTTTATTAAAATAACATGAAAATATAATAATTAATTTCTTATATGAACACCACCAAATTAATCGTTTTTCCTTTTTTTTGATAATTCAGTTCTAGATTATAAATAAGTAATGGAATAAAACTTAATATAAGACTAAGGTTAAGTAAGAGGAGAATTAATTTGGGTTGTGTTGCATTTCGGCCCAAAACTCTGAGCTTACTATACAACCTTCATGCCAGAAATCCGAAACTTATTGCTTCTTGGGCCTTCATACCTGTTTCCAACAGAACATAAGAACTGTGTTATAAGTTATAACTGGAACAGTTTCGTTACAAAATGGGCTTTTTTTTTTTTTTTTTTTTTGAAAAAAGGCCATTGGGCCCGTTTCTATTAGATAGAAACAATGGTTCTTTTACATTACCTGTCTACTCCTAGTTTTAGTAAAAACTAGTTTTTACTAAATGGTGACACTGGCCTAAAACAAATTCTTTAATTTTAACCAAATAGAAACGTTATTAACAATAGAATAAAAGTTTTTATCAGTCTGCACTTGCAACCGATGTATTAAGACCAAAACATAACAAATGTCAATCAACTTAATGAAACAAGGACTTTGCAATAGCAAAACATATAATCACATTCACATTGAACAATCCAAAAAAAAAACAAAAAAGAAAAATGTACAGAGGCTCACTTTCATCAATTCACCACTGGTTGCATTAGAGAAACAAAAAACCAAGAACAGTTTAAAGAATAATCTTACAGAAGAGAGAAGAAAACCAGCCAGACAGTTTAATTTCTCGTAGAATTATCATGAACCCCCTGCCTTTGCTGTCATATTGGCATCCTTAAAATTTTGAAAAAATACAAAAAAAAAAAAAAGCATGCACCTCATCATAGGATAAAACATGTTGCCATTACCCCTACAAAATATTATATAACCTCAAATTATTTAAAACAAGTACAATATTGAGCCAAAAGATAAATGCTCCACTTTAAGTTAACTAAAATATAATGACATGACAGATCTTACAAAAAGACTTCCTCGAAGACCTTGACGTAGTCGAGCAACTCGTCAATTAGCCTAGGTCTTCTTTTTCCAAACAATTATTCCAGTCTGAAGTTAACTACTGCTGCTGCTTCAACATTACACTTGTCTAGTTGTCCTGCTTCTCCAGTTTTAGGTCTTCCTCTGACAACATATAGGTCAAGTAGTATTAGCAAAAAGTTTTAATTTAGGTATAGATCCCGGTACAAGATTATGTTGAGGGGATATACGAACAAAATTAACCTGGTATTCTACGAATTTAAAAATATTAAAATTTGATTCCAGTGTACATTATTAAAATTAATTACGAGATTTTTCACCACAGAAATGCCTGTTTTTCCAGTATTTTGCTTTCAGTTTTTCTCAGTAGATGGTAGATTATCTAGATAGTTAGAATTGCTCATTTAATTAAATATTTTGGTTAATGTTGTCAACGAAAATTTTTCTTGAGTGAATATATGAGCAGCCTGTTTGAAGGAAGATAAAAATGTATAGAAAGTAAGTATGTATTTATTTATTTATTTATTGTCAAACCTACGTCATGATAGTGCTCCTTGTGAGAAATAAAAGTTCTAATAGGAATATGGGATATTTACGGTAAAACAAAAGTGGATCCTATTACCAGAAGAATTCGCTGATCCATATATATGGACATATGACAGCTAGAAATGCAACAATCTTTACTTTTCAATTTAATCACGCAGAAACAAAATTAGAGTCAATGAATTACAAGTTGGATACCGGCTTATTAAGTGTAGTGGTGTAGCAGACTTTTACTTTACAATGGCGGCTTATTCTTTTTGGAAAATTTTTTCAACTATTACATCATTTTCAATTGTTTTACTCCAAGTATTTTTTTTTTTTGGGAAAAAAAAAAAATCCATTGGGCCCGTTTCTATAGGAACAAAGAGCTTTTGCTCCAAGTATGAAACAACTGGTACCATAATATCCCTGAATGTGACTTTCAGATCCAATTTAATATTACCTGAGAATATGAGATAATTCTGAAGTTCATGTCAAAACATCATTTTCGATAAATAAAAAAAATTCACGGCAGCATAACAAGCACGTTGTCAATATATACTATTGGGTCTACATTTCCTTCATAGCAACTGTCTACTACTTGCGGACATTTCAAAATTCCTATACCGATCTTTATACGTATTCGTATAAATTACTCGAAAATAACGTACTGTACTGTATTGTATTGTATTGAATTGTGTCGTACAAGACCCTTGTGTTATATCTATTTTAAGGAGATGTCAATTTATTAAACTTTCATGTCTTCAATATACACTTTCTCATGAATCTTTCAAAGTTATTCGACGTATCAACATCATCTTACATGTGATAAACAGAACTGACCTATGAAAGAAAAAAATAATATTATTCGCTTTCATAGAGTTAATTATCTCATCAATCCAAATCCGACCCGTTTGCCACTCCTTTGATACCCAGCTCAAAGGAACAGTTAATTATTTAAACATGATGTGCAATTTATATCCTCATCATTTTACCCCTTCCCTGACCCTTTAGAACGAATGAACGATGCAAAACATTTCCCTCTACTTCCTTTCTCTCTTCCTCACAATTTTCCTTAGCTTACATGCAACTCTTGGCTATAATCCTCTCCATTACATATGTGGCTCCTCTGGCAACTACACGGCGAACAGCACATATGGCTCCAACCTTGAGAAACTCTTTTCCTCTCTTTCCACAGAAGTTGTCGCAACTGAAGGGTTTTCTAAGAACACAACTGGCGCCGAACCAGACCAGATCTCTGGTCTCATTCTTTGCCGCAATAACGTCAATTCTTCAGTATGCGGCAACTGCCTTAACCAATCGATAGTAGACATAAAGAATCGATGTCCATACTCTAGAGAAGCAACTGTATGGTACGATTTCTGCCTCCTTCGCTACTCAAATCAAAACTTTCTCAACTCGACCGAAAATTCACCACTGGTCTACTTGTGGAACACCAAGAACTCGACAAGAGGAAGAATTAAAGGATGGGAGTCATCAAATATTCCTCTGAAATCCTACATCAACACAGTAATGAATATTTTATTTTACAGTATTTCAGACCAGGCAGCTTATACCTCAGAAAAATGGTTTGGTACAGATGAGACAAACATAACAGCTTCCTTGCCGGTCATCTATGGTTCGGCACAGTGCACACATGATATGTCGAATATTTCATGTCGTGAGTGCTTACAAGATCTTATCCATCGGATGATCCAGTTGTTCGACGGAAGGAAAGATGGAATGATTTTAGGAGTTAGGTGCAGCCTGAGATACGAGATAGTGCACACATTTTCTGGGTATGTCGATTTACAGAGCAGTTCGGTTACAAGAAAACTATCGGATCTTCCCTCATCTGACAACCAACCAACTGCTTCCCCTGTCACTTCTCCTCCATCTGATACCAGTCAAGGTGAGAAAAAATCTAACCCCTTGAGTCCAACTTGCACTAGCTTATAGTAATTAAAAAGGCAAAAATTATTGGTCCCTTACTCCCTTTATTATTTCCACTTTGAAGTGCTTCCTAAAAGGTAACATCTTGATTGACATAAATACCAAACAAGAAAGCTTCACATTACTTGGCTTTTAGCACAACTCGATCGTCTAGGTTAGTCAATATCATTACTTTTAATTCTTCCATGTAGTAGTAAACTAATTACACAGTATATATTATTATACTCATTAACAGCATACTCCAAATAGGATTTCATGAGAACTACAACAATAATAAACCACAACATATAACTCTGATTATGGACGCAGTTACTTTTCATAGTTAGATATGCCATTTTATTTCTTATTTAAAATCAATGCATATAGTGATCTCAATAAAGCAGGTCAGAATACGATGTGTCAGTAATCAGAAGTCACGACTTTTGGGCCCTCCATTTATGATCTGATCCCTTCAGAATCTTTTACCTCTCAATTCATTCTTTATCTAATTATTTTCCAAAGTTTTTGTTGCAATTGGAGACTTGAAAAGTCCACATTAAGACAGTATCACACATGCGGTCTTTTCTTTTTCTTTCGTTTTTTTTTTGTGTTTTTATTTTCTTTTATATTTTTTATACTTTGTCAATTTGTTCTTTTTCTTTGTTTTGTCTCTGCAGCCACACTGGGTGTGGCCACATGTGCGTAGATAGTCGCTATCGAATGGGGTGAAGGGTAGACTAATTTAAAACTTGAAAAAGTAGGTCATATATGAGACTGATTAATTGAATAGGGGTTAAATATGATCAAGTCCTTTTGTAAAAATTCACATCTAGGTTGTGTTTCAATTTCAACATTAACAAGTTACTTTTTAGTTAAATTTCGAACTAGCATCTTCTAAAGTAATCACTGATCAGAGTAACTGGATCACAAACTTCAGAACACAAAATCCCAAAAGTTAGCTAATTTCTCTAGAAAAATAATTAACAGATAAAAAATGAATAAAACTTACAAGACCGTTGATTTGCTCAAAGTTTTCTAGTTCCAGTTGTGTGCAAATAACACAATATCTCTTTCAACGAAGGTCCTAATCGTGCATATAAAAATATGTATTCGCTCTATCTCAAAAAAATAAATAAAAAAAAAAAGTATATATTCGCTATAACCCCAACGAAATCCAATTAAATGCATACAATTAACCTGTCAACTAGTCAGGAACAAGTCTAGGTTTGAAACTATCAATATATCATAAGAGTGACTAGAGATGAGTTTTGTATTGATAGGGACAGTAATAGATTTCTCACATTGATTACATACAGAAAAATAGTACAAGTACTTTTCTAAAGCCCATATTATTTCAACTAATTCCTAAAGGAAATTTTCTTAATTTTTCCAAACGTTAATTATCAGAATATTGCACTACCAGAAAGTGTACAAAATTATTACTTAGGAGTTAGGACATTGGCAGGATTTTTACTCTGCATTATGCCATATAATTTTCTTACTCAAATTCAGTGCAACAATAATTTGAAGAAGGCCAGAACTTCATGCGGAACATATCATAGATGTAAGGGAGGAGCCATTTTAATTAGGAAGACGTAATCTTTTAATTCGGAACGAAGAATAATTTTGTAATCGCTTAAGGTGATAAGCATAATTCTAAAAGTATTTTTCTACTGTTAGTTTGTTTATGAATGCAACCAGCTGCAACCGTCAAGCCCAGATATTTGGATCAATAGCTAGCTTAAATAATCAGGACATTATTTAGCCTTGAAAGAATATCTATGAGCGGTATCCGTTTCACATCCTATTTAATTTTTATAGGTAAAATGCCAATTTAATGAGGCTCAACTACCAAAAAGTATGGAGGAATAGTAACCATCTAATTGGCCATTAAATTTGACCATATTGACAGTACCTTTTATCTTACCTTTTTTTTTTTCAAGGGACTTGAACAGTTTAATTAACGTATCAGTGTAATCTTTTGCAGTAAAAATCAGCGGATATTGCAAGGTGAATACAATCTTATTAACAATAATTAAAACTTCAATTATTTTTCTATAGGGGGAATTAACAAGCCCATCATTATCATCGTATGTACAATTGTGGCATTACTTCTTTTCGGCCTGTGTTTCAGCTTTGTATGGATAAGAAGGCACAGAAATCCAGGTTTACCTCATTATAATTTTTTTTTATTGGACATTACACAATTGAATATACTAGTCAACTGTTTGTTGAAACCAGAACTTAGGCTAGCAAGTAGCAACTTAATTGCATTGTCCAATGATTTCTATAGAGCTTTCTCAAGAAGAAACAATATGCACAACTGCTGACGAGGCACCAAACATTTGGAGCAGAGAACTTAGCTCAGACTTACCACTTTTTGACTTCAACCAAATTGCTAAAGCTACAGATAATTTCTCATCATACAATAAACTCGGCGAAGGTGGATTTGGACCTGTCTACAAGGTGCTTTTGTTTCCCTTGTTCATTTAATTTGTTCCTTCTATTTTCTTTCTTCTTTTTATTTATTCTATTTTTTAAGAGTCAGTGAAAGAAGGTTAACCATATTACAAGTGGAAGAAAAAGAAACTATAAAATGAAGCAGGAAATAATTAAGTTACTATACTAATAAATATTGGTCTCCATTATGAAATTAAATACAGAATGTAAAGTTCTTTGTTATATGGGGGATTTTATTTTGGTTTATTGTACATTTTGAAAAAAAAAATGTTTCCTTAGTTTAGTTAATTCTTAAATTAATGTTAAACTTTTTTTTCCTTTTTTTTTTTAAAAAAACATCATAGATGTACTTATGTATGTTAAGTGGTTGCAAAAAGTGATCTCAGATCCTCCGTTTGTAGACTGGTTGACATTTCCAGAGTTAATTATTATTTTTTACTTAACAAAAAAAAAATCATGATACCAAATAAGGGATGCAATCACGCAAATAAAACAGTGGACGAACGTTTTCCAACTTTTATACTATTTTTTTATTTGGATTGAACAGAAAAGGGTTTCACCTGACAAACTTTAATAATACGAGAAACTTTGAACAATAATCTTTGGCTTTTTAATGAATTCTGTATTGAAAAAATCAACTTTTTTACAATATGCGCCTCTATGCCCTTCTTATACAACTCTGTACACGAAACATAGAAACAATCCTAAAATAAAATATTTCCTATACAGATGCTTTCTAAATATACATAGATTGATATCTAAAAGTAGATCTTCAAAATATTGCCTGAATCTAGAATCCTCCTTGATTAATCAGGCGCAAATTGCCTTCAACAAACATTTTGCTTCTGCCCATCGCATGTCAATTGACCAATATCCTGACATCCCCCTCAAATTGATGATGGTAATTAACCAGCATTAATTTGCTTATCAAAAAATTATGTCGTGCTACTGTAAGCGCCTTTGTAAAAATATCCGCAGTTTGAAGATTAGAAGAAACATAAGGCAATGTGATAAGATTTTCTTCAACAACATCACGAATATAGTGACAATCAACCTCAATATGTTTAGTTCTCTCATGAAAGACAGGATCATTAGAGATATGAATTGCACTAATATTGTCAGCATGAAGTGATGTATGACCATTTTGTGGAAAGGTAAGATCTTGAAGTAACCTTCTAAGCCAAACAATTTCAGAACAAACAGCAGACATAGCTCGATATTCAGCCTCTCTGGATGACTTAGAAACACGATCTTGCTTTTTGCATTTCCAAGATATGAGAGCATTACCAAGAAAAACACACCAACCAGTAGTCGACTTTCTTGTATTGGGACAACCAGCCCAATAATTTCGACCTTGAATGAAACATCTAAGTTGAAACTCCCACAAACCATAATTTTGACCATTCAAACAAATAGAGATAACAGCATGCTTGGAACCAAACTCCATGAGAAAGTATAAGAAGAACTTGAAGAGAGATTGAGAAATAATAGAGGAATATCACCAAAAAAAAAATTGTGCTGAAAAACTGTAATCAGAAACGCAGATGCTCTGATACCATGACAAACTTTAATAATACGAGAAACTTTGAACAATAATCTTTGGCTTTTTAATGAATTCTGTATTGAAAAAATCAACTTTTTTACAATATGCGCCTCTATGCCCTTCTTATACAACTCTGTACACGAAACATAGAAACAATCCTAAAATAAAGTATTTCCTATACAGATGCTTTCTAAATATACATAGATTGATATCTAAAAGTAGATCTTCAAAATATTGCCTGAATCTAGAATCCTCCTTGACTAATCAGGCGCAAATTGTCTTAAACAAACATTCTGCTTTTGCCCATCGCATGTCAATTGACCAATATCCTGACATCACCAAGCCCATTTTAACTATTTTCTTCCAGGGTGTGCTACAAGATGGATTTGAGATAGCTGTTAAGAGGTTATCATCACAATCAGGTCAAGGTCTAGTTGAATTTAGAAATGAAATCCAACTTATTGCAAAACTGCAACATAAAAATTTAGTTCGACTTGTTGGTTGGTGCATCAAGGGAGGGGAGAGGTTGCTAATCTATGAGTTCATGCCGAACAAGAGCTTAGATTGCTTCATTTTTGGTATGTCTCCATAAAACAATTTAGAAAGGGATTTTCAAATATCATATGCTTTTGTACAACTGATTTCAGTTCTTGAGGTGAGCTCATTTCAAGGAACTGATACCATATGCCGATCGAGCCGATGTGGACCACATTTTATGCCACTAATTGTTTCATTTGATTATATAATATTCAGATTCCGGGCCTTTTAGCTTATATAATTTTAACCTTGAGAAAATTCAACCAAACCCATCGTTCCTTATTGTTAGAACAAAATAAACCAATTCATAAAATCAGAGTCTGATGTTAGAATAAGGAAATGTAAAGCTTCAGTGGAATTCAATTACTATATCCAGTCATACCCTGCTATATATATCAGCTAACTCTGTTTTCTTTACCTTTCCTCTATATTTTTCCTTAGTTTGTGCTAATGTCCCTTTTGTTTCTTGTTAATATTGCAGAAGAAAGAGAGGCACTGTTAAATTGGGAAAGACGTTTTGCGATAATTGAAGGCATAGCTCAAGGAATATTATATCTGCACCAGCACTCGAGGCTCAGAATCATTCACAGAGATTTGAAAGCAAGCAACATTCTCTTAGATTCTGAAATGAATCCAAAGATATCAGATTTTGGAATGGCCAGAATTTTTGGACCAAAAGAGCTCCAAGCAAATACTGGCAGAATAGTTGGAACATAGTGAGTATGGGCACCGTATGCCAAATAAGATCTTTTGAAATTTAGCACAAACAAAGGGTTATAGTTCAATTATAGATAACAAATCTGTTACAAATGATAAATCAATTAAATACGTGCTTAGTACTTTTTCTCAAAAATTTGAAATGTCTGACAACAAAAATTAAAAACGTGTTACATATTTTTTTTCAGAAGGTTAGTAACAACCAATTACTTTTTCTTACTCTTCAGTGGTTACATGGCGCCAGAGTATGCATCTGAGGGTCTTTTCTCAGTCAAATCAGATGTATTTAGTTTTGGCGTATTGGTTTTGGAAATTATAAGCAGCAAAAAGAGTATGGGCTTCCACCTATATGGAGATTTTCTTAACCTCTTTGGATATGTAAGGATTTCATTATCTACACTACTTAGTGTGCTCATATAGAAACATTTTGATAATTACTTCATTCTCTATAAGTTCTTTTGTGCCAGCAACTGCAGTTGAAAACCTAGTTTAATTTTAAGGTGATTGGTAACCATGCAATTGATAGAATTCTTTTTTTCTTTTTTCTTGTCTCGTGGTAAAGAATTAAGCCATAATTACATCCAAATTAAGCATATGCCTAGAAGTTTTACTTAACAAAATTTAAATACATTATTTTTTCAGGCATGGGATCGATGGAATGATGAGAAATGTTTCGAATTAATCTCTTCTGCATTAATCGAGGCACCCCAAGTACAAATAGAGAGATGCATTCATGTCGCACTATTGTGTGTTCAAGAGAATCCAGCTGATCGACCCACCATGTCAGATGTGATCGTCTTTCTCAGCACAGAGAGCATAATTCTACCCAAGCCTAAGCAGCCAGCTTACTTCAATGTAAGAGTAACAAAGAAAATGGTGGAATCATCCGATTTTGATGGATCTTCATGTTCTGTAAATGATATGACCTTGACCAACCCAGGAGTCAGATAATTTTACTAAGCGAAAGTACTTACGTTCAAATTATATTCTTTATAGAAATAGTAGAAAATTTTGAAGTCCATGCCTTTACGCAGTAAATTAGAATAGCTTTTATACAGTACATCACTTTTATGGGTAATGACAGAAAATGCAGAATCTTTTACTTAGTACTAAGCAAGTAAGCGATAACAATATCAAGCTTATTTTTTTTCATTGGATCAGAAATTTTTATTTTCTTTCATTGTGAAAAAGTGTGGCAGATAATACAATAAAAAATCAGGGCTTTTAATATCAATATATCATGTATTCTGGTATCTGGAAGTGAGTATTGTTTATGCACAACATGTGCAAAGGTCAGAAACTGTGCCGTGAATACAGCCCTGCCGGATTGAGAGGGGAATTAAGTGTCATGCTCCCTTTTCACTGGCCAGTTGCAGGGAGATTATGATTTGGAGGTTAAATTCCAATTATATCAGATGTAATCTGTCATTTATGGTGGAAGGAAGATGCCGTAGGATTTTATTCACCAATTGCCGCCTCCATTTTATGATATGAAAATTGTGTAATTATGTACGTTTTCAGTTAAAATGAAGAAGTAATTTTGTTAATATTACATTAGTTCTTATGTCAACAGAACTTTCTGGGGGTAAAAAACAAAATGAATGAAGGGAATTTACTTGAACTGGCAGACGAGGCAGTACTGTAATTTAGTTATAAGAATGTTAAAAACTAGAAAGGAGCTAGCATAACAACACAAAATAATTTTCTTTTCTATGTTTGGTTTATTATATATAGTCGATTCTTTGTGTTCGTAAAAACTAAATTTTATTTGCAGATCAAGTAAGATTCTATGTGCACTTAGCCGCAGCTTATTCAACTACTGTTTCATAAATTTCACATATTGCCAAATATCCGTCAAATAATAAAGAGGATCGAACTGAAAGGGGAATTTATTCTATCCTGACCAGGATACACCTCCAACTACAGCATTCTTCCGTTGTCAAACTATCAAATCATAAATAGCAGCAGAATATGCCCCAGAAAAAAAAATATATAATAAAAAAATACATATAAATCTGGAATAGAAGAACGAAGAAGACAAAACAAAAGTAAAAGAGAAGAGAAGCTATTGTTTCATTAAATCCACACAACAATTCCAACTAGCCTTTTCAAGTTCCTTATTTGATATAATAACCCCCGACCCCAACCGGCTTCCGCCCATTTTAAAAACACTGCCACTTATACAAATTTTTAATATTTTCCAACATTATCTCATCTAATTGTAAGGCATTCCTTGATAATTTGCATGAGTTTAGCTAATACGAGAAACCTGAGGCCGCTTTAAAGAGCCTATCAAGGTGATGGGAAAGCATCTTTGAGAGCTATCAAGGCCCTAAAGTAACTAATGGTGTTTGCTAGTATATCTTTCTCTCTCTCAAGCCTGGCAGCTGTGTCCTCCAGCTCCAACAACTCCTGTTCATTGTGAATAACAACAACTGTTTAAATTGGACCAGGAATCCAAGTTTATACCAGTAACAGCACTAACCAGCATGACATAGTGTAAACTTAGAATTGAAGCGAACCTCCTATTAAATTGGTAATGCAGCAAACAAACAAGAAAAATCCAATACATAAGAGGGTAACTCATTGATCTGATAATATCTGATACTCAAGATGACAAAGAGTATCCAAACCAACCTTCACAGTATGAGTAATATTTTTACCAAAATCATGTTACCAGTTATGTAGTTCTACATAGCCTGTCCAAACCATGAAAAGGAGGGTTGTGATAGGTTTGGCGACCCAACATAAAAACACAACCATCTTCGTGGAAATGAAACCATATCAAAATCTTGTTGTGTTTCATTTCTAGCCTACCCGAACTTTTTGGGACTAGAGATTTTGTTGTTGTTGTTGTTGTTGTTGTTGTTGTTGTTGTTGCTGCTGTTATGTTACTAGATCTAAACTGGAAGTATTATCATTCACTCAAGACAGCATCCTTATCAGAAATTCCATGTAACCTTCTACATTTTTTACTATAATGTCACTATATTGCTTGAGTTAACCAATTTTTCTTGATATCCTTTTGCTTTTCCAGTTTTTTAAAGATTAAAAAAATATATACGTAATATCACTACAAAGTAGAATTACAAACCTGTCGCTGTTTTTCTTCCCCGTCAAACTTACTCGCCACAAACAAGGAGAAAGGAGTGGGCGACATCCCGTTTCTTATATCAACATAATCTATTTGGTCATCTTGTTCCATCCCTACAAACCGCCTTGAGAGCCTTGCAACACATTTTATGTACTCCTCCACATCTGATACTAGCTTTTCCAAGTCATCAGCTTGTTCCGAATCTGGAGGCCGGTCTTCCAGCCGGGTCACTGTTGCCACCATGTAGGGTATCGTGCTTTCAATATGGGCGATGCGAAATCGCTCCTAATGTGAGGAATGCTTACAGGTTATTTTTGTAAGTGATATAAGTCATTTAAAAAGCACAATGTTTAGAAGTAGCGAGTTTCTCTTTTATATGCATTTACCACGATTAAACTATCCTGACCTGCCATCTAATATGTTTAAGGATAACAAATGTGTCGAAATGGTCATATATAGTAATTGTTCTGTTTCGATGAAAGTGCATTCATGGTGAGTACTCTATTTCTGTTATGATTACACTGGTAAAATATTTTCTAATTTACAAAAAAAATTTTCTTTCCAAAAATCAACTTCCTTTAATTGGGATTGTAACTTTATTTTATATTCCTGAAGTCAATTTTTGTTCTTTACTGCTGTTCACCAATTTCTCTTCTCAATCAAATGAATTTCCATCAAAATCTCAAGTGACATCTCAATTCAATTCCATATTCTAACAAAATAAATTAATCATATACCAGTCCTTTGCATATGATAGAAAACCGACCATCACTCAGTGTCTGGAACTCTACCACCTCAGCCACACAGCCAATCTCAAGAGGAAAAGGCTCTCTGGCAGATGGCCTAGGGTTGGAAAACAAAACCCCAAACTTATCATCCGTCTGGAGCACGGTGTGCATCATAATTCGGGACCTATAGTCATCTATCTCTAAAGGCAACAATGCACCAGGAAAAAGAACCATAGGCAATGGACATATGGGGAGTTTAATTAGATCTGACTTTGAATAGCATTCATGGGATGAGGCGAGACAGATGGACCGGTTACGTTCCTTCATGCGAGCGATGTGGAAGAGAGGTAGCTTGCGAGGTGTTGGACATTTTGCCTGAGAGAAGGAGAGGCAACAGGTCTGGGAGTGAAAGGACTGCAAGAGGACAACCATGGAGATAGCTTTTGGAGTTGTTTAGGTAATTCTTGTGTCTGAAGAAGGAAATATGGAGGCTTTTTGAGAGAGAGAGAGAGGTAAGGGTGGCAAGGATTTGAGAAAGATGTATGAATAGAGTGGATCACAACAAGCGTACGGTGAGGGAGAAAAAAGAAGAAACTGTCATGACACTGCAAATTCTACCAAGCAAGTGGTTGGTGGGGCTTTTGTCGTACTCGTTTGGAGAGCCCCTAGGATGATGAGAAAGGAAAAGCTAATGGAATACTTTTTTATAATAAAAATATTTATGGAAAATTTTCAAGAGAGGAGGAAATAGAATAATTGTCTATATCATTATTACCTAAATTTCTTCTGTTTGAATCTAAAAAAAAATAAGTTGAGAATTCTACCTATTCTTTGCTCACTTGTATGTCTACATACCAGAAAAGGATATTGAAAAGTAAATATTATAAGGTTGATCTGCCAACAACATAAACACAGAAATAAATTTCATAATAATCTAGAATGTGCTGTTTGTTATATATAAAATAAACCAAGTGACGCAAGCATGCCAGAGCCTAACTGACTCATAGGGTCTAACCTGATCCAGTTAGCCCAATGATGAACTCATCCATTCTGAGAATATAACCAATCTGGGTCCAAAGAAAACTGAACCCCAATTAAACAACAATTTTTGCAAGGAAATATAACTTCGTCCAAATGATGCACAACCGAACAGAGTCAAAGTCAAACGAACCATTCTGACAATTCAATACCAAAAAAAACAAGATGGAATAATCCCGAAATGAATAACCATAGACTGGAAGTCAGACTGGACCAAAGATGATAAAAATGCCAGCCCAGACTGTCCCCACCTGTTTGGCCCCTCTACTCCTGGATTATTTCCTTCAGGTACTTGGTTTAAAGGAATGCTTACCAATTTCAGCTTAAAATTTCAGCAGCTCTCCAAAAGTGTGGAAACTCCAACTGCCCGTAGAAAAGGGGAAATAGTGGTGTAATGCTGTAAATCAATCTGATGCTTTTAAGCTGATCTTGCTCTCACAGCACAACTCAGATCTTAGGTAGATCTCTCCAATACTGCTCACAGCAGACCTCAAATCATGCTCTGGAAATCACAGTTGTGCGGCCCCTGAAAATATAACAACTAAAATGTAATCAGTTAAATGAAATTATGATTAGGATGAGAACCAGATCAAGCATAGGACAGAAGACTAGGGATTAAAAATGATATTAAAAAATGAAGGCAAACACAACAGGATGGAACAAACATTGCTTTGATTCAAGGCAACAACACTAAAAGCTCTCTACCGTACACTTTCTAGTTATTATTATATTTATTGAATCATTGATGAAATTATGTTGCTCAAGACACCCATTGACAGACAAAATGGAGCAATGACACACAATTTTATAAGGATGAATGAATAAAAGCTGAAAAGCAAAAAAAAAAAAAACAAAAAAACAAATACATCTAGAAAGTTGAGCATAGTAGGAGATGCATCCAACAGCTCAATTTATATATGATTGAGTTAATGCATAAATTGTCATTCACTGTTTAAACTACTAATAAAAACATGATGCTGTTGCTTGGCCAAAGTAAGAACTAATCTTAGCACAGGCACACAGCAAAGGCAGCTGTTTCTGCAATCCATGTGCAAATTTCTGTAAACCAATTTTTTTTTTATCTGACAATATAGGAACATATAAGTCAAACTGTAAAGTGGAAAATGAAATAGTGAGGGCTAGAAAGATTGAAAACATAGGTACACATTTAAATAGAACATGATAGAACATGGATATTCATAGGTCAAAGAACATTTGTTTTTTATCTAACAAAGTTCAGGACCCAAGGTCCTCAGCTCAATTCTCTGATGCAATCATCATGGGTCGAAGGATTCTTCCACTTCCATATCCAACCTATCCAAACCTGAATCCTACATGACCTATGCTACCTGAACGGTAATAAACCTGGAATTAGTCAGTCACTGGAACATAACCTACCAACCAAATTGAAGCAATTTGGAGCTCAACTGATGCAGAATGAAATCAAAGCTCTAGCACAAATGAATTTAACATACAAAAGGTCCCATCCCATCAACAGAATCTAACTAATACATTGGATGTGTAACTGAACCGCAGTTATCACACAACATTTCAAACACTAATTTATAAATGTAATTGGGTGATCTTTTGAAATGTAGAAAACTAGAAACAATGGACTTGCAATTCGACAGAGAAGGCAACTGAATACCCATGACAAAACACAGCTAAGGGAATACCCACAATCAACCATGACATTCTCATTGAGGAATTTTAACAAACACCTCTTATGCATATAATTTACCAAACTTAACCACCCCTGTGCACACGTACAGTTAGTTTGGGAGAGACGCTAGGTTTCTCTAAATGGCCCCCTTAACGCCTCCAACATTGTTGGTTCATCCATTTCGACATCTGACCTGCCTAGTTGGTGTCTCCCGCTCAAGTCCTGGTACCGGACCCCACATGCTTAGCGTCGGATAAATTTCGATTTTTGCTAGTGAGCAACTACTGGTGGAGCGTAAACCGGCGCTGCCTCGAATCAGGTTTGGTGTGCGGTAAGGAGCGAAACAGAGACAGAGAGACAGCGAGAGGCAGAAAAGTGCCTACGTGAAGGCTACTGAGACCAAATGAACCGAGCCCAGAAAATTCCAAGTAGTCTTTTTTCGAATTTTTCTATTTTTTATGGTGGTTGCTTTTCAAAAAAAAAAAAAAAAAATCTTGGATTTGTACCAACAGAGTTTTAGCCCCGTTGAAAATGTTACTACCATATCCCTTTATTTTGGAGCTATATTCGCTTATTTTCTCAAACAAAACTCGTTTTGGGTGTTTCAGAACTATGGGGAAAACAAAATGAGAATTACTTGAACTGGCCCTGCATGTAGTGACTTTTGTCTAAAAAAAACTCCATTCAGCTTTATCTTTGTAAGATGGACCCGGAAAAAATTCGTAATTATGTTAAATGTAATTTAGTTATATCCGAATCAGAATGTTGAAAAGATCCAGCACAAAATTTGGAAAATATTCACAAAACTTAATTAGGCATCAAATCAACTGAACATTGCCAATGCTTCAATTTTAAAAGACTCTGCTTGGAAGAATGAGCATATTGAGAACCAAAATTTTCCAGACCAACCTTGACTATACATGCACTTAGACGAACTAATCTGACCATAATAATTTATTAATTTTCACACATTGCAAATTATCGATAATATTATGAAAAGATTAAAAAAAACAAAAAGGAAGTTCCAATCTAGCCTGATTACTATACATCTCAAATTACAGCATGTTTCCATTATCAAACTATCAAAATCTATAAACTGAAAATAGCAGCAAAATTACAAGCTGGAAAAAGGAAAGACAGAAAGAAAAAAGGTAGTTCGTAAAATCCCCACAAAATATACCAGCTTATAACTATCATTTTGCAGAACTATCCATTTAAACTTCAAGATCCTCATTTACTGGTTAGCCGCACCGACCCCTCTTACCTTTCTTTTTAATCTGAAAATATCTCGTCAGATTATAAGGCATTTTCTGGTAGTTTGTGTGAAGTTCAGCTAAGATGATACAACTATTAGCCAAGTTTATAAGAGGCTATGGGGATGACGGAAAAGCATCTTTCACAGCTGAGGCAGCAGTAAGGTAATTAAGGGTGCTTTTCAGTGTATCCCTCTCTCTCTTGAGCCTGGCAGCTGTATCCTCCAGCTCGAGTAATACCTGTGTGAATGAACAAAAACTAAGCTTTAAAGGGATCCTCAATTTGCATGTCCTATGTATCATTGTAACTTTTTTTCATTTAGTAATTCATTATTCATATATGCACCTATAATCCTATATTAGAAGTAACCAGTATGGGAAGCCAAAGACTTGAAATAGAAGTGAACCACCAGACTAACAGGTACTATACAAAATAAACACGTAAAAAAGCCTACTATAAGAGCATATCTCACCATCGACTAACATTAATTTGGTACACATCAGGTACCAACAAGTACGCAACCTGATCTTTCGAATACATGATATTACCAGAATAAAACTGGTACCCTATTCTACGCCAGTCAATTGGACTAGCATCCTTACCAGAAGTCCATATAAACTTTTCATGGCCAAGAGCACTAGAGATTTAACCTACTGTATTACTATTGCCCCAGCAGTAAACCAACTTTTCTCCACATTATCAGTCAATTTCCAGTTATTTAATTTCAAGCAAATGTCATGACCATATATATCTGTTCTCTTATTACAGAAATTTTCTAGGAACTCGCTATAAGGTAGATTTACAAACCTGCTGTTCTCTCGGTGCGCCTTCAAAAGTACTTGCCACAAAGAAGGAGAAAGGAGTGGGGAACTGCCCCTTTCTTAAATCAACATCAGCCTTCTGGCTGTCTTGTTTCTTCCCTTCAAGTCGATTTGATAGCCTTATAACATCCTTCATATATCCCTCCACTTCTGATGCTAGATTTTCCAAGTCGTTGCCTTTTGCTGGATCTGGAGGAGGCCGGTCTTCCAGCCAGGTCACTGCTGCTACCATGTAGGGCTTTGTTTGTAGAATATGGGAAATGCGGAATCGCTCCTGAAGTAGGAAAAGAAAACATCATAGGTAATCTTCATATTTGGTAAATTAAGACTTGCAAAAGCACAATGAAAGTTGTAGAGAACTACCATTTCATATTTGATATACACTTCTTTTAGTATACAATTATAACTTCTCATCTAAATCTTCAAGTATGATATGTGTGGAAGTGTTCACTTTGGCTTTGCCACTAATGGAAGTTAGGCTTGTATAAAATAGATAGTGTATTTAATAATAAATTGAGAAATTGTGACTTTCTGACCTATTGAAAAAATCACTTTTCTTATTCATGGAATGCACATTATTTCATACTGCAATTATTAACTTATACAGTTATACAAACCAGTAACTAGTAAATATAAGTTGGTTCAGTTAACATACCAGAATATAATAGTACATTCTTTTAACACCCAAAGTTCATATCTTTTCAGTAATCAGACACAATATAACCCTTTGTCATTAATGGGATATTTAGCTATCTTTCAGTAAATGAAATTTTTATTCTTTATCTACCAGTTTCTCTTCTCGAGCCCACTAAATTCCAGTTCAATATACAATCCAAACCATAATTTCCACCATCCAACAAAGGAAATTAATCACACACCTGTCCTTTGCATATGAGAAAGAACCGATCATCGACCAACCTCTGGTGCTTCACCACCTCAGCCACACACCCAACCTCAACCGTACCTGAAGAAGGATCAGTGGAGGAAGGCATGGGGTTAGAGAACAAAACCCCAAACCTAAGATCCGTCTGGAGCAAGGTATGCATCATAATCCGGTACCTAAACTCAAATATCTGCAAAGGCAACATGGCGCCAGGAAAGAGAACGAGAGGCAATGGGAATATGGGGAGTTCGACGAGATTGGAGGCCATGGAATTGGAATTGGAATTGGAGGAAGCCAAGCAGACGGAAAGGCCATGTCTTTTGATGCATGTGGTGTGGGAGAGAGGTTGCACGAGAGGTGTTCGACGTTTTGCCTGAGAGAATGGGAGAAAGCGCGGTTGGGAAGGGAGGGATTGCGAGAGAAGAGGCATGGAGATAGATTTTGGGTTTATTTTGGGGTGGTTTTTGTGTGGTTTTTGAGAGAAGAGGAGAAATGGAGAGAGGGAGAGGTAAGGGTTGCTCGGATTCAAGCGAGATGAAAAAATAGTGTGGATCAGAACGAGTGGCAACTGTGAGGGACGACAGACAGGCTGTTTTGATGCTCCAAATTGCACCGATTATGTGGTTTATTAAATATATATCAAGAGAAAATAAAAGTTTTTGGAAATTTATTGATGAATGATTTTTTATAATAAATTTTCTAAACAGGAAATATCTTTTGGTTATTATGGTTTAAATATATTGTTTGAATATAAATATTTTTAGATTTATTCATCAATATTTGAAAACACTAAAGAAAAATTCTATAATAATTTAATTTAAATATAGTATGACGTGTCGTGGAAAACATATATGTTATTTCTTTCTATGTATGCTTCTATTTTCGGCGACGTTAATTTAAAGTCCTATAAGCTGAGTTGCACACTAAATCTTTAAGTTGCGGCTCACGCTTCTATTTTGATGACGAGATAACGCACTAAATCTTTAAGTTTCTTTCTGCTCACGCTTCTATTTTAATGACGAGATAACGGATGAATAAATTAACAATACAATAAGAATTAATAGTGTTTCATGAATCAAAATCTTTCTTTTACTTGTCACACATGCTTCAATTGTATTTGTAGATGATGTGTTTAAGAAAAGAAACTTGATAATTAGAAGATATAGTGAATTATATTTTTTTTTTTCTTAAACACGTGACTAGGTTGTGGCATTCCCATGGATAATAAGCAATGGGCTTTTGGTTTTGGTCATTGCAGTATTTATTAGGATGTGGAATCTAGAGTATTTGCTTAATATATATCTCTTAAACTATCATTTTTTTTTTATAGAAATTGTGCATATTATATATTCATAAGAAGGAAAAAAACATAATTTGTCATTGACACACAAGACAGTGCAAACAATAATATACTCAATATTTTCGAAATAAAAGTTTTATTAAGCAACAAGCAATCTTATTAAGTCCTATATTTTTATAGACTAAGTATGATATTATCAACAGTTATCATGTTTTCAAATTCTAAATAATACATACTTTTTGTAATTACACATTTCAGTGCCACATTGCAGCTAATTTTTTTAGTAATTTGATTGGTCCGAACTATTGTATCTCAATTAACACAGCTTGAATAAAATTAAGGGGACAATTTGGAGCTGAAAAACATTCTCATAGCAAAGATAAATTATTACAATTTCCTCGAACATAATACAGTAAGAAGTAAGGTGATTAAATTTGACCCACAGTACAGAGGAAGAAACGGTGGGCCACTAACATGCCTGAAAAAATGATTTAAAAGTGGGGCCCAGTTATGTTGTCGGGATCAGGTTGATGGGTCGGAATTTTCCACGTGGCAGCTTATCCACTCTGAATATTTAAGAGGCTATGTTGTTGGGGATGTGGAGCTTGATATTATTAGGCCCGGTTGTTATCTTGTCAAAAGAAATACCATTAGAACAGTTATAATTAGAAGTTTTCTTTGTTCAATAAAATTATAAATTACATAGTAGGCGTTTCAACGAGCCCGAGAATAAGAAATTATTTCGGATTAACTATTTAATTTGGTATAAAAATAATTCAAATATATTTGGATTTGAAAATTATTTTGAATAAAAAATAAGTAATAACTATATTAAATTTTGTTCGAATAATATTTGAGAAGAAAAGAAATATTAATTTCAAAAATTAATAGCATGACTTGAAAATGAAAAATATGATTCTAAGAAAAAGAGAAATTATAGCCCAAACAATAGCCTACCTCTATATAATCCCTTTTATATCTGCAATACATCTCCTATATGAATATGGTTTCTTATCTTGGAAACTGCAACTATTCCTTTGTTTCCAAAGGCACCATAAAATTGCTGTACAATAATATTTATAAGCTTCCTTACATTGAATCTGCCTTATCACTAAATCTAAATCCTCTAATCTAGTAGGAATTTTATGGGGGAAAATTGTTTTATGCAACCATTCCCATATTTTAACATTCTGAGTGCATCTAAAGAATAGGTGATCTATTGTTTCAAGCTGATCACAATAACTGCATTTCATTGGATTAGAATTGATCGGAGATGATTTTCAATTGAAACCCATGATCAAAACAAATATAAGAATAATTGATTTGAATTCTAAAATAGACTATTTTGTCCTCATCTGTTTGAAGGAGAGGAGTATCTAATAGGAAGAAATGAGAGGGAGCTTAGGAAAAAAATATATATAAATATATAATAGACTATTGGAGCAGAGAATCGAACCCATCAAAGTGGTGAGAGAAACTCGCTTAAAAACCATCCTAGCAACATCACAAGGTCAGACAAAAAGTCAAGTTTTTTATCTGATATTAACATGCAAATCGCAAATCATATCAGATTAACAAAATCAATAATCTATATTTGATGTTAAGGATTGGATACACTATTTATCTGGTTTGTTTTACACCCTTTAATGGGTGCTTTTATAAGGAGCATAGATTAATATTATCGTACTCTTGCTTCTCCTCAATCTATTTATTTTTTATCATAGTTTTATTTATTATTAAATACTATCTGCTTGTATTTATTTTTACTTATTTATTTATTTTGAAGAAAGATTTTTTCTGCGACAGCATCTTCATTCTCATATTCTGCTTTTCAAATTGGTGCCATCATTCTATTCTTTTTAGAAAAGTAGTATAATTTCTTTGTGCTTAGCTTCGAGTAGCCCGTTATCACGACAATTAATTTGGATGATTTGTGTAAACTATAACGCTATGCTTGTAACTTGTATTGTCAAGTTAATACATGCTGCCATTCGAAAAATGTTGTTGTCTAACACGAAAACATGATAGTAGCGAAAACGGAGGAAGCATCCGAACTGCAAAAGTAGAAAATGATTCTAATAAATTTATTTAAAGTTTCAAAAATTATTTCAACCAAAATTTCACACACCACCACTTACATATCTAAATAGACACACTGCTACATAAAACATACATAATAACAATGAGAATTTCTCTCTTTGTTTATCCCGTCACTACAATTTTACCTATATACCGAGAGAACTAAGTGGCTCTCTCTCTGGCATTAAGTTACTATGCTATTCACCAGTTGAAGTTTTGATCTATCAAAACTTGAGAACTCAAAACTTATCGGACAGCGTTGATGAATGAAAGGAGTGAATCCACGTCCCGCTTCTCTGACGGGTACTTGATTGGTCTAGATGCATGTTTCGGGAAGAAAAGAATTGTTGGAAAGCTCCCTAGCTGGAGTTCTTTCTGTGCAAACGGCTTCTGGTCACCATCAGCACGGAATTTGGCGACCTTCACGCCAGAACCTGATAGTTTCTCAGCTAACTCAACATAAGATGCTTCCATTCCCTAAATTATGACAAATTTTCGAATATCATGAGTCAGAATGTAACAGAGGAGCATAAAAAGCATATCAGAAAAATAAACTAAAATAAAATAAGATGAAGGAAATCTTACCTGGCAAAATGGGCACCAGGGAGCATAGAGTACAACAATCCAAGGCTCAGCGCGTTGCTCTAACCTCAACAAATTCTCAATTCCAGGTCGGCTAAGGTTGACAATGTTCTTTGTCTCAAATATGTCTGCAGTGCCATTTACTGTAGAAGCTGATCCATTACCATTAACCCCAGCATTCTCGTCTTGGCTGATATTTCCCTTGTGAAGGCCGCATTCCTTCGCCTTAGCATCCTCCCACCACCACCTCCCTTCTCTCTCATGCTGTCCAGGAAGGACTGGCCTTGTGCACGGTTCACAACCAATGGACACATATCCCTAAAAATGGGTGAATGAAAATTTGTTAAACCAATGCCAGGTCAAAATCTTTCTGTGATACTAAAAACAGTCAAATGTGTGTACCTGAGAGTGAAGTGAGTTAACTGGGACATCCATAGTGCGAAGGAAATTCCAAATATCCTTGCCATCAACATTGGCTACTGGGTTCCACTTTATTAAGCTTCCTGCACCTCCAGCCATTCCTTCAAATGATGGATCCACCTACAAAATCACTTTTATGTTATATTGTGTTGTAAATTAAGGGTACCAATTGGGATTATTTATTCTTAGTAAGATGTCAACTAGGTGAAAAGGGGTAATTTAAAACTTTCAAGTTGGTCATCCTTTTTGAATGTCAATTCATTTCATGGAGATAGCCACACCATAAATTACTCTCCAATGATTTCAGAAATCACAATCAAAATTCAGGCGTTGCCAATTTTAATATTCCTGAACAAATTATGACAGATAAAAATAGTTCTATACATACCTGAACAATAGGGATGTGTGCACGGGTTCCAGGTGACTGGTCTTTCCTCTGGCCAGTGATCCAAGCCCGAAGCCCACTAAGAGCCCGTCTCAATGGCCTAACCTTTCTAATCCGGCAGCACTCCTGGTGCCCATCCTCATAAAAGGAGAACAAACCCTTTTGCCTGACAAGAGCCTGAACCTCACCGGCATCAGGAAACATGTACTCGATGCGGATGCCATAGCGCTTCTCGACTTGGTCGAAAAATTGGTACGTTTCAGGGTTAAGCCGGCCAGTGTCCAGACTGAACACTCTAAACGGGCGGCCGGTTAGTTTTGCATATTCAATCAGCGCCACATCCTCCGCGCCACTGTTTGAATTGAAATAAATTGTAGAGGTCAGATTTGAAATTTAAATTTAAATATGTACTAACGTCTATTTTAATATGTTCTTAATTACTGTGATTATCAGCGTCATGAGGTCCACTTGTAACTAAGTGTGCTGAAACATTTTTCTAAGTCAACTAAGAGGGCTCGGAAATTTTATTTCAATTTAATTAATTGACACAAACACGTCTAGGTTCAATGAATGATTCCAAATTTCATTTTCTGCGGCCACATATAGTATCTAGGTCAAGAGCGAATATATCCTGGAATCTAAAGAAATGACCACAGATTCGATCGAACATTTTTTGTGGCCACATTTTTGTTTGCTTATATGCAAACAAGCTGTCACCATCTGTCAAGACAGCTTTATTTACCACAAACACATGATGCACAAGCACAACACGTTCAAACTGCTTAGGACCATTACAATTTTGGAATAATGAAAACCACTCTTTTCACTAAAAAAAACACTCTTTTTCCTTGTCATGCATACTAAATTAAACAAAACCCAAATCCTAAAAATGCTTCTTGCAGCTCTAAACTACAACTGGAAATTGACAGCTATGGAAAAAATAATTTCCGGAGTTGAAGCCCAAGTCCAATTAGGGACTTATATAATTGATGTTGACTTAACTTAAATTAAGAATCACTTTAATAAGAAATCATTTATCATTAATTGCGCCAGGTAGCTACGTAGGGACTATTCAATTGACAAATAATACCTGAAATCTGAAATCACCACCAAGTAATAATCTACTAGCGCAAAATTAAATCTCCAAACGTGCAGGCATAGTAGAGATATTTTTTTTTATAAACTAACTCATAAAACTGAACAGCATATATTATAAAGTCAAAGGTGCATAACTCACTACACCTAGTACTGATCAGTACAGACACAGAGGATCCGACCTAGTCCAAATCATAGGATTCACGAGTTTGTAGACCCCAATAAACAAATAAATAAATAATTAAAATAAGCCTCAAATTTGAAAACTCGCATTCCCCAATTACCCAAATTAAATAACAAATAAATTAAAAAAAAAAATTACGACTGACCTGAAGGCAATTGCAATATCATCCCCAAACATCTCCAGCGCCTTATCCATAATCTCCAACGGAGATGCATTCTCCAATTGACCCGCCAATTTCTCATAATCCACCGGCGGTGCAGCCGAAACCTCCTCTACCTTCTTCTCCACCTCGGCCACTGCTCCGCTAGAGACAGCTGCCGGGGCCACCACTGCCTCCGCTCTCTTCCCCGGCTCCACCGCATGGAGCGGGCCCACTGTCAGCCTCCTCGTAGAGGTTGATTGGGAGATTGAGGAGACCAGATTTACATGCCTCACTGCTCCAATTTGAGTCGCTGCGTTGGAAATTTGGAACGAGAAATGTTGAGCTAGAAGAGATGGGGAAATTTACAAATCTACGCTTATGTTCAGCTAAATTACACAACCATCTTAAAAAATTTAGTTAAAATTTTCTAAAATAACCTCGATTTTTAAAATAAAAGCTCAAAAAATAGTACCTTTGCGATCGCGAGAGACGATTGTATGGGAAGGAATTGAAGCAGTGGCGGACGCCATGGAAATTGAAATGGAAATGGTTAATTTGTATTTTAACCCCTTGAAAGAGTGACAATTACAGGTACAGTCCCAGTGAATTGAGCGCTGCGTCTGGTTTTAGCAAAACTTCTCTAATTTGGTTGAAAAAAATTTGAGCGGGGAATATATAGTGCCCCGGAAAAGGGGAAGGAATGTGGTGCACTGAACCTGGACGGGATTTGGAGTACGGACGAAAGTACACGTGTCATGTTTTGATTGGTGGACGAAGTTTCATGGCTCCTCGGTGTGGCGAAGGGCGTGCGTCACGACTCACACCTTGCAAGTGGAAGAACCGTGCGGGGGTATTGTTTGGTGCTTTTTGTTTCTTTTCTTATGTAAAATATATGTAATGGATTGTTTTGTTGTAAATTGACCCGCTACACTGTAGCTATGGGATAAAATGAAGAGGCGGCTGCCGGGCTGCGGAGTTTTATTTCGAGGATCTTGATCTCACGTAACACTCCTCCGTGAGAATTATTGTGTGATTACGTTCTGTGAGTATTTTAGTTCCCTGACTAGGAGGGAAGGAATAAAGGGATCTGGCGTTCCTCTAAACTGATTCAATGCATTTTAGTCATCTGACAAACGAATTAAATCAGAGCAATGAATTTAATCGATATGTATCCGTTAGTGAAATATTTATTATAATTTATAAGTTTGTCATTATAACTAATATTTTGAAAATGCGAACCAAATTTGACATCAGTAGAATTATCAAATAAATTATTCAATTGGTTCGCCTTGTTCTACTGGTGGCAAAAATCAGACATTAAATTGACGTAATTGAAAAGTTATCATGTTCTGAAGAATTTATTTATTTATTTATTTATTTACTTGTTTTTATGGAGTGAGATAATGGCTGTTGAGAAAATAAGTGTATGAGAGAGAATATAATTTTGATAACAACATATAAAATGTCCTTGTGACCTTTCAAAGTACTAATAATAACATGAGAGTATGAGACCCTTCAAATCGTATGTGAATTGTCACACTATGATTACAACAATTTCATAATAAGCAAAATCTTAAATTTCTTCTTAAAAAAACTGTGAAAAAAAAAATATTAGGATTTCAGTAAATAATATACTTTTATGTTGCAAGGAAAAATAAACAGAAAAAAAAATCCCACGCAGCATTATGCATTGTGTACTTAGGAGTTCAAATAATATTCAAATATAAAATTCTAAAGTTATAAATAAGATACCTTCTCTCTATTTAGATGGTGGAACTAAAGCACATCTAATATGTTGACGAGCTCTATGTTGACACAGAAAATCTAAATAATTTAACCTGTCGTTTGGGACATTGAAAGCGACTGGCACCACATCCACAGTAGATTGCAATACCATTAATTAATGAAATTATGATTAGCAAAATAGAAATCAAAAGGAAGACGTCCTTCTTTGACCACTCACGACGTACAGTGTTTTTTTGCGTAGGCGCTGAGATCTTAAATTGCCTTTGGAATTTTGAAGACCAAGAAAAATGGAAAAAGAGAAAACAAAGGATGCTGAGTGCTGACGTCCTCATACAGAGACCGGGATTTTCTGTAATAGTTTTCATGTAATGTGTTCCTGCAATTCTTGTGCACTTGTAAATTTGTAATGGTACCAATTTGACGATATAAAATCTGACCCGTTTAATTGAAAACTAATATTCCAATAAAATGTTTCTTGAGAAAACTATGTTGTGCACATGTAATATATTTAAAAAATAAAAACATTATCATAACATGTTTGGCTACCAATGCAAAATCCTGTGATGTGTGTGCGCGTTTTATAGCTGATTTTTCTCTCACAAAAATAATCATTTTTACTCTAAAGCAATATTTATGTATTTCTTGAGGACCAGTACCAAAACCAATTATATGCATTTTCTATTCGAAAATGATGTGCAATCCGGAAAAGATGCTCCAAAACAGTTACTTTTGGGATTAGATTCTAAAGTGTGGTGGCCTCAAGAAATTGTAATAGTGACATGTCAGAGTCTAGTATGACAGCGAAGTAATTTAATTTTTCGTTCTCACTGAAATTTTATGAATGTTATAGTATCATTTTGGCAAGAAATTGGCAAAGAGATAACAGAACAAATTAAGATAAAAAACACCAGAAGAAGATTCGTCTTCTGTGTATGATTTTCTTTCAACGAATTGGTGGAGCATGCTTTCTAGCTTTTCCGTGATAGTGACGGGGAACAATAAACTTTGGGAGAAATTTATTAGAGAAAAAATAATTTCTTTTACTCAAATTTATGAGCACTTATTGAGGATATAAAATTTTGATTTGTCAACATGGGTGCAAAATCCTTAAAGATATTCAGAGAATAATCAGGGAGTACTTTTACTGAGAGGCGAGCACTTTGATAAGCTGTAATGCTGTATTGACTTTTTTAATATAATGTAAGAAAATTTTGTTATATATACGAAACATGACCTCTTGTCTGTGTTAAAAAGTTCTTTACATTTTGTTTTTCACCTTGTAAATATAAGTATTATTTACTTAAGAGTTTTATAGCTTTCAATAAATAAAATAGTTGACATCTGTTGTAAAAAGTATATACACCCGCCCTTAATGAGAAGACCGAGGCATGTCAGAATTGTTTGTTCGGACCAAGTGGTGGCCAATCATGCAGCAACAATTCTTAACCTAGCACAAGTAAACTTTGTATGATGTAACAATCATGCATTCAGTATGCTGATCATCACATTATTATTTCAATATAAAATTAAATGCCCCATATAAGACTAGTGGCTTGAAGAACAGTTAGTTGTTCATGAATTTTTACAAACTTTTAACCCGAAAAACAAGATATTTCATCTATCACATTATATAGATATCTTGATATTGATGTTAACTGGCACAATTACAATATCAGAGAAAATCAAAATAATTTTCTAACTATTATTAATGATACGAGAATAGATAAATTTCTTTTAGTGAATATAGAGGGTTTGGAATGTAGAGTTAGCGGTTATATCGAATCAAGATATGTGTGTTGATCGAATCCATAGACTAAAAGTTCGAACTCGAGGCACTTCATCGTTAAATTTGTTCGTTTTCTTTCGTTAATTTGCATAGACCAAATGCTAAAGCACCATTCTAAGATGGATATTGATGTCAAATGACCAATTGTTGAAGTCAAAAGGACTCATCAACACTGAATGATTATTATTTTTAAGTTTTTTTGAGTTTTATAATATAGAAGACCATATATGTGCATACTTTTCTATTGGTATGCATGGTTTAATGTTGATTTTGTAAAATACTAGAATGATGATTGTGTTAATTATAAATTGATTTTGATTATATAGTTTGATTATTATTTTACTATCATTAATTATATGCAAATAAGAATAAAAAAGTTTAGATAAACTTTAGTTGTCATCTTAAATAGTCAAATTTTTAAATGCAAAAAATGTCTCATATTTATTAAAAATTAAATAAAATAAAATAAACATTTTATATTTTAATTGCACAATAAAAATTAAATAGTAATATCATTTGATGAAACAAATAATATTACAACTAACTAGTTGCTAAATTATACAATTTTAAGAAAAAATTATATTTGTTCTAGTGATTAGGGATTTATAATAGGTAAGTGGTGGGAACCGGTGAAGAATGAGAAATTAATTTGGATTATCAGCAAATGTGACTGTTGCTAGTTGCTAGGCCTAGAACTCAAATAAAAGTAGATGAGCTAGTTAAGTGGGTTGCTAGAATAGTAGTTGGATTCTAGTTTATGCCACAAGCTTAAGAATTAGAATTTATGTAATGTTCCAGAATTTCTTGAAGTACAAGACAATAGTCAATTTCGAGTGACCTGCAAAAAATTATGTTAGTTTCAGTTTTAGGAATAAATTGAATAGAACAAAAATTCTGTTAGCTACTTTCATTTTTCTATAATTTTTAGTTATGTTTCTTTATAACGTAAACTCCAAATATTATTATACTTTCGCAATTTGCTTCACGATTATTATTATTATTATACTTTTTTACCTTTAAAAAAATTAATTATCTAATACATTATTTTAAAGTTTATATAAACTTGTTTCTGTCGTCCAATTGTTGTCTTTTCTTAATTATTTTCTTAATAATTCAACTAATGTGTTTGAATATTTGTATAGCACAAGTAATTGAGACTATACTTTAAAAAAACAATTATTCATTATTTATGTATTGACAATTACAAATTTATAATACTTATGATCGATCGGTAAACACAAGCATGAGAAGTTGCCACATGGAAATTTTTTTACAAATATATGTATATATTATTTTTTTAATGAAATTTATGCCGTTCAGAACCAAATAAGTGCTTGATTTCACAAAATTAGTGCAGGTTGTGAAATTAACCAGTAGAAATTTTGTCAGATGACAACGGCGAATTAATCTAGCTTTAGCTTTTACCTGGACTATTATATATATAGAAGCAAAGTTTTGTTGGAATATCCATCATCTGAGTATTTCTGATAAAAATAGCTTGGTATTTTCACATTTAACCATATGTAAAATCTTTGCATTTATATCCATCACTTATGGTGCCATACAAAAATCGGGTATATAAGGTGAAGCGCATTGCTTGCCTTTTCGTTTGGTGACTAAGGCTCTGATCGTGAACTTCAAATTTAAGGTGAGAATCAAAAACATAATTTTCTCTTTCTCAAATTTTTTGATCGGAATCGAGGAAGGAGGCGCATAGTCGACGAGAAAATTTTGGCCGGTGAATTCCCCTCCAAAATCAAGAAATTTGGTGAGAATTCATTTTGGTCGCTGGATCTTCTCCTTCTCCACTAGCGATTGAATTTTTGCGATTTCCTCTGACCACCGCCGATCGCCGGAAAAAATTTGGCGTCAGTTTTCTTTTCTTTTCTTTCCTTTTCGTGGTTGTGTGTGTTTCCGATCAGAGCCTAATATTCTTATGGTGCTCCAACTATTTTAGCATCAGGAAACTAACATCGACATATACTTCAGTTAGCAGTAGTTGTGCACAGTTAATAATATTATTACATTGGAATTTCTTTCGAATTTTCGTGCATTGAATATCATTTTCAAATCGAGACTGTCTTTGCATTCTGATGATTACAGAATCATTTTATAGACACAAATTGATACAGCTTTTTGCGATGAATAATACAAACACGAAAACTATTGTTCTAATTACCAATTGAGATAGGCGTGGCTTTAATACTTCCAAGTCCCAACAATCTTATTTCGCAAATTCAAATTATTAGTTACTTTGTAGTCCATAAACTGTGGTTGAAATTCGAATACAGTTCCATGCTAAGATTGTGAAAGTTAGCGTGTGGCGCATCACTGAGCTAAGAGTGTCGACCACACGCATTGTCCACAAGCATCTTTTTAATTTTCTGGACATTCAATAAATTAAGATGCTTGACTTGTTCTATTATTATCTAAAATTGTGTGGTTGGCATGTAAATTGATTCACGTGACCTTCGTTGTCGATCGCAATATTTTCTTTCGAAATTAGCCTAACTGTTTATTTATTTGTAGAGGAGACCGAAGATTTCTTTCATCACCATTCGCTCAGCTTGTGGTTGAAAAATCCCGAAATTGATCAGTACCGGTTCCAACATGCAACCTCTAAAAATTGAATAAAAAAAGCTACGCATTTTTTCTTTTCTTTTCTTTTTCTTTTTCTCAAAAGTGTAAAGGGTTATATTTCATTTTGAAAGATGAACGTTGTATGTGGATCCTTGGTATTATCTAGGTGGATGCTTGTAATATTTTGTAATTTTTCTGATTTTCTTTTAACGAAGATATAAATTGCTTGGCTTGATTAAAGATTTACAGTGCAACTTAAACTCAAGAAAAATAAAATACTAAGGTTCAAGGAAATTCTCGGTTTCCAAATGAGAATACCTATCCACGGAAGGAAGACTAGAACCCTTTCCATCATCGCAATAACCAAGCAAGAACTTGACAGGCGAGAGTAAAGTAGCTACAATTTTGGCAATAAAAGTTTTAAATTAATTAATTTGTTTCTTTTACAAAGCTAAATTAACCAAACAAGTTTACAAACTTATACATATATTGACGCCATTATGGATTATTTGCGTGTCAAATTTCAAGTAATTCAATAGTCATTTCATATTTAACAGATTAATGGAGAGAGATGGTGATCTACCAAGCGAATACCATCTCTTTGAGATTTGGGGACTTCCATGGGAGCTTACATGATACACCTTTCCTCCCTTTTACCGTCGGAAACCCTCCCACCACCACTGATAACCCTACTTCTAATCCTACACACCAGCAGCATCCACGTCCATTACCCAAAACAAAAAAACAAATAAAACCCACACAGCCCCAAATTAAAGAAAAACAAAAACTTGAACCGATTCTACCCACACCACACTTTTCCTTAGCAACCCTCAACCTCTTCAAAAGCCGGAACGTTGCTAAAGCTTGCCCGGTCTTTTTCAAGTACTTTGTTGTGAACAAGAAGAAGGGTAATCCACCCAGAACAACAAAAACCGATAATGAATGGACCCACATCCGCCCTCGAAAGGTTGCTTCGAACCTTAAGAAGCTCAAATATATGAAACCCCCTGAGTTCATTAGCTGCAGGTTGCGACAACTCAGGAGGGGTGGTAGGTGTTTCAATTGCTTCTCTAAGAGCCACTTAAGCTCTTCTTGTAACTCAGCAATTAAATGTGTGGTTTGCAATACACCTGGACATTCGATGCGAACTTGCCCCTTGGTTCCCAACAGTTTAGCTGCAAGCCAATCATCAACCCCTAAAGGACAAGATTTGGTTCACCGAGGATCCCCGCGAACCCAATCTGCACAGCAACACTTCGACGACTCAGAGGATTCAACTGTCTCGCAGGAACTTCTTGCACACAAGCCGGGTCCTTTAGGTCCGTATACTGGACGCTCCAACCTTTTGCTCACTGGAGATGACCATTCCAACGATCCTCTGACTGAAACAGAATTCTGTACCTTTAAAAGCCTACTTCAAGTACGAGGCAGCCTGCTGCTATGCCTAGGTCAGGGAAAGTGTGAAGTGCCTTTCTTCTCTCTGCTCCTCTCGAGTATTCCCTTTGCCGTAACTGTCCTATCTCATTTTCGACTGTTGCAATGTTTCTCTTTCCGTTCTTGGAAAGTCAACCTGACAGGAGCATTTATTGCCGCAGAGCCTCTTCAGCACGGCACCTCGCACGCTTCTCTTACCGAGCTGGACCCCCTGGAACCACCAGGCTTTGAAGGGCCACCCAAGTTTAAAATTAACAAGCCAACTAGACTTATTGGGCCGCCCAGAAGAAGCCCTCGTCTACAATCCAAAAACTCTGGATGTTACGTCTCTCCTGTGGACAAGGCCAGAAAACAGACTTATGGCACTATTGGCGTATCTAACAAAAAAATGAGAAAGCGCAAAGAACGAGCCCAACCTGACTTAGCCTTCATGGAAAATTCTGCATCTATTTCTAGAAAACAAGCCGAGTTGGTGGTCTCTTTGGCAGGTTATGAAGTCACCGCTGAAATTTTGGTGAAGCTTCAAGAAGCAGGCATTGTGCCAAAGGCTTAGCTTATCAGAGCTGATATACGGAATCCCTAACTATCCCATCCAGCGCCATCCAGCGCCATTAAATGGGCTAGATTGGGCTTTTAGAAATCGGAAATTCAAAATCCAGCGACATTTTCGCGTGATGACGTCACCATGTCGTCGCGTGATGACGTCATAAAATTTTTAGCGATTCAGTGAACATTGCGCGCATGATGACGTCATCAAAGTGGTTGATGACGTCAGCAAAATTCTTTTTAGCTAAATGTTTTAAATGTTCATTTCATTGTTTCAAATGTTCAGCTAGTTTCATGTTTTTTCCATTTTTTGTTCAGCTAAGTGTTTTAAATGTTCATTTCATTGTTTCAAATGTTCAGTTAGTTTCATATTTTTTCCAATTATTGTTCAGCTAAATGTTTTAAATGTTGATTTAGTTGATTGAAATGTTCAGTTAGTTTCATGTTTTTTATTGTTCAGCTAAATGTTTTAAATGTTCATTTAATTGTTTTAAATGTTCAGCTAGTTTCATGTTTTTTCCATTTATTGTTCAGCTAAGTGTTTTAAATGTTCATTTCATTGTTTCAAATGTTCAGCTAGTTTCATGTTTTTTTTCCATTTATTGTTTAGCTAAATGTTTTAAATGTTGATTTAGTTGATTGAAATGTTCAGTTACCAGCAGAAATTTGATTTCACTATTATTTGTGTTCAGTTAAACACGTTAATACTATCCATTATTTCAACAAACTGAACAATTGTATTAATAATATCATCCATTAATAATAGCACAATACATACAAATTGCAGAGGATGTCACTTCCAAAGAAAACTACATACTACAATTTTTCATTTTTCACAAAAAATATTACATAGGCACAAATGTTCCGACAAACCACTTTGATCAGAATTGGTACAGAGAAAGAACTCGATAAATCATTTGTGCTTAATCGCCTCAATACAAATCCAATCACATCGCAGGATCTTCCGAAATCTCTGAAATCTTTCGAGCTTTAGGAAGTTCACGTCCTCCACCTGATCTCCAAACCAACAATCAACATCAACCAAAACTGAGGGGTAAAATGGGAAATGCACCGAAAATAGAGTGATTTGACATTACCGATTCGAAACCAGAGGCGAAGAAGGAGGCAGTGGAGCCGCCCGAACCGGTGTATCCTCATCGACACCACGCTACTCCCGCCGCCAGTTGTGCCGAACTCGCCCCCGCCCACCACATCCACCGCTAATCTCCGATTCCGATCGCCTTCGCTTCCTGAGTCATGGTTGTTTCAGGCGATTTTTGGGGGAGTTGAGAAGAGAAGAGAGTGAGGTCTCCAGGTGAGAGGTAAGATAGTAGGCGCATGGACAGTGGTGGCCATGCCGGCGATTAGTGGTGGAGATCGACAGATCGGATCTTATTTCAGATCTGGGAATAGACGAGGGGAGGTCTTGTGGCGATGAAAAGAGGTGAGAGTGCGGAGAGAAGGGACGGCTAGGTTGGGAGCGAGAAGGTAGGTTTAGAGCAAAATAAATAGACTGGGCTGAGTCCTGGCCCATAAAAATCCTGTTTAGAGCCTATGGATGGTGGGGATGGGAAAATGAGGGATGATAGGTACCAATTCTGTTAGCTTATTATCCTCGTTCTTTTTGTTTGGGCCATCAATGGGCTTTTCTTGAAGTAACTTTCCTTTGCCTTATGTCTCATAATTTCATTTTTAAAGTTCTTTCATGGAATGTACGTGGGCTGAATGAATTAGACAAGCGCTTAGCAGTTCGCCAAACTGTTTTGATGGAAAAACCCGCTATTGTCTGTCTTCAAGAGACGAAGTGGGACATCCCTACTAGAGCGCTCGTATACCAGACTTGTGGTTTTCGCTTTAACTCCTTTCTCACTGTTGATTCTATTGGCACCAGAGGGGGGATTCTTCTGGCATGGATGCTAGAGTATTCTCTCTTGTCAACTCAATGGCGACCCCATTCACTCTAACTGCTGAACTTTCTCTCAATTCAGATGGTTCTATTTTACGCTTTACGACAATCTATGGCCCCTCCACCGCCACAGGCAGACATAGTTTTCTCCAATCCCTCATTTCTCTGGACCCACCGCTACCCCAGCCTTGGTTGTTGTGTGGAGACTTTAACGTAACCCTCTCCCCATCTGAAAGATCAAACTCTAACTTTGGAATTTCTGATTCTGAGTTTTTCAGGGAAATTGTTCTCAGAATGCAATTAACCGACTTGCACCTCCCAAACATGCTTTACACTTGGTCCAATAACAGATCCAATCCCTCCATGGCCAGACTTGATAGGTTTTTTATCAATGACTGATTCTCGACTAGCTTCCCAAATACTCAAATTTCACCACTGCCGAACACCTCATCAGATCACATCCCTCTTCTCTGCTCCATCCGCACAAGCTTTCAAAAATCAAACTTTTTCAGACTAGAGAACTTCTATCTCAAACTTCCCCAATTTCAGGACCTAGTACTCAATCTTTGGCTCTCTCACTGTCACATCCCGCAGCCAGACGTGACAGCTCCCGCCACGAAAGTACAGATAATTGTACTCTTGTAAGGCTTAAACTAAACTTAACAATAAACTAGCAGTAAATTTTTTTTTCTGATAATATAAATCGAATATTATCAAACTAAGAGTATAAACAAAATAAAACATAAAACAAACTATATCGACAGACAGTCGATCGCAACACCTACTTTTCAATAGGTAACTGACCTAACAGTATCTCCCATCACCTCATGAATATATGGTCACTAACATTCTGTACAAAGGAGGTCTCCGTCACAGCCCACCAAAAACCGTTTTCTAAAGCAAGCGACGCGTCCTCTGGAACCCCCATTTTGCCGGGGAACATGCAAAACAAAAACGGAGTGAGAATAAAATTCTCAGTGCGGGTTTTAGTTCTAGACGTGGATTTCTAGTTGAAATCTTAGCCCGAAAATAATACCCGTAATAATCAATATGAATATGCAATTTATCCCTTAATAACTAGACTTGATTAACTCATACATGCAATACTTATTATAAATTTTCTAACCCATTCTTCAGTAACAATAAATCAAGCACGATTCCTTTATGATCATCTTTCATGAACATGCACACAATTGAATCAAGAGCAAGACATTTTCCCTAACCCACTGGGCACATGAGGGACGTATCCCTAACCCCGGGCACATGAGGGAATATCATAATCATATAACATATCATCAAAACTCACTCAGGTTTCCTAACCCAACCGGTTGGGCACAGGAGGAAACCTTTCCCTAACCCACTGAGCACATGAGGGACGTATCCCTAACCCCGGGCACACGAGGGAATTTCATATTCAAATAGCGCTATCGAACTGGCCGAAGCCGGTGGCCGACCGACTCCGGAGAGTGGCTTGATTAATATTAAAATCCAGTTACCATCTTCCAGTACCAATCACGCACAATCACAATTCAAGATTAACAGGCAAGATTAGGTTAAACTGATACAACTCAGTTTATTCATAATAAACATGTATGCAAACTTGCCTGTTTGTTATAACCATTTTAACAAAGGAGATCATTTTCAACATGAAACTTTGAGTTGTAATATCTGTTCCTAAATCTATATGGTTATTGTGTAATGCATCCAAAGAGTTCAGCAAAATGACATGCATAATTTAAAGTTACCAGGACCGGATCTCTATAAAAATCCACGTATCCGCACCTGTTGTTGGATTGGGGTCAGTCTCAGTCAAGCCTCCTGTACAATGATCAGGAACCGTTAAGATTTGACTAAACGGTTTCTTAAACTAATTTAACTTACGACTCTTTACTGTGGTTCGGCTTAAGCTACCAGACTGACTGGAGTTTTCAATTTAAATTTATAGTAATTGCTTGTGTTTTCAATAATTTAATTATTATTTATTATTATCCTATTTTATTTTATTTTTTTAATTTATTTTGTTTGAATTAATTCTATTTTATTTGAATTTATTTTAATTTACTTTGATTTATTTTTATTTTACTTTAGTTAATTTGTTTTCTTAATTATTTATTTTATTTATTTACTTCTTTATTTTTTAAGTAATTATTTAATTAAATAGTTTTATATTTATAATCTAAATTTTTCTTTATTATTAGTAAATTATATAACAATTAATTTATTTATATTTATTTTAGATAATTTTTCTTAATATACTATTTATTATATAATTATTTAGAATTTAAATTATTAATGAAATATAAATTCCAAAAATCTAAAATTAAAACATCATTAATTAAGAATATATTTTATTTTGGTTAACTTGATTACTAATTAGATTTGTTAATAAATTTCTGAATTATAAATAGATTTTGTTTTAGTTTCTGTACTGGGCCCGGTTAATAAATCTCGGCCCAGTCCTTTTTTTTTTTTCTTTTCCTTTTTCCTTCACCCCCGGCCGAAGCCCATCCAACAGCCCATCTCCGAAATTTTTTTTTCATTTCGATCCTTTTTTATTTACAGTTTAGTCCTTTTTATTCACAACTAGGTCCTTTTTGTATTCAAATCAGTCCTTTTCTTTGCAATTTGATCCTTATTATTTATTTTTAAGTCCTTTTCTTTATGAACAGGTCCTTTTAATTTATTTTTCAGTCCTTTTTCTTCGCACTTCAGTCCCTGGCCAACCTTTTCTTCGCAATTTCGTCCCTGACACCCTTCCGCCTTCTACCAGTACCGTACCAGTGGTACGTTTATCGTACCTACTGCTTGTACCAGGTCCCCAATCGTCTCAATAACTCTCCTACAACTTTCCCCTTAAGTACAATCAAGCTAAACAACTCAAATTTCATTGATTTGATCGGGTTCCTTCATGACAGACCCAAAAACCATAAAGTTCTCATTTCTAGCTATTGAAATCAATTCAATCTTCTACCAAAACATCAATTTAATCCCCAGGAAACTCATCACAAACTCAAAGATTAACATAGAAGTTAATTAGCCCGAGATTAAACTAAAAATTCTAACTTCTGTTATTTCTCATTTTAACTCAACTAAATTCAAACAACTAAGAAGGGAGACAGTTATACCTCGATCCTCCACTATAGTTCTCTCTTTCCCGTTCTCAGTTCCTCCTTTCCCTCTCTCTCTCTCTCTCTCTCTCTTTTTCTGTGGAACTTCTTCCTTACCCGGCTAACCTTCAATTCGACTGAGATTGGGGTTTTTATAACCAAAGAGAAGAAGAGGGAGATCAACGGCGAGAATTGCAAGCTCAAATCGTAATGTTTGAGTCATCCCCCACCCCCACTCGATTTCTCACACGTACCCCTTTGGTCGAAATCGGAGAAAAGAGAAATGACGGTACTTTCGATCTCGTGGCCAAACCCAATTGGTTTGCCGTACTCAATCCACGCCAATTTTCGTGTGTGGCGGTGCAACGAAGAAGAAGAGAGGAGAGGTGAATCGGACGGAGCGGAGAGGAGAAGAAAGAAAAGAAGAGGAGAGAGGAGATGTCGACAGCGAAAACCGAATTTTTATTAAAAATTACTCTTCCGAATTTTCTGTGGCAGAGATTCTGTAACCTTGGTGTTGCAACTCAGTTTAAGTACGAATTTCATGAAGATTTAATCAAATTAACGATGAATTTCATACTTAATTAAACTTTGATTTTGCTAGAATATTTTATACTATTTATAGATTTTACACAAAGTCAAATATTTCGAATTCAGGTCGATTTTTATGTTACTTTTGATTTATTTGTATGTTATTTGTATATTATAAATATTATAATTATTAAGAATTATGAACTTCTTATCAATTAATATTCCTAATAATTTTGTTAATCAAATTTAATTAGTTAAATTACTCTACTATGTTACACTCACCCTCCTACAACCTCGCCTGCACAACTTCACTCAAAACTTATTATGCTTACGAAAGAAATTAGATTCTGGGCTAAAGAGAGATATGCTGCTATGAAGAGTCAGCTGACCTTCATCAGAGCTTTTTTATCGCGCTGTGACTGTGCCTCTGATTTTCGAAACCTATCTGAGTTAGAGAGCTGGCTCAAAGCATTGTTAAAAAGAAGATACACCGAACTATCAGTAATGGAAGAACAATACTGGCGGCAACGCTCTAAGGTGAGATGGAAATTGGATGGAGATAGAAATACAAGTTTCTTTCATGCCAGAGCCACTAACAATAAGAGACACAACTCTATTCAAAGCATTGTCTTCCAAGGTCAGACTTTTACTGATCAGAGCTCCAAAGGTAGAGCATTCTTTGAATTTTTCAAGTCTTTGATGGGCACTATCGCTACTGATCCTCCGAGCCTCAATTGGGCCGCTTTATACCCCAATCAACAAGCCTTACCAGAACAATTATCTTCTCCAATTTCAAATGATGAAGTTCTAAAGGTCATCAAATGGCCGGCTAACAAGTCACCAGGGCCAGACGGTCTCACAGGAGAGTTCTTCAATTTCTTTGCTAATGAGTTGCTACCTGACCTAACTTGTTCCCTTAATTCAGCTCTCATCAATGGCTCCCTTTCTCCAATCAATGGATCACACATTATTCTGATACCAAAATCTGACAACCCGATTGAACCCAAAGATTTTAGACCGATTAGCATCGTTCATTCGGCCCAGAGGTTGCTCTCTAAGATTTTAGCTAATAGGCTACTCCCTTACATGTCGGGCCTTGTTCATCAGTCTCAATCCGGTTTCTTACAAGGCCGGTTGATCACGGAGAACTTTCTTTATGCACAACATTTAATTAAACACTGCTCCTCTAATCATATACCTCTTGCTATCTTTAAAGCTGATATACATAAAGCTTTCGATACTATCAGTTGGGAATTCATCTCTAAAGTACTCTTTGCTTTGGCATTTCCTCCCACTTTCATTCATTGGATATCTGGTTGTGTGCTTCAAGGTAGCTCGAGAGTCATTATTAATGGTCTAGCTGGCAAGAAAATCATTCTCAAAAGAGGGGTCAGACAAGGTGACCCTCTATCACCTTACCTCTTCATTTTGGCTATGGATTTTCTCTCAAGATGGTATATCAAACTACACCAAACTGGCCACCTCCTACTCCCTTTTCCTAACCTACAACCATGCCTACTTTATGCTGATGATGCTCTTTTCTTTTTTAAACCCTGCATGGCACAAAGCCAAATACTTAAAATCTTCTTTACCTTCTTTCACCAGTTTTCTGGCCTTCAAATCAACCCTTCAAAGTTAGAATTACTTGGTGTCAATACAAACCAACAACTCTTGGAAAATTGTGCCAGTGTTCTACAATGCCAAATAAAAAAATTTCCTATCTTTTACTTAGGATTACCACTCTCAACTAGAAAACTCAACAGAGATGATTACAAGCCACTCATTGAGCGCGTCAAATCTAAGCTGAACACATGGAGCTCTTCTCTACTCTCAATGGCAGGTAGACTAGTGCTGGTAAACTCGTGCCTCACCTCGCTACCTGTTTTTTTTATGTCGGTTTTCAGATTACCGAAATGGGTCATTCAATCCTTGGATGCTCTAAGAAGAACCTTTCTTTGGCTAGGAAGTAGTAACTCTAAAAAGAAGTTGGTCACTGTAACTTGGAAGACGGTGTGCTCTCCTAAGAAACTTGGTGGCTTAGGAGTACTAGACCTCAACTCCTTCAATCTTGCCCTTCTGGCAAAATGGCTTTGGAAGTGGGCAGCACCTGATGCCTCAAATTGGAAAACCCTGGTCACAACACTCCAACTCTCTTATTCTATCATACCTCTGAATTCTCCCATTTCCAAAACCTTTGCCGAATTACTGCCGATTTTCACCTCTATTACCTTTTTCTCAGTAAACTCAGCAAACTCGGTCTTCTTCTGGCACCAAAATTGGGGCCTCGGCATCCTCAGTTCTTGCTTTCAGATACTGTTTTCCTTTTGCTTGGATCCTGAGATCATGCTTTCTGATTTTCTGGCAAATTTGCAAGACACACACCGTATGTTCAGGCCATCACTTCTTTCCTCATCCACAGCCTGTCTACAACTACATCAACTCACTCAAGCCCTTTCAATGCATATACTACTACCATACCCTTCAAACCAAACACTACCTGACCAAATACACTCCAAAATATCACCCAACCAGTTAACCTCTGCTTCTGTCTATAAATTCATCAACCTTTTACCTAAAGTCAATTTAGAAATCTTTCACATTTGGAGCCTCAAGGTACCCCCAAGAGTTCTTACTTTCACTTGGCTACTATTGCATGACAAATTGGCCACCATTGATAACCTACAGTTGAGAGGTATGACACTAGTCAATAGATGCCATCTTTGCTTCCTGGCTTGTGAGTCTGCAATTCATCTGGTAAACCATTGTCCTTTCTTTCTGAAAGTGAAACAACTTGTCTTCAACTCCATCGCACTTACTATACAAAATACTGCACCAACTCAGTCCTTGCTAGTTGACCAAACAATCTCGCAAAAGCATAAAAGCATCCTTGCCATTATCTGTTACTTTGTTTGGCGGGAGCGTTGTAACAGAATATTCAAAAATAGTAGCAGCACAGCCTCCTTCTTAACAGCTCTCACTACAACACAAATTATTTTTAGAGACGCCATTTTTAAAGGCGGTTTTCCATAAACCCGTCTCTAAAAATTACGAGTGGCATTTTAGAAATTTTTGTCAATTATTTTTAGAGGCGGTTTTTAACAAAAATCGTTTTTAAACTTTTTATTCCAAAAATTAAAAAAATAAAATAAAAGGCTGTTTATATTTAGAGGCGGTTATTATAAATAACCGCCTCTAAAAATCCTATTTTTAGAGGCGGTTTTTTAAGAAAAACCGCCTTTAAAAATGGAGCATTTTTAGAGGCGGTTTTTTAAAAAAACAGCCTCTAAAAATATGGATTTTTAGAGGCTGTTTTTTTATAAAAAACCGCCTCTAAAAATGTAAATTTTTTTGAATTTTTTTCGTATTTTTAGAGGCGGTTTTTAACAAAAAACCGCCTCTAAAAATGCTGAATTTCATTTTAATTTAATTTGATTTTAAAAAATAAATTGAATTTGATTTTAATTTAATTTCATTTTAAAAAATAAATTAAAAATCAAAAATTGATTTTTAGAGGCGGTTTTTAACTAAAAACCGCCTCTAATAATCATAATCCGATTTTTAAAAAATTTTTGATGATAAAAAATATTCAATTATGTAAAATAGTAATAATGTAAAATGTTAAAAAATAGTTAACTATTTTAAATAGTGAAAATAATTGATGTCAAAAAACATTTGATGTTAAAAATAGTTCAAATATAAATTATTTAAGTAATTAAAAAAACAGTAAATAAAAAAATAAATTAAAAATCAGAAATTGATTTTTAGCGGCGGTTTTTAACTAAAAAACCGCCTCTAATAATCATAATCCGATTTTTAAAAAATTTTTGATGATAAAAAATATTCAATTATGTAAAATAGTAATAATGTAAAATGTTAAAAAATAGTTAACTATTTTAAATAGTGAAAATATTTGATGTCAAAAAACATTTGATGTTTAAAATAGTTCAAATATAAATTATTTATGTAATTTAAAAAACAGAAAATAAAAAAAAAATAAATTAGAAATGCAAAATTGATCTTTAGAGGCGGTTTTTAACTAAAAACCGCCTCTAATAATCATAAATGATTTTTAAAAATTTTTTTATGATAAATAATATTCAAATATGTAAAATAGTAATAATGTAAAATGTTTAAAAATATTTAACTATTATAAATAGTGAAAATATTTGATGTCAAAAAATTTTGATGTTTAATATTTTTGAAAAAACATGTATAATATTTTTGAATAATATTTTTTGAATATTTTTGTATAATATTTTAGTACATGTAAAAATTAAAAATCCGAAATTATTAATAGAGGCGGTTATTTGTTTAAAACCCGCCTCTAATAATAGCATGGAAATTATCCGATTTTTTAAAAAATTTTTATGATAAAAAATATTTTAGAAAGAAAAAATTCCAGAAAAAACTCAAAAAAAAATCTGATCTTTAGAGGCGGTTATTAGAGAAAAAACCGCCTCTAATGTTAAAAACATGTATAATATTTTTGAATAATATTTTTGTATAATATTTTTGTACATGTAAAAATTAAAAATCGGAAATTATTAATAATCGGAAATTATTAATAGAGACGGTTATTTGTTTAAAACCCGCCTTTAATAATACATGGGTTGTTTTTTTAAGAATACACCCGAGAAAAATAAAAAACAAACTAATCTATTTTTAGAGGCGGGTTTTAGAGTAAAAACCGCCTCTAATGGAATGATTTTGTTTTTTTTTTGTTAATTTAGATAGCATTTGAACTATTCAATGTGTCAATCATGTCAATCGACGCACATGCATCTAACATCACATGTTCCTATAAATCTAACATGAATTCGAACCCACTACAGACTTAATTGATCAATATTTTTTTTACCACATTAATTGATTAATATTTATAATTTAGTGAAATATCATTTGGCTTTAATAATACATGGGATGTTTTTGTATAATATTTTTGTAATATTTTTGTATAATATTGTACATGTAAAAATTAAAAATCGGAAATTATTAATAGAGACGGTTATTTGTTTAAACCCGCCTTTAATAATACATGGGATGTTTTTTTAAGAATACACCCGAGAAAAATAAAAAACAACCAAATCTATTTTTAGAGGCGGGTTTTAGAGTAAAAACCGCCTCTAATGAATGATTTTGTTTTTTTTTTAAAACGTTCAAAACCCACTCTCTTTTTTTTTTATGAATTTCAAAACCCACTCTCATTCATTTATTAAAACTTAAAAGGGTCTAGCCGTTGTCATGACTATGGAAAGAGTCAATTGCTCCCAAGAATGGAATTGAAGAGATATTGGATAACTTTTAAGACACAAGAACTATTTTCATAATTATTAATTAAATAACGACTGTAGAAGATTAACATTCAATCAAATTGGCAAGTTGGTTTAATGTGCCACATATAAAAATCTAAATATATGCTAATATACGTCAAATGTGTGAATTTTGGGTTTGTATTTGAAGTCAACTTAATAGCTACAATAGGTACTTATATATTGACCAAATGAAAATCTTCCATAATTTTGTTTTGAATAACATACTGATGCTGCATATACTATATCAAATATAAAATATTCTTAATGTAATGAATTATTATATATCGAATGTAATAATTATGTATAATATGTGTTGTTCAATTTAAATTCAATTATATGTACACAATTTCATAAGATTTACCTTGAAAGGCTCCGTACATGCTATTTATTAGCTTACATTTAGTAAAACAATGATGAGAAAATTAGCATTAGCCATTTTTTGAACTAATAAAGTTTTGGACATAACAATCAGTTGTTTTTCTCAACAACAACAATTTAATCTGATCGTTTAACATAATGCTTTCTGAATTAGCGTTTTGGACATAACAATCAGTTGTTTTTCTCAACAACAACAATTTAATCTGATCGTTTAACATAATGCGTTTCAAATTAGACTCAAAATATTTTCTAAATATAAACATTAGCTGACAATACATTAAAAAAAAAGAACGAAATATATGAACCATTATATAATATAAACTCTATTTTAGTTTTTTGCTTTAATTTTTTTATGATAAAGTTAAGTTCATCCTAACTTCATTTTTATTTGGAGTTTGGAGTATGCTTACTTGATTTAGATAGCATTTAAACTATTCAATGTGTCAATCGAGGCACATGCATGTAACATCACACACATCCCAGAAAAACCAAAAAAAAAAAAAGATCTTTAGAGGCGGTTATTAGAGAAAAAACCGCCTCTAATGTTAAGATTCCATGTTTTGAGAAAACCATGTATAATATTTTGAGTCTAAAAACCAAATCTATTTTTAGAGGCGGGTTTTAGAGTAAAAACCGCCTCTAATGAATGATTTTGTTTTTTTTTTTAAACGTTCAAAACCCACTCTCTTTTTTTTTTATGAATTTCAAAACCCACTCTCACTCACCGTTTACTAAATTAATAAAGAATTTAATAAAAAAAACTAAATTAATAAAGAATGAACTAGTACTTAGTATTAATGAGGTAATGATTGGAAGTGCATTAATTGCACTTTGATAAATGCGGATAATGTCATCAGCTTTTTTCAGTTTAGGTTAGCATATGTTTATTGCAAAGTTTGAGATAAATGTTATTAAAAAATGATTAATATGAACAAAGGAAGCTGGTCCTAGTAGATAGAGAATAGAGAATAAAATACTATTCATAAAGAACTTGTGACAACCTAACTTTTCTTGTGTAGGAAAGATTCCCTCCATAACTGCCGCACATCCCACAAAAACCAAAAAAAAAAAAAAAATCTTTAGAGGCGGTTATTAGAAAAAAACCGCCTCTAATGATTCCATGTTTTGAGAAAACCGTGAGTCTAAAAAACCGTGTATAATATTTTGAGTCTAAAAGCCAAATCTATTTTTAGAGGCGGGTTTTAGAGTAAAAACCGCCTGTAATGAATGATTTTGTTTTTTTTTTTTAAACGTTCAAAACCCACCCTCTTTTTTTTTATGAATTTCAAAACCCACTCTCACTCACCGTATAGCTCACTCACTCACTCAACTCAAAAACACTTCACTCTAGCTCACTCACCCGAACTCTCTAGCTCTCTCTTTCTTCACTTGCGAACCCTCCGCACGACAGCTCCTCCGCTCGGCCCCTCCGACGAGATCAGGTGCAAGCCTTCAAGCCTTCAGGTGCATGCATTTTTTTCTCTTTTCAACCTTAATTCTATGCTCGTCCAAGTCAAGGAATTTCTGGTGTATATCTATAGAATATTAGTTTTTGGGAAAAAAAAAAGAGTTTCTTACATCGCACTACGACGGCTCATGAAACAATGTGTGATTTTTGACCTTGTCCTTGGAAAATCCAAACCAGGTAAAGCATTTCTAGTAATGATTTTTTATTTAATAAATGGACACTAAATTCTAGATAAATCACAAATAAATTTGAGAAATAAATGTATAAATGTAGCGATCAAATAGTTTTATATAATATTTTGCTATGATTGAGCAATCAGGCGCAAAAATAGAAATTAAACAATTTGATTCCTCTATACGTTGAAAACTTGAAACTCATGTTTCATATTTCCTTTTTAAAAACAGCAACTAGACAATTTAATAAGTGTTTGAAGGCAGGAGTTCTTGACCCAATCCTTATTTTCTTATAGTTAGGTGGTATTGAAAGTACATGATATTTTATTTATAGGTGCATTCCTCTTCCCAACCGAACCAGTCTACCAATTTGGCACTATTGGCTTTAATGATTTGTACATCCTTTGAGAATTGTTTAGAAACAAATTAAGTATCAATGAGTTCAAATTTCAGTGCCATATGAATATTGTTACAAACTTGAATGCTTTTGAGGGAGAATTGGGAGTAGAATGGTGTATTTAAATGCCTGATTGTATAAATGTAAGGTTCAAAGTAATATATCTATCATTGCTGCAATTGTATAAATGCCTAATTTTGCTCTATTATTGCTGCAATTGCCTAATATCTTCCATTCTAAAAATTATGGATATGATATGTGAATTATAATTGGGTATTGATATAGGAATTGAAATTGGGTGGTTATTGATATTTGAATTTTGGTAAAATACTCATATTTAAGGGAGGTTATGCCGAATTTTTTTAAAAAAATAATGAAATACTAGAATCTATGTAGATGAGTTTTTCTAATTATTATATGTACTGATTGTGCTAATTAATGTCTAATTGTTTGATTATTATTCTGATATGATTGCAGCAATGTCGAATCCGGATGAGATTCCCCAATCGAATATGGACGACGATAATGTAGTGAATGAGGATGACGAATTGATGCCAAATCTTAATGCGCCATCGGGTAGTGCTTTAAAAAGAATTAGAATTGCTGATCATTTCGATATTGACTTCATTCCGGTACACAACTAGACTAATATATAGTTTCATTTAATTTCTCATTTATTAGATTTAATATTAATTGTAACAATTTTTGTTATTACTTGTAGTGTCCACGTCAACCGAACGGAACAGATTGCGGGTATTATGCCATGAGAAACTTGCAGTTGATCCTTTTTTATTACATGGGATACAGGACGATTCCAGAGGTATATATGAATTAATTAGGATTTAGTTATTAATTAGTTTAATTGAATTACTTTGAAACTAACTAGTTATATTTTTACCGATTGAATATGTTTAATTGAATATAGGTTTTGAAGCCGGCAGGTGAACCCTATAAGGACGAAGATCTCAACTTGACTTTGAATGACTTTTATGCATATTTTCGTAGACTTGTTAATTGAACGACTTTTATGCATGTATTACTTTGAGTGACTGTTATGAATTGTTTTTGAGTGACTGTTATGAATTGTTTTTGAATGACTGTTATGAATTGTTTGTATATATGATTGTTAATTATGAATTGTTTATGCTGGTACCAATGGGTAAAAAATGGTACTATTTCTGGCTAGCAAAAATGGGGCTAGCCCAAAATTTGAAATTATTTTTTTTAATTTTGATTTATTATTAGAGGCGGTTTTTAAACAAAAAACCGCCTCTAAAGATCATGAAATTTATTAGATCATGAAATTTATTTTTATTTTTTATTTTTTCGAATCTGCTATTTTAGAGGCGGTTTTTTATTAAAAACCGCCTCTAAAGATTCATTTAATAATATTTAATTTATTTAATTATTTTAAATATTTAATTCATTTAAATTATTAAATTCATTTAATTATTTTAAATATTTAATTCATTTAATTAATATATGAATTATATCTTTAGAGGCGGTTTTTAACAAAAAACCGCCTCTAAAGATCATGGAATTTATTTTTATTTTTATTTTTTCGAATCTGCTATTTTAGAGGCGGTTTTTTATTAAAAACCGCCTCTAAAGATTCATTTAATAATATTTAATTTATTTAATTATTTTAAATATTTAATTCATATAATATTTAATTTATTTAATTATTTTAAATATTTAATTCATATGAATTATATCTTTAGAGGCGGTTTTTAAGAAAAAACCGCCTCTAAAATCATGGAATTTATTTTTATTTTATTTTTCGAATCTGCTATCTATAAAAAACCGCCTCTAAAGATTCATTTAATAATATTTAATTTATTTAATTATTTTAAATATTTAATTCATTTAAATTATTAAATTCATTTAATTATTTTAAATATTTAATTCATTTAATTATTTAATTCATTTCGAAATTGCAGTATCTTTAGAGGCTGTTTTTTATAAAAAACAGCCTCTAAAGATACAACAGATTTTTGAAAAAAATTCATATCTTTAGAGGCGGTTTTTAATAAAAAACAGCCTCTAAAAATACATTTTTAGAGGCTGTTTTTTATTAAAAACCGCCTCTAAAGATATAGAATTTTTTTTTTCAAATCTGCTTATTTTTAGCCACGCCATTTTTAGAGACGGTTATTACGGTTTATTAGCGATTTTTAACGCCTCCTATTTTTAGTGACGGTCGAAAACCGGCTCTAAAAATGCTTAAAAAACCGCCTCTAAAAATGTTATGTGGTGTAGTGTCTAATCCTAGAAGATTGGTGCACCTTACATCCGGACTAGTTCTATGCTGTTTTTCTACTACTCGTTTTATAGTTTATAGCTTTTTTCTATTAAGTTTTTATTTTCTTCAGCTTTATTGGTTCCTTTTTGTCTTTTAGTTGAACTTGCTAGCTGTTCCCTGCTCGGGAACGAGAGCCTCCTGTTTTTTTTTTTTCATTTTATTTCTTTTATTGTACTTTGTAATCTTTTTTAATTCAATATGAAAAGGTAATGGGCATGACCCATACTTTTATCTCAAAAAATATTTAACAGATTTATTAATTAATCTGGACCATGGCTAAATTTTAGTCATTGTAAATGATGAAATTATTATTTACATCAAATTTCACCTACTTTCTGAGCTTGATATGTATAGTGAGAGGGTAAATCATATTAAAAATGTTAGATTTCAAAGGTTTTCTAGAGAGGATGATCGTCCTTTTAATTTTCATCAGTTTTTTTTTTTAAAAAAACAAGTTTCCTAACTTATTTTAAAATTAAATGTCCATAAAAACTCCCAGCTAGATTTTAAACCTATGGCATTCTACTTAAAAGAGTTAAAGTGAATTACCATTTGTGGCTAAATCTAGGATTGGTTCTCAAATTTCCATCAACTTTTCATATTGGCCTTGATTAGAATTATTCTTTTTTTTACACGGGATTTCATTTTATTAAAAATCTTTTATCAAAATGAACGAATTTGATGTCATTTTATCAGAATTTTCATGTTATTAGATCTAATTAAACCATGTGAAATCGATTCTAGTCAAATGAAATCCTTCGTAATGATCAAAGCCTGTATGAATCAATTTTTATGATTGCTAAAATTTACAAATTAATTTTTCATCCTTATCTTTCTAATCAAGCATCACACAAAAGGACCTTTGTTTTTGGGAAAGATGTTCTAAAATGGGGGATTTACGCATTGAAATTGGAGACGATGTCCTCCATATTAAATATAGCATATAATATTATATATTTATTTCAATGTTATACACGTATTTCTACGAAAATTATATTTCGTTACCACTAAAATATGAAAATTACCTAGTTCTTGAACTCGTTGCATAGCCCGGTGGTCATTACATCTTATCTTTATACCTTTTCCCTGGAAGTATTGGCTGAAGGTAAAACCATTCGAAATGTTTGGTGGCATGGATGTATTCTGTGTTTTTTTTTTTTAAAAAAAAAAAGTTTAAAAAAGAATAAAGGGCGTCGCAAACATGTATATTAAGTTATTAACCATCTTCAAACGGCAAATGAGATGAGATCTGCCCGAGCATAATTTCAATGAAAAAAAGAAAATATTTTATTGGATAATCAATAACTACAAAATTTAATAAGCCCGTGTTAAGTCAAATATGAGGAATTACAAAAATTAACAAATTTATGAATGACAATACAACACTACACCCTCCTGAACAATTTTCTACAATTAGCCCCCCGTCCCTACCTCCTAGGCTATAGAAAATATTTGTTATGACCAAAAGTTTGAAGTTGCTAAAGAAAAAGACATAAATATGCTCAAGATCAAGGAGATAACTTGTTTACTGTAATTCCTTTCCCCTTTTCTCATTTTAAAAGTGCTTCCACTATTGCTGGCCGTTTGATTACTATTGCTACCGGTATTTGAGGTACTACCCAGTAGCTTGCTGAAAAATTTCAGGAATATAAAAAAAACATCTATAAGAAAAAAATATATAATAATTGTAGTATGTCCATAAAGAATAGAATGGACATTTCAGAACTTTAAATTGGGCTAATTTTTCTCTGACATGAACCAGCTCTAACAAGGTTTAGTTCTCAATTTTGGGCTGAAAGGCCTCTTTTGAGGTCATGATAACTGAACGGCCTAAGGAAAAATCTTATTTGTTTCCTGAAAATAGGCCTACATTAGAAGGGCTCAGGCCACGGCATGTCGGAGACATTATGTTTTTCAAGCACTATGTTTTTTTCATTTTTCTCGTCAAGTTTTTGTAAAAAAATTGGGTATCAAACTTTTTGGAGAATCGTCTGTGTCCAACCAACTATAAAGGATCACATGTTTAGGAAAAATTTTAGTTTCATTCTTTTCGATATCTAATATTTTTTCTATGTTATTATGTTTTAAGAAGACTGTTTTATTTTCTTGCGAAGTACCAGGTAAAAGATTTATTTACCTTCCAGGAAAGACGCAACTCCCATGACCTACAAAAAAAGGCAGACATTTCTATTCAGTTAATACGTCAAAATGATTAAAATGTAAATCCAAAGAAAATTTTCAACCAAAAAATTAGTAGTGAAAAATTCTACTAAACCAACCGCTCTCTCTCTCTAGTGGGGCCGTAGTAATTGATAGAAGCCGAACAAAAACTGAATAACCGGAAAAAGAAAAGAAAAGCTAAGCCTCTCATGCACCGCACCAGAATATGTTTTATTCTCTTGTCCATGTAACTATGTATACCTACCTATACCATGAAACTGATCCCTCAACTAATTTGCACTGAAGCAATGCAGACAATGCCTACGAGGCTACCAGCTTATTCTCCTATAAAGAAAGAAAGAAACAAACAATGCAGACATGGAAAAAGTTTCCAAACGAAATGATTGAATAGAGAGGCGAAACACTTGCTACCTTCTTAAATAAGGTTTCAGATATCTGGGCAAATAAATTCACAGTTCCAAATTTCATGCATGATCTATTATAGAAAACTATTACCATGATCTATCATAAAAAAAGAACTATGATCATAATAATCTATTATAAAATAACTACGATCATGAAAAGACTAATATATCATCTATTAGCAAACATCTCTGCTACGAGTCCATTTGTTGTGGAGGAAATAATTTTCTATTTTGAAAAAATAATAAATTGATGAAATTAACAGATCCGAATTAGTGTTTCAAAATTGAAACTTTTAAACTCCAAATGTTGCCATATTTTATTCAAAAAAATGTTTCTATTTTTTATAAAGACGAATCTGGGTATGAAAGAACTTTAAAGTTCAGCTGACATTTGGCAAATTTCAATTTCATTGCATTTGTTAAATTTTAATATGTTTTAATTTTAACCACAATAACTCTCCATGACACACAACAAACACCATGTCATTAGTGCCACATATAAGATCATTCAGGTCGTCGCCACAGAGGAACTACAGGCACCAGAGGTCCCTTTCCCCTCCAAAAGTGAAATGATAAATGCAGCCGACAAAATCAGCTGCAGAAAATTCAGCCCCTTTCTTTCATCTAATAAATCATTCCTAACATCCCTGGACCCATCAGAAAACACTGGAGAAGAAACTTTAGCTTCAATTACTGAAGATTGAAGAACTAGTAGGCCCACTGCCCCAGTGTGAATAGGACTGACACTAAACTATTGCAAAGTTTTGAAATAGTCAACTATTGCGGACAATCGGACCGGAAGCAAACAACATTCCCGTGAATTCCACTACAAAAAATACTCTACAAATCTTGCAATTGGCAGTGCAACCTTTGCGTGTTTCATCAAACATGAAACGCCACATGCGTACTATTTTGCTTAAATGATTCACTACCTCTCCAGTTTCTACATTCTAGACACTTCAAAGTTTATACTTATTTAGGAAATGGATGTTTCTTGTCCTACAATAATGGAGACAATCTAACCAGATCACATGAGAGTAAAAGACAAAAGTTCCCAGCCAGATACAGCTCAGCGTTCTCTCCAGTAAGTACGTCCCCAGGTCACATCTCATACCTCTGATATATTATTACTTATACTATGGAATCTTTCGTGTAGCGGGTCAGATCTAGAAACAAAATTAATAGCAGCTGACCGCTATAGCATAATGAGAAAGTTACAGAGAATGGTCACTCTCCAAAGGTCAGGAGAGAAATATAGAAGGGAATCTCATCTCTTTAATTAGTTTGAGATGGATTAATAAATGATAAATCCCACACCGATACAGTGACCCACTTACAGAAGAAACAAGAGATATCTATTGTTTTCTTGAACTGCTATCAAAAGGAACTGTTCTCCTAACCCATTTCCCTTTCACGCACCTCTGTGTACCAAAATCAAATCTAAATTTGGAATTTCATGTCCATACCAACTACCAATGTTAATACGTGTATAGATTAATTAAGTATTATTTTGCACTTGTTCTTATGTGATCCTTCAGATAGTACAAAATTGGATTCTGGCAGTTTTTTTTTCCCTCCTAACAAATGACCAATTTGCCACGTGAGATGAAACAAAATTCTATTTTTAGAGAGCTGAGATAAAACAAAATTCAACCTCATAAATGCTTACATTTAATCACATTCCATTGTACATTTTTGGACATGTTGCCCACCGAATACCTAATTTAAAGGTCGTTTGAAAATAAAAATAGAAAGTAAATAATTCTGATGGATGTTCAACTATAGTTATCGCTTATCCGCTTATTAGGTAGTATTTCACCAGGTTTTTATTCAAAGCATCCTAAATTATTCCAGACTTTTTCTTTTTTTATATATCTACTGACAATTACTAAACAAACTTAATAAGAATCTGATTTCAAATAAATCATGAACCCATATGTATTAAATCCATGAAAAAAATAAAATATAAGAAGAAAAAGAAATTTACTTGGGTCAGTAGTAGTGACCACACCGGCGCCCTGAAAATAGCACGATCCTGAGCCTCTACCTTGCATCTGGTAATAGCTATTGAATGCATAAGAAGCATGGCTCCTTACATCATTTGGGTTGTAACAGCTCTCACCAGGTTGTATTTCTGAGCAGTTTGCTCGGCCGGGTCCACATGCCCAGTCAAGTGCTGCCTTTTAAAATAATTAACAACAGGTTATTTATTTCTAAGAAAACATTAAAAGATCAGTTTTTGATTGTATTAGAGTAAACTGTCAGCAGATACGATATCAAAGTTGAATGACTCCAGTTCGAATTTTACCACACAAAAAGTTTCACTAATTTTCAAGCTTAATATCTTTCCACATAAGAAAAGCTAAACAATGCCCTTCCTCAATCAACTAAAGGCTTTATGTTAATAAGTCTCTTATCATTAATGAGTTAGGCCAGTATCAGGCATTGAATTTTAACACCACTGAGGAAAGAGGATATAGTTTTGCTTTTCAACAGTCTGATAAATGTTGTAACATTTTCTGCAAAAACTAATTTCGAAGATAAATAAAACTGCTTTGTAATTTTCATTAGGTACAGAATAAGGAGGTTCATATCTGCAAAATGTAGGTATGTAATTTTCATATTACTGATATCAATCTCTGACAAGAGTAATAAATAATTAAGAAAAAAATACGACCTCCCTGAATCAACAAAAGGTTTTGTGGTAGTTGGTCTCTCTCAGACTCTCACCATCAATAGTTTGGTCTTATCAGGCATTGAATTTTAGCAACACCAAGTGAAGAGGATACTATTATTTTTTAATAAGGTGATAAAAGTTTATATCATATTCTGGCAAAATTAATTTTATTAGGTACGAAACACTCACATTTTATTAGGTATGCCACAAGTGAAGAGGATAGTATTGTTCTTTTAACTTTCCTTATTGGGTCCCGTTAAATATCCTCACCCATTCATATGATTAAAGATTATTACCTGTACTGCTTTGATATCTGCTTCGTCTGATGCCACACAAAATGTTTGATTTGTTGTGTCATTTGCCAAGAAGCCTCCAGTACCAGAAACATGCAACAAATAAATCGGTGTACCATTGCCATAGAAAAGCCCCCAATTGGCCTCTGAAATAGGCCCTGGCCTCAAGTCCTCATTGAACAACTCGTATACATAGACACTAGATGTGAATTCTGGGTGGGATGGTGTACCGGTGTGTTCCAGCACGTGCTTGATCAGGTTTGAATTGTATGTATCAGCATTATCTTTTGTTGCATACGGCTCTACACTATGATCACCATATGATGGCCATCCTGTCTCTGTTACAAGTACTGGTATGCCGGTGAAATTGAGGTTCTTCATTGAAAAATGTACTGCATCTATCATCGCATCATACACATTTGTATAATGTAACAATGTATTTGTATCAACCATTTCCAAAGACGGTGGCAGGGGTTTAAACAGGGCATTGTCTAAAGGAACGACACCTTTGCTCTGCATGAATGCATAGTAAGGATACAAATTCACCATCAAAGGTGAAGAGGTGTTCGACAAAAAGCCCATGAGAGGAATAATGAATGATTGGGTTAATGAAGTATTGAAAAATGATTGAGAAGGTGGGAAGGGGTCCTGGACAAGAGAGAAGGGGAGAGGCGTCGATACAGGAATTGACAGATTGTTCGACAGAACTGCATTGTGCAATGATTGCAAGGCCGGTAGAAGAACAGGCAAAGCTGATGGGAGAGAGTTTGGTACCTCATCACCCACTGCAATTCCAGAAATCTCGGTTGAAGGAATATATGGCACGATGTGGCGGGTAACCCAAGCCGAGGCCGTGGTCGTTGACGAACCAAGAGCAATTAGCTCATTATTCGGCACACCTACCAATACCTTGATGCCGGTGTTGGCGAGAGCCGAGAGAAGGGCTGAATCGGCATCATAGAGACGCACATGTGTTATTTGTTGGGCTTTGAGGAAAGAGACAAGGTCGGTTGGTGAGAGGAGGTTGGAGACCGAGGTGCCGATTGTCACACCAATAAATGAGGAGTCATTTTGAGCTGTGCAAAGAGAGAAATTGAGTTAAGATGGAGCAAATGATAGAGATTGAGAGGAGAGAGTAGGGAATGAGGAAAAGAGAGAAACATGCTTACCAGAAAGGCAGGGGAGAGGGTACAGGGATAAGAGGTGGAATAAGAGGAGGAATAGTGGGGTTATGGAGGAATAACTGCTGATGCTTATGCTCATCACTCTGCCCATGGCCAAGAGAGCTCCTTTGGGAGAGTGTGAGTTGGGAGTGGGAGGGAGAAGAGTCTCTTTTTTGCTAGCGCGTGCAGAATAGATTGGTGGGAGAATTGTGTATTCTTTGCTTTTTGGAAAGTACTGTTTGTTTGTGTATGTTCGTCTCCAGTTAGAATAAAATGGAGGATCCAATATTAGAAACATCCAATTGACAGGTCACTGAGGTCAGAGCATCAGAACAATATTGAGCAAAACAAATACCACGGAGAACTATTACATGACGATTACTAGATATTTGTATCTGGTAATGTTTAACATATTTTTCCAACGGTTTTTATTTTATTACTTCTCAGGATCTAATCCTTACCTTGTACAAAACACGCATTATATTTTTACATGTTCCTTCAACAAACAAATTTAAATTTAATACTAATTTACTTGCGTGGCATATAATTCCAGAATTAGAAGTCCTGTTGAGGGTCTACTGTATCTGGTTTGGAGTAAGTAAATTCTAGAAATTTGCACTAAAAAAATTTGAAACAATACCCAAGCGTAGTCAATTTCATTAAAGCGGATTAACATAAAAAAAAAATGATATACTGTTAAGAAAACAGATGCTGTTTCAGTGCACGTTGACAAGTGAGAGGCACGCAATTATAAAATACCAATTTTCAAAGTGGAACATGGACAAACTATGTTTGTCTGGAATCGCAAATCATGTCGTTTATCTAACATTGTATACTGAAACTAAATTATTATTTTAAGTATAACGCGCTTGCCTCCATTTCCACAAAACATTGGACATATCCACTAATACATTTCTCTATCATTATGCCCATTTTCAAAATTGAAACCATGTACATCCTATATCAATAAATTACAGAGATAAACAATAAAAGTTAGAGCTTTGTCAAAACCTCAACGCCAGTTTTTGTGATCAATACAGTATGTTCAAATTTGACAGCTCTGCTGCCGTCAGATGTGACAATTGTCCAGCCATCATCCCATGTAACACACTCGCTACTCCCCATCGTCAGAATTGGCCCTAAGAAAGAAAGAATAAAAATTTCAAATTATATATTGAAGAAAATTTATAAGTTTTCATTATATATCATTCTAAAACCAATACACTAAAATAACAAAATATTATTTACACCAAATGAAATGGAATAATTATGGTTTTGCCAGAATGTACCAATAGTGAATGTCTGTCCTTCAACCATACGTCCAGAATTGTCGTTACCTGAAAACAAAGATTACGTAAATACAACAGATTGAAAATAGTTGCAAACATCATTGAAAAGAACGTGTACAATGGAAGTACGACAGAAATGAAAAATACAAAATTCAACTCACGGTGATGCAAAATAAGGGGCTCGGAGTGCAATATGGATCCAATCCCATGGCCCACAAATCGCTCAACCAAACTAAAGTCGTACTTTTCAGCATACTCACTAGAAGCAAGAATATAAACTGTTATGTATGAAGTAAATTATATCAGAGAACTTGATAATTATTGACATAAAAAGAAACCTAATTCTCTTGCCAATCCTTCTATACAAAGCTCCATCTTTGCATGCAGATATGCCCCTTTCTAAGCAACCCTCAGTTACCTGATTCCAATTCCATAGAACAAAGATTTGAGAATTTGAAACTATCTTCTGAATGCAAACTATAGATGCATGTAATGTAAATTTGTGAACTACCAAGAATCAAGGGAAAACCTGAGAGAGAGAGAACCTGTACAAGACGCTGTACGAGTTCATTCACTTGTCCACAAATGAAAGTCTTTGATGCAGTTCCATGATAACCCTGTTCAATAAACAAGCGGACAGTTGGCACGTAAATTAAATGAGAGGCTTTAAGATACTAAGGCTAGGGGGAAAAAGTTGATAATTGACATGATGTTTTGGAGCAAAATTTGTGTGAGGAACCCATATAGTTGTACAAAATACTAGCTGGTCATGTGCCAGTAATCTTGATGCCTAATAGAAGAGACCTTTTCTTCTAACAGGAATGGTATTTATGTCGGCATTAATTTTTTTTTTTTTAAATTATGGATAAGGCTTACAAGTATCACTCTAAATTGGACCCATAAGAACATGGAACTCACTCCATCTAAGATTTAACTCTAGTACATCAACACGACCTATTTGTTATGTCAGCCTAAACTTATATAGCTATAATTGCTAGAAAGAAGTGACATAAAAAGAATATCTTACATTTAAGAAAACTGCAACATCAACGGTTATGATGTCTCCATTCTGTAAATAAACAAATAGGATTAATATTACTAACTTGTTATTGTAAAACCACAAATTGGTTTATAGATTTCTTTCTATTATTCATTTACATGCTATGTGAGTGTGGGGTCAGCAATTTGGGAGGGGATGTCCTCAAAATTTCTATCACAGGCACATATGAGTCTATGACCATTACTTTTCATAAACGCATCTGACATTCTGACTACAACTTTTGAAGGTATATGTTAACAAGACCAAACCATTATCTGCAATTTTGAAGAGTTGTATCAACTCAAAAACCTATCGCTCCATAGGAACTAATAATTAAGGTAAAACCAAATGGAGAGTTTATGTGATAACACTGGGAGGTTATTGACACCCATCTTCTTTAAAATTTCATAAATCAGGCTAGAAAGCAAGTATTTCAGTCAAGGTGAAAAGGTCAGTGATAATTTATCCATATCTTACTATTTTCTTCTTCTTCTTCTTTATTGTTAAGCTATCAGGTATTTGCAAATCAAGTAATTTTACTGGTACTATTTACAAATCTTTATAGTTAATCACAAAAGTTCATCATGCTCAAAGCAACACGAGACAACAGCTAAGTTTCATCTTACAAAACCTGTAATTGACGAGAATCAGGAATGCCATTGCAAACACACTCATTTACTGATGTACAAATACTCTTTGGAAACCCACAGAAGCCAAGCTGAGATGGGTATGCACCTGCCTCAATAATCATACTATGCACCGCCGTATCTATTTCCTTTGTGGTAACTGATGGCTAATACAAGATAAAATTAAACAAGAAAATGCAACCATCAACAAACAAGACATACTTTCAGTATAAAATTTTACATTTTTCATCAAGTGCGGTGTAAAATATGCGCCAGTAGATATATTTCACAGTTCCACAAAGAAATTTCATTGTTTTAGGCTGACCTGTGGGCATCTGAAATTGAACTGTAACTTAATTGCACAAAAGTGGTACAGTTGCAGCTCATTTATGTAATTTGGGAAACTGAACCTTGATAGGGCCTAAGCACAATTAACAGCTAACTCATGCTAGAATGCACTAAACAGAGGCAAAAATCATGGTTTCACATTCAGCCTCAACAGAACAATACAATGCCTATATAAAGACAGGGAAAGGAACTAGCACACACTAACCCTAACTAATGTCCCGGCTAACTCAAGTGCACGGGCTGCCAGCTGGCACGCAGCTCTCATTCCAGAAATTCCTTCCGAATCATGAACCTGGCACTGGTTGAAAAGTTCCGGTGACTGAGTGGTCCCGACATAAGATGGCCTGGGTATATGATCCGGCACTGGAAGTGGCGGCGAGATACTCCCAGGCCTCAAAGGCGCCCGCTTTTTAATTTTCACTCTACTTTGAGCCTCCCTCAACCTTATCATTTATTAAATTAAAAGAAAAATTACAAAAACCCAACACAACTAATGAACCATTGAATTATAAACTTAAGAATGTAAGAAATCAAAACTTTAAAAAATAGCATACTTTCTTATCCGCATGGCCTCCTCATACCCTGACAACTTACTCCAAACAACAATCCATCGTTTTCTCACTACCTTATTCCCTATACATCCAAAAAAAAAGAAGCAAAGATTAAGACCAATTTACATGAGGTTTCACAATCTAACCCAATCAAAATTGCAAAAGAGGAGGTGTACTTCCAATTTCCAAAGGGAACATAAATAAATACCAGGGAGATGCGAAAAGGAGATTGTGTGAGATAGGGACTGGAAAACCGTATTGTTTGAGAAAGAGCGAAGAGAGGAGGTGGAATGGGGAGGTGAAACGAGTGTTAATCCACTCATGGTTACTTTATTCCTCTTTGTTGTGCGAGTGTGCCGAGAGAGAGAGCTCAAAGGGATAGAGACAGTCCGGTTCCAGTCGGGAACCGCATCCTCAGCAGCGGAAACAAATCGCAGCTGGCAGCGGACCGTTTTAAGTCCGTTGGATCCACTTTTAATGAACGGTTGGATGGTTAAGAGGTCATTTTGTTCTAAAAAAGATAAAAAAACCCAACTCCGTCTCCTTTGAAAGAAGAAATCCCATCTCCTCTGCGCGTCTGCTTGAGCAAGAAGAATAAAAAGAGAAAGCGAGAGAGAAAGTGAAATCGATTAGCGATCGTGGAGGCCGTTCTCTTTCTCCAGCAGCTAGGACAAGTGCACTCCTCCGTTGCCGTTCTCTTTCCGATCTAGGGTTGAACTGTCGATTATACATATACTTTACTGTATAAAGAGCTGGAATATACATTCTGGTAATCAAAATACTTAAAATGTTTGCAGAATCGCTTGAAAAGCTCAATTCTGTCCAGAACAGTCATTATTTACAATATATATGCTTAATTTACATGTATAATCAAGTACTTTTAAATTTTTAGTTCATAAACTTATTCTTTACTATATAGAGAGGTGAAATATAAATTCTAGAGAACAAATTACTTAATATGGTCGCAGAATCGCTCGAAATGCTCCATTCTGTCTAGAGCGCTCATTATATCTGCATTATATGCATAATTTACATGTATAATCTAATTATTTTAAATTTTCAGATGACAAACATATTCTTCACTGTATAAAGAGCCGGAATATAAATTTTTGCGATCAAGTTACTTAAAATGGTTGCAGAATCGATTGAAAAGCTTAAATCTGTCCAGAACGCTCATTATTTGCAATTTATGTGCTTAATTTACATGTATAATCCAGTCCTTTTAAATTTTTAAATAATAAACTTATTCTTGACTGTATAAATAGCTGAAATATAAATTCTTGTGATCAAATTACCAAAAATGGTTGGACAATCGCTTGAAAAGCTCAATTCTGTAAAGAACCCTCATTATTTGCACTCTATGTGCTTAATTTACTTGTTTAATCTAATCCTTTTAAAATTTTAGATCCTAAACATATTCTTTCACTGTATAAAGAGCTGGAATATAAATTCTTGTGATTAAATTACTTAAAATGGTTGCAGAAATACTTGAAAGGTTCAATTCTGTCCACAACACAAATTATATGTCTTTTATATGCACAATTTACATGTATATTCCAATCCTTTTGAATTTTTAGATTATGAACTTCTTTGTGACCGTATGAATCACGTAAGTATAAATTCTTGCGATCAAATTACATAAAACGGTTGCAGAATAGCTTGAAAATGCTCAATTCTGTCCAGAAAGCTCATTATTGGCAATTTATGTGCTTAATTTACACGTATAATTCAATTCTTTTCAATTTTTAGATCATGAACATATTCTTCAATGTATAAAGAGCTGGAATATAAATTCTTGTGTTCAAATTACTAAAAATGGTTGCACAATCGCTTGAAAAGCTCAATTCTGTCCAGAACGCTCATTATTTGCACTTTATGTGCTTAATTTACATCTATAAACAAATCCTTTTGAATTTTAAGTTCAAAAACTTATTTTTTACTTTATAAAGAGGTGAAATATAAATTCCTGAGATCAAATTACTTTATATGGTTGCAGAATCGCTTGAAATGCTCAATTCTGTCCAGAACGCTCATTAGATGTGCTATATATGCATAATTTACATGTATAATCCAATCCTTTTATTTTTTTCGCTCATAAACTTACTGTTGACTGTATAATAGCTGAAATATAAATTCTTGTTATCAAATTACTTAAAATAGTTACACAATCACTTGAAAACCTCAATTCTGTCCAGAATGCTCAATATTTGCACTTTATGTGATTAATTTACATGTATTATCCAATCCTTTAAATGTTTTAGATCATAGACATATTATTCACTGTATAAAGAGCTGGTATATAAATTCTTGCGATCAAATTGCTTAAAATGGTAGCAGAATCACTTTAAATGCTCAATTCTGTCCAGAATGCTCATTATATGTGCTTTATATGCATAATTTACATGTATAATCCAATTCTTTTAAATTTTCAGATGACAAACATATTCTTCACTCTATAAAGAGCTGGAATATAAATTCTTGCGGTCAAGTTTCTTAAAATAGTTGCAGAATCGATTGAAAAGCTCAAATCTGTCCAGAACGTTCATTATTTACAATTAATGTGATTAATTTACATGTATAATCAAGTCCTTTTAAATTTTTAAATAATAAACTTATTCTTGACTGTATAAATAGCTGAAATATAAATTCTTGTGATCAAATTACCAAAAATGGTTTGACAATCGCTTGAAAAGCTCAATTCTGTCCAGAACCCTCATTATTTGCATTTTATGTGCTTAATTTACTTGTTTAATGTAATCCTTTTAAAATTTTAGATCCTAAACATATTCTTTCACTGTATGGAATATAAATTCTTGCGATTAAATTACTTAAAATGGTTGCAGAAAAACTTGAAAGGCTCAATTCTGTCCACAACGCAAATTATATGTGTTTTATATGCACAATTTACATGTATATTCCAATCCTTTTGAATTTTTACATTATAAACTTCTTCGTGACCGTATGAATCGCGTAAATATAAATTCTTGTGATCAAATTACTTAAAATGGTTGCAGAATCGGTTGAAATGCGCAATTCTGTCCAGAACGTTCATTATATGCGCTTTATATGCATAATTTACTTGTATAATCAAATCCTTTTCAATTTTTAGATCATAAACATATTCTTGACTGTATAAATAGCTCAAATATAATTTCTTGTGATCAAATTACTTAATATGGTTGCAGAATCGCTTGATGTAAAAACTTCTATCTAGAAAGCTCATTATATGTTTTATATGCATAATTTAAATGTATAATCCAATCCTTTTAAATTTATAGTTCATAAAATAACTTTTTACTGTATAAAGAGCAGAAATATAAATTTTTGTGATCAAATTACTTAATATGGTTGCAGAATCGCTTGGAAGTGCTCAATCCTGACCAGAACGCTTATTATTTGCAATTTATGTGCTTATTTTACATGTATAATCCAGTCCTTTTAAATTTTTAGATCACAAAATTATTCCTTACTGTATGACTATCTGAAATATAAATTCTTGTGTTCAAATTACTTAAAATGGTTGCACAATCGCTTGAAAAGTTTAATTCCTTCTAGAACGCTCATTATTTGCACTTTATGTGCTTAATTTACATGTATAATCCAGTACTTTTTAATTTTTAGTTCATAAACATATTCTTCACTGTATAAAGAGCTGGAATATAAATTCTTGTGATCAAATTACTTAAAATGGTTGCAGAATCGCTTGAAATGCTCAATTCTGTCCAGAACGGAAATTATATGTGGTTTGTATTCAGAATTTACATGTATAAATTCGTGACTGTATAAATAGCTGAAATATAAATTCTTTTGATCAAATTACTTAAAATTTTTGCAGAATTGCTTGAAAAGCTGAATTCTGTCCAAAACGCTCATTATTTGCACTTTACGTGCTTAATTTGCATGTATAATAAAATTCTATTTATTTTTTCGATCATAAACATATTCTTCACTGTATAAAGAGCAGGAATATAAATTCGTGTGATCTAATTACTTAAAATTGTTGCAGAATCGCTTGAAATGCTAAATTTGTGCCCAGAACACTCATTATTTGCATTTAATGTGCTTGATTTACATCTATAATCGAATCCTTTTAAATTCTAAGTTCATAAACTTATTCTTTACTATACGAATCACTGAAATATAAATTCTTGTGATCAAATTACTTAATATGGTTGCAGAATGGCTTGAAATGCTCAGTTCTGTCCAGCACGCTCATTATATTCGCATTATATGCATAATTTACATGTATAAATCAATCCTTTTAAATTTTTAGATCATAAACATATTTTTCACTGTATAAAGGGCTCGAATATAAATTCTTGCGAGCAATCTAATTTAAATTGTTGCAGAATCTCTTGAATTGCGCAATTCTGTCCAGAACGCTCATTATTTGCACTTTATGTGCTTAATTTACTTCTATAATCCAGTCCTTTTAAATTTTAGATCATAAACTTATTTTTGACTGTATAAATAGCTGAAATATAAATTCGTGTGATTAAATTACTTAAATTTGTTGCACAATAGCTTGAAAAGCTGAATTCTGTCCTGAACGCTCACTATTTACAATTTATTTGTTTTGTTTACGAGTATAATCAAATCCTTTTAAATTTTTAGATCATAAATATATTCTTCACAGTATAAAGAGCGCAAATATAAATTCTTGTGATCAAATTACTTAAAATGGTTGCAGAATCGCTTGAAAAGCTCAATTTTGTCCGGAACGCTAATTAAATGTGTTTTATATGCACAATTTACATGTATATTACAATTCTTTTAAATTTTTAGATTATAAAATTATTGGTAACTGTATAAATAGCTGAAATATGAATTCTAGTCATCAATTTACTTAATATGGTTGCAGAATCGCCTTATATGCTTAATTCTGTTCAGAACGCTTACTATATGTGTATTATATGTATAATTTACATGTATAATCCAGTACTTTTAAATTTTTAGTTCATAAACATATTATTCACTGTATAAAGAGCTGGAAAATAAATTCCTGTTATCAAATTGCTTAAATTGTAGCAGAATCGCTTGAAAAGCTCAATTCTGTAGAGAACGCTCATTATTTGCAATTTATTTGCTTAATTTACATGTATAATCAAGTCCTTTTAAATTTTAGATTATAAACTTAATTTTGACTGTATGAATTTTTGAAATATAAATTCTTGTGATCAAACTACTTGAAATTGTTGCACAATCGTTTTAAAAGCTCAATTCTGTTCAGAACACTCATTACTTGCACTTTATGTGCTTAACTTACATGATTCAGCCAATCCTTTTAAATTTTTAGATCATAAACAAATTCTTCACTGTATAAAGAGATGGAATATAAGTTCGTGTAATCAAATTTCTTAAAATGATTGCAGAATCGCTTGAAATGCTCAAATCTTTCCAGAACGCTAATTATATGTGGTTTATATGCACAATTTACAAGTATATTCCAATCCTTTTGAATTAGTAGATAATAACTTATTCGTGACTGTATATATAGCTGAAATATAAATTTTTGTGATCAAATTACTTAAAATGGTTGCAGAATCGCTTGAAAAGCTCAATTCTGTCCAGAACGCTCATTATTTGCATTTTATGTGGTAAATGTACAGGTATAATCCAGTACTTCGATATTTGTAATCAAAAAACTTATTCTTTACTGTTTAAAGAGGTGAAATATAAATTTTTGTGATCAAAATACTTAAACTGGTTGCAGAATCGCTTAAAAAGCTCAATTCTGGCCAGAAAGCATTATTTGCAATTTATATGCTTAATTTACATGTATAATCCAATCCTTTTAAATTTTTAGATCACAAACATATTCTTCACTGTATAAAGAGCTGGAATATAAATCTTTCTGTTCAAATTACTTAAAATGGTTGCACAATCGCTTGAAAATCTCAATTCTGTCCAGAACGCTCATTACTTGCATTTTATGTGGTAAATGTACAGGTATAATACAGTACTTCGATATTTGTAATTAAAAAACTTATTCTTTACTGTATAAATTCTTGAGATCAAATTACTTTATATAATTGCAGAATCGCTTGAAATGCTCAATTCTGTCCAGAACACTTAATTATATGTGCTGTATATGCCATAATTTACATGTATAATCAGATCCTTTTAAATTTCTAGATCATTAACGTATTCTTTACTGTATAAATAGCTGAAATCTAAATTAGTGCGATAAAATTACTTAATATGGTTGCAGAATCGCCTGAAATGCTTAATTCTGTCCAGAACGCTCATTATATGTGCTTTACATGCAAAATTTACATATATGATCAAATCCTTTTAAATTTTTGTATCATAAACTTATTCTTGACTGTATAAATAGCTGAATTATAAATTCTTGTGATTAAATAACTTAGATTGGTTGCAGAATCGCTTGAAATGCTAAATTCTCTGTCCAGAACGCTAACTTTTTGGACTTTATGTGCTTAATTTACATTTTTAATCCAATCCTTTTAAATTTTGTGATCATTAATAAATAATCACTGTATAAAGAGCTCGAATGTAAAGTCAAGTAATCAAATTACTTAAATTTGTAGCAGAATCGCTTGAAATTCACAATTTTGTCAAGAACGCTCATTATTTGTACATTATGTGCTTAATTTTAATCTATAATTAAATACTTTTCAGTTTTTAGTACATAAACTTATTATTTACTGTATAAAGAGCAGAAATATACATTCTTGTGATCAAATTACTTTATATGGATGCAGAATAACTTGAAATGCAAAATTTTGACCAGAACGCTCATTATATTGTAAGTGCTTTAATGATTCTAGAATGCGGAAATAACCAGAATCTTAGATTACCTCTAGCCATCGCTGATCGAATCGAGCGTTGAGTGGATGAACTTGAAATCAGCAAGCCATGCGTGTCTCCTTCTTGTCTCCTGCAATCTGCAAAGACTCCTTAGCGAGAAGGCACTACAGAACCGTTCAGACTTCTCGTGACTCGATGGTGTACTCGGAGAATGACGGTCCTGACTTGTTTCCCTCTCTCTCCTTATATTCTCTCTCTCTTGCTCTCTAATCAATAGAGGAACTGAAAGAATGCCAAAGCCTTACTGTACTCCATCATAACAGAGGCTTATATAGGGGTTCTAAACACTCAGAGGGCGCATACAGTGGATCTGAACAAAGGGTGCGATGATCAGACTGTTCTGTCCAGATTCAATGTCCCAACGGTAGCGACCCGCTAGACGACGTATTGGACAGAATACTACATTCTCCCACTTGAGCTTGCATCCTTTGTATGCACAATCCCCTCTGTTTTCCTTATGCCAAATGATCGAGACATAATACATGAACTAAGGCAGTAAGTCATCATTATCGTTATTAGTGCTAAAAGCAACTAATAAATGCGAATATTACTTTCCATAATTACAATGTACTATATAACTATCAATTCAGCCCTTTATGTGATTAGAATACAACTTTTATGAATGAACCCGACGTTTATTCCAAGTCAGTCTTTATGATGTAATTCTCAACTTTATGATCAAATATATATTCCATATATGCGCGCAATCAACCGAGAAAAAAACATCTATACTTTTATGAAGAGTTTATACACAATCGTACGATTAATTTTAACCATAGGATCAATTCCTATATATACCCGCTACATGATCTTTGAATTCCTTTAGCTGCAGTATTTATTCAAAGAATCGGTCAGCTTCTATTCTGTATGAACACCTTTAATAACCACTTAATTCTTCTTAATGTGCTCTTTCAAAGTCAAATACTTAATGTCGATACCTCGACCTTTACCTTTATTATTCTTGAAAAGAAAGACTGCAACAGAATTATCATACAAAATCCTTAATGACTTAGATATAAAATCCACAACTCTAAGTCTCACAATAAAACTCTTCAAACACCATCGAGGGTAATCTCAAAACACACAACAAACTATAATTTATGTTGAACTAACGAACAATGTCAGTTAGATATTTTTTTATAACATAATTTCACTGGTTAACATGTAGCCTTAATTCGATTTACTAGAATCGACACAACCAGTTTGTGTACCAAAATAACTTCAACTTATCAATTTGTTGAGACATAAGCACACTATCTTAAGTACCTTAAAGATATATCATTACTTTCTTAGCAATTTAGCTGTGGTCTATCCCCTAATTATTATGATAGCAATCCAAATATTCAAATGGCAAAAGCTATGTCAGTTCTTGTGCACAAACCTGACTATACTTTATGCTTTCAAACTGCCTAAATACTTAAAAGTATTTACTATTTGTTCCCTTTATGAGTTATACTAAGGATACTGATTCAAAATGAATCTATCACCTATATTAATAAGTATCGGACGCGGTGAATATCTTTCTATCCAGAATCTTTCTAATACCCATTGATATATACTTGTTGAGATAAATCAAGAATATCTTGATTACTATCTACATGGGTCTTTATGCCTGTCATAAACAAGACTTCACCCCAAATCCTTCATATCAATATTTTAGAAAGAAATTATTCACTTCATATGACTATCTTTTATCATTAGTCACAAGTAGAACATTATCTATATATAAAACAAGTAAACAAAATTAACTCCCACTAATCTCCTGATATATGCAATAGTTCATCTTATATTTCTTCAAAACGTATGAAGAAATAACCTTATGAAACTATTAATATCATTAGTGAAATACTTGTTTTAGTCACATAGAACACTTTAACTTGTTAACTAAATACTTATTACATCCAAAGAATAAACTTGATGGTTATTTAAATAACCTCCTTATTTAGATTACCATTAAGAATTGCAACATTTTATATCCATCTGATGTAACTCGAAAACAGAATGAGTTACTAATGCCATAACCACACAGAGTGAATATTTCTTTAATACATGAGAGAAAACTTTCATGTGATTCACTACTTCTCTTAAATGAATCTTTTGGTGACAAGTCTAATTTGTATTACTTTATGTCAACTTATGAATCCCTTTGGTTTTAACAAATTCTTTACAACCAATAGGTTTAAACCATAAGTGACTTGATCAAATTCCAGACTTCATTACACACCATTGATTCTAACTGATCGTACTTGGCATTATACCATAATATGGACTCACTGCAATTTATTATCTTGAAAATGTAACAGGATAATGTTCAACGCTAATGTCTTTATAATAGTCTCGTAGACAAACTACATATTACTACTAGAAATAACCGACTTTATCCTTTATTAGATCGCCTTAATGTTGAATTATAAAGTTCAACTTGATCTATTCTTATTCTATATGCCGGTTAATGAATGTCAATAATTGAATTATCAATATTCAGCGATCCTTATGAATAACATCCAATTATATATTAGAGGGAATTACCGTATGATCTTGAAGTGACAACTCCCACTAATATGAACATTCTCTAGAATTTAATATTTCTAGATTCATATCCTAGTAATATTTCTAATCTCTTTACCTTTATCTTACTTCACAATCTTTATTTGCTTACCGCATTGTTTATATATTTCCACCTTGAAAACCTTAAAAGGTATGTAGAGATACATATATATTGTGAGTAATCATCAGTTAGAGATAAATGCATGCTTTGCGCTTGATGCATGCTAGTCATTTTTCATACTTGTTAATCATATCTCAACCATATGAACACTATGAACTTTATCCATAATATGCCTATTCTCCTTTTAACACACATGATCAAAACACCTGATTGATCATTTATCCCTATATGTGTTACAACCTTATAGGAAATCTTATCAAGACCATATTAATCTGGACAAGTGTTCAAAAATGAAATATACAAGTAATTAATGACTTAGAAATACTATATAGACCCTTTAGTTGAACAACTATATTTCTCATTTTCATTATATGCTCTCACACACCTATAATGGTAATAAGCCTAAAAAATAAACTTTATGATGAGTATTATAACATTTGCCTTAACCTAAGAGGCCAACTACTCATCTAATGTCTTATGTAAGAACTTTACATTAATATATGCATATCAACCAAATCACTATACATTGAAAGAACTTATTCTTTATAAACATGAAACATAAGCAGTTAAACTGCTCCCACTGTTCATTATAACTTATGTTCATAAGTTCAACCTCAAAAGTGGATCCTACTGGTTGATAAATTTAATATTCTTACAACTTTAATGTAGGAACAATATACTTCTAGAACTTATAACTATTATCCTTAACTCAGAAACACTAGTACTTATCATTTCTAATGGGGAATCCGCTATCCTTATGAAAGTAAAACTGATACGTGCTTATACTTTATATTGAGATTTAACTTTATACTTAATTTACCAATGTAAACTAAGTGATGTATCCTTATGAGTTAATTCCTACATAATACTACCTGTGGGCTAAATATCATGCTATAACTCTTTATGTAATTAAACATTACAACTCTATGAATCAATTTCCTACACAGTATTTCCTATGGACTAAATACTATGTTTTGATTCTCCATATGATATAACTAGTTAATTATATTCATATCATTAATCCCTGTGGGCAAATTAAGTATTCATAATTAACCATTATATCCTAATATATTAAGTTAACTAAGTCAATAGTCCTGTGGGACGATACTAACTTCGTCAACTTAATCTATCACAATTTTGTGTTTGTTTAATCCAAATGTGATTTTATAAACTTTATATATACATAACTTTAATCCAACTAAGGATGCTGTGGCTACTCCTTAATATATTAATATATATATTCATCACTAGACACAAGCTATGTCATTTCTTCCTAATGTGATTTATAGATACACTATATAATATATATACCTTAATATAATTGAAGCTGCTGTGGCTACACTTCAATCAATTATCATATATTAATCACAAGACATATAACTTTGTTATCTATCACCAGTTGTAGAGGTCCGCTAAAACCACAAGTGGTTCGCTTGATACTTCAGCGGCCCATTAAACCTTTAAGCGGTTCGCCTAGACACACAACAATCCATCATGAACATACTATGGGTTTCAACAAATGAATCCATATGTAACCATTCATTTCAATAGATAATTGTCTATTTCCTTCACTGTTACCGACAGATACGTTTAAACACTAACCGAATGATCTAAACGAAACAAATCTTAATGCAAACATATTACTTAGCGGCCCGTTAAAGACTCAAGCGGTCCGTTTAAAATGTCTGCATTCAAAGACTTAACCAGAATATAGATTATCTTATTATAATTATCTATATTTGAATAATTACCATATGCATAATTACTTGTCGTATCTTTTACAAATACAATTTGCGTATTAGTATACCACATCTATTGTTATTCAAGTTTGTTTAATCAATACAATACTTGTAGTGCTAATACTAATAGAGTACCCGATAGTATGATGGTCTGTGGACTGCATCAAACTTTACTACTATAGTATATTCAAGCATATCAATATTGACTAACCAATCTCCAACAAAAAATGCCAACCATCTTTATACAGATTCAGTATTTTGACAAATTGTGACTATCCTATAGATTTCCATAATAATTAAGTAATCTACAACGCCTAACTAATAATAGAGAACCATAATATGTCTGATTATACCTTAATTTTCATCTTAAAATTCATTTCTGGACCAAACTCTGTTGGAACGGGTCGTTCCAACTCTAAATGGGTCGCCCCACACGAAAGGGTGCGTCCAAAGTTCATCCAGAAACTTTCTGACAGCCTGAACACTTTCTGGTAAACTGACAATAATTTTCTCTATACTTATTTGTTTTCTGTGTTCTTGGTCATTATAGAAACTAGATTCAAAGATATTTCAAATGACACAAGTTTCATCGAAAACAAATTTACAGATCAAAAGATATAGCCCTCGAAAGACAGACTATCCCAGACGAAATCCGACAAACTGTCAGCCTGACCTATTTTGTAGACAACATATCTCTCTCATACTTTATTGGAATTTCGGAAATTTATACTCTATGGAAAGATATATGAAATATCTACATCCCAGTAAAATTTCATACAAAACCCAATTACCAATTGAGAGAAAAATGACCCGTACTACTGAAAGGTCAGAAATTCCAGAACCCTGACTGCCTGACCTCTTCTGGTTGCGACTTGATTATCTCCCGTTATACCCGCTTGATTTTCAAGATCTTAGTCTCTATGGAAAGTACACTCAGAGACCTTTCCATCTCCGAAAACCTCACCCAAATCGGATAAGCGGATCTTGAGATATCGCTCCACAAAATCAGACTATCAATTCTGCCAGACAAACTCAATCCACTCAACACTTACATCTCGAATTTTTATACAAAATTCGACTTCAATCAAGGCAAGCAGAGGCGTAGCAGGCTCTGATACCAACTGTAAGTGCTTTAATGATTCTAGAATGCGGAAATAACCAGAATCTTAGATTACCTCTAGCCATCGCTGATCGAATCGAGCGTTGAGTGGATGAACTTGAAATCAGCAAGCCATGCGTGTCTCCTTCTTGTCTCCTGCAATCTGCAAAGACTCCTTAGCGAGAAGGCACTACAGAACCGTTCAGACTTCTCGTGACTCGATGGTGTACTCGGAGAATGACGGTCCTGACTTGTTTCCCTCTCTCTCCTTATATTCTCTCTCTCTTGCTCTCTAATCAATAGAGGAACTGAAAGAATGCCAAAGCCTTACTGTACTCCATCATAACAGAGGCTTATATAGGGGTTCTAAACACTCAGAGGGCGCATACAGTGGATCTGAACAAAGGGTGCGATGATCAGACTGTTCTGTCCAGATTCAATGTCCCAACGGTAGCGACCCGCTAGACGACGTATTGGACAGAATACTACATATATAAGCTTTATATGCATAATTTACAAGTATAATCCAATCTTTATAAATTTTAATTCATAAACTTATTCTTTACTGTATAAAGAGAAGAAATATAAATTGTTGTGATCAAATTACTTAATATGGCTGAAGAATCGATTGAAAAGCTCAATTCTGTACAGAATGCTCATTATTTGCACTTTATGTGCTTAATTTACATGTATAATCAAATACTTTGAAATTTTTAGTTCATAAATTTATTCTTTATAGTACAAAGAGCTGAAATATAAATTCTTGCGATCAAATGACATAAAATGGTTGCACAATCGCATAAAAATCTCTATTCAGTCCAGAACGCTCATTATTTACAATTTATGTGCTTAATTTACATGTTTAATCCAATCTTTTTAAATTTTATGATCATTAATATATAATCACTGTATAAAGAGCTCGAACGTAAAGTCTAGTAATCAAATTACTTAAATTTGTAGCAGAATCGAATGAAATTCTCAATTTTGTCAAGAGCGCTCATTATTTGTACATTATGTGCTTAATTTTCATCTATAATTAAATGCTTTTAAATTTTTAGTTCATAAAATTATTCTTTACTGTATAAAGAGCAGAAATATACATTCTTGTGATCAAATTATTTATATGGATGGAGAATAACTTGAAATGTAAAATTTTGACCAGAACGCTCATTATATATGCTTTATATGCATAATTTACATGTATAATCCAATCCTTTTAAATTTTTCGCTCATAAACTTACTGTTGACAGTATAATAGCTGAAATATAAATTCTTGTGATCAAATTACTAAAAATAGTTACACAATCACTTGAAAACCTCAATTCTGTCCAGAATGCTCAATATTTGCACTTTATGTGCTTAATTTACATGTATTATCCAATCGTTTTAATTTTTTTAGATCATAAACATATTATTCACTGTATACAGAGCTGGTATATAAATTCTTGCGATCAAATTGCTTAAAACGGTTGCAGAATCGCTTTAAATGCTCAATTCTGTCCAGAATGCTCATTATATGTGCTTTATATGCATAATTTACATGTATAATCCAATTCTTTTAAATTTTCAGATGACAAACATATTCTTCACTCTATAGAGAGCTCGAATATAAATTCTTGCAGTCAAGTTTCTTAAAATGGTTGCAGAATCGATTGAAAAGCTCAAATCTGTCCAGAACGCTCATTATTTGCAATTTATGTGCGTAATTTACATGTATAATCAAGTCCGTTTAAATTTTTAAATAATAAACTTATTCTTGACTGTATAAATAGCTGAAATATAAATTCTTGAGATCAAATTACCAAAAATGGTTTGACAATCGCTTGAAAAGCTCAATTCTGTCCAGAACCCTCATTATTTGCACTTTATGTGCTTAATTTACTTGTTTAATCTAATCCTTTTAAAAGTTTAGATCCTAAACATATTCTTTCACTGTATAAAGAGCTTGAATATAAATTCTTGCGATTAAATTACTTAAAATGGTTGCAGAAAAACTTGAAAGTCTCAATTCTGTACACAACGCAAATTATATGTGTTTTATATGCACAATTTACATGTATATTCCAATCCTTTTGAATTTTTACATTATAAACTTCTTCGTGACCGTATGAATCGCGTAATTCTTGTGATCAAATTACTTAAAATGGTTGCAGAATCGGTTGAAATGCTCAATTATGTCCAGAACGTTCATTATATGCGCTTTATATGCATAATTTACATGTATAATCAAATCCTTTTAAAATTTTAGATCATAAACTTATTCTTGACTGTATAAATAGCTCAAATATAATTTCTTGTGATCAAATTACTTAATATGTTGCAGAATCGCTTGATATAAAAAATTCTGTCCAGAAAGCTCATTATATGCTTTATATGCATAATTGACATGTATATTCCAATCCTTTCAAATTTATAGTTCATAAAATAACTTTTTACTGTATAAAGAGCAGAAATATAAATCTTTGTGATCAAATTACTTAATATGGTTGCAGAATCGCTTGGAATTGCTCAATTCTGACTAGAACGCTTATTATTTGCAATTTATGTGCTTATTTTACATTTATAATCCAGTCCTTTTAAATTTTAGATCATAAAATTATTCCTTACTGTATGAATATCTGAAATAGAAATTCTTGTGTTCAAATTACTTAAAATGGTTGCACAATCGCTTGAAAGGTTTAATTCTTTCTAGAACGCACATTATTTGCACTTTATGTGCTTAATTTACATGTATAATCCAGTACTTTTTAATTTTTAGTTCATAAACATATTCTTCACTGTATAAAGATCTTGTGATCAAATTACTTAAAATGGTTGCAGAATCGCTTGAAATGCTCAATTCTGTCCAGAACGGAAATTGCTTGAAAAGCTTAATTCTATCCGAAACGCTCATTATTTGCACTTTATGTTCTTAATTTGCATGTCAAATAAAATTCTATTTAATTTTTCGATCTTAAAAATATTCTTCACTGTATAAAGAACAGGAATATAAATTTGTGTGATCTAATTACTTAAAATTGTTGCAGAATCGCTTGAAATGCTAAATTTGTGTCTAGAACGCTCATTATTTGCATTTTATGTGCTTGATTTACATCTATAATCGAATCTTTTTAAATTTTAAGTTCAAATTATTTTTTACTGTATGAATCACTGAAATATAAATTCTTGTGATCAAATTACTTAATATGATTGCAGAATGGCTTGAAATGCGCAGTTCTGTCCAGCATGCTCATTATATTCGCATTATATGCATAATTTACATGTATAATTCAATCCTTTAAAATTTTTAGATCATAAACATATTCTTCACTGTATAAAGGGCTCGAATATAAATTCTTGCGAGCAATTTAATTTAAATTGTTGCAGAATCTCTTGAATTGCGTAATTCTGTCCAGTATGCTCATTATTTGCACTTTATGTGCTTAATTTACTTCTATAATCCAGTCCTTTTAAAGTTTTAGATCATAAATTTATTCTTCACTGTATAAATAGCTGAAATGTAAATTCTTGTGATCAAATTACTTAAAATTGTTCCACAATAGCTTGAAAAGCTGAATTCTGCCTTGAACGCTCACTATTTGCACTTTATGTGCTTAATTTACATCTATAAACAAATCCTTTTAAATTTTAAGTTCAAAAACTTATTTTTTTTACTTTATAAAGAGATGAAATATAAATTCCTGAGATCTAATTACTTTATATGCTTTCAGAATCGCTTGAAATACTCAATTCTGTCCAGAACGCTCATTAGATGTGCTTTATATGCATAATCTACATTTATAATCCAATCCTTTTAATTTTTTCTCTCATAAACTTACTGTTGACTGTATAATAGCTGAAATATAAATTCTTGTGATCAAATTACTTAAAATAGTTACACAATCACTTGAAAACCTCAATTCTGTCCAGAATGCTCAATATTTGCACTTTATGTGCTTAATTTACATGTATTATCCAATCCTTTTAAATGTTTTATATCATAAACATATTATTCACTGTATAAAGAGTTGGTATATAAATTCTTGCGATCAAATTGCTTAAAATGGTTGCAGAATCACTTGAAAAGCTAAATTCTGTCCGGAACGCTAATTAAATGTGCTTTATATGCGCAATTTACATGTATATTACAATTCCTTTAAATTTTTAGATTATAAAATTATTAGTAACTGTATAAATAGCTGAAATATAAATTGTAGTCGTCAAATTACTTAATATGGTTGCAGAATCGCTTGAAATGCTTAATTCTGTTCAGAACGCTTACTATATGTGCATTATATGCATAATTTACATGTATAATCCAATACTTTTAAATTTTTAGTTCATAAACATATTCTTCACCGTATAAGGAGCTGGAAAATAAATTCCTGCTATCAAATTACTTAAATTGTTGCAGAATCGCTTGAAAAGCTCAATTCTGTCCAGAAAGCTCATTATTTGCATTTTATGTGGTAAATGTACAGGTATAATCCGGTACTACGATATTTGTAATAAAAAAACTTATTCTTTACTGTTTAAAGAGGTGGAATATAAATTTTTGTGATCAAAATACTTAAATTGGTTGCAGAATCGCTTAAAAAGCTCAATTCTGGCCAGAAAGCATTATTTGCAATTTATATGCTTAATTTACATGTATAATCCAATCCTTTTAAATTTTTAGATCACAAACATATTCTTCACTGTATAAAGAGCTGGAATATAAATCTCTCTGTTCAAATTACTTAAAATGGTTGCACAATCTCTTGAAAATCTCAATTCTGTCTAGAACGCTCATTATTTGCAGTTTATGTTGTAAATGTACAGGTATAATCCAGTACTTCGATATTTGTAATTAAAAAACTTATTCTTTACTGTTTAAAGAGGTGAAATATAAATTCTTGAGATCAAATTACTTTATATGGTTGCAGAACCGCTTGAAATTCTCAATTCTGTCCAGAACACTCAATTATATGTGCTTTATATGCATAATTTACATGTATAATCAAATCCTCTTAAATTTGTAGATCATAGACGTATTCTTGACTGTATAAATAGCTGAAATATAAATTCTTGTGATAAAATTACTTAATATGGTTGCAGAATCGCCTGAAATGCTCAATTCTGTCCAGAACGCTCATTATATGTGCTTTATATGCAAAATTTACATGTATAATCAAATCCTTTTAAATTTTTATATCATAAACTTATTCTTGTCTGTATAAATAGCTGAATTATAAATTCCTGTGATTAAATATCTTAGATTGGTTGTAGAATCGCTTGAAATGCTAAATTCTCTGTCCAGAACGCTCACTTTTTGGACTTTATGTGTTTAATTTACATGTTTAATCCAATACTTTTAAATTTTATGATTATTAATATATAATCACAGTGTAAAGAGCTCGAATGTAAATTCTAGTATTCAAATTACTTAAATTTGTAGCAGAATCGCTTGAAATTCTCAATTTTGTCAAAAACGCTCATTATTTGTACATTATGTGCTTAATTTTCATATATAATTAAATCCTTTTAAATTTTTAGATCATAAAATTATTTTTTACTGTATAAAGAGCTGAAATATACATTCTTGTGATCAAATTACTTTATCTGGTTGCAGAATAACTTGAAATGCAAAATTTTGTCCAGAACCCTCATTATATATGCTTTATATGCATAATTTACATCAATAATCCAATCTTTTTAAATTTTTAATTTATAAACTTATTATTTACTGTTTAAAGAGAAGAAATATAAATTGTTGTGGTCAAATTACTTAATATGGCTGAAGAATCGTTTGAAAAGCTCAATTCTGTACAGAACTCTCATTATTTGCACTTTATGTGCTTAATTTACATGTATAATCAAATCCTTTTAAATTTTTAGTTCATAAATTTATTTTTTGTAGTACAAAGAGCTGAAATATAAATTCTAGTGATCAAATTACTTAAAATGGTTGCACAATCGCATAAAACTCTATTCAGTCCAGAACGCTCATTATTTGCAATTTACGTGCTTAATTTACATGTATAATCTAATCCTTTTAATTTTAAGGTTATAAACATATTCGTTGCTGTAGAAGCGCTGGAATGTAAATTCTTGTGATCAAATTACTTAAAATTGTTCCACAATAGCTTGAAAAGCTGAATTCTGCCTTGAACGCTCACTATTTGCACTTTATGTGCTTAATTTACATCTATAATCAAATCCTTTTAAATTTTAAGTTTAAAACCTTATTTTTTACTTTATAAAGAGGTGAAATATAAATTCCTGAGATCAAATTACTTTATATGGTTGCAGAATCGCTTGAAAATGCTCAATTCTGTCCGGAACGCTCATTAGATGTGCTTTATATGCATAATTTACATGTATTATCGAATTCTTTTAAAATTTTAGCTCATAAACTTATTGTTGACTGTATTATAATAGCTGAAATATAAATTATTGGGATCAATTTACTTAAAATAGTTACACAATCACTTGAAAACCTCAATTCTGTCTAGAATGCTCAATATTTGCACTTTATGTGCTTAATTTACATGTATAATCCAATCCTTTTAAATTTTTTAGATCATAAACATATTATTCACTGTATAATGAGCTGGTATATAAATTCTTGTGATCAAATTGCTTAAAATGGTTGCAGAATAGCTTTAAATGCTCAATTCTGTCCAGAATGCTCATTATATGTGCTTTATATGCATAATTTACTTGTATAATCCAATCCTTCTAAATTTTTAAAATTATAAACTAATTATTTTCTGTATAATTAAGAGTAGTAATATAAATTATTGTATTCAAATTACTTAAAATGGATGCACAATCGCATGAAATGCTCAATTCTGACCAGAGCACTTAATATATGCACTTTATGTGCTTAATTTACAAGTATAATCCAATTCTTTTAAATTGTTGTGATCACAAACTTATTCATGACTGTAGAATGAGCTGAAATATAAATTATTGTGTTCACATGACTTAAAATGGATGCAGAATCGTTTGAAATTCTCAATTCTGTGCAGAATGCTCAATATTTGCAATTTATGTGCATAATTTACATGAATAATCCAATCTTTTTTTATTTTTTTAGATCCTAAACTTGTTCATGACTGTATAGAGAGCTGAAATTAAATTACTGTGATCAAGTTTTAAAATGGATGTACAATCGATAAAAATTCTCAATTCTGTACAAAACGCTCGTTATTTGCAATTTATGTGCATAATTTAAATGTATAGTCGAATCCTTTTAAATTCTTTATATCATGAACTTATTCTTCACTGTATAAAGAGCTGAAATATAAAGTATTGTGATCAAATGACTTAAAATGGATGTACAATAGCTTGAACGGCTCAATTCTGTTCAGAATGCTCATTATTTGCACTCTATGTGCATAATTTACATTAATAATCCAAACCTTTTAAATTTGTAAGATCATACACTTATTTCTTCACTGTATAAGGAGCTGAAATATAAATTATTGTAATCAAACGACTTAAAGTGGATGCATAATTGCTTGAAATGCTCACTTCTATCCAGAACGCTCATTATTTCCAAATTATGTGCATAATTTACATGTATAATCGAATACTTTTAAATTTTTTAAGATCATAAACTTATTCTCCAGTGAATGAAGATAAATAGATATTATTGGGATTAAATGACTTAAAATGGAGGTACAATCGCTTGAATGGCCCAATTCTGTCCAGAACGCTCATTATTTGCACTTTATGTGCATAGTTTACATGTATGATCCAATCCTTTTAAATTTTTTGGATCATAAAAAATATTTTTCACTCTATAAAAGAGCTGAAATATAAATTATTTTGATCAAATTACTTAAAATGGATGCACAATCGCTTGAAATGCTTAATTCTGTCAAGAATGCTAATTATTTGCAATTGATGTGCATAATTTACATGTATAATCCAATCCTTTTAAATTTTTAATATCATAATTTTATTTTTCACTGTAAAAAGTGATGAAATATAAATTATTGTGTCAAATGACTTAAAATGGATACACAATCGCTTGAAATGCTTAATTCTGTCCAGAACGCTTATTATTTGCAATTTATGTGCATAATTTACATGTATATTGCAATCCTTTTAAATTTTTTAGATAATTATCTTATTTTTCACTGTATAAAGAGCTGAAATATAAATTAGTTTTATCAAATTACTTAAAATGGATGCACAATCGCTTGAAATGCTAAATTTTATCCAGAACGCTCTTGATTTGTAATTTATGTGTGTAATTGGCAATTATAATCCAATCTTTTGAACTTTTAAGATCATAAACTTATTATTCATTGTATATAGAGCTTAAGTATAAATTATTATGATGAAATGACGTAAAATGAATGCACAATCGCCTGAAATGCTCAATTATGTCCATAACGCTCATTATTTGCACTTTATGTGCGTAATTGACAAAATCAAGATGCCCAAGTGCAGTTTTTTATATCAACCAGCAATTATCCTCATAAAAAAGAAAGGGAAAAAATCTTACATAAATAACAAAAATCTATGAAATTACATTACAACTCTCATATTACATTTAGAGAAGTACAATGGACTTTCAACTTGGAGACTAAGTAATCCAAACATGTATTATATCACATCACATCAGAATCATTATGGATGCTTGAGGAGCCACTCTTGAATGGCAGAACGAAGGGCATAATTTGGTGTAAGTTCAGGGTGAGGAAGGGGCAAATTTGTCATTGGCGATGTCTCATGGCCACTATCGAGCCAACCTTTAATAGCTTCAGCTTCGTATGTATAACCATCAGCTGCAATATGAGGATCCTTCATTACCTCCTGGAAATCATAGTGTTTCACCAACAAACCAAAAATGATAAGTCGTCGTGTGATGATGATGATGATGATGATGCAAAATATTTCTAGTGGAGGGTTATGACAAAACTTGTTATGTAAAATATATGTTTTATGATATTATTGCATGTTTTATGATATAATCAATTTCTGTGTAAAGAAAGAAAGAAAGAAAAAAAAATTAGCACTGCTTTTGTGCCTTACGGGTGCGTGTAATATGCTTCAGGGTAAGAAAATTGATCACGCCCAGCATTAAGGGTTTGGCACTTTTAAATAGAGTTAAAATTTAAACCAAAATATATAAACAAATTAATAAACAGATACAAAAACTTTGTTATAGGCTAATGTCGGAATTTGAAAGTCCCATATTTCTGTCAGACTTTAGAAATCCGAGACTACGATAAAATTATTAAAATTTAAATAAAATTGATAATATCTTCAAAATTATGATTTAATATAATAATATTTAAAAAAATTTCGAGCATTCAGTGACAGCGAAAAAGCGCTGGTGGCCACCATTTTGGCAGAGAGATAAAAGTGAGGGAAAATGGGAGACAATATATAGGGTTGGTTCCATCGAAGCTTCCTGTCTTCCTAGCGAGTTTTGACAGGTCGAATAAACAAAAATCATTTTGGGTTTTGGTGTTTGAATAATTTTTCGTCGATATTGATCTCTTAACATGTGATTTTAATAGCTTGGTGTAAATGTTTCTTTTTTGGTTTTTTTAACCGTGACACGTTTTTCAGTTGTGATGTTCATTTAAATGAAATGTCAATCTTAATGCAAGAATTGGGGCCATTTAAAATAATGGTAGTCAAGTGATCAATCTACAATATGTAGAGATGACATCGTTATATTTTGTAAGGCAGAGAGGATTTTTGAGGTTTTTTTCAGGACTCAAAGTCAATTATAGCAAAAGTGAGGCTTACTCAACAAATCTAACACAAGTTAAGTCTGAACAACTAGCTGCTATTTTTGGATGTCTTTGAGCTTTTTTCCCTTCAAAATATTTAGGCGCTTAAGGAAAAAACGACAACTTAATTATATACCAGCTTATACAATTCTAAAGAATGTATTATTTATGAAGATATTTAGACTTCTTTTCATATTCGGAGATATTAAATTAAGACTCATCTGACAAGGCCCTGAAAGACTCACTAAGGAAATAACCCATAATGAAATTGTGATCTTGGGTATAAACAGGTGTATCCAAAGGAGGATGAATCGTTCCGAGAGGATTGATTAGTAGGAGCTAGTATGTATGGACAATAAACTTCTATAAAACTACCTATATATAGAAGAGGTCGCGTTATTGATGTGAAATGGATTGAGATGATCTTTTTTTGATAAATGCTTTGTGTATATAAAAGGTAAAAGAAAAGGGTGGTGATAAAGTAGAAGACATGTAAAGGAGATGTAATTTTTCAAGATTTTGCCTAGACAAGACATGTCCTTTTTGCCACCAGAACCTGCTACCTTGATAGTGTAATATTTTTGGGTGAGAAAAATAAACCCCATACAGCAAAATAAATCCCAACCTATTGGAAAAAATTGTAGCTCTAGGAATGAGAAGGGATTATAGATAGATTTCAAAATAAATTGCAATGTTGTAAGGACCATATGTGCCATACAAGGGAACAATCACTTACAATAGTGTACCATCTTCTCTTCCTATTTTTTTTTAAGGTCGGTTTGAAACCAACAATTTTGGAATAAGGAATTTGAAAATTGCTCTCTCCGTGAATCGAACCAAGGACCACTTGATTGGCGGAATAGAGCGAAACCACTGAGCCAAATAGCCCAGCTTATCTTCTCTTCCTATTTACGTAACGGTTTTCCATCAAATGTTAGTAGTGGTATGGGGAAAAATTGATTCAATTAGAGAACCAAATTTCTATGGTACTTAGCTGGTAAGAAAAGTTACCATCTCGTAAAATGGCGTACGCGTAATTAAGCCGAAAGATGTAATGGCGTTTAGATGTGATCCATCTTAGGTATTAACTCATATTTACTTGGAAAGTGGGTCCGGATATCATTAGATCCAAATTCTTATGACTGGTGAAAAGATCTTCGAGTCATGGGTGAAACTAGAGGCCTGGCCTCCTTGAAATTCCAATTATTTTAATGTTTTAATTAACTTAAATTTGATTTAATATTTGGCCCTTCTAAATCTAAGAATTCCAAATTGGCCCCCTCTAATTTTTTTCCTGGTTCCACCCCTGCTTCGACTTTATAAGTATTTTAATAATGATAATGAACAGACTTTGGTTTCATTTATGGGAGACTCTTAAACAATTGAAAAAATAGTGAAAGTGAATTGCCCTTAGGAAATAGAGAATGGTCAGTCAGTATCTTTTTGGTAAAACATATGGTACGACAAAATGACGTCAAATTAGATTTACATCCCTTATACCATGGTTTTGAATACCCTACCGGGTGCAGGAAAAACTAAGTACCGGATCTGGACCTAGTAGAAAAAGGCCTAAATATCCGCCAGTCTGTGAACCGTATAAAACAGTATAAACCGAAATTCTACAGTACTAAACCGGCCGGTTTAAGCCCAACACATCAAACCACAGAAAGATTGCGTAAAAATTTAATATGCAAATTTGGGGATTCGAACTTCGGGTGAGCACTGTGGGAAGCGACCGCACTATCCACTGGGCCGAACAGGCCTGTTGATCTTCGATGCCATATTAATCTATTTGTCTACTTAAACTGGTATGTACCACCGGTAAATTGTGTACCGCCATCAGCGCCGGTTTGATGGCCAGTAGGGTATTAAAAGCATAGCTTTATACCATGTGTTTCAACAAAAGATATCAGTGTAGCCGTGGCTTTACAAAGCAATTTGACAGATTTGCATTTTAATAGAGAATTTTCTCAAGAGGCAGGGTAGACATTTATAACCTGCAAAATAAGTTAAAAATTCTCTCTTATATTTATCCAATGATCAAGATAAAGTCATTTGGATAGGGAAAAAAGATGACAATTTTCCACCAGCTCGATTTACAAATGGTTGATGAATAAGAGAAGTTTGAGTAGGGAGTTCATACCATTTGGAAACTTAAAATACCATTTAAAATACAAATATTCCTCTGGTTGCTTAGCAAAAGAAGATTTAACAAAGGATATCATTTACGCATTAGATGGTAGAACAAAGATGTATTATTTAACTATTGTTCAGATTTGGAAACAATAAATCATGTGATTGCATGCAGTAATAACTGATTACTTGGTTATGGTTGCTTAAACAATTTTAAGTTAACATGGAACTGAAAACCCTTGAAGATTTGTGGGCTTATAATAGCTCCAAGAAAGATTCTGATAGATTACCATTCAAAATTTGTTGAACATGGGAGTCAAGTACAATTAGTCGGTGGTTCTATTGTTTACTTAAAGGTAACATGATCAATTCTCGCGACTCTCTAAATAAATATCCTTAATTCAAAAAAAACCTTTCAAAATTTCTCGTGCAGCAATATTTTGGCAATAATGGATAAATAGGAACGAGGCTTGCTTTAGATTTGTCAAATGTCATACTTATAGGAATGCTGGTAAGAAATTTTATCATTAGTATTTATTTGGACAGGTTTTGGAAGGCAGGTTTGAAAGAACGAGATGCTGGGATGGTGCCATTGCCATCTTTCGATGAACTTCCAATCTAGATTGAATATTGTGCATGATCGCTCTGAAGAAGTTTGGGTAGATGGAGATTAGTTGTTTGTGCAACGATGATAGGGAAAAAAACAAAGATAATCCATTTAATTAAGAAGTTATGTTAGATCTCTGTTTAATAATCTTGTGATTTTTGTTTCTTATTATTTGTTAGTTAGAATTTAGAAACATAGAGTTGATTGTAGTTTAATAAAGCTTTGTACATGTGTCCTGAGCAAGGGGATTGGTTCTGGTTTTATGACATTAGGTAGAATAGGGGTAGGGGTACTGATATCTATAGTTGGTATCAGTGCTGAGTTTTATTTTTACTTTTATTTTCGATTTCATATGATTCTGTAATGACTTTACGTTGTACGTTTTTTGCTTTTTCAGAAATGAAGAGTGTAGAGCAAACACTCTACTTAATTTCCGACAAAGGTTATAAGTATTATTGATGTTTAGATCTCGAGGAGTTGCTTAATCCTTATTACTACTTACGCACGCTGAATATTCGACAAAATTCACCTAGAGTAATTTGATCAATATAAAAAAATTCTGAAAATTTTACCTGGAAAATAGGGCACATGAAGTATGAAGGTATCCCCTTTTCGTCAAGTTCAGATTTAAAGCTAGGAGACACAGATAGTGAAGCAGCCTGCATCAAGGATTCAACCAGCTTCCACTCACTGTCCAAATTAGGGCGCTTCCTCCTGTTCATCTGAGCACATCGCAACCCGAGATTGACCAATTGCTTGGCTTGTACGAAAGGCCACTCTCCAGCTGTTTCATCTATCATCAAATGTAGAGAATCAGTCTCAATGGCGTCCTCGACATCAACTACAATGTTTGTAGGGGGCTTTCTGGTTAATAGTTGAAGGATAATTATGCCAAATGAGTAGACATCAGATTTTACTGTTATCTCTCCACTCCTAAGAAATTCTGGGTCCATGTATGCAAATGTTCCCCTGAGGTATTTGGTGCGGTACACTAAGGTGTTTGTGTTGGTTTCTGTTAAAAGACGAGAAATGCCAAAGTCGCTGAGCTTACTAACTAAGTTTCCATCTAGGAGGATATTCGCTAGCGTAAGGTCCCCATGAACAATTGGATTGGGGTTTGAGTGAAGGAACAAGAGAGCACGACATATTTCTCCGATAATACGCGTTCGAACCTGCCATGTGAGTGGCGGGGTGCCCCCTTGGCATAAAAGTCGATCTTCAAGACTACCATTTGGTAGATACTCATAGATTAAAGCTGAATTTTCTGCGCATGTTCCTATCAAGGTAACAAGGTTTTGGGTGCCTCATTCTGCTTAGGATAGATACCTAGTAATCCATAATAATAAATATGTGTTAGTCAAGTGCTATCTATATTTTTAAAAATCTACAATTGGGATGACTTCAGATATCAATTGATCTTGCGCCATATCATTAAAATTAAGTAAAGTTCCTTGTTTTGTATTGACATGCAGTCATCAGTTACCAATTGAGTTATGTGACAACTTGGTTCCAATATATTTACCTCTTGTTCAAATTCTGGCTTGCCCTGTAAACTTTCAGAATGCAGCATCTTTATAGCAACCGTGGTGTTGCGCAAAAACCCTTTGAAGACACTACCAAAACCTCCTTCACCAATTTTATGTGAATTGCTGAAGTTCTCAGTTGCCTGGTGAAGCTCTAATAGCGAAAACTCGGAGAACGCTATGTGAGATCCACGAATACGACATCCACGTAACTCTTCGACCTCTTTAACTGCATTATCTCTCTCCTCTTGCAATTTTCTATTTTCCTCTTGTAGCAAATGTAATTCGATTTGAATTATTTTTATATCATTTTTCTGTAAAACCACCTGTTTAATTTTTACTGGGTTATCTTTCTCCTCTTGCACTGTAGTCGGCCTTGTAAGACCCTGCCAAGAAAAAAAAAAAAAAAAAAAAAAAAAACATAAGAAAAGTGTAACTTTTGGACAAATGTAACCGTCAAATTAAAGAAAAAAAGAAAGAAAAGAGTTGTAATTTCAGAGTTAGGACATCGGCTGCTGTCGCTACTTCGCCAAAGCTGCTCCCATTGTTGTTGCTGCTGCTCGATCCATTACTACAATAGAAAAGAATTTTAACAACACTATATTAACAATAGATAATATATATCTAAAAACTAATGTTAAATGGGTTGAATGATATCTTTTAATTTAGAAAAAATAGCGATGGTTTTCTACAAAAAAAAAAAAAAAAAACATCGCTTCATTCTATAAAAATAAAGCGAGACCTATTAATGCGATAATATATCTAAAGATAATCATCGCCAAAAATTAGTTTTTATATTTTTTTCCCTTCTCCTTTCTAGTAGAAAAGCAAAACCCCATTACCGACCCTAGCCACTATTACCTTTCAACCCTAAACTGAACTCATTTTTCTTGTTCAAAATATACAGCAAAAAATTAACCAAAAAATAAGAAAAATAAGAAATAGAAAGGAAGAAAATGAGATATATTTGAACAATAATCGGTAAATTTTGAATTTCCTCTTTTTTTTTTCTTTTTCTTTTTTTTAAGTCAATTAATTTTAGACCATAGAAAAATTAATAATTTTATTCTCTACAAATCTAACTGATATTAAGGTGTTTAAATGAATGTATCTTAATTAAAAAATATTTTATTATTTTTTCTAATTTTTAAGACATTAAAAGTGATTTTTTTTATAAAAATCCGAGTTTTCAATCCGAGTCACCGATTTTATTTATTTATTTTTTTTTTTGAATCATCCTATCCGACTCCTTAGTCCAACAATCCAAGTCTGAGTTTGAGTCCAAATTTCAAAACAATGGTTTTCAAAATAACCAGACCTAATGGGTGTATAAAGGATATTTGCAAGCTAAGCATAGCACGCCGGCACTACGTACGTGGTCCTCACCACCGAACTTCAAATAATATCAATTGGGATTTAATTTATTCTCCGGTGATAAGACATCGTTAAAGTTTACACTATATCTGCAACAAGTTTCAGAATTTTTTTTTAAGAAACTTCCTTTGAGTAAGTTTTTTGGTTTTCTTAATGGACAATCATCGAGCTTAAGCTCATCAAGGATCTCCTGGATCAATTTTGCACAATAACAACTGTTCGTTAGAGATATATAGCGTCATTGGATGGAAGAAGTGGCTTTTTTTTTTTTTCTTTTTTTTTTTTCAATTACTTTGCAATCTTGTTTTAATTTTTTAATAAAATCTTGTTGGTTGGTACTCCCAACTAAAAAGAATCTTATTTTAATACTGAAGTTCTTATGGTATTTCCATTTTGTCATTTTTTTTCTTTCTGTAATAATTTCAAAAATGCTGATTTATTCCTCAAAATACCAAATGTAGATATTTGACAGATGATCATAAGGCCATTAAACACCTTTAATTTGCAACCAAAAAGGACAAAAGAGGTACACTAAATCTTGGGAGGACAGCCTATTATAGTGTTCTTGAATGTACACTGCTTACAGGGCAAAACCAGGATTACGATATAGAGGAGCTACAGCTCGAAAGATTGGAACTAAAAAAATATAACAGTATAATGTGCTATAAAAAATTAATAAATAATAATTTTCTAATAAAATACTATTTAGTAATTGAATAAAACAAAATTGTTTTTTATAAGAATATTTCAGCTAACAAATCTATTTCAATTACTTGCATTTTTTTTTCTTGCATTTCTTATGGATCTTTGATACGATTGTATAAAACAATTATAGGAAGAACTCAATTTGTTCTCCGTAGTAAACTCTTCTTGGAGATCAATTTTTTATTTTTTAAATTTATTTAATATTATTTTTGAATTTCAGAAAATTATGAATCGAATTAATTTTTAAACCTCCTAATTAAAAATATTCAGAAGTCACATTTTAAAAAATATATAAAATTGCTCTTAAAGGAAATTTAAATATATAGATAATATTGAGCAGTTTGGATCGGTCGTTTAAAATTTTAATAGTTGAAACTCAAATCGTATTTGACTCTAGTATTACTCAAAACTACCAACTATTATGGATAAATTGAGCTTTTATTTATTTATTTTTGAAGCAGGCCAAAGATAATTTATATTAATCAAAAGTATCAAATTTGTAGGACCAATTAATAAAAATCCAAATATTAGGACGTGCCAAGCACACCACTGCCCCTCTCTAGTTTCGCCACTGACTTCTTGTACTGGTATTGTTTAGATGGTTTGGAATAAGGAAGGAATAACATTTTCGGGAAGAAAAATTAGAAAAGTATTATTCCAAGAAAAATGAGAAGAGTGTTATTCTGAAAAGGAGAAATATTGTTTGGATGATGAGTTGAGAAGAAAAATGGACGAGATAAATTAAAATTAGGAAGAATGTTATTCTGAAAAAAAAATGTTGTTTGGATTACACTTCTTTCGGAAATTATACTATTAGAGATTAATTGTTCTGTAGCGAAAGAGTTGATGAAAGAGTATAAGATTTTAAAACAAAAAACAACCTTGTTTTGGCGTGGCACTGATCCACTGTTTAGTCGCAGCCCTAGGGTTTACCAGATTGGAGATCGGAAAGAGAATCTGCTTCGTCTTCCCCACCACAATAGGGTTGGACATCGAGCTTCGCTCGATACAATAATTTTTACATAGTTTAAAGTTTGATTTATTTTATGTAAATTTTGTTTTGTCACTGAGTGCCCATCCAGTTGAATTCAATGATTCAGTTTAAGTACCAAGCAAAATATAATGGTAACAAACTAAATAAAGAAATCTAAATATTTTTTTCCCCAATTTTGGATATAATATTTTCCGATCTGAATGTATCTAAAGTTCTAAACCTAGTGCAAAAAAAAATCAGATTGTTATGGGGGAGATACATAGCTTTCTTTTTTTTTCCTACGGGTCATGCACTCATGCTTCTACATCAAAAAAAATAAAAATAAAAGTTACTTGAGACACGGTATTAATTCCATTAATTACATTCTCAAAATTTCTATCGTTCTTCAATCTTCCATTTAATCTAGCTGTTTAGATAGGCCTCTTTGGTATTTTCATTTAATGCGCTCCATCAATCCTCAATATTTCTTTCCTTTTTCAAAGAGCAAAATATCTACAATATTAAACACAGCTAGTATGCAAACCTGGCACCTTTTGGGATTCAAAATGACCTTTGAAATATGCACCAGTAACGTCTCTTAATTGCATACGTTTCAAATATTTTGTCAGCTATGCACCAGTAACGTCTCAAAATAAAGCAGTAATCTTAGAGAAGTACAAAATATTCTTTTTTAAATTACATTCATCAATTTTTAAATTATGCATTGCCGCATGTTAACTGTCACATTCTGAAATTGACCGAGAGCCACCCATAACCTATGGAACATGAAACTGCACCTCTTTCAATATTACAATTAGTGTAAATAAAAAGACAAAAAAAGTAGACAATAAAACCTTAGCTTGAGATTGCAAAGATTCAGATTTCAAAAAGAGCTTTTACTTAGGCATGCATGTACCATGATTGATATTGCCTAATACAGTGTATAATAGCTGTGAAAATATTAAGCAATACAAAACATGTAGTAATATACTAACCAGTATAATGGCAAAGAAAAAGTATTATTTCTTAATTTATGCACTTCATAATTTACTGCTTATTTCTTAATTCTTTAGTACATATTTTGAATATTCTCAAAATGTGCAATTGTGATGCTGTATAAAGTTCCAAAATTCACCATTGTATAGGCCTCATAATTTTATTAAAATTGGTGTCCCTCAATCTTGAGACCTCTGCAATATAAATTTTGAAGTAAAATAAAAGCACAGTTCATAAGAAATATGCCCTGCACAGGAAAGTAATAATAAAATGGAAAGAGATGAAATGACTTAAACCTTCAGCTTAGTGATATCTAATATTACTTTTTCATTTATTCATTCTGATAGCTATCACAATAATAAAAAAAGATGGCCATTAAAAACCCTCTAAAAGCCTCATGCTATCAAAGTGAGAGATTCATTGCTTCCAATTAATCATATATATATTGGTCATTAAAATCTGTCTTAATTTTTTTTTCGAAATACAACCTCAATTTTGGCACTTAATGGTGGTCAGTTTTGAAATGTGTAAGCTAAATGTAGAGGAATAAATGTATGCTAAAATTGTCAAATTTAAAACGGCTCTTGTATAGACCAGTATATGGTCCTCTCCAACTACCTAATTACATCATCAAGATATGTGCTTACATCAAAACAGTGTTGTTACGATGAACAAAGAAGGCACAGGGAGGCCTCTTGATCTTACCACCCTTGCTTGCATTCTTCCCTTTTTTTTAACACCGAGCCTATCAACCACAAAATCAAACAAACAATATTCAATTCTAATAAACAAAGATTTACAAATCCACAACCACTGTATCTTCCAAACCCAGGAATTGATGATATGTCTATATTGATGATCTGTCATTCACAAACCCAGGAACTTCAGGTTATCTCTTATTTTAATTTAGTTATCTTTTTTTTTATTTCGGAATTGAAAACTGAAGTACAGCTGTACATGCTTCATGACCGATGAATTTCTATTAAAAAAATTAATATATAACATAAAAATTTACTAAAACTTCAGAGGATCCTAAAAGTGGATTTTTGATTCCTGACATAGCCTCCATAAGGGAATAAATGCCCCTTAATCCCAAATTTCCTTTTTAACTTGTGCATATCATGTCAACTCAGTACTACTTTGTGATTAATTGTACAAAAATTTCCTCATTGAATGTATTTTTGTTTGCTTGCATCATATTACTTAATTATAAAAATAATGCAAAAATCCAACTTTCTTAAGTTAAATTTTGAAAAATTTAAGCAAAATTTTTCCAATGCGTTATTCTTAGATGGATGGCATAGCAAATATTTTCGTCAGAAAAAACGATCAGCGTACCATACCATTCATGTTTAAAGTAATTAAGACAATAAAAGAGAATAGCTCAATTTTCCATTCTTCTTAATCAGTACCTGCATGAGAGAAAGCTTGATGCATCTCCTTCACTCCGATTAGAAAGGACTTCGCGAACAGTTGGTTGATTAAGGGCTTGACGTCGACCATCTGTGCCGCTGTTCTTGAAATGGTTATGGTTAATGGTTAATAAAATAAAAAATGGAACCTTCTTAAAATATAAAACAAAAAATAAAACGAATTAGTTTAAAACTACAACAGTATAGAAGTGCGACCAGCCCAATTAATGTTTGATAATAATGAGTCCATTTCATATGAAATTCACAAAATACATTAAATATCGCCTAAACATTATGTCTAGACTTTGATACGTAATATTGAGGCATTTCTTCAAACACTTCATGTGCTTGTAAAGCACTCGATCATAGCACAGTTAGTGGCATTATACAACACTGAAAACATTTCTTCAAAAACATTGAAAATTGAATTGCAAACCTCATCCAATTTAATTGTGAAGAATAAACAAACAGTAAGTATTGACCTTGGATGCATAAATTACGTGTGCTTATTCAAATTGATGAGCACCTTTTTAAAACTACCAATTGAAGTAATTATATGAAAAAAGATAGAAGAATTGCATGACTATGAATATATATTGGATAATTGTTTTTTTTTTTTTTTAGTAATCCCCATCAATAAGGTTAAGAAAGGGAAACAATCAAACCTTAATTGATAAGTACTGTGCCTAACACGATCATGGAGGTACAACTGCACTTCTTGTTGTAAGTGGTAACCACATACACATATCGGCAATAATTGGGGCCCATCGTCTCATTCTGTCCCGTGGTCATCCTATTTCGGATAAACTTTTTTCTCTTTCTTTAACTTGCATAAATTCAAACATGAACCACAAATCAAAAGGAGAAAAAAAAATAGAGCATAAGCTCACCCTCTTAATTAGTCACAATTTCACTTTTGTTTCCATTTGGCTTTCGTTCTTGTCACATGTAGAGAAAGAAAACAATTTAAAGGAGAGAAGGATAAATAGTAAAAAAAGAAAGAGAGAGAGACCGGTAGATGTTACCTTGGGAGGAACAAAAAAGCTGATTGAGAAACGAAGCTGCCACGGAGAAATCGATGGGTGCTCCTTTTCTTCTCCTTTAATAGAATCGTAGCTAAGATTATACGGAGAATGAGAAGAGGCGATGCGGGAGGCGAGCAGGACAGAGGTGGTAGGATTGATAAAGACGGAGAGGCGACGGATGAAGAGAGGTGGTCGGAAAACAAAACTCGCACCTATGAGATGCTTCCATGTTGCATCCGTCTCTCTCGGCTCAATAAACGAAAAGGACGGTCAAGCAAAAGTAAAGAGAGGATGGAGGCGGAAAAAAACATTACCGCTGGAACAAAATAACAGAAGAGATAGAAAACCGCTGATAGGGTGATAGGGAGAAGACGGACGAGATTTAATCATCTAAAAAATATTGAACGGACAGATGTTGCTTTGAAAACTGCACAAAAAAATCACGCCTATTATATTATACTATAGATTAAAAGCCGTGGTCCGCTTTTCAAAAGCGGCCACAGACTTTTTTTTTCTTTTTTATAATTTTTTTATTTTTTATAGTTTGTTTAAAATAAATTAATAATAGTTGTACCAATTAAAAATAGTCGTACAAATCATTAATAATAGCAAGATTTTTTTGGGCAAAATATTTATGTCAAGTTTATATAGCGACTTTTTATAGAAGAAATTACTAATTTTGAACTTAAAAATTTTTGTCTATAATTTTAATAAGTTTTTTCATTAATATTAGCATGGTTTTTTTTGGCAGAAAATTTATGCTAAATTTATATAGCGACTTTCGTACCAATTAAAAATAGTCGTACTTAACATTAATAATAGCAAGATTTTTTTGGACAAAAAATTTATGTCAAGTTTATATAGCGACTTTTTATGGAAGAAATTACTAATTTTGAACTTAAAAAATTTTTGTCTATAAATTTTAACAAGTTTTTTCATTAATATTGGCACAATCTTTTTTGGCAGAAAATTTATGTCTCAAGTTTATATAGCGACTTTTTATGGAATAAATTACTAAATTTGAACTTACAAATTTTTGTCTATAAATTTTAATAAGTTTTTTACGATAATTTTTTTTTTTAATTTTACATTAGAAATTTTTATGTTTTACATAGCGCAACGAAGCTACGACTGCCACGTCTAGTAAGCATTATTCCAGAAAGATGCCTCTTCTTCCGGGAATAATCAAATGTGTGAAAATCTGGACTTTTCAATTTTTTCTTTCTGATCCACTAACCGATATTCTGCTAGCGATTCTGATCTGGAGTTTCTGTATCATGTTTTGCACGTTGACTTGCTAAAAAGAAAGTCAAAGCAATCATCCCTTGATTAATTGAAAGCTGTAGATAGGAAGTTAGCAACATTTACCTGATCCCATTGGATAACTCAGAGTACACGATGATCTTCTGCACATTGGTGCAATGAGGATGCATATCGAAGTTGCACGGGATGCAACGGTAATAAAATCCCTCCACCGTCTCCCTACAAAGGTCACAATACCTAGAACCTGTACCTGCAGAAAGGAATGAAAGAGCTAATTAACATTGTATACCAGCATATCACTAACATATTTATTAATTAATTCATTCATGAAAGAACACAAAACGTTTTTGGAAGGTCGGTAAGCGATTGCCAACAAACATACTTTATTAAAAGTTTAGAACAGAACTGAGAACTGAGAGAGACATAGAGCGGACATAAGTAAAATATAATAACTCAAAAACGTTCAATTTATTTTTTAATCCAAATCATGCAATCACTATGTGTAGGTGTACAATGAGTAAATTATGGAACCATTTTGAAATTTTATTTAATTAGGGCTAATATCAATAAAGTTAATGAGATGGAATTGTAACATATCGACCTCAATCCGATTCCATAATAATAAATAAATAAAATAATCACAATAAGTGCAGAACAGAGAAAAGAAAAAAAAAAAAAGTAACCAGTCTTAAGGAGGAGATTGTGCCGAGGATGTGCAAAGAACGATATCGTCTCAGGCAAACTTGCGCACTGCTCATGTAGATCAAAGTCACATGCATGACACCGGTAGTGAAGGCCACTTCCTAGGGTAAAGCACAGATCACATTTGTATTTTCCCCCATTTCCAGGCCTTTCAGCCCTTACTAACTCATGGATTGGGTGGGAGCAATGGATTAACGAGCTAGCCATCAATCTCTCTCTCTCTCATGCTCTCGCCCCCTCCATTATCATCTTGTTCCTACGTTCTTCTGCCCTGTTGTATTCATAGAATGAAGCCAAGACGGCAAGTCAATATTTCGAAGTTTGTTGAAGTATACTTTTCAAAATATGTTTTTCTATTAAATTCATTTTCTCTTTTCCATTACCATTTGAGTGGTAAATTAAGGAGCAATTAGATTCATGCCACTCAATAATTTTGAAATTTGAAAAATATTATTCCAAAAATGTGTATTTACAACATATCACTACAAACTTAATTTAATGAAGTTAGATATATGTCACTGATATCTATATCTACACACCCAAATTTTTAAACTTAAAAGAAGTTAAACATTTTGAAGTTAGAGAAGGGAGGAGTATTTTGGTAAATGAAAGAAATTGGATGTGAAAGTTAATATATAAGTGGCAAATTTATAAATAAATTAGATTTATAGTGATACATTTTGAAGTCACAACATTAGAGTAGCAGTTTTCAAAATATTTAACTTCCAAGGGGCATAAGTCTCAATTTGTCGTAAATTAATAGTTCTTAATAATTGCATATATACAGTGCAATCAGACTTTTAATCATGACGTTTTCAAAGTCTTCTAAAATGACATTAATCATTCCGACGACTCTTTCGAAGTCAAGTCTACCTTATTAACGCCTGAAAGTTAATTAGTTTTTTTTTCCCCCCCTTTTTCACAAGAAGTAGGTAGTACCCGCGGCGAGGGTTTGTAAACAATATTACATACTAATTTCAATAATTACATATTAACTTCAACAGTTATATACTAATTTCAATGGTTATAAATGAACTTCAACAATTATATATTAATTTTAACATTTATATATATTAACTTCAACAGTTATATATATTAAGTTAATGTATATAACTAGAACAATTACGATATTAACTTCAACGTTTATATATATTAACTAGAGCATTTAATATATATATAACTAGAATATTTATATATTAACTTCAACAATTATATATATTAACTAGAACAATTAGATAACTAGAACAATTATATATACATTTATGTTTCCTCTTCTCCTCCTCCCCTCCCCTGATGCTCATCCTCTGGATTTTCAAAAACGGAAAACGCGTGCAGGGAATGTGGGATGATAGACAAAAATAGAAAACGCTTTAATTATGTTGGATTTTATCTCATGAATTCTATAATCCTATCATCTCCTGATCTTCTATTAATGAGGACGCTAGATAATTAATGAGGATTACAGGAGATGATGGGATGATGGAAAGCAATTCTGGAAATTATATGGTCATGTTTTATTGTTTTTCTTTTTCTTTTTTTTCCCGGAAGACTGGTCGGCCATGCAGTAGCCAATAGCAAATGTATTAAAAGAAAAGAAAGTTATACAAAGTCAACATAGAGGAGTAATTAGTTACAATAAAGTGTAAACCTATAGCCCCCTTAAACAGTCAGCTCCGTGGCCTCGGCCTGAGCCCTGAGGACCAGTTTCGCACTTGCAATTCCACCTCGAAGAGTAATTTGTGCAGCACGGGCCTGTCATTATCAAAATTTTGCCTTGCAACGATTTTTCCAAAGTGTCCAGCAGGTAACTCCAGACTACATCCCAAAGCTCTGTTTCTCTCCTATTTTGCAGCCAAAAATCGCTGACCGTTGTGACCACCAGATTAATAGTAAGGTTGAACTGAAGTGCAACTGTTTGCCAAATGACGGTCGAGAAGGGACATGTTTGAAAAAGATGAAGAGTCTTCTAATTGCTGACAATGGCACAAAACACGGGAAAAAAGGGACGTTGTTTTATTGTCTTTCTACCACAAATTTTTGGTGGAACAAACCTACATGTCAAATTTTCCCTGCACACAACCTATTGCATAGCTAGTTACGCTTTCTAATTGTTTTCTAGATCTCATTTCACAATCCACGCACAACTATCAACAAATGTTTATAGTTAATGACAAAAATTCATCATGCTCAAAAGCAACACAAGACGACAGCTAAGTTTCATCTTAGAATACCTAACGAGGAATGCCGTGGCAAACACACTCATTTACTGATGTACAAATACTCTTCGAAAACCCACAGAAGCCAAGCTGAGACGGGTATGAAACTTCCTCAGTAATCATACTATGCAGCGCCTTATCTATAATTACTTTGTTATAACTGATGGCTGATACAAGATCAAATTATTAAAAAGAAAATTGCAACCATTAACAAGACCTACTTAACACTTTAACAGTACATTAAGTATACATGCATGTTTTCATCAAGTGCAATATAAAAGATGTACCAGTGGATATATTTCACAGTTTCACAAAGAAATTTCTTCTTTTTGAGGAGGAGCGGAGATAGGGAATCTTACGGTAAATCAGAAAAAAAGTATCTAAAAAATTACAGTACAGCTCTCAGTTTCTTTCATTTATTGTACGCTTTCACACCATGAAGCCATGTCTGAGCAATCCAACTATGTGTTATATCACATCAGTACCGTTACGGTTGCTTGAGGAGCGCCACTCTTGAATGGCAGAACGAAGGGCATAATTTGGTGTAAGTTCGAGGTGTAGAAGCGGCAAATTTGTCATTGGTGATGTCTCGTGGCCACTATCGAGCCAACCTTTAATGGCTTCAGTTTCGTATGTATAACCATCAGCTGCAACGCAAGGCTCCTTCATTACGTCCTGAAAATCATAATTTTTCACCGACATAAACAAAAGGATAAGTCAGAACAAGATCTTTTCCTAAATTAGAGTGTTAGATACCACATCTAAAGTTTTATTTATAAATTTATTTGATATGATAATTTTTTATTTTTATATGTACAAAAAGAATTATGTATGTACATAATGCAAAAAGATAACTCTTATATAATAATAATAATCGTACTCTCAAGAAGTAGTATTAAAACTTCCACTTCTCCTGGGAAATCAAAATTTCCAAGACATGCTCAAAATTGTGGGTATTCATCCCGACTGAAGGATGGATACATCGCAGTTGGGTGTGCTAGAATAATGTGCTCTTATTAGAGAAAAGTTTCACCGTTGGGTTGAGGAAAAATATATGTGGCACTACAGTTTCAATGACAGGGAAAAGACAGTGGTCTCTACCATAGACGGAGGCAGGAATTTTTTAATGGGGGTTCACATAATATATATATTATTAAAAATATGTATTTATAAAAATAAAAATATTGTAAATACATGTATTATGGAAATAAAAAGTCACGTAGCACCGTCCATGGTCTCTACTCTCTAGTTGAACTGTGTAGACCGATGAACGAGAGGGAAAATGGTTCCATAGTGCTACATGGAAGCTCCCGTCTTCCTAGCTAGCAGGGTCACATGTCGAATAAAAATAAAAACCATTTTGGGTTCTGGCGTTTATATAAAATGAACATCATCAAAGGTGAAAACGTGTTACAATAAAAAAAATTATTTTCGGCAAACTGTTAAATCACAACGTAAATAGTTTTGCAGCTTGCTTTCGCTGAAAAATGATTTTTTTTTTTTTTTAATAGTGACAGGCTTTCACTTTTGATGTCCATTTTAACGAAAAAGTCAATGTTAATGCAAGTATATTACTGCTTGATATCCCGAGGATTACTTCTCCCTTATTTTACTACTTTAGTTCATTACTTGTGACTGAGATTGGGCCATTGGGGTTTGGGTTTTGAAATGTTGGTGCCCACCTGTCAGTCAGTGTCGAAGGTTTTCGGCTCTTGGGTAACGTGGCTGAAAGTTTTTGGGTTTTGGAAGGGATTGAATGATGAATGAATGATCCAGCCCATTATTTGGGGCAACATGGGTCAATCTAACATTTAGGGCCTTCATTAAGTTGAAATTGTACACCCTCCAATGGGTAATGGGCCTTAGAGGTGGTGCTCTCTGGTTTTGTATGTTGTTTTTATTTCTTTTTCTATGCTGTTGTACTCTAATGTATATATGCTTTCCTTTTTTTATTTTTACTTTTGCATAGGAGGTTGTTATGTTTTTCTTACAATCTTGTAATATAAAGGAGATTCGAAAAAAATTACCTGGAAAATTGGACACATGAAATATGAAGGTATCCCTTTGTCGTCAAGTTGAGATTTGCAGCTGGGCGACAGTGACAGTGAAGCAGCTTGCATCAAGGATTCAACCAGCTTCCACTCACTCTCCAAATCCGGGCGCTTTTTCCTACGCATCTGAGCACATCGTAGTCCGAGATTGACCAATTGCTCAGCTTGCACAAAAGGCCACTCTCCAGCTGACTTGTCTATAATTAAATGCAGGGAATCAGTCTCAATGGCATCCTCTGCATCAGCTACTATGTTTGTAGGGGGCTTTCCAATTAATAGTTGAAGGACGATTATACCAAACGAGTAGACATCAGATTTTACCGTTATCTCTCCACTCCTAAGAAATTCTGGGTCCATGTATGCAAATGTTCCACTGAGGTATTTGCTACGGTATGATACGTTGTTTGTGTTGGTTTCTGTTAAGAGACGCAAAATGCCAAAGTCGCTGAGCTTACTAACCAAGTTGCCATCCAGGAGAATGTTTGCTAGCGTAAGGCCTCCATGAACAATTGGATTAACGTTTGAGTGAAGGAATCGGAGAGCGCTGCATATTTCTCCAATAATACGTGTTCGAACCGGCCATGTGAGAGGCGGGGTCCCCCCTAGGCAGGCAAGTCGATCTTCAAGGCTGCCATTAGGTAAATACTCATAGATTAAAGCTGAATTTTCTGAGCATGTTCCTATCAAGGTAACAAGGTTTGGGTGCCTTATTCTGCTGAGAATTGCCACCTATTGATGCATAAAAAATAATTATGAGTTAGTCGATCTAGAGCTATCTCAGTCGTTAGAAAAATACAGTTTCATGACTTATGTATATCAGTTCATCTTGTGCCATATATCACTAACATTTAATTCCTTGTTTTGCATTGACAGAACTCACTAATGAAGATACCTCTTGTTCAAATTCTGATTTGCTCTTGAGGCTTTGAGGATGCAGCATCTTTATAGCAACCATGGCGTTATGCAAAAACCCTTTAAAGACACTACCAAAACCTCCTTCGCCAATTTTATGTGAATCACTGAAGTTCTCAGTTGCCTGTTGAAGCTCTAATAGTGAAAACTCAGAGAATGCTACATGAGATGCATGACTAGAACTTCCACGTAATTCTTCAGCCTCTTTAACTGCATTATCTCTCTCCTCTTGCAATTTTTTATTTTCTTCCTTTAGCAAATCCAGTCGGCTGTGAATTTTTTTTATCTCCTGTTTCTGTATGACCTCATCTTTAACTGCATTGTCTCTCTCCTCTTGCAATTTTTTATTTTCTTCTTGTAGCAACTCTAGTCGGCTTTGAATTATTTGTATCTCTCGAGTCGGCATTGTTAGATCCTACTAAGAGAAAAAAAATATACTTAAATAAATGTATTTTTTGGAGAGAGGTAACTGTCGAGTTAAAGGAAAAAGGAAAGTAGTTCTAATACCAATTGAGTTAGGACATCGGCAGCAGCCACCACTTCGCCACGGCTGCTCCAATTGTTGTCATTACTGCTTGTTCCACTGTCATGACTATGCTCCATGGGCATAATGTGCCCAACGCATCTAATATGAAGGTCTATATTGCACATGCCACACCTACAAAAGACAGATAAATTTCTTATTTAATCATCTGGAGTACTTTGTCAAATAGCATTAATTGTACTTGTGCCACTATTTAAACCATTGCATAGCAACATTTACCTGTACAACCAGATGTGCCCATTGAAAAACCCGCAGGCACTGCAGTTGTTGTATGAAGGGACTAGGCAAAGACTATGTTCCGGGTGCAACTTAGTATGCACGATTTGCTGCGTCTTTGTGCAATGAGGATGCACATCAAAGTTGCACGAGATGCAAGAGTAATAAAATCCCTCCACCGGCTCCCTACAAAGGTCACAAATCCTAGAACCTGTACCTGCAGAAAAGGAATAAAAAACTAATTAACATCATATTTACATTTTTGCAAGGTTGGTTGGCCATTGCCAACAAAAATCTATAGTAAAACAGAACTCCAAACTATAATAAACAAACAGCAGGGACAATATAACTGAAAACTTTCAATTATTTTTATATTAATCTAAACCATGCAATTACTATATAGTATTAGATACTTTCAAATTATTTCTTCTATGATTAAATTATGGAATCATTTAGCTTCTTAAGTTTAGTTATTGCAAAAAATCAATTAAATTAATGACATGGATCAATTGAAAGCTGAAACCTCCTCAATCCGATTACATAATAGTAACAATAAATAAATAAACAGAACACACAACAGAGGAAAGAAAAATAACCTCGCTTGAGATGGAGATTGTGCCAGGGATGTGCAAAAAAAGATATAGTCTCAGGAAACTCAGCACAATGCTCATGTAAATCAAAGTCACAGGCATCACATCGGTAGTGAAGTCCACTACCCCAGGCTCGACACAGATCACAAGTATATTGGCCACTCGGGCTGTAAGTACTTACTAACCTATGAGCTGGGTGGGAACAATGGGTTATGGAGCTGGCCATCCCTCTCCCTCCCTCCCTCTTCCTTCGTTGGTATGACATGTAAATATGTATTAATTCATACAAATGAAGTCAACGCACATATTAATGTGCTAATATTCGGTAGGTAATTAAATTAATAGGGCTGTCAGGCGTCATTTATTGTGTATATATCCTGTGCCATCATACTTTGTGAATCATGACCTATAAAAAGTCTTCCGGCCTCCAATAAGAAAAAAAAAAAAAAAAATTTTCAAAGTCTTTGAGATGCCCAACTGCCCATCCAAAGTCATGTTCATACCTCATTAAAGCCTCAAAGTTAGCAAATGCTTTTAATTTTAATATTTTTTCTTTAAGAAGGTAAGGTACCGTGAGCACAATCACTTAGGTGTCTATACAATTTTTAAAATAGAAATATATATAAATTGAGATATAATTGTGACCATGCAATAATTCATCTGTAATAACTTGAAAACAAATTTATCGAAAATAGATAAAAAAAAAACATTTAGAAAGTTAAACTAATAAATTTCCGTCAGACGTTGAACAAGTGTTAATCCAGCCATGGAATTTTTTTCTTCCTCTTTGGTGCGCACAGTGAGAGCAATAAAGGGATAGATAAGGGAATTCGTACAAAGGACTGAGATTGGGGGTTTGGAAGTTATCGAATGATGAATAAATGATTCGACCCATTATTTGGGGGGACATGGGTTGTTCTAACATTTTTTAGTTGAAATTGTACACCCTCGGACCTTAGAGGAGTGCTCTCTGTTTTTGTGCTCAAATTTAATGTTTTCCTTTTTGTTTTTACATAGGAGCTCGTTATGATCTTTTTTAATTAAATCTTGCAATTTAATTTTAAAAAATAATAAAAGAGAGCATGTTGATGTGGGGGGCATCCTAGAATGGACCTTTAATAGAAATAATGTGTTCTCAACTTCTCATAAATTATTTGTCTCCATCTTCGTAATTAAAAATGATATCTAAGTGGTAATCATGAGGATGTGTTGACAAGAAAACATAACAGCTATGATGTGTACTCTATCAAAATTTTTTTAATTTAACACTGCCAATAATAAAAAAAATCATCTTCTCAATAAAATTTAATCCTTAATTTTGAATTAGTGGGAAAAACTATTTTGTTTTCTTTTTGTGTACTCTGTCAAAAATTAATAATCTTATTATGAAATTGATTGCAGGGATGGCGACATTCCGAATTAGTTTCTCCAATAATCAGAAAACATCTAGCTCATAGAAGTATGGAACCATTAGGCAGGGCACAAAATTACCAACGATCGACCTGCTATATGTATAACGATCAGCTATGCAATTTGTTATATTACACATAGAGAGTGCTATTTATAATTAATAAAAACTAGACTTTAATATTGTTCATTTTTGTTGGAATAAGCGAAGCCGTATGAACCATATGGTCTATATGCATCAGTTTGGTTCGCAACTTCTGGTTAAATTCGCATCAATATTATAAATAAAGATGTGTGGGTGTCGGAATCTTTTAATTAAATATCATCCGACACTACAAGCATTGTGAAATAGTTGTGCAATAGCATTTTTGCTGATTTCTATAATGAGATACTTTGTAACTAATTGTGTGTCGGGTGTTATTGCTCATAAAACTAACTCGGTTCAACATTAGATAATAATTTGGCAACACATTTGTAAAAACCCAAAAATGTTAATTATAAGTTAATTAAGTAAATAATAATCTTCAGGCAAACAAATAAATTTAAAGGATGAAAAATCAAATCAAAAGTTTAATTCCCATTTTTAAAGCTATAAGACGACATTATTCGAATCCGATCAATATCAATTTCGGCCATTTACAAAATTTTCGAGGATTTATTTGATTTAAGCAATTAGATTATATTATAAAATTTCCAAATGAATTATTTACTTAAATATTTGGATCAGGCCATAAAAATTTAAATTATCTATTTTATAAAATTAACATGAGTGTAATTTGTGTCAAAATCTATGTGGTACTATTTGTTTAAATCAATTACTAAAATTCCTTCAATCTGGACCTTTAGATCGAGTTTGGAACTGCTTGATTTTTCTGAGCCGTCGGATCATCTCCATTATTCTCTCTTAATCTCTCTCTTTCTTCTCTCCTCTGCCGACAGAACCCCCACCTGTTTCCCCCTTCCTTCTTCTTGCTCGCGTGTCACTCATGGCGCCACTGTGGCGATTTCCCTCGACCAATCCGCTTAACCCTCTCTCCTCCGTGTCCCACTCGCTTGCGATAGAAGCTCCAGGTCACTCTTCTCTCTCCCCCGTGGCAAAACCCTCGACCCCACCTCCAAGTTTCCCTCTGCCCCAATTCCCGCAACCAATCAGAGAGGCCCCTAAGCCCCTGGTTTTCTTCTCTGGTTTCTCCAAGCCGAGTAATGGCTTGCCATTTGTCTCTTCCCCCGTGCTTGACCTGGATCCTACCACTGCCCCTCTCACCCTCCAGCGATCCGCCACTTCAGCAAATCGACCCCACCCCCTCTCCATTTCTTACGCTATTTAAGTCACCCCTCTCTCCTCTCTATTCAGACCCATCACAAATCCGATAAGAACAGAAAATAGAGAAAGGAAAAGAGTGAGAGAGGTGGAGACTGTGTAGCCGGAGGTGGAGAAGGTGGTGGTGGCGCTAGCTAATTCGAGGCGGTGTGCGGGTGCTGGCTAAGCTGACCCCCTCATCTCCCCTTCTGTTTCTCTTCCATTCTCAGTTGGTAATTCCTTTTTCCTTTCTTCTCTTTGAATCTGTGGCTTGTTTCTGTTTGTTGACTGAGGCATTAAGACGCTTGAAATTGATATGTTTCCTTTGATGCCTCGATTTGAAACTATGCTAGTTTGGGTTCTGTTGATTGATGGACTTTGTTTGTGTATTGCTTACGTGTGATCTGGGATGATAACTGGCTATGCTTATTCCATGAACTGAAATCTGGATTGTACTTGTCAGTGATTGCTTGTCCCTTGTTAAAGCTTGTGTAGGTCAGTACTTGATCTGTTAGCCGTCATGTATCTCAAATTGAACTGTTAGTAGGTTAGTTGTACTGGTTATTAGCTCATTTGAGCTTGTTTAGTGTTTATGTTCAATCTGTGCTTGTTTGAAAGTCTTGTTGTAGCTTATGGGATCTGATTTAGTGTAGAAATGCATAAACTCTTTGATCTCTACTGCTTATTTGATTGGATGGGCTCTGTGTTTGATGTATAGGCTTAGGACTGTTGCTATAAGGTTATTAGTCCAGATTTGTATGCTTAATGAGTCATTTGGGGACTTGTCTCTCTTGTGGATGCCTTTCTGGTACAGGTACGAGGCTGGTTCAGGCCTGGTACCAGCCGTGGTACCCCTCTGTTACTTGCTGGTACGTTATTTAAGTGTGCCAGGGACTGGCGTGTGAAGTTTTTCGAGATTAGGATCTTTTCTGTAAAATATTTTGAACTATTTTAGGGTTTGTTTATAACTTATGCTGTTATTAGGGTCTTTAGTGTAAGTTTTAGGTAAATATTTTAAATCCAGGGTCTACAGCGTAAATTTCTTGGTTGTTGGGTCGGGTTGTGTTTCTGTCTGGATCCGTCCGGCTCTCTCTCCTGTGTGGGCTGCGCATTTTCTTTCCTCTGGCCCATTCGGCCTGTTCACTTATTTGGGTTTTGTTGTTTTATTCTTATACGTGGCCCATGTCTTTTCTCTGTTGGCTGAGATGGTATAAATCGAATTTGCTAAGTTGGATTTTGAGGAAAATAAAACTAGAACTTTATGAATTGATGCATGGTTTTGATGGCATGAATTAAATAGTTGGGATTTGGAAACAAAAGCTTTTGGCCGAGAAATTAAACGAGACGGATTCGGAAATAAAGTTGTTGGCTTTAAAATGGGAAATGATTAGATTGTCCGTAAAATAATTTTCAAAACAGGTGCTACAATAATCGGACACAATATGATCCCAAAACAATCTCAAATAAACTATATTTTCTTTTGTTGAATTGCATTTAAATCTTTTGATTAAAACAACATTTATTTTGTATAGATTGTTAAAAGCCTTTTTCATACTTGGAGCAAAACACTATTTAATCTTTAACTAAACTATTCAAATGACTTTCTAAATCAAATAAAAGTGACACGTCTCTGATCGTCATAGTTTGGACTTATAGGAATCGTCAAACACGTCTTTATACACATTAATTTTATAAACTAAATTCTATCAAATATCTCTAAAAGTAATAATACAACTTTCCCTCTCAATTTGTTTCAAATGAAACTCTGCCAAAATTACTTTTAGAAGTTAATTAAGAATAATAATATATTTTAATACCGAGTCCTCTTTTCTAAAAATCTATATCTAATCTATCTTTAAATTAGAATCTTGAGTACCTAAGTAAGTGCTTAATTCTAAGTATGTCTAATTCTAAGTATGGTCCAGTACACCAATAACCAGAACGGGGTAGATCGTTAGAATAGGTTTTAACGCGTGAGTTTCATTCGTCAGGTGAGCGTCATGACTTCTCTGGAGTAGCAGACGAGTACTATCCGGATTATGAAGCCCATGTTGCAGGTCAGGACACTACCGACCCTCCAGCAAAGTAGCTACTTCTAGACTCGACTTTCCAGGTGTGGATGTCTTTTGAGACTTTGTTATTCTTTAGAAAGGAACTATGAATTTCTTATGTATTTCTTTAAAATGAGCCCTTTCGAAAATTTAAAAATGTTTTCACGATGCAAACTTGTTTTCAAAACAAGATTTAGCATTACGTTAGTATTTAGTATTTTATTAGAATGGCTAGTACCTTTTTCCAGGCGTGTCAATAAAGGTACTACCCAACGACACTCCAATGATAATATCCCGGTACCGTGCGATACAGACCTCTGCCACTGATCATGGTTGAGGCCCGGAGCATTTAGGGCGAGTTATACTCGCGGGTAGATATCTTAGGCACATATTTAGTGAGATATGATTTTACTTAGAGATTGCATATCGGCAGACCTTATAGGTCCGAGGTGGTTCCCAACGAGACCCGATTTATTTCGGAAGACCTTTGTGGTCCGGGAATTATCCTCAACGATATCCGAATGTAATCATTACTTGCTTAATTTAAACATCGCTTGTTTTATGAACTGTTTTTGAAAACATGTTACATTGCTAAATATTTTCTTAAGCTGAATGGCTACTTGAATGGCTTTTAGTAATACGGCTTTATTTAATTATTTGTTCTAATCTTTTGAATAACTTAATCCCAAAAAGACTGAATAATATTACCGCACTGAGTATTCGCGTACTCAGCCCACAATACTTTGATTTGTGGAGACAGGTTCAGGATTGGCAGACTTGAAAGAAGTGCAGCTGAAGAGTGAAGATCAAGCCGAGCTGGAATAACCATTTTCCGTTGTGCACTATGGTTTTGTTTTCGTTTATCATTTTGGCTGGAAATTTTGTTATGTATATATTTTACCGGCCCTTTTGATGTATGAACAACAATTCCTTTATTATGTGATTATTATTTGTGATTATTTGTTTTGTGACACTGTTTTATAGCCTTACGTGTGCACAGTAGAGTGTGTACGCGTGGCGGGGCTGTCCATCTCGAATTATGGCTTGGTTCGGGGTGTGACATCCTTCGGTGGTATCAGAGCATGGTTAAAATCACAAATATTCCAGCTAAAGAAACTAAATCGTAGCACTTGGTTAACCTAACCTTAAGCTTTCACCTTAGCGCTGGAGCAGGCTGATTCTAACTTGCAGTCTTTTATGCTTTAAGATTGCTATGGAATCAACAAACCCTAGAGGTGGTCGTGGAAGACCCCGTACCCGAAGGCAAGGAGAACAACCTCAACCTCAACCAGAGGCACCCGTCCCTCAGGCGAATCCCGCTCCAGGACTCAATCCAGCAACTCTTGCTCAGCAGATTTGGGAGAATTTAGTTCGAATAATTGGACAAGGAGCCCCGATGGCACAACCAGTGCAAGATCCGTTTACCACTGCTTATCATGAGTTTCTTCGTCATCCAACTCACAGATTTGACGGATGTGGTGGATTTGATGTTGCCGAGGAATGGCTAATTTCGGTGCAGAAGACTTTTCGCCTCGCTCGTACTCCAGTTGAGCACTGGACGGAGATTGCAGCTACTTTGTTTGATAAGGAAGCACAACACTGGTGGACTTCTCAAGAGCCACAATACCAAGGCGATGGCCCAAGCATTCCGTGGAACTGGTTCACTAATGTGTTTCGTGCTTGATTTCTTGGAAGGGCGCAAAAAGCAGAATTGAGGTGCCGGTTTGAAACCTTGACTCAGGGAGATATGACAGCACGTCAATATGGTGAGACTTTCATTCGCTTATCTCGTTATGCTCCTGATCTCGTGGCCAATCTAGAGGCCAAACGTGACAGATTTATTGATGGTTTAGACCCGGCCTTGGGTAGCTTGATGGACATTTACACTGACACTTCCATTGAGTTCCTGATGGACCGAGCCGAATTTCAAGAGAAAAAGCTAATGTCTAGAGTCAAGTCAAGGTATGACAAGGAAACTTCAGATGAAGGTCGTGCTCGTAGATTCACATCTTTGAGTGACAATAAGGCAACATCTCCGATCAACAGATTCCTTGCAAACCCAACTAAGAATTCTACTGGCAACTTTCAACCTCCGAAAAGACGTTACTACTGCAAGACTTGTGGTAGAACCTATCCTACTCCATGTGTTTACCATGGTGGCAGGTGTGCCATTTGTAAGTCGACAGATCACTGGGCAACAAGTTGTCCCCATAGACCTGTTGATAGCTCAAGTTTAGGAGGTGATGGCAATCAGACTAGACGAGATGCAGCTCGAGTTCATGCAACCGTTGGCCAAGAGTACCCAGCGATTGAGACTCGTGAGCAATTTACGCGTCAGCTTGACACTTCAGGTTAGTTTGTCGTTTCGAGGACGAAACGTCTTTTAAGGGGGGTAGGCTGTAAAAACCCAAAAATGTTAATTATAAGTTAATTAAGTAAATAATAATCTTCAGGCAAACAAATAAATTTAAAGGATGAAAAATCAAATCAAAAGTTTAATTCCCATTTTTAAAGCTATAAGACGACATTATTCGAATCCGATCAATATCAATTTCGGCCATTTACAAAATTTTCGAGGATTTATTTGATTTAAGCAATTAGATTATATTATAAAATTTCCAAATGAATTATTTACTTAAATATTTGGATCAGGCCATAAAAATTTAAATTATCTATTTTATAAAATTAACATGAGTGTAATTTGTGTCAAAATCTATGTGGTACTATTTGTTTAAATCAATTACTAAAATTCCTTCAATCTGGACCTTTAGATCGAGTTTGGAACTGCTTGATTTTTCTGAGCCGTCGGATCATCTCCATTATTCTCTCTTAATCTCTCTCTTTCTTCTCTCCTCTGCCGACAGAACCCCCACCTGTTTCCCCCTTCCTTCTTCTTGCTCGCGTGTCACTCATGGCGCCACTGTGGCGATTTCCCTCGACCAATCCGCTTAACCCTCTCTCCTCCGTGTCCCACTCGCTTGCGATAGAAGCTCCAGGTCACTCTTCTCTCTCCCCCGTGGCAAAACCCTCGACCCCACCTCCAAGTTTCCCTCTGCCCCAATTCCCGCAACCAATCAGAGAGGCCCCTAAGCCCCTGGTTTTCTTCTCTGGTTTCTCCAAGCCGAGTAATGGCTTGCCATTTGTCTCTTCCCCCGTGCTTGACCTGGATCCTACCACTGCCCCTCTCACCCTCCAGCGATCCGCCACTTCAGCAAATCGACCCCACCCCCTCTCCATTTCTTACGCTATTTAAGTCACCCCTCTCTCCTCTCTATTCAGACCCATCACAAATCCGATAAGAACAGAAAATAGAGAAAGGAAAAGAGTGAGAGAGGTGGAGACTGTGTAGCCGGAGGTGGAGAAGGTGGTGGTGGCGCTAGCTAATTCGAGGCGGTGTGCGGGTGCTGGCTAAGCTGACCCCCTCATCTCCCCTTCTGTTTCTCTTCCATTCTCAGTTGGTAATTCCTTTTTCCTTTCTTCTCTTTGAATCTGTGGCTTGTTTCTGTTTGTTGACTGAGGCATTAAGACGCTTGAAATTGATATGTTTCCTTTGATGCCTCGATTTGAAACTATGCTAGTTTGGGTTCTGTTGATTGATGGACTTTGTTTGTGTATTGCTTACGTGTGATCTGGGATGATAACTGGCTATGCTTATTCCATGAACTGAAATCTGGATTGTACTTGTCAGTGATTGCTTGTCCCTTGTTAAAGCTTGTGTAGGTCAGTACTTGATCTGTTAGCCGTCATGTATCTCAAATTGAACTGTTAGTAGGTTAGTTGTACTGGTTATTAGCTCATTTGAGCTTGTTTAGTGTTTATGTTCAATCTGTGCTTGTTTGAAAGTCTTGTTGTAGCTTATGGGATCTGATTTAGTGTAGAAATGCATAAACTCTTTGATCTCTACTGCTTATTTGATTGGATGGGCTCTGTGTTTGATGTATAGGCTTAGGACTGTTGCTATAAGGTCATTAGTCCAGATTTGTATGCTTAATGAGTCATTTGGGGACTTGTCTCTCTTGTGGATGCCTTTCTGGTACAAGTACGAGGCTGGTTCAGGCCTGGTACCAGCCGTGGTACCCCTCTGTTACTTGCTGGTACGTTATTTAAGTGTGCCAGGGACTGGCGTGTGAAGTTTTTCGAGATTAGGATCTTTTCTGTAAAATATTTTGAACTATTTTAGGGTTTGTTTATAACTTATGCTGTTATTAGGGTCTTTAGTGTAAGTTTTAGGTAAATATTTTAAATCCAGGGTCTACAGCGTAAATTTCTTGGTTGTTGGGTCGGGTTGTGTTTCTGTCTGGATCCGTCCGGCTCTCTCTCCTGTGTGGGCTGCGCATTTTCTTTCCTCTGGCCCATTCGGCCTGTTCACTTATTTGGGTTTTGTTGTTTTATTCTTATACGTGGCCCATGTCTTTTCTCTGTTGGCTGAGATGGTATAAATCGAATTTGCTAAGTTGGATTTTGAGGAAAATAAAACTAGAACTTTATGAATTGATGCATGGTTTTGATGGCATGAATTAAATAGTTGGGATTTGGAAACAAAAGCTTTTGGCCGAGAAATTAAACGAGACGGATTCGGAAATAAAGTTGTTGGCTTTAAAATGGGAAATGATTAGATTGTCCGTAAAATAATTTTCAAAACAGGTGCTACAATAATCGGACACAATATGATCCCAAAACAATCTCAAATAAACTATATTTTCTTTTGTTGAATTGCATTTAAATCTTTTGATTAAAACAACATTTATTTTGTATAGATTGTTAAAAGCCTTTTTCATACTTGAGCAAAACACTATTTAATCTTTAACTAAACTATTCAAATGACTTTCTAAATCAAATAAAAGTGACACGTCTCTGATCGTCATAGTTTGGACTTATAGGAATCGTCAAACACGTCTTTATACACATTAATTTTATAAACTAAATTCTATCAAATATCTCTAAAAGTAATAATACAACTTTCCCTCTCAATTTGTTTCAAATGAAACTCTGCCAAAATTACTTTTAGAAGTTAATTAAGAATAATAATATATTTTAATACCGAGTCCTCTTTTCTAAAAATCTATATCTAATCTATCTTTAAATTAGAATCTTGAGTACCTAAGTAAGTGCTTAATTCTAAGTATGTCTAATTCTAAGTATGGTCCAGTACACCAATAACCAGAACGGGGTAGATCGTTAGAATAGGTTTTAACGCGTGAGTTTCATTCGTCAGGTGAGCGTCATGACTTCTCTGGAGTAGCAGACGAGTACTATCCGGATTATGAAGCCCATGTTGCAGGTCAGGACACTACCGACCCTCCAGCAAAGTAGCTACTTCTAGACTCGACTTTCCAGGTGTGGATGTCTTTTGAGACTTTGTTATTCTTTAGAAAGGAACTATGAATTTCTTATGTATTTCTTTAAAATGAGCCCTTTCGAAAATTTAAAAATGTTTTCACGATGCAAACTTGTTTTCAAAACAAGATTTAGCATTACGTTAGTATTTAGTATTTTATTAGAATGGCTAGTACCTTTTTCCAGGCGTGTCAATAAAGGTACTACCCAACGACACTCCAATGATAATATCCCGGTACCGTGCGATACAGACCTCTGCCACTGATCATGGTTGAGGCCCGGAGCATTTAGGGCGAGTTATACTCGCGGGTAGATATCTTAGGCACATATTTAGTGAGATATGATTTTACTTAGAGATTGCATATCGGCAGACCTTATAGGTCCGAGGTGGTTCCCAACGAGACCCGATTTATTTCGGAAGACCTTTGTGGTCCGGGAATTATCCTCAACGATATCCGAATGTAATCATTACTTGCTTAATTTAAACATCGCTTGTTTTATGAACTGTTTTTGAAAACATGTTACATTGCTAAATATTTTCTTAAGCTGAATGGCTACTTGAATGGCTTTTAGTAATACGGCTTTATTTAATTATTTGTTCTAATCTTTTGAATAACTTAATCCCAAAAAGACTGAATAATATTACCGCACTGAGTATTCGCGTACTCAGCCCACAATACTTTGATTTGTGGAGACAGGTTCAGGATTGGCAGACTTGAAAGAAGTGCAGCTGAAGAGTGAAGATCAAGCCGAGCTGGAATAACCATTTTCCGTTGTGCACTATGGTTTTGTTTTCGTTTATCATTTTGGCTGGAAATTTTGTTATGTATATATTTTACCGGCCCTTTTGATGTATGAACAACAATTCCTTTATTATGTGATTATTATTTGTGATTATTTGTTTTGTGACACTGTTTTATAGCCTTACGTGTGCACAGTAGAGTGTGTACGCGTGGCGGGGCTGTCCATCTCGAATTATGGCTTGGTTCGGGGTGTGACATCCTTCGGTGGTATCAGAGCATGGTTAAAATCACAAATATTCCAGCTAAAGAAACTAAATCGTAGCACTTGGTTAACCTAACCTTAAGCTTTCACCTTAGCGCTGGAGCAGGCTGATTCTAACTTGCAGTCTTTTATGCTTTAAGATTGCTATGGAATCAACAAACCCTAGAGGTGGTCGTGGAAGACCCCGTACCCGAAGGCAAGGAGAACAACCTCAACCTCAACCAGAGGCACCCGTCCCTCAGGCGAATCCCGCTCCAGGACTCAATCCAGCAACTCTTGCTCAGCAGATTTGGGAGAATTTAGTTCGAATAATTGGACAAGGAGCCCCGATGGCACAACCAGTGCAAGATCCGTTTACCACTGCTTATCATGAGTTTCTTCGTCATCCAACTCACAGATTTGACGGATGTGGTGGATTTGATGTTGCCGAGGAATGGCTAATTTCGGTGCAGAAGACTTTTCGCCTCGCTCGTACTCCAGTTGAGCACTGGACGGAGATTGCAGCTACTTTGTTTGATAAGGAAGCACAACACTGGTGGACTTCTCAAGAGCCACAATACCAAGGCGATGGCCCAAGCATTCCGTGGAACTGGTTCACTAATGTGTTTCGTGCTTGATTTCTTGGAAGGGCGCAAAAAGCAGAATTGAGGCGCCGGTTTGAAACCTTGACTCAGGGAGATATGACAGCACGTCAATATGGTGAGACTTTCATTCGCTTATCTCGTTATGCTCCTGATCTCGTGGCCAATCTAGAGGCCAAACGTGACAGATTTATTGATGGTTTAGACCCGGCCTTGGGTAGCTTGATGGACATTTACACTGACACTTCCATTGAGTTCCTGATGGACCGAGCCGAATTTCAAGAGAAAAAGCTAATGTCTAGAGTCAAGTCAAGGTATGACAAGGAAACTTCAGATGAAGGTCGTGCTCGTAGATTCACATCTTTGAGTGACAATAAGGCAACATCTCCGATCAACAGATTCCTTGCAAACCCAACTAAGAATTCTACTGGCAACTTTCAACCTCCGAAAAGACGTTACTACTGCAAGACTTGTGGTAGAACCTATCCTACTCCATGTGTTTACCATGGTGGCAGGTGTGCCATTTGTAAGTCGACAGATCACTGGGCAACAAGTTGTCCCCATAGACCTGTTGATAGCTCAAGTTTAGGAGGTGATGGCAATCAGACTAGACGAGATGCAGCTCGAGTTCATGCAACCGTTGGCCAAGAGTACCCAGCGATTGAGACTCGTGAGCAATTTACGCGTCAGCTTGACACTTCAGGTTAGTTTGTCGTTTCGAGGACGAAACGTCTTTTAAGGGGGGTAGGCTGTAAAAACCCAAAAATGTTAATTATAAGTTAATTAAGTAAATAATAATCTTCAGGCAAACAAATAAATTTAAAGGATGAAAAATCAAATCAAAAGTTTAATTCCCATTTTTAAAGCTATAAGACGACATTATTCGAATCCGATCAATATCAATTTCGGCCATTTACAAAATTTTCGAGGATTTATTTGATTTAAGCAATTAGATTATATTATAAAATTTCCAAATGAATTATTTACTTAAATATTTGGATCAGGCCATAAAAATTTAAATTATCTATTTTATAAAATTAACATGAGTGTAATTTGTGTCAAAATCTATGTGGTACTATTTGTTTAAATCAATTACTAAAATTCCTTCAATCTGGACCTTTAGATCGAGTTTGGAACTGCTTGATTTTTCTGAGCCGTCGGATCATCTCCATTATTCTCTCTTAATCTCTCTCTTTCTTCTCTCCTCTGCCGACAGAACCCCCACCTGTTTCCCCCTTCCTTCTTCTTGCTCGCGTGTCACTCATGGCGCCACTGTGGCGATTTCCCTCGACCAATCCGCTTAACCCTCTCTCCTCCGTGTCCCACTCGCTTGCGATAGAAGCTCCAGGTCACTCTTCTCTCTCCCCCGTGGCAAAACCCTCGACCCCACCTCCAAGTTTCCCTCTGCCCCAATTCCCGCAACCAATCAGAGAGGCCCCTAAGCCCCTGGTTTTCTTCTCTGGTTTCTCCAAGCCGAGTAATGGCTTGCCATTTGTCTCTTCCCCCGTGCTTGACCTGGATCCTACCACTGCCCCTCTCACCCTCCAGCGATCCGCCACTTCAGCAAATCGACCCCACCCCCTCTCCATTTCTTACGCTATTTAAGTCACCCCTCTCTCCTCTCTATTCAGACCCATCACAAATCCGATAAGAACAGAAAATAGAGAAAGGAAAAGAGTGAGAGAGGTGGAGACTGTGTAGCCGGAGGTGGAGAAGGTGGTGGTGGCGCTAGCTAATTCGAGGCGGTGTGCGGGTGCTGGCTAAGCTGACCCCCTCATCTCCCCTTCTGTTTCTCTTCCATTCTCAGTTGGTAATTCCTTTTTCCTTTCTTCTCTTTGAATCTGTGGCTTGTTTCTGTTTGTTGACTGAGGCATTAAGACGCTTGAAATTGATATGTTTCCTTTGATGCCTCGATTTGAAACTATGCTAGTTTGGGTTCTGTTGATTGATGGACTTTGTTTGTGTATTGCTTACGTGTGATCTGGGATGATAACTGGCTATGCTTATTCCATGAACTGAAATCTGGATTGTACTTGTCAGTGATTGCTTGTCCCTTGTTAAAGCTTGTGTAGGTCAGTACTTGATCTGTTAGCCGTCATGTATCTCAAATTGAACTGTTAGTAGGTTAGTTGTACTGGTTATTAGCTCATTTGAGCTTGTTTAGTGTTTATGTTCAATCTGTGCTTGTTTGAAAGTCTTGTTGTAGCTTATGGGATCTGATTTAGTGTAGAAATGCATAAACTCTTTGATCTCTACTGCTTATTTGATTGGATGGGCTCTGTGTTTGATGTATAGGCTTAGGACTGTTGCTATAAGGTCATTAGTCCAGATTTGTATGCTTAATGAGTCATTTGGGGACTTGTCTCTCTTGTGGATGCCTTTCTGGTACAGGTACGAGGCTGGTTCAGGCCTGGTACCAGCCGTGGTACCCCTCTGTTACTTGCTGGTACGTTATTTAAGTGTGCCAGGGACTGGCGTGTGAAGTTTTTCGAGATTAGGATCTTTTCTGTAAAATATTTTGAACTATTTTAGGGTTTGTTTATAACTTATGCTGTTATTAGGGTCTTTAGTGTAAGTTTTAGGTAAATATTTTAAATCCAGGGTCTACAGCGTAAATTTCTTGGTTGTTGGGTCGGGTTGTGTTTCTGTCTGGATCCGTCCGGCTCTCTCTCCTGTGTGGGCTGCGCATTTTCTTTCCTCTGGCCCATTCGGCCTGTTCACTTATTTGGGTTTTGTTGTTTTATTCTTATACGTGGCCCATGTCTTTTCTCTGTTGGCTGAGATGGTATAAATCGAATTTGCTAAGTTGGATTTTGAGGAAAATAAAACTAGAACTTTATGAATTGATGCATGGTTTTGATGGCATGAATTAAATAGTTGGGATTTGGAAACAAAAGCTTTTGGCCGAGAAATTAAACGAGACGGATTCGGAAATAAAGTTGTTGGCTTTAAAATGGGAAATGATTAGATTGTCCGTAAAATAATTTTCAAAACAGGTGCTACAATAATCGGACACAATATGATCCCAAAACAATCTCAAATAAACTATATTTTCTTTTGTTGAATTGCATTTAAATCTTTTGATTAAAACAACATTTATTTTGTATAGATTATTAAAAGCCTTTTTCATACTTGAGCAAAACACTATTTAATCTTTAACTAAACTATTCAAATGACTTTCTAAATCAAATAAAAGTGACACGTCTCTGATCGTCATAGTTTGGACTTATAGGAATCGTCAAACACGTCTTTATACACATTAATTTTATAAACTAAATTCTATCAAATATCTCTAAAAGTAATAATACAACTTTCCCTCTCAATTTGTTTCAAATGAAACTCTGCCAAAATTACTTTTAGAAGTTAATTAAGAATAATAATATATTTTAATACCGAGTCCTCTTTTCTAAAAATCTATATCTAATCTATCTTTAAATTAGAATCTTGAGTACCTAAGTAAGTGCTTAATTCTAAGTATGTCTAATTCTAAGTATGGTCCAGTACACCAATAACCAGAACGGGGTAGATCGTTAGAATAGGTTTTAACGCGTGAGTTTCATTCGTCAGGTGAGCGTCATGACTTCTCTGGAGTAGCAGATGAGTACTATCCGGATTATGAAGCCCATGTTGCAGGTCAGGACACTACCGACCCTCCAGCAAAGTAGCTACTTCTAGACTCGACTTTCCAGGTGTGGATGTCTTTTGAGACTTTGTTATTCTTTAGAAAGGAACTATGAATTTCTTATGTATTTCTTTAAAATGAGCCCTTTCGAAAATTTATAAATGTTTTCACGATGCAAACTTGTTTTTAAAATAAGATTTAGCATTACGTTGGTATTTAGTATTTTATTAGAATGGCTAGTACCTTTTTCCAGGCGTGTCAATAAAGGTACTACCCAACGACACTCCAATGATAATATCCCGGTACCGTGCGATACAGACCTCTGCCACTGATCATGGTTGAGGCCCGGAGCATTTAGGGCGAGTTATACTCGCGGGTAGATATCTTAGGCACATATTTAGTGAGATATGATTTTACTTAGAGATTGCATATCGGCAGACCTTATAGGTCCGAGGTGGTTCCCAACGAGACCCGATTTATTTCGGAAGACCTTTGTGGTCCGGGAATTATCCTCAACGATATCCGAATGTAATCATTACTTGCTTAATTTAAACATCGCTTGTTTTATGAACTGTTTTTGAAAACATGTTACATTACTAAATATTTTCTTAAGCTGAATGGCTACTTGAATGGCTTTTAGTAATACGGCTTTACTTAATTATTTGTTCTAATCTTTTGAATAACTTAATCCCAAAATGACTGGATAATATTACCGCACTGAGTATTCGCATACTCAGCCCACAATACTTTGATTTGTGGAGACAGGTTCAGGATTGGCAGACTTGAAAGAAGTGCAGCTGAAGAGTGAAGATCAAGCCGAGCTGGAATAACCATTTTCCGTTGTGCACTATGGTTTTGTTTTCGTTTATCATTTTGGCTGGAAATTTTGTTATGTATATATTTTACCGGCCCTTTTGATGTATGAACAACAATTCCTTTATTATGTGATTATTATTTGTGATTATTTGTTTTGTGACACTGTTTTATAGCCTTACGTGTGCACAGTAGAGTGTGTACGCGTGGCGGGGCTGTCCATCTCGAATTATGGCTTGGTTCGGGGTGTGACAACATTATTTTATTTATGATGTTTTGTGACTCCTTCATATTTTCATTTTTATCATGTCTCCATCGTTTTTGTGTTGCTTAGAGTTAAATTTATTCATTTGAAAATAGAAAAACACATCAGATCTTTTACGATATATATTTTTTAAAGTCATTTATAACCATATTACATTTCATGAATAATATCAACATAATATAAATCATATTAATCATATTATTTCAAATAACTATAACTATATTTGCACAAATATAATTTTTTCTTTAAATTGATCAAACTCTTCAAATTTAATCAAATCAAACCTACAATAACTAAATTATATTTCTAAAGATAAATATATAGAAACTATAAAAACATAATAAAAATATTCTTATTATGGATATCTACATCGAGCGAAGCTCGATATGCCACTCTAGTTATAATTATATATGAGAATATCTATTGTGAACCTTGGTTCATAGAGCCTTCCGTGAACCATGACCGTTTGAAAAATCTAAATTTACCAATCCAATCTATATATTTAAATCTCATAGAAAACCAAATTTTTTAATTTTTTAAATTTTTTACTATTTTTTTGAATTTTTTAAAACTTGTCATTATTGGACGATAATTAGTGAATTATCGTCCAAAAATGGCAAGTTTTAAAAAATTCGAAAAAAAATAGTATATAATTTTCAAATTAAAATTTGGTTTGCTATGAGATTTCAATATATATATTGGATTGGTTAATTTAGATTTGTCAATTTGTAAAATCATTGATCAAACGGTTATGGTACACGGAGCCCTAAATGAACCATAGTTCACAATAGATATTCTCATTATATATAACTAAACATAACCCCTTTATTCTGTATGCGTGTAAGACAAGAGAGAGAACACAAAAAAAAAAATAGATTTCTGCCACTAGAAAATTAAAAAAATACCACTCCAAATTTGATCTTTAAAAAATGCTACCCTAAACTTATTTTATTTAGATAATTGCCGCTCAAATAGATCTAATTTTTCCCAAAAAGTTATGCTAAACAAAAAAACAAACAACATAAAGGAAATATAGAAAAATGGAAGGAGAGACGAGCATGAAAAAGTCATGGTACAGGCATGTTGAGAGACGAGCATGAGAATATATGAGCCGAAATATGCTAAACATACATGAGAATAGTATAATGGAATTTATTCTTCATATTTAAATTGTCATGAAATGGACATATAAGGGTAAATATACATAGCAAGTAAGAGTAGTGGGGTATATATTTTATTTTAAAGAAGTGAGAGGTATATATTCAATTAGAGAAAATTAGAGGGTATACACCTGATTTTTAAAAATAAAATAAAAAAATTTGGAGTGACTAACTTGACGTCTTCGATCCGAGTCATTCGCTTCTATTGAAACTTGAAAGGGCTGATAGACAAAGTTCTCTACTCTGCGGAACATCACGAGAAAGGAAGAAAGGGATCAGAGGATGAGACGATGGTTCGGAACAAGGCCAACCGACTGGATCGACTAACATCTCCAGACTCCAATTAAACTACGGTATAATTTAATTCAGAAAAAAAAAATCGGTAGTTAAAAAAAAATGCTCAACTTGTTTTCACCACCCAAAATTGTACTTGAATTAAATGGGTCATGGATTTTGGGGCACAGATCATACTACAGAAACCATGGAGATTTTTTTTCATGTAACTCAATAGTTTAAAATTATAAATGAAAAGGTATTTGATGCAAAACTTCGGGCTAAAAATTATAAATCAGCTCCATATGTGCGCACACCCTGACTGCAAGCGCATCCACCTATTTGTACACTAATAGGTACCTATAGAATATCTAAAGAATCTCTAACATTCTAGAAATGAGTGAGTTTTTCATTCCTCGTGCAAAGAACCTCTTCTCGCCTTCAAGGAGACGAATGGAGAAGATGATGACAGGTGGCGATACTAGTAAGAACGGAGGGGATCCTGCCACTCAAGCGCTCCAACAAGTTGTGCAAACGCTGTTGGACTCGGCACACCTGATTCAACAAGCGCTACTGGAGACAGCTGGAACTGGTGGGGCCTCTTCGGAGAAAGAGGCAATTGGGACCACCCCAATTGGGGCTGATGGGACCCAGCGGTCAGAGAAGGAGAGTGGGGCCAAGCGGTCGACTGGAGAAAATATGAAGGTTTTGAAATCGCCTTTTAAAGAGATTTTATTGAAAGAAAATCAGCAACCCGTGACGGTTACGGGTGGCGACAAAATCAAGAAAACCTCTCTCCCCCTCCGATCATCCAAGAAACCAACCTGCTTCAAGTGTGGACTTCTTGGTCATTATGCGGCCACGTGTCGAGATCCTGTGGTTTGCTTCCGTTGAAACAAAGTCAATCACCGCGCATGGCAGTGCACAGCGGATTTGGGGACAAAGCGAGATGCAACAAACTCGAAACAGTTGAGATCAGATGTTCCTCATGCCAAGCCTCTCCAGCCTCAACCTATAAAAGATCCTCTCCCCAAATCAACTCCACCATCTTCTACCTCTGACACTCTCAACTCAGATCTAGAATTCACCTCTTTCATGGCGCCGATCACGCGTTTCAACTCATCTCCTGTTTCACTTGAGCTCGAGGCTGCTTTTAAATGCAGTCTCTTCCTGGCGAATACTAAAGGATGGGGAAGAGAGAGGTTTCTTGAGGCACTTCGCCAGATTGCTCCATTCCCATGGAAGGTGTCGACATATCCTGGAGGGTATATGTTAGTAGAAGGACCGGGGTGGTGGAAACATCAAACACTCAGGGCGGGCATGACGTTGCTCGAAGGAAAAGAAATCTTAGCTGAGCCATGGGATCAATCGCTCGAGAATGGTTACAGTTTGAAGAGTACTTGGATCAAGATCCTTGGACTTCCTCTCAAATTGTGGCATCGTGCTGAGTTTGAAAGACTGATCGATGGGTTTGGCATATTGCTGGAGATTGATAGAGCCACAAAGGAGAAAACTTCCTTTGTAGAGGCTAAGATTCATGTTGGAGTGGCTGCTCAAACAGATATCCCTGCTACTGGTAAGGCGTTCTTTAAGAATGACAAAGGAGATTGGCGTTGGAAACCTGTCAGATTTGTGATAGAAACACCAGGTGCAGACAGATCTGCTGGTTTGAAAAGAAGGAGGACTTGGTTGAGAAAGGATGATGAAGCTGGTCAGGGATCATGTGGTGACAATGCTGAAAATCAGGGGGATGGAGAGGTGAAAGGTGATGCTGAGGCAGAGGAGGAAGTTGATGAAGATCTATTGATGGAAGATGATAGGAGGAATGTGAGAAATCAGACTAGTAAGTTGGAAGTGCAAGGTGGAGGAGATAAGCAATTTGAAACTGAGAAACAGTTGTCAAGTGAAGATAAGGGAGAATGAATCGCTGGAGTCAGATGCAGGTGAGAGAGGCTATGTCCCTGAGGAAGAACTTCCAGTGGTGGTGTTTCAACCACATCAAGATCTGGTGGGGGAGAAGGATCTAGCTGTTGCCGGTGGGAAACAAACTAGACAGAGCCTGAGACAGAAGCTAATGAATCCTACACAATCAGTTCAAGAGAAAGCCATCAAGAATCTGAAGGCAAAGAATCTAGAAACACCTAGCTCTGGTAAATTTCATACTCTAGATGCTTTCCCTTTTGTTGATTAGATGATTTAGAAGTGTTGAATTTGTTTGATTGTTGTGGTATAATTTTAGCTGATACTGTGAAAGAAAGTTTGAATAAAGTCAACTTTCTTAGGACTTTGACTAGACAACAGTTTAAAGCTACTGTGAATGAGATTGAATTCAAGTTACATAATGGTCCTAAGTTTTTGAGAAAAGAAAAAGATAAAAAAGAAAAATTAGATAGGCTTATTTGTGGGGTTAGATCTGGTTTGAAATGATTAGATGTCTTTCTTGGAATGTTAGGGGTTTAGGTAAGAAGGTGAAGAGAAATGTGTTGGCTGAGATTATAAGAGAGAATAAATGTGATATTATTGGGGTGCAAGAAACTAAAAAAAATTGTTACAGTTTAGAATTTTAAAAAGCTTTCTAGCTGATTAGTACGATTATGTTTCTTTGCCCGTTTTAGGGTCAGCTGGTGGTGTTCTAGTAGCTTTTAATACTGAAAGATTTCGATTTGTTAATAAATTTGTTGCAAGATATTCTGTTTCCTTACTTTTACAAGATAGAATAGGCAATTTTAATTTTGGTGTTACTATGGCTTATGGACCTACCAAATTCAAAAATAAAAAATTGTTCTATAGAGAATTAGTAATGTTGAGAGAATTATGGAATGGTCCCTGGTTGTTATTAGGCGATTTCAATTCATTAAGATTTAGATTTGAAAAGAATGGAGATCATTTTCATATATCAGGAGCTAAATTGTTTAATAAGATGATCGATGAATTAGATTTGATTGAGTTTCCCCTCTCTGGACAAAAGTTTACTTGGTCTAATATATAAACCTTGTCTTGCTTTGTTAGATAGGTTCTTCTGTTCTGCTGATTGGGATGATCATTATGCTAATGCGATTGTAAAGGCTTTACCTAGATATAAGTCTGACCATTCACCTTTGGTTCTAGATAGTTATGGGTCCAATTTTAAAGTAGAAAAACTTTTTAGAATAGATAGAACTTGGTGCAATAATGAGGAATTTCCTAGATTGATTCCTAAGTGGTGGCATAATGTTAGAACCTCCTGGAATATTGCAAATCAGTGGTGTAGTAATATGAA